>CM033980.1:7357500-8557500 GCA_019706035.1 Raphanus raphanistrum subsp. raphanistrum | reverse complement strand
ATTTGTTAGTATACTTTTATGACAAATGTATTTTTAATGAATGAGTAGAAAAATAAAATAAATCATTCAAATGGCTTTTTCTCCATCAGTTAAGTGACTTTTATGGTTTAACAAAAGGCTATAAAATACTAAAAGGACTGAAAAGGAAAGCTTTTTTATAATGTCATCTTTTCTTTTAGTGATCATAATTTATCTTAGTCCTTTCACTTTTAAGAGAACAATAATAAAGAGTAGGGTTATTTTATTTTTTAAAAAAAAACTAAAGCTGCAATCCTTCTTTTCAAAAGAATTGGGTTCATTGATCCAATAAGAAAAGAACTTTAAATATTTGCCTACCTGACCAGGGTCCTGAGAGAATAAACTATTCATATCTCTTCGTGCCTAAACATTTAATTAGCATTTAATTATAATCAACCAAACCTAATAGCTCACGTAAATGAGAAAATGATGTGTAACTAGAAGCACGTTAGACACTGTATGCTTACATGTTGGTGCATCATATTATTTCTCGACGGAGTGCCAAAGTATGGTACACTTAGAACCTGAAATAAATAAATAGATAGATTAAACAAATTTTGAGAACTAATTTCAAAACTCAAGACACAACAATTTTCCAAAACTAGATTCTAAGAGTCTGATACAATACTTTTTTTACAAAACTAATTTCAAAATACATTCAGTAATAAAGTTCGTTAAGAAACAAGTATTAGCAAAACTAATTTTAATGCTATTGTTCAGTTCTAAATCTACCTGTTATTTCCTTCTTAAATAAAAAAAAGCTCCATATATATGTACATATAGTTTATACTTCTTCACAACCAAAAAAAAATTATTTTTTATATAGTTCTGATTCAAACATATATTTTTCTTGAAATAAATGAAATAAGAAGCATGGTAGTTTGAAAAGACAAGTCACAGTAACCTCAACTTGACTGTGGAGGAATCTAATGTATCCAATAGCCTCCGATAAGACAGATGCTGTGTCGGTCTGAAAAAAGGGAATCAATCAACCAATAGATGACAAATATTCCATGACTAATTTAATTTATAAATTAGAGCAGACATATCAGTACATGAATTAGTCAGTAATTATCAGACCTTGCCATATGGTGATACTAGCTGATGAAGAGCTGCGATTCTGCCTCCAAGTTTCTCCTTTCTCACCTTTGATAAGTGATATATCAATGAACCAATTTAAGCTAGCTAACCACAAATGGATTGGTTTCTACTGCTGAATATAGAACTGAATCAAACTGAAAACCAGATATATTTTCTATTTTTCATTTAAAATACGATAAAAAAAGGATTGGGTAACTACCGTTGAATCTTAGGAAAGAAAGAGAAAAGAATAATGAGATCAAGAAGAAGAAGACAAATGAGAAAGACAAAAATGTTACAATCACACACACATGCATCTTATTCTGATCCCGTTCCCTTTTGTTTGTTTTCTTTCTTATCATTTCTTTCTGTGCTTTTATTTTGTTAATTGTAAATTTCAGCAAGTGATAAAAATAGAGAACAAAATATTTAGTTAGTTACCTTGAGAATAGGTTCTGATAAAGGATGAAGAGAAGGTACTTGAAGCTTTGGTTTCTTATTTGCAAAACAACACCCACTAATCTCTGAGCTTTTACACTTCATGAACACACATGAACAAAACATTTAGAGCTGTTAATTGATAAATCATATATAATTGATCTTGGCTATATAAAAATTAATTTAAATTAACCATATATTAACCTACCTCAGACAAATTAAGACCATTGCTAGTGCTAGTGTTGCTGTCTTCATTGAAGTTGCGGATTGTTGTTGTGGTAACTGTTGTGGTAACACAAGACTTGTTTAGAGGCGACTTCGGTGACGACATTATCATATAGCCATTGTTATTGCTAATCTCTTGTTTAATGGAGGCTTGATACCTCAAAACTTGTTCTTCCCAATTCTCTAGCTTTTCTTGGTAACTCTGCTGTTGATTTTGATGATGATGATGATGGTTCATCATCTCTATTCTTTCTTCGTCTTCCATCATAAATCCACCCCTTCATTTTGAAAGACACAATCCAGATATATTAGATCTTATGTATGCAAGATAATATAAGAAGAATAGTTCAGGTTACAAAAAAAATATCCAAGAACATGAAACCATTTTGCTAAACAATTATCCAATATTTGGAACATATATTGAGCTATGTAAAAGTAAGTATTACAAGAGGAGTTTGCTGAGGCTCCAAGGCTGGTCAAGAGGCAGATCGTCATTATTGTCAAGCCAAGAACATACGTTAGGGTTACTAATAGGAAGCAACGAGGATGATGAAGAAGACAAAGAAGAAGTCGGAGAAGGAAAGTAGTTGGGCAAGAGAATCGGAAGAAGATGATAACTGGCGGTACACGGCAGTAGCTGGGGCGGTGTTGGTGGCATCAAACCGCCGCTTACTTTGTTCCACCAACTCTGGTTTCTAGCTGCCGTGAGGTGATGTACCGGCGAACTCTCTAACACTCTTCTATTTGTCATCTGTCTCTTCAACAACAAAAACCTTTGAGGTTGTTGCTTCTCTATATGCTTTAGTTTTATGGAGAAAGAAAAGATGAAGAGAGATAACAAATGCAATACTCGATTGATGTGAAATTGTGAATGGTGATCTTTATGATGTAATAAAAACTTTTTTTTGTCTTGATCTCTTTCTTTTTTTTTCTTTAGATTTTTAATTTTTATTAATATCAGGAATTCGGGATGTCCAAATTCGATGTAACTAGTTACATCTGATGAAATGGATTTTTTTTTACTAAGCGTCTCGCGTATTTTACTTTGAAACAAAAATAGAACTAGTTTTTGGCAAAGAGTTTCAAGTAAACTAAATAAGATTTAAACCAAATACTTTTGTTTCTTCAAATCAAGTGTTACATGACGTCCGTAATACAAAAGTTAATTATGTTTCATTACTTGATTACAAGAAAGTAAACATCAAAAACCTAATACCACCAGATCATATATCGTGTAGTTAACTTCAGGGATCAACATTACAAGAGAGATCACAGAGGTTTTTACAAAGACGTTTCTCCGCTCTCTCTTTATCAATTATTATTAGTGGGTCTTTTATGAGGTATTCTCGATTACGTAGACCAGCGGGTGCGGTTAGGTGGTAAAGCTGATTTGTAAAAGTGCTAGACACTTCGAATTCGATATTTTTTTGTAGTGAAATGGGGTCATGATGTGAAGGCATATTAGTCGTGCATGTAACGATTTTCTTTTGAAAATAATGAAAATTTAGAGAAAAATGTGCAAATGGTAACAATAAATTTATCTACGTCACTACGTGATATGTTTCTAAACTTTTTCTCTATCTAGCATCTACATACCTTGAGTTTATTAGTAAAAATGGTCTTGAAAATACAACTATACCATTCTTTCAGGCCCATTATGACTCATTCACCGTTACGATAGTTGAAACATTGATTGGGCCTTCACAACCATATGTCACATTTTAAAATGCACTTACGGATATAAAAAAAAAAGATTGATTGGGCCTTTACAACCATGTGTCACATTTTAAAAAGCACTTACGGATATAAAAAGGATCAAGTGTTTAATAGACTTTCAGTATAATACTAGATCCAAAAAAATCTAAGATTTGCGTAGATTTGAAATTTTTAATATTTTTATAAACTTTGAGGTTGTTTAAAGAATTTCATAGTTTTTGAAAATACATTTTTAATTTTTAAAAATATTAAAAGGATATTTTATTGTAATAACTATATTTTATACAATTTATATAAAAAAATAAAATTGATTTCCAAATAAAATTTTTATTTTTTCCGACTCCATTTTTCTGTTTTCTTCCTCTTCATTTTTTCACTCAACTTTGTTTTGTTATTTTCATTTGTTCATTTGTTTTGCTTGTGATCTGAACTCTCAGTGGAGTGACACCCTTATCTCACGGCAACGATGAGTAAAATTACAGCTTTTGGGAACCATCCTTGTCGACGTCGCCTTCTCTCTGATCTGCCAGTCTCAGCCTCACCTCTACCCATCAACCGACAACCACGACAAAGGTGACTCACCATCATGACCCTATATCGACAATGCACTCTGATCAGTTCAACCCCGGCCATTGCCTTTCTTCTCCGGTGAGAGCTCATGTGTCCACTGTTCCCGCTTCATCCTACCGACATTGGTCCACCGGATCTGAACACTTCTCATGTGGGACCTGTTTGACTATCCTCCGCCGATGTCCTTCCGCCTCCTCTGCTACGTCCCCCAGACAAGGAGGCGTCTCTCCGCTGCTCTTCATCATTGTTTCATCAGATCGGAATTCATATCCAAAATCTCTCCTATGCATCATCGCATCCTTTCCGACCTGCCACTGTAGCTCTTCCTCCAAAGACTCAACACTCCCATCGCGCACCATCACCAAATGTCTCCCTTCACATTTTCGTTACGGCTTTTGAAATTTGCAACTGCATGGGCTTGGCTGATTACCTAATTGTTGAGAGCACATCATCAAAGCTCATCCAGTCACCACAGAACTTGAGGTTTTTCGCGCTTAGGTCTACAAATTATCTAAAATGAAGTGATAGTTTTATATTTTTTTTTGACAACGAGTTTTATATTATATTTAAGTTTTCATTTTATTTTAATGTCACTTTTAGATTTTAACAATGATGTAATATTTAAAATAACAAAAATAAGTCATAGAAGTAAATTTAAGATAAATTTCATAAAAATTTAAAATATATAATTTATCAAAAATTATAAGTTTTATTACATAAAATAATTTTCTAACAAAAAATATACCCGCCCTTAAAATCTAATTGTAACATTAAATCCTCTATATATTATTTTAGGAGCACTGAAAGAAAACAACCTTAACTTGATGTGTTATTTACACAATGCTATTTTCTAAGTGGCATCTTCACATTCACTCTCACCTCTATTTTGATAAAACCCTTTCACTACTAGAATAATTACATTATTTTGCCATTGTCAAATCAGTCTAAATTTTTTTATAACACATGAATTATTGTTATGATCATTAAAGATAATAAAAGATGATTAGTTTTTCAATCAATCATTTATGTGTTGACTTTGTTTTTCCATATATAACAAAGTCACGTAGTTTTCATATTAAACCATTTCGTAGAATGTTATGAGAATTCGGGTTAACCAATTTTTTTATATATAATTGCACTTTTCATTTCTTATTCAAAACAGACAAATTTATTAGTAGGTTTGTTTTATAGTAACTACGCTTTTCATTTCTAAAGCGCAATTATATAAGAAAATTTACTGATACTGTATGTATATAAAGTTCGGATACTCAACATTCCGTACCTCATTATCAAATACTGAAACAATAAATAATGTTCATAAACCATATCTATTTTTTAACAATGTATAAAAAACTAATATGGACCAAATAATAAAGTTCCTGTGATTTCAAAATAGAAATATTTTTTAACAATGTATAAAAAACTAATATGGACCAAATAATAAACTAATATTTATATTATCAGTCGTTATTATAGGAAAATGTCTCAGCGTATTTAGTTCTCGGATTGCCTATAAAGAGAAATATTTGTGTGATAAATCTAGGTGACCACTAATTTCAAGACCAAAAAGCTAAATCGCGTGACCACTAATTTCAAGACCAAGAAGCTAAATCAATATTCGTGTGACCACTAATTTCAAGACGAAGAAGCTAAATTAATTTTAAAAAAAGACATATTTGTTTTTTTACTTTACTGTAACCGAGACGTATATTTGCAAAACCAAGAAGCTAAATAAATTACAAAAAAAAAACTTATTCGTTTTTTGACTTTGCATGATTAGAGCATGATAATGTATTATTTTTCTATGTCAATGGGCGAATAAAAGGCAAGTAGATATGCAATGTTATAAATTGTAGCCATGGATTTATTTCAGCAGATTACTTCTTTAAAAATGTGATTGATTCAAGTTTTTTTACGGAAAGTGTTTATGTCTAATATATTCAAATAATGTTTCTAAGACTCAAAATTGATTCTATTTTTAAAAACAAATCATGCATTTATTCTTAAATTTGATTGAGAGGTTACCATTTATGCGATATTGTCATCTCATGGTCTGAAAAAAATTCTTTTTCCTAATTATTAATCAATTTGATACTGTCTACATTAATGATGATTCGTTAACATCGTAATTACATATCAAGATTTCCACACATTAAGTAAATTCGGCGTACTATATATATTGCCTACACTACATTATCACCTCTATCACAATCTTAACAGCTCAAAAATATCACTCCAAATGCAAGTTTGAATTTCATCTCTAATGTTCAAGAAATCGTTGCTCTCAGAAAGAGATATATCATTTCAATTTGTAGAAAAGAGTAAATTATTATAATTTTTTTGGTAAACTTATTCATTGTTATTTTTCTATAGGATTGCAAACGAAAAATTTTGAAGACAATTTTTACTAGATTTGGTGTTTTTTTTCCTATTATCTATGTTGCTTTAATTATTATCATAATAATTCTGTTATGAAAACAATAGTTCTATTTTATATGTTTTGTCTTTCTTAAATTCATGATAAATTTGTATTGTTTATGAAGTGTTGGTCTCATCCTCTATTTAAACAAACTTTTACATTCAATTTTTTAATTAATTTATATTATATTAATCGCAACGTTATATATATATATACTATTATATCTTATTTTATGTATTTTGAATTTCTAATATCTATAAATTAAAATTTATATTTTTTTTATTCATTCATTCCGCGCAGGGCGCAGATTATCACCTAGTTTAATGTTATAAGAGTAAGTCTAGAGATCTACGTCGTGTTTGGCGCACAATCATGTACGGAAAAACATTTTCAAGTTTTGTGATAAATTGTCACACTTTCCAATCTAATACTTACAAAAAAATTATTAATTTTTTTCTTTCTAATTTGATCTTTAATAATAAAAATTCCACCAAATGATCTAATATGAGAATATATGTTAGATTCTGCAAAAAGAAACTAGAAATCATTTAGCAGAAAAAAACTAAAATCAAAATACAAATAATTGACTTTTGATTTTAAGATTTTTCTAAATGTTTAATGCTCATTTGATTTTTTGTTACCTTCAAAACTTTATTGATAAATAATGTTAAAATGCATATTTCGGTATTTTATTTATCGCCGATAGAACTCAGCCTCACGAGCATATAGCTTTTAAACAATGTTTTGAAAACCAGACCATACATTTGACCTGACACTGTAACTGGATGTATGTCGGACCGGTTAAACTGGAGTTGTAACTTTTTTCTTTTAAATTAAATATATATGTATATATATATATATAACCAAATAGTTAATTTATATAATATTTTATATCATTGTTATAATTCAAAAACTATAAAAATGTAATGTAAACTAACTAAAAGTAATGTAGAATCTTTTTGAAATATTTTTAAAAGTACAGTTTTCAGGCTTTTTTACTTAAATTAAAAACAAAATTGGGTATATATTGAATCGTGTAACGGTTTTAACGAATTTGACTAGTTTTAATCTATTTTTTCAGTCTAACTCAAATTATGTTAAAACATAACTAGGAACTAGAAAGAGAAACGATTCACGGTTTGACCGGTGGGTTCGGTCCGGTTTTAAGACCTTGCCTTTAAGTAACCAGATGATACGCTAGTCAACTTAAGCTTCATATAGCAGGTCAGCCAATTAGTTTAGCTAAGAGCATAATTAACGGTAGCTCTTAGAGTTATCTCTTAGAAAAAATTAAAGATAAGTGGGTTCCATCACTTTGTCTGTTTTGCCTCTTCTGTAAGAGGCGAATTGAGTGTAATTTGTTAACTGTTTGTGGATTTTACGACACGTAGCGGCCCCCGATTAGTTAGCTTAAATTTTTTTTAATCCGATAGAAAATAAAATAAAAATAAAAAAAAATAATTAAGAATCTAAATCTAAGAGTTTTGGGTTAATGTTGCTCTAAGCTAAACTATGCATATGTTTCTTTTTATTTTTGTCAGCGACCATACATGTGTGACCAGAAAGCTTTTTATTGAATGATTATTTGCTAATTTTTTTCTTTTTTTTTTGTAAACCTAATTTTTTTTCATTTATTGAATAATTTATAATCTCCATGATTTATGTCAACTAAATGAGATATGCCCGATGGCGGAGCCAGCCACGGTTTTTACTGGGGTCATTTTGATTTCTTTGATATGTTATAGGAGTCACATAAACTAACTTTGTAATGTTTCACTGAATTTGTTCATGTAAATTCTTTTTTTTTTCTCGGAATTCATAGGGGTCACATGACCCCCCCAGGTAGCTCCGCCACTGGATATGCTTAGTATTTACAGTTGTATCTATCTATGTCAAGAAATATAATCACTTGTCACAATCAACGAATTAAGCATCATACTTTAGCCATGGTCTATATCAGACTTGTCCTATATATATCATTCCCAACTGCTTCATGTGTACCATTATTAATTAATTTTAGAACAATTGTATTGCATGATCAATCACTTATTTGAGTTCCTTAGAATAGTTTCATTAGAGTGTTTGAAATCTTTTTTAAAAAACCAGAAAAATATAAAAAGTAGAAGAGAACTAAGAATTCCGATATTAGTTTTCAGTAAGGAATGGATAAAATATTCTTTACACACTTTTATCCACATATCAATTTATAAATAATATATTTTAAAATAATAATTGTTGCATAAATTTTTAAATAATAATATTTTATAGTTTAAACATTGTTTTGAATATCTAAGCGATGTATGTATATGCTTTCAGGCAGATATTTTCTAGGGGGCTTAATTGCAAAAAAAAAAGGTGAAAATATCTGGATGTTTTTTGGCGCTCTATTTATAAAATGTTTTATTATACTCTTATAAATAGCATACCAACACATAAAATAACGTGATAGTTGCTGAAATAACACGTAAAATTATTAGAAAGCCCTTTATCAAAAAAAAACACGTAAAATTAACTTTCATCTATCTTATTTTTTCACTGCGTCAGTTTTTTTATACAAATTAGTGCTATAAAAGTATGCTATCTAGTGACTAGTGCACACACTTTACTTATTAATGTAGTTCATATTATTTTTATTTTAGAACATATCCTATTATATTTTCGTTTCATTTTTGTGTCTTTTTTAAATTCTCAATCATGCATTTGTGTTTTGGATCATTACACGTGATATGTTAATTTCGAAAGATCCACTCGATCAATGGGATATTCCGCTCCCTCAGTCCTCACAATTGTTTTTGCGGCTAGGGTTCAAAACCAAGAGAGTATTTGTAACACTGAAAAGTTTTGGGACTTCTCTTTCTGTCCCCTCCTATGGAATTTGACAGCCTTCTTGTTGATCATCAAGCTCTTATTGGCAATAAAAAACCCAACATACTATCCATAACAATTTCACAAGCATGGAGCGAGCTCTTATCACTGAAACAGATAAAACCATTCTTTTATGTGCACAGAGAACATCATTCTTAGTTTCTTACCATTTGGTTCTCCCATTTTGAGCCCCATCAAGCTCTACTATCTCTTACTTAAAGCAACTTGATTACTCTCAGTTTGTTCAGGTTGCTCTATAACTATTCGGTTCATTTGATCTCATATTGTACAAGTATACACTATTACATCTGTACAGAATAATCGCTTACTAGATGATGCCAACAAAAAAATGAACGGAGTAAGTTAAAAAGAATAATAAATAACTAATCACCTTCTGGATGATATAAACATTGACCAAAAAATGATTTTACAAGAATACATCAATTCCAAACACTATGGTTATATCTTAATTTTATAGATACTGCTCCTTTTGATATAAATCTGTATACTTCTGTAGAGGTATACTCGGTTTTGATGCTACATATCTAATCAATTTGTTTTAGTTTTAGAGCATGTAAAATGTAACAAAAATTGAATAGTGAAAAAAATAAAATTTATTCTATTTATAAAGTATTTTTTATTTTTTGTTTATTATTCCATTTTTTATTTTATTTTTGAGTGAAATATTCAGTGGGGATAAAGATGTCCTTATAACACTTCAAATTTAATGTTATTCAAAAAGCATGATTTAATAAATGATGAGCGCTAGCTTAGTTTTTTATAACAACGATTAACACACCTTTTACATAGAATATTAGTTTGAGAAAAAAAATGAATTAACTTTTACATAACTTCGAAAACTTCTCAGCATAACGTAAAAATCCTAAGTAACTAACAGTCGATACAACTAAAATTTTACGATCACAGATAAAAAATAAGCTAAGAACAACATAATTAAATATTTTAATAAAATAACATAGAGAAAGGAATTTTAGGTCTGATTGGCTGTCGAGGTAAGTAGCAGGATCAAAGGGATTTGATTCGGTTAAAATGATTTTAAATAAAATCCTTAACGAATCAATAATTTGAGTAATATTAAATCATAGACGAGAAAAGATAGAGAAGAACTAGACAGAGTGTGATATAATAATGTACGTAGCAGGGGAAATGCATGTGCACACAATCTACATTAGATATTATCTCACATTAATTTTTAATAAATACCTTCTCCACTATGCTCTGTCATTTTTGGTGTTATGCTCTCTTAATTACTCATCAAATCACTACTAATCTCAACATAATCCGCTGTTTTGATACACCTCCCTGTCTCTAAGTTATTTCAATCATTCGGATCATAATTATTTAATCATATGCATATATATATGTACGTATATAAGCATTTATATCAACTTTTAAACATACGTACATATTCTTGTAAACTAACCATTCGGATAAAGATGGTCCGCATTTTCATATGCATACTTTTGTAATCCTGAACAATAACAAATTTGATAGTCTTAATCTTTCTTTTAACCTGGGACTTTTTGTGCCGGACCTATCAACACCTAATGAAAACTCAACTAGCGAAAACGGGCTACTGATACTTGAAAGACTTACGGGCTCAATATGGTCCCTATTTCAAAATCCTGCTGACTACGCTAACTACTTAAAATGGCAAAAGTACTCGGAATACCGTAGGACTAGTCGGTTGACTTTTGTCGTCGGATCCCACGGTTATAAAAAAACATATAACGAAAACTCGATGTACATGAGGAAATTAAATCTTTTATATCATACATTAATTTAACTTTAATCAAATCTGAGGTTAATTTAGAAGTGGGAAATCTGTTTAAATTCGAGTTCGGTTTGAGTTCAGTTCGATTTGGTTTGCTTGGATCTAAAAAAACTTTAACCAAATTAAAACAAAATTAATTTGGTTTGGTTCAGTTTAAATTCGGTTTGATTTATGTTTTTCAGTTCAATCGAATTGGCTTTTAGTTTTGTTCCTATTCAGTTACAAATAAATAATTCATAAAACATAAAATAAATCATCATTTGACACTAAATTTTTATTTTTTTGCATTTACACATAAAACCAAAATCATAATAAAATGTATAAGATGTAATCCAATAATTTTATAGAATTATTTTGAATCTAATTTATATTATACGTAGTTTTCATTTTGATGATAGTGTTTAAGATACGTGTCCTGCACCAGGCGGTCTATTCAAAAGTGACACCTTGTTGCTAGATTTCTTTAAGATGCTTTCCGCAGAACTAATTAAGTGTAAGACATGTTCGAGGGATCACATGATCTGTGTTATCAGAACTGTATGGAATTAAAAACCGAGATTTAAGAAAGAAAAAGGAAACAAGTACATATTAGAAGTATATATCCATATAGAAAAAAAATATATATTTTTTAACATTCTGACTAAAATTTATTTGATCCAAATTAAAAATAAAATATTTATTCATTTATAATAATTTTAAACAATTTCATATTAAAACTGTGAAAATACAAATAAATTAACTTTATAAGAAATTATTATATTAATTATTTCATAAATAATTGACACAATATATTTGAATATATATGGTATATCTACAATAAAAACCTCAATGCATAAAAGTAATTTTAATTTTAATATTTTATATATTTCTATTCTCTCTATTGCATTATTACTAAATTTTAGATTTCTATAAAAACAAAAACATGATTTTACATTCTTAATTTTTTCTGACTTTGTGTTTTTTAAACGGAATCGTAAGTTTTCAATGTGTATTTTAAATCAGATATTTTAGAAACGTTTTGGAAGCGAAATTCTGTAATTTTCCACAAGATTTCGATTTTAATGTTGATTTCAACGCGGGAAAATAAATTGAATGTACATATATAAATTCAGATCTACACAAAGATAAACCTTAATTAGTTTTTTTCTATGTTTATGATAGAGTAAAATAAATTCAGATCTACACAAAGATAATTGAATGTACATATATGTATACATTCAGATCTAATAGATTCTTCTTGTATTACGTAACTATATATATTTACTAAATATTTTTACTTTATATAAATTTTTGTTATTTTCATTTTGTTACTCAAACGATAAGAAAGAGAATAAACATTATTTTATGTTACTTAATGGTTTTTTAGAAATATTATTTAAACTTGAGATATTTCTAGAAGCTAAAAAAAAGATTTATTGAAAGTAAAAATTGTTTTTGTTGCCTGTCGAGAAAAAGTCGTTTTTCGTTTCAAAATAAGTTTCTGAACATTTTAAAGGTTTTAGTACTGGTGGCACTCGATTCTTGCTACAAGATCTATAGGTGTTCAATTTAAATTTTAATTTCGAATCTGTGAGGATTTGTGACTTTCTTATATACAAAAATTAATTACCATACTAGAATATAGATCTAATAGTATTTATGTAAATATATTCAACTCATTTACATTATACAGTTTTGTATAGTTAATAATTTATATTTGATTTTTTGCTCAAACAAAAGATAGAAAAAAATATATTTAATTCTTATTCCGCTTCATAAAATATTGTATATATATATATATATATATATATATATATATATATATATATATATATATAACCATTTTTAAATTCTAAAGCAAGCTTTTTAATGTATACTTATTTTATATTTAGTAAAGTACTTTGATCTTATAAGTACATTTTTTTATCTCGAAGGCTATTAGCTGAATAAACGTAATTATTAAAAAAATAACTGAAATTACCAAAAAAATTTTTTTATTGAAATAAAAAATGACACTCTTGAATAAAACAAAAAAAAATCTAGTGATTTTTTGCTATTGCTCGTAATCGATCGGTTTTGATAAGATTTTTGACCTGATTTTGGTATTTTTGGGTTTTTTCGTTCATAAAAATAATTTTCACGTTAAACTAATTTTAGTATGGTTTGACTTAGATTGATTCATTTTGAATTTTAGTTTATTTACCTTTTAACTAGAACTATTATAAAATCTTAATTTATTTTCCAAAAAACAAAAATAATATATATATACATAATTATAATTTTGATTCACTAAAATATATTAAATTTGATTTTTTAAAAATAGAATACTATTGATATATTAAATAATTATTGATAACAAACACACAAGGTTATTAATAATTATAATTATTTCCTTAAAAATAAAAACAAGAATATCAGTGTATTGAATATTCCTGAATAAATCATTTAGGAAAAGTAAATATTGAACACAAAATATTGTAGTTCATATAAAACTTACGAAATTAAAATATATATTTTATTTTCACCTAGAATAGTTAATATAATAAAATTATATATATTAAGTTATATCAATAAAAAAGTTTCTGACGTAAATATAGATTTATAAAATATTTTATGATGTAATAAAAATGATTCCTTCTATTTCCACAATATGATACTTAACTTACAAAACATTTGTATCCAAAAACTACAAATTTGACACTGTTTTTTTTTAGTAAATTAGCTGAAAACCCTTAGAGGGGAGGAAATGGTAGTGATGGGGGAAGAAAATTGGGGGATTTAGTGTGTGGAATGTAAATATGGTGAGTTTGGTGTGTAGGGAGTGCAATTATTTTTTTTTTATCTTTGTCTATTTGAAATAGACGTGTATTTAAGCGAAGGATTTTTTTTTTACCCCATACTGTTTATTTAGCTAGTACTTTGCTGAATTCTCTAAAATTTAACAGAAAAATAAAATAAAATAAAAAACTTAAATGGTGTTTTTTTACTTAAATGGTGTTAACATAGACTATACAACGAAAAGCTCTGTATACATCATCGATTGTGATAAGAAATAATATTGTACTAAGTCTGATTTCGGTATAATTGATTTGATTTTTTAATTATAACAGAATAACTTATTAAGCAACAAACTTTAAAAAATAAAAATAATTACTAGATCCAAGAGAGCTGGATAATTATTCGAATCAACATGAACGTTTGTTTGGAAGTCATCCAAAAGGAAAAAAATAACAAAGAATATTTAAGATTAAGTATTTATATTATTTAATTTCACGCCTTGTAATTAATATAATCGTTGATTAATTAATTGGAAAATAAAATAAAAGAAGGTAGGAAAATCAAAATAGGAGCATAAATCTATACATGTAACGTAATGTATTTGTGTGCGTGGCGTATCTATTGAAATCTGGACACAATCTGATCCAGCGATGCATTAGTTATTAGAGTTAGGTATATATGTTTTTAAATAAAAATTAATAAAGAAAGGCTTATAAAAAAGACCAACAATTCACCATGAAATAGATCTCTCTGATTTCCTTAGCTCAAAGCCAACAAAACAAGAAAACCCAATCTCTCTCTCTCTCTCTCTCTCTCTTGAGAAGACTTTCTCTCTCTAGTTCTTGATTTTCCGGTGTTCATAAAGAACGAGATTAAAATTAATTAAATCTGATAAAAGAAACATGGCAAGTAATTTCTTTGGTAGGCCAAACATGAGAGGATCATCGCCGTCATCATCGTCTCCAACATCGTCTTCTTCATCTCCCGCGACCAGAAGAGGGAAGAAGAATGGTTCCGAGAAGCCAAAGCAGCCACAAAGAGGTCTCGGAGTAGCGCAACTGGAGAAAATTAGATTACACGGCGAGATGAGTTGCAACAATTATAATCCGTCGTCTTTGTATCCTCAGGTAACATTTTACATGCATACATACAGTAACTTTATAATCTCGGGAGAGTTGATCGAGGTTTGTATGTGTAACATATAGTGGTGTATACTGTGTCATGACCTGGATTTAAATCTGTTCGTGCGTGAGACGACCAAAGAGAAATCGTAAAAGTTCGTAGGTTCGTCGGATTCTTATCGGATCTCTTTTAGGAATCCGACCAACTTTGATAAACTATCCCGTGAACTTTAGATGATTGCATGAAATTTAAAGGGGTTTTAGTTTCTTTTCTTGTCGTATATATTAAGGATCATCGGAAGATATTAGATCTAACAATAATTAACACAAAAGATTACAAAACGTGTATATCTTTCCTTCTTGCCTCAAAAATCATGTTCCATAAGGTCAGAAATCAGTTATCTATCAATTTTACTATATAAAGTATACGTAAATATAGTAGCGATTATGACTGTAAATCAGCTTTCTCTTTTGGATTTAACTTGAAAGAAACTCCCCAATGCATCTACTATTGAAGATCGATAAGTAAAAATCTTGAATACAATAGATTTCGTATGTCATTATTATTATAGGTTCTTGAATTCTCGAGGGCACTACTCTCATTTCTTAAAGTATACTTAAAGAAAATCACATGTTATAGATGAAATTGTAATAGTTCTTTTATCACTTGTGCATCTAATTCGATTTCTTTCATGAGTATGACTTGTATACTAATTTGACCGTCATATGTGAATGTAAATGTATAGGAGAATGTGAGGATGCAAGGGGAATATTCACCCATACCATCATCATCACCATCCTTTACATATGCATCATCATCGGCTTCTTATGGTTTCTATCCAGATATGATGGTATATATTTTCCTTTAATGCTCAATTTTTGTGTGTTTATAAAGAAAAATATTATTTGGATTCATATTCTAATCTGATCTGGATAATTATTTACTTTCAATTTTAAATTAACATATTAAATCTTCAACAAGATTGGGTCAATCATGTTTCCATCTATAAGAAAACTCTTTTCAAGAAATCATTAAACAACAAAATGAATCACATATTAATTGTTTTCTTTTTCTGTTATTGGCAGATGGGTGTACATAGAGATCAATACGAAAGAGAAACCATGAGGTACACATATAAAATCACTTTCAACTGTTCTTTTTAGGCTTGTGAAAATGTACGTGTATTTCTGTTTAGATATTTCGTTTGGTCCTAAAAATTAACGATCTTTTATTTTTATTCTGTTGAAAAAACAGTTGGATCCCAAACTACGGCATCTTAGAGAGCCAACATTCGTTGGAACCAAACATCACCAGACATTTCTTACACGAGGTTCTTATTCTATACCATCACACATATATACACATGATAACATTTTCTCTAATCACATGATTATTAGGCTGTGTATATATATAATATACCTTTTCGAAAGAGGTTCCAGTCGGTGTGTAGATCACATACACATTATAACATTTTCATTTTCATTGATCACATGACTTATTCTAGTTTAGTGGAACCGCTGTTCAGTGTGTAGTTATGTCATGAACAAATGTTAGTTAATTAAAATTGTTCGAAGTGTTATAACTGTAGTCGTTTGCAACTAAGAGAACTAATCCAATGTTTTTTGTTTTGTCTTGAAATAGGATCGAAGTTCTACAAGGCGAAGTAAATCGTTGGGATCAGGAAACCAAAACTCGGGATCGAGTGACAATCAAGAGCTAGATTTGGAGTTGAGATTGTCAATTTGATCATTTGTAATAGTTTGATCTTCATGAAACTGAAAAAGTCACGCAGTGTGATTATGCTGAAAATAAAATCGAAGCAACATCTGATTAGTTTCGATTTAGGGGTATGGCTTATTTTCTTCGTAGGGTTGTTGGACCGTTTCTGTAGAAAAAAATGTTTAAAGAATGGAAATCGTTTGTAAAATTTAAGGAGTATAATAGATATAAGAATAAATATTTTAAAAACGCTTAGGTAAATGTATAGTTCCATTAAATCATAAATTAATGATTATCATATAGGTAACTTTTATATAAACATGCACAAGAAATTGTTTCTTTTTCAAGATAAATTTTATCTTTAATTTTATTTTTAATTTTATCAAACTACGTATAAAAGTAACTTTCTATTTTCTGATATGTAATAATCACACATACATCAATAATCTAATAAAATAGTTAAAGCTTATCTCTTTGACCTTTAACCAAAACTAGATTTTGACCCGCCCTTAAAAGGGCGGATATATTCTTTTATTTTAAATTTAATTTTTTATATTTTTTTCTTTTTGATTATATTTGTATTTTTGTAATCATATTTGTGTTTAAATTTAGATCAAAATATATTGTAATTTAAAAATTGATCCGGTATACGCACGGTTAAGGCTGAGTTGCGGGTCGAACTCGCCCTGCTGACCCGCCAACCCGTGGATTTTCAACTTTGTTTTGGTTAAAAATATGACCCGCACAACCTGCAAACAAATAATATTATACATGCATCCGTTCCACTTACTTTTGTGGTTATCCGTGGGTTATATACATATTTTAAAAATCATTATTATTTTTAATTACTATAAAAGTATATTTATAATAAAAAAAATTATACATGACTTAAATTTTGAATTATTATTTTTAAATTCTTGTATTTAAAAAAAGTATTTACTTTTTAATTTTTATTTTTTAAATAATTTGCAGGTCGACGGGTAGCCGCGATCCAAAATCCACCATCTCATACTAAACCTGCATAAAAAAACTCATAACCCGCATCCACAAATCAATTTTTCAAATAGTTGGACGAAACATAATTAGTTAGTGAAAGGATTCAACAAATTTTTTAAGTAAATTTTTTGGTAGTGATTCCCTTTTTAATAGTATAGATGAGGTACAATGTTGTTTTAAATTAATTCTATATCATCATTCGATACAAAAAAAATTATATAAACATTAGTAATAGAAGGAGAATCTTATTAAGTTGCTATAAAATAGGTTAGTTATAAGATTTTGTTATATGTAATAGGTTGGACTAAAAAAATGAAAGGGTCCAAAACAACTTATATAAGTCGACTTTTCAAGACTGCTTCCCTTTTAATAATATAGATACAATATCATAAATGAAATATTCTTTTAAGTTTTCTACATTAAAAATATTTTTGAAAACAAAAATCTAAAAATTCCTTTTAAATGAAAAATTCTATAAATTAATAAATTCTTCAAATCACCACATTATTAATTGGGTTTATAGAATTTTTTTACTGTACATGGTTTGTTTGTTTTTTTTTGTTTCTTCAACACTTTACTTTTATCTTTTAACTTCTCCACATTACCTATGTTCTCTTCCACCCAATTACAGTAAAATCTTTATAAATTAGTAATGTTAGAACTTTAAAATTTTATTAATTTATAAAGATATTAATTTGCAAAATTTTCTTATTTAGATTTCTTATTTAAGATATATTTATTTTAAGAAAAAAATATATTTATTTATTTTATACATTAATAGTTATTTTTGAATTTTTTCATTTATATTAATTTTAATATATTATTTGGTGCATATAAATATATATTGCGTAAAACTTAAATATGATTTTAGATATAATATTACTAAATCTCATCAAAATATATTAAGTGTTAAGAAAATATAAAGATAATTTCATTGGGAATATATAACAAATAATATAACTACAGGTTCTTACTTATCTAAATATGTATACATATCCATTATTAATTTATAATTTTAATATGACCATATATTTATATAGAATTTTATAAAAAATATTATTTTATTATTTTATTGTTTTGTATCAAATTTTGAACCGGCTCAAACTGATACTGACGAAATTTATTAATTTATAGAAATTATTAATTTAGCAAGTATTAATTTATAGAAGTTTCACTGTATTTAATACACATTTAATTTAATATCGTTTGATTAAAACCAATGCAAAACTAAAACAACCAAACCAGTTTTGTGTTAAATTCAACTTACAAAACGTAACAGTAAAATAAGTACATAAATAATCAAGGCACATGAAATAAAAGACGAGCATGAACATATAACACTTATCTAAGTAAAAAGAAAACAAAGAAGATATGAGACTGCATATATTTAAAAGCAGCTTTGTTTAATGATTAGGGTTTTTGTTCAAGATACAACACAAGGTGTAACTTGGAAACCGAGTACAAAAAGCCAGACTTTCTACGTCATAATCTCTTATATATTATCTACGAAATGATTTTGTCGCATGTATTCTGAACAATCATTTTTACAAAAATAATATGACATAATTACTAAAATTAATGATATGGTTTATATCTTAATATGACATGAACAATTACATTTGGTAAAACTTTTAAAATATGGTAATAACTCATATATTACATTTAATGTTAATTTATATTTTAGAAATTTTTTAAAATACGATAATAACTCATAAATCATCATTAAAATAAATATATTCAAATATGGCATTACAAATTTCGAAATATCATTTAATTATATATTTTTAAATTATACAATTTTATTACTAAATTTTTTAAAATGTATACAATTTGTTTTTAAAAAATTATTAAAAATTTTAATCATAAAATTATTAGTTTCTTATATATCTACAAATTTTATAAATATTTTTAATTTTACTTTTTGATAATTATGCAAGTTTTTACAAATTTATTTAATATATTTAATTAAAATAAATAAATATAAAAATCTATCTAAGATTTTAATTTTAAATATATACATCATATTCTTAAATATAATTTAAAATAAACAAAATTATTTTTATTTTATGTTTAATTAAATCAAATTTATACTAAAATATTGATAAAAAACGGAAATTTACAATATTAATAAAATTTTATTTTTAAATATAATTTATATTTATCTGTTAAAAAGGATTTATATGGGTGCGAAAAATACACGACCGAGTCTGACACCGCTTCATTTGGAGATTGAAGCTCTCATATGGGCGATAGAGTGTATGAGAAATTTACGATAACTCACAATTACCTTTGCAATATATTGTTTTCAATTGTAAAAATGGTTTCAGAATCTGAATAGTGGCCGGCATTTACAACTTATTTGAAAAATATAAAGGTTTTGAAGAGAAGTTTCTACAGTTCCAACATCATTTATGTCACGAGAACTCAGAATTCAAAGACGGACAAACTGGCACGAGATGCAAAAAATCAACTGTCTTATATTGTCCACATGGATGCAGAGATATCGATTTGATCGACAGAATCTATGAGTCTATGAGATTTTTGGAGATTTATTTTCAGCATGAAATATTATTTAGAATGGTTGGGCCGCAAAGAAAAGGAGCAGGATTGCGAATTGCGATGATGATTTAGGTCTTCTCCCCCCTCCCACCGCCCAAGACGACGATCTTCGTGCTGGTGATTGTGTTCTCATCACGTAGCTTAGCAAAAAAAAAAAAAAAAAAGCAATGTCTCAAAGTGAGTCTGAGCGTCGGATCCGACGAGCAACAGCTTCGTATCTGAGGGGAAAAGGAGAAATTTTCGAGGGAGAGACTAGAACTCGGGTAAATAAATTTGGTTCAATCTTGAAAACCCAACTCAAAAGCTACTGTCTTAATTTTTCTGTCTTTTGTTTGGGTTTTGAAGGAGTATGGTTTGTACACTGCAATGAATAATGTGATGAGATGTCTGAAGAAGCCGCAGGAGGAGGAGGAAGGGGTTTATGCTATAGCCTCTACTTTTGGTTACTTATACGAGTTGGCCCTACATTTGACATCACCGGAGGTGAATATTCCTGTTACTGGTCTTGGCGTTGGACCAGTCACCCCTGCGGATATCAGGAAGGCCACTCAACTGAGGAAGAAACATACCACCGTCTTGGCGTTTCGAGTCCAGGTGACTCCGAAGGCGTCTCTACTAGCTCGAACTTTGGGAGTCAAAATCATCTGTGGCGACACCATCCAACACCTGTGCCGACAGTTTCGGAGGTTTAACGAGGAGGAGCTGGGAGAGGATAAGAAGGAGTCAGAGAGTGATGTATCAGAAGTCTCCCCATGTCTCCTCTCCATCTTACCCAAGTGCGTGCTCAACAAGGAAGACCCAATTGTCGTTGGAGTTTATGTTGTTGAGGGTTTTGTTAAGGTATACTTCGCTTGCTGTTGTTTGATTTAACTCTCCTTCCTACCTTTTTGATTTGGTTTGGTTTTGGTTTCAGGTAGGGACTCCCTTATGCATTCCGAACAGAGCTTTTGTCAATATAGGACGGGTTGCATGGATTCAGAAGGACAAGCGACCCGTCGAGTTTGCCAGGGAAGGCGATAAGGTGATTATCAAGGTAAAGGTTTTGTAAGTTTTATCATCCCTTTGATTGATTGATTAGTTTGGAACACTTACTGATTTACTTTGTTTGGTTCCTTTTTTTTGTCATGCAGATTGTTGCTGCTGACCCCAAAACACAACAAGGGATGTTGCTGGGAATAGATTTTGACGAAGCAGATGTGCTTGTCAGTCGCACCTCAAGGGTAGCTGTCTACCAGGTCGAGATCAACCAGTCAAATGGAGAAAAAAAAATAGAAGAAACAAACAAAATGCCCTCATCAGTTGAGTGATCAAATCTATATGGCATTTGTTTATTTCCTCTTGTTTTTAAAGCTTCAGTTCATATTTGCTCCATAATACCACACTTTGAGCTATACGATAAGCTCCACAGATCAGTCAAGTTATTAATCAACCAGTTGTTTTTCAGCATATAAAAGATGCGACAAGTAAAATAGAAGGATTTCATAAAATACATAACTATATAAAAAGATGAGATAACTAGGAGCGGCCAGCTTGTTCAGATTTTAAATGGAAAGTAGTTGTTGTTGACAAACGAAAACAACAACATTAGACATACACATATTACTTGAATTTGAGAACGCGTGTGATATCAGACATCGCTTTAAACTCGCTGCAGGATAGTTTTTCCTGCAAAAAGAAAAGAAAAAATTGAGTTAATTAACAAAGAAAACAATAGATGAAAAAGGATGATATATAATTTCGAATAAGATAGATTTTGAGGGTTAAAAGTGGACCAAGTCACTATCTCGGAAGGCAATGATAGATCCCCTAGAAAGACGAGTGACAAGGATATTGTCATTAATGTCATAATGGCTTCCAAAGCTACGTGCTTGTCTCTGTTCTTCCGGGTTTGATGCAACAATCTGTGTGTATAGCAAAAGCAAAAGGCCAGATTTATTTATTTAAAGCGACAATATGCCTCTTATTGTTTTCAATGATAAACAAAAAATAATACTATCTACCTTGATAACAGCGGTCTCGCCTAGCCTAGCAACATCGACGGGTTGTTGGTATTTCTCAATCCATGCAATACGTCCTAAATCCAGACAACCAGCAGTTCGCACATAGGCTATGGGAACTCCTACCTGAAAACCAAAAATAATTAACCGAGAAGAAGCTTGCAAATATGAATCTATTTACAATAATAATAATAGTTACCTTAATGAAACCTTCAACAACTAAGACTCCGAGGACAATAGGGTCTTCCTCGCTGAAGACAGCGTTGGTTAAGATGCTGAGGATGCCAGGGAAGATTGCTTCATCCTCCATTTTTAAATCCTCTCCCAGTTCTTCGATATGCTCTTTGAACTGGGAGTGCAGCGTATCAAGCATACCGCCGCCACAGATGACTTTGACTTGCAACTGTTCCGCGAGTTGACTTGCCTCAGGGGTAACGTCTACATCAAAGGCCAAGACAGTGGAGAAGTGCCGTTTACGATCACTCATTTCAAAGGCCTTCCAGATCTCCACAGGGGTGATCGTTCCTACGTCTAGAGCTCCAACAGGAATCTTCACTGTCGGGGATTCCAAGAACTCGACCAACTCATTCAAGGAATAAGTGGTAGAAGCTACAGCAAGAACACCCTCGCCACCTCTCTTGAAATTCATCACAGATTCCATATAGATTTCCTTTCCAAAGCCTTCCAACAGCAACCACAACATAAACGGGGTAAATCTAAAATTCAACAAATCCTTTCATCAAAATTTAAGAAAATTGAACATCTAATAGAATCCATAATTTACTCTCTTTGCTGTCCTAGCAGAGGTGTTACTTCTCCAGAATAAATACTAACGAATTAAAATCACTGGAATTCAATTCATTGAATGGCAAATTAAAGGAACCAAAAACAAAGCATACTCGTAACAGAGATCCAGCGGCGGAGGGAATTTATCTGACGATGAATTTTCCCCTAAACTATACATACAGTTTTATTAAGGCCCTTGGGCCCAACTTCCAAGTTTACGTACCAAGTTTACCTACGAGCTACCATCAAGTAAAATCGTTAAAAAGAAAATTAAGGATGCTTTTCTGTGACTAAGGAGAGATTTGAACCGTACTAATTCTCTGTTTTTGAGACTTCTGGTTATAAATGGATCGTCTTTTCTCACTATTTTTTAATGTTCATAAATATGATTGTTTGTTTTTGAAAAAAAATATGCATGGTGATGTGACAAACCCACGTAATGCATGTTAAAACAAAACAAAGCGTGGACTGGTAACAAGAACCACGGAGGAAATATCATATACCACTTTACGTGAGGGATCGAAGATACATAATCTCTTCTCATGGCCAGATCGAATATTGATCATATATTTGTCCACGATCCCAAATAGCACAAGTACAAATCAAGATGTAAGGAAGAAATAGTGTATACCAAAGAAAACAAAAAATTGGCATTCGAAACTGCAAAACCAAACAAACAATGAACCGACCAAGCCATGGACGAGATAAACAGTACATATCACCGATATAAATTGCCGGTACAGAAACTACATGCAGAATGTCTTGGAGCTGTCTTCCTTGTGATCTAGTGTCTTATTGGGAATGCTATTCGAAGAAATTTTCTCACTTTAACGGTTAATTGGAGTGTGCATACGCTCAATGATCTTATCCACAGCATCACGGGACATCACAAGCGTGTCGTGAAGCAAAATGCTGTACACGTTAAGCCCCTGCAAAGCATTACATAAACAAGATTCAAGATTCGCTAACCAGTTTATCAAGTAAACCACAGACGGGTATTAAGCAACTCACTATTGATGGAAGTATGTTGACGTAGTGGAGATTCTGGGTGGCTAGTTTCAGCTTCTCATCGATAGGACCACCTTCTACAACGAGGACTTTCTTCATGTCCTCCATTTGATTGTAATAGTTCACAATGTTCTTTGTTTTATGCGTTGGCAACGCCAAATCATCAAACACGAGGAGCTGCATTGTTTTTTTGCAGAACATTCAGGTCATCAGCGGATACAAGCAAACCAGTAATTAACAAAGTACTTAAAGGAAAATCAGGAGCTTACTTTTCCTTCTGCGGCTCGAGCAGAGAGTGCTATCTTCAGACCAAGCCTTCGGACCTGCTTATTCATCTTTATTGCATGGCTTCTTGGTTTAGGCCCATGCATCACACAACCACCTCGGAACTAGCCGTTTCAGTGAAGTTCATCAGAAAAGAAGAGTTTGGTGACAAGAAAGCTTAACATTCAAAAGTGATATATATACCTGGGGGCCACGCAGTGTACCATGTCTAGCTCGACCTGTACCCTTCTGGTTCCACGGCTTTCTACCAGTTCCGCTAACCTCACTTATTGTTTTAGTCGAATGAGTTCCCTGAACATCAACCAAATGTGTCAGACTTGGTGATTGTTTTTACTTATATATGATGACTAATTAAGACACTGAGAGATAATCAATTAGCGTTACACACCTGCTGGCGTTTGGCAAGCTGCCATCTGACGACGTGGTGAATGATATCTTTCCTGATAGGAACATCAAAGACATCACCAGCTAAAACCATGAAACCCTTGTCTTCGTTCTGAAAATTTGTGACCGGAATGACCAAGTCTTGATATTGTCCTACGGAAAGCATCAAATACCAAACAGTGAAAACTTGTCTAGAATAATGAACAAACATACGAGACCAACAGAAATAAGGAACACATCATTGTTCAGAGATTTGAAGCGAGAGCACCTAACACGCGCAGAACATTGATAATCCGACACCACTTTGTAGCCAAAGTATATGTATATATATCAAACCGAATTTGGATGAATGTTAATAACTTAATATACCTATGGTTCGGTCTGGTGTAATGACTGTCTTCTTGGCAAGTAAATCATAAGGAAAGTTGTCATCAGGAGTCAAGATAGAAGTGGAGTGCTTTCGGTCGGAAACCAAACTTATTCCACCACACTGCATTTGATTAGATAACACCAAAAAAAAAAATGAAATCAACATCTCGAAAATAATGATATATTCAGAAAAAAAAAGGAAACACGAGACCTTGAGATGACTAGGAAGAGAGCTTAAACCATTTCCAGATGCATTCGCTAATTTTGAAAGAGACAGAGAGAAGCAATTAGAGATCAAAAGTTCAAAAGAAAGAGATTAGAAACTGAGATAATACTGCTGCTGCTGCTGCTGCGCCCTAGAGCAGTGAAGGATCCAAAAGTGCGGACAATTCTTCTTGAGATTGAAGCAGCCATATCTTCTTTCTAGTCAACTGAATAAACCTCTAACTGCTCATCTACAATACCAAATCTAATATCACAATCTAGTCGAAACACGATTTAACGCATAACCAGAATCTAGGTAGATAATCCTACACTGATGAGAGAAGAAGAAACCTAACGAGCGAGCGACGATGATTGACGGTGAAGAAGAACGGCGAGAGTGCCAAGGTTTTAGTAAGTGTAAGACTGGGGATTTTCGATACGGGGAAGGTTTTACATGTGTTTTGGGTCTGGTCGGATCTATTTATTGGGCCATCAGATGAAAATATGTAGGAGCCCATATAAGGCCATAAATATATTGTTTTGTCTCATCTTATATTATTTCATCTGCGCTTGGTCAATTTATATTTGCTCTATGTTTTGTATCATTTAAATATTGCAATATTTCAATATCTAGTGAACATTTGAAACTTATTCAAAAAAAAAAGTGAACATCTGGAAAATATTAAATTTATTTTCAACTGAAAATAATACCAATCTTTACCATTTTGTCCTTGTTTCTCTTATAATATGTCTCATCATTACAAAGATTTTCATGCAAATGTAACTTTTGTACATTTTTCAATTAACAATAATAGTAAGTAATATATCTCGATGATTGTTTTTTTTTCTTCAAACGGCTATTTTATTACTTAAATTTGAGATGGTCTGGAAAACAGAATAACCAGTGTAGCATATATTCCTATGAAATGATCTTGTTATCTTATCTAATAAATCTTACTTCTTTATTTATACCGAACCTATGTGCATTTGATGGTGTCTAATGTCCCAAAATCCCTTAGTTTTTGATTCAATCCGATTTGTGTCTATGTCTTAGCTGTATTGCCACTGAAGGATTGTAGCATTTAGTAGAATGTCAAAGTTGTTTGCATTGTGGTATTGAAGCTGTTTTGCATTTACATTGTCTTGTATGATGTGTCTTCATTAAGCTTGAACTGCATTCATGCTTGTTAGGTTGGACAAGGGATTCATGCTTGAACCTATGCTTGTTCATTTACAGTCACTGATGCTGAAAAGAAGAGCCTAGGCACTTAAACACTTTCATGAGAAAGTAAGGATATTTTGATTGTGTAGGTGTATATTTTGGAAAATGGCTCAAGATCAATCACCATCGCCTCCAGTATTGTATTGCTCGACTTCTTTTTCTTTCCCATAAGCTCTGATTTTACCGAGTTCTTTGTTTTGTGCTGGCGTCGCAGTCTAAATGGTTTGAAACCTAAAGAAGATGAATGAACATGCATTGCAGAACCATATAACTTTCAAGTAATCTACGTGCCAGCATTTGGACTACTCGATTTTTATTTTCGATCCAGTACTTTATTCTAGAGCGGATAACAATACACAGAGGAGAACGATATAATTCTATTAAGAATAAGAATGTATATATTGACTAAATCCCACGACAAAGCGTCTGCTAATTAAGAACTAACGTATAGACACTTAGTGGCTGACATGTTTTCTAACAATAGTAGTAGTAGTCTTCACACTTTTTAAATTGGACTATTTAGAAAGAAGTATACTACTTTCTTATATTATTTACTCGGAAATCCTAAAAAATAATTCCGACAGGTGTGTCTAGTTAGTAGTTATCTACACAAAGATATGATCAGACAAATGTGTAATTGTGTATCACAAAGTTTTGTCTGATTTGTGCTGTAATATATATGTATATTACTCAAAAATCCAATAAGTTCAATTTAATAAATGTATATCACCATTGGCCAAAACTTTGTTCATGATCAAAATCCACAATGTATGTACACAAAGACAGACACCACAATCTTGTTCAGCACACTTTGACTATCTCTGTAAAAATAACTTCAAATTGTCAATCACCTTTAAGAAAAAAAAACTAAACGTTAAGATCTTGTCCTGTCGCTTTTAGTTCAGTCTTTTTCTCTCTGTTAACAAACCACTGCGCCGTTTTTCTAGCAATCGGCAACCACAACCTTCGTCTTCTTTCCTCAATAGCAGCAATCACATCACTCCTCGACGTGGAAGCAGCCATACCGCTGTCTCTTCCTCCTAACGCGTTTTCTCTAGCCGCTGTTGTAACAACGCTGAGTCTAGGAACAGCCGTGATCTCAGAAACCACTCTTCTAGTAGAATCTTTGTTATTAACCATTCTCCTCATATCAATCTCTTCCGTATCACGCAAGTTACCTCTCTGCACTCGACCAATGGACGAGAATCTGTCGCTTGAAGTCGAACTCAACATATTCGATGTCAAAAGTGTCATATCCGATGGAGTCACGTTACTCCAACGGCTCTTAAACACAGCATCTGAAACAACGATCCTGTGATTGAACTTGTGCATATGTTTCTCGTTGCCTTGTTCCACAAGCGAGGACGAGTTCTCATTTTTACCAAACTTGAGAATCTTCCGGAAGCTGCTGAATCTCGAAGAGCCATCATTAACTTCTTCTTCACGTTCGATGAAAACCTCCATGCTCGATTCTTCTTCTCTAGTCTCAGATAACTGACTCATGATTCTCATACTATTGTTACTACCACCAAAAACAGAGAGCTCGTCTTCAATAGAGACTCTGTTTCTACACAAAGGACACGTAGCGTGCTGCTCAAGCCACTCATCAATACACTCTATATGAAAAGCGTGTTTGCATTTAGGCAGAAGCCTAAGAATCTCAATATCCTCGAATTTAGACAAACAGACAGAACACTCAAGCCCTTGTTTCGATCCTTTCAAAGCAGAGAATCTGAAAAAGGGAAGAGATTCGATTGCTGCTTTGTGGAGACCTGATAATCGATGAGAAGATTGGCTGAAGAGTCCTTGCCACAGACGATCTAGTCGTCCTATGTCTCCGTCTTCGTAGGTCTCTGATCTGAGATCGTTGTGGAAGCATTTGGCGTAGATGAGGAGAACGAAAGTGAGTGTGAAGACGATCGAGAACACTCCGGTGATGATGGCTAAGCTTGGCTGAAAGAGTCCGCTGGTTGAGTACATAAGATGAGGAGGAGGAGGAGGTGGAGATTGAGCAGAGACATAATCTAAGAAGGAGAAGAAGATGGAGAAGAAGATCATGGCGATTGCTTCGGGTGGATTCATCGTTTGAGAAAGTCAAAAGTCGTTTTCTTGAAGTTCTGGTTTTATCAATCTATGAATTTAGAGAGATAGATAGAGATGACAAACATGTTTTGGAGAGCGAGAGATGACAATCATGTTTTGATTAATCTTTTATCAACGTGACATCACTACTGATCTCATTGAGGCATGAATGACCGGTAAAAATAAAGGAATTGTTCTTAACAAAAACAGAATTAGACTAATTACAAAAAAACTGTTGTAATGAAAGGTGAATGAATATGCACTGAATATATGGATATTTGGGAAATAAATTTCTGGACATTTGACTTTTGAAGAAAGTAATCTTTTATACAAATTACCGTATATTTTTATTTCCTTAAACTGGAAATTTTAGCTGTCAAATCACCAAGAATATATGTTTGGATCTTAAATCTATGAGTCACAGGAAAAAAATCTAATTTATTTGTTAACTTGAATACAGTTCAAGTCTTTTTCATTCACAAATATCTAAAATACATTTTTCCACAAAGTTGCACACATTTGATAATTGGACTACATTATGCACTACTTAATAAAGGTACATAGCCCGGCAGCGGAAAGTGACTTTTGTAGAATCTCCTTTTTATTTTCGTGGAAGCCTCATTGGTCCAGTGGTTTGATTAAGGATTCAATTGTTTTTACATCTGGAGGTCTGGGGTTCAAACCCAAAAAATACTTAATTATACAGATTACGGAGAAACATGTTACATGGGATCTTCAGCTTGGTGAAGGGCGTACCATCGAACATAGATCTCATAGGACGGCTTAGAGTGGTGCAGTCAGGCGGGTATTCTCACAGGGTAGTAGAATTGTCGGCTGTAAAATCGTCTTTGTAATATTCACACCATTGTAATAGCATAATTAATCGATAATAATCGACTCAGACGTTCAAAAAAAAAAAACAAAGGTACATAGTATTAGTTTGGACCTATAGGTTCGGATACGTTCAGACTAATAAAAAATGGAAATTTGTCAAAATAAAATGAAAATTTACCATCTTTATCATTTTAGTACAAAACAAACATTTTTTTGTTCCTATAGTATATTTTTTTCATAATTCCATAACTGATTTTTGATTAATCAAAAACAAATAAAAAACTACATTTCAAAACTCGGCGCTGATCTAGGGCTGAGAAGCTTTCTTAGAGAGATAAGTGAGAAAGTTTCTCTCTCTGTTCTTTGTATCAACAGACTTCGCAATTTTTTTTTTAGTTTGCTTCAAATATGTTGAATACAACACCAAGAAAGAAATCTTTGACGAAAATAAATTTTTTGGAACATGATATAGAAGTGAACAAAAAAAAAGAAAAAAAAAGAAACATGATATATATATCATCATGATCAGGAACATCTTTCTCCAAACACAAAATGATATTCATAGCTGAGATAAAATTGTAACCACAATATTCTTCCAACCATAAACTTCAAGAACACGCACGCACACACACGCAAACGCTCAGTATATATACATAGCTGCGACAAAATAACCACAATATTCTTCCTGTCATAAACACACACACAATTGATCATTTGCTTCTTCAGACTTCTTTGAATTGCTCAAATTATTCTACGTCCAATACATCCTTTATAGAGATACAACCGCCTTCACGTAGGTGGTGGAAGAGATGAAGTATCAGCGAGATGGTCTTGATGTATGACTTGTGGTGGCTGGATGCATTTTTGATGGACTAAGTAGTTACATGGATCACAAGCATAACCTACCTCCATGTTTCCACCGAACACACAAACACTACTACAAGGTTCTGTGAGTTGTCTAGGAAATAAAGTGAGAGGATGTTCATGGCTCCCTGAATTTAAAATCGTAACGGGAGGATCCTCCCTCATGCACTCAGCGCCTAGACTAAAATCACAATCAAGACAGCGAAAAAACATCAAACCAAGCACTTTTCCACACCAATGGCATGCGTTGTTGGTTTCGAAAACAGCATTCTCGTCGGGCATGGGCGTGGACGTGGTCTCAAGAGCCGTTAAGAAAATGGCCATTTCGGTCGCACCGTATTTGAATGATTCCATTCTGGTTTCCGAAAAGCGAATGGTCATGTAGATTGGGTGGTGGGGGGGTGATATGGATGTCTCGTACCTTGTGGGGACATGTAACAGTCTTCGTGGAACACGAGCTTGCAGATCTCACAGTAGTAATGAATGTTATTCCAGTCATAGTCCTCATCGTTCTCATTTACAGGGCCGCATCTAAAGCATAAGGAAGGACGAGGATTGTCTCGGCGGCAAAGGGTGTGAGGATGAGCAGGATCAGAGAGACGGCATCTTGGTGCGACCTCTTCTACTTTTTCACCATTCATTTTGTTGCAAATAAGATCGTATTTTGATTTGTGCAACGCTTAAACAATCACAACTATCTCTGTATTACTTATAATTTTTGTTGGGTTACCTAGGGTAGATATTAGATAACTCTTGTGTTGTTAATGGTTGAATGAGTCACCAAGTAACTGGCAAACACAGTTTTTTTTTTTGCAGCAAGCAATTGGTTGATTAAATACTCTAACAGTAAAGTCAAATGTGAAAACTAATATATATATTAATATATTACTTTTTCCTGATATGTTTATTATCAGCAATAAAAATTAATAAAAATTGCTTTTAATTATTATACTAAAAATATGTGTGCTAAATTGGAAATAACATCTAAGCAAAATACAATGTTAATAATATTTTGGTATAACATCATCAGCAAACATACTTTTGCACATCAATAGAGAAAACACAGAAATACAACAATACAAAAAAGTTCATAGGAAAAAGCAATTTAGCTTGTTTCAAATGTATAGATGTTAACAACTGTTTTAATAAGTTAGCAAAATAATATAAATCTAGTGGCAAGTAAGTTGTATAATAAATTGGATAACTATAATCTTTTGTCGGGAAAAGGCCGCTGTATTATCAAGTTCAAAAAGGGGAAGAGATTGTATTATAACGTTTACTGCTACTTGTCAACGGTTCCAAAAAGATTGTATTATAAGTTATGACATATACTACTATACAACTTGTCAACGGTTGCCAATTTGAATTGGTCAGTACGAAGATGCTCCCAAATCTTATGTTACTATCGAGCTTCAATTATTTAATACTTTTTAATTTTTAATAGTAACCTATATTCAATACTATTGGATACAGTCAGGACGGCTTTTTAGCACGTGCAACTGGAGCGGTCGAATAGGGTCCAAAATTTTAGAGGGTCCATAATTTTTTGTTTCTATTTTAGTAATATTTATAAATTTAAAATCCTATATTTATATAAAATAGAATAACTATATTTTTTAAATTTAGTCCTCGTTTTTATTAATCAATAAATATAAATTACACTTTTTATATTTTTATACATAACCAACTAAAAATGCAATAAATTAGGTAGTAATTCGCATTTATGTCTTTTTTTTTTGACGGCATTTATGTCAATTCTATATTATGGGAAGTAGAAATAGTTGTTGGTGTGTCTTTTAGTATTCAATGGTAATATAAAAAGTTAATATTCTAATTTGATTGTGTTTAGGAAACTATTACTATTTAATGAATTATAAATAGAAAAAGTAAGATATAATTTTTCACCAATTTGTTTTACAAAATAGATTGCAAATACAGAGCAAAAAAAACTAGTTTATATTTTCTGTCGACAAGAGAAAAAATAAAAGAGTCTATAACTTTTTTTTGAAAAAAATATAGAATCTACAACTTTTGGTCTAACCATTATCCATATTTTATACTATATTGTATTTATAGATTATAACTTCTGATTCTGGATATAATAAACATCAGAAGAAAAACTGAAAAAGCTAGAAAAGTGGCTAAAAAATTATCAAACTTGGTGATTTAGTTGATGATTTTGCATTAAAAATTTCAAATGTTAAGTTGATTCGATTGATAATTTTGTATCAAAAATTCGAAGAATATCATCATTTAGATTTTTTAAGAAAATTAAATAACAAGATTTTTGTAATATGTCAAGAGGCATATTAATTATTTTAAATTATTAAAATGTATTAAAAATCTGAACAGGGTCCCAATAAATTTTGAGACGGCCCTGGATACAGTTATGTGAAATTGCAATACACATAGCTTAGGCCAACTTCAATAAAACACTAAAACACCAAATTTGGTGTAATTTTATCTTTAATAAACTATAAAAGTGATACTATTCCATCAAATTTGATGTAGAGTGAATAGTCTTACACCAAATTTGGTGTAATACTATTCATCACACCAAACATTTATATACATATTTTATTATGTTTTATTGAATAAAATAACTCAATTATTATCATCAGTCAGTTCAAATTTGTTTCAAATATTATTAGTAATCAGTTCAGATTTGTAACTAAACATAAATATACTGTATTATTTATTTTTTAATTACCTTTACATAACTAAAATGTTTTTTTATTTTATTTTCAAGTAAGAAGTCACTAATTTATTATTATTATTTTTATGTTATAAAAATAAAATATCATTGCTTTTATGTTTTATTTTATTTTGAAATAATAAACCACTAAATGATTATATCATTTATTTTGCTTTAAAATATTGATTATAATTTTATTTATGTTATATTTAATACTATTAAATTCACCAAACTTTTAAATAAAATTTTATTTTATTTTATTTTATTTTATAATATAGTCAAACATGTATTACTAACTAATACATATTTTATTAAAACAAATATATCTTTTGTTATGTGCTTTTCATAATAATTTTTTGTAATTTTAATATAGCTTTTATATAAAATAAATACATTTATAGTATCGTTAAACTAAAAATATAAATATAAATAAATTTTATTAACATATAGTTATGAAAAATTAATAAACATAAAATCAAATTATCATAAAAATTATTTATCAATTTCAAATAATTAAAATATAACAATTATTAAAACATAAAAAAATCAAATAATATATAATATTACTTTTGATGTAATATTTGGTGTCATGGTTGGAGATAAGAAAAAAATTTTGACACCAAAATACCAGATTTGGTATCATGGTTGGAGATGCTCTTATATCCTATCTAAGTCAATACCATAAACTCATACCATGGTGCCTTAGTTGATAGACATCAAATTTTTCATATCATAGGTAGTTTATTAATTTCACCATTCTTTTTGGGTTTTAAGGTAATTCACTCTATAATTATATTACAATCTTGTTGATTTTGCAAAAGAAAAAGAAGTAACTTATCATTTATTGTAAATCATGAAAATGTGATGACTGATGACAAAATAAAAAGAAAATAAAATGGGATGACTACAAAATGATAGTCATGAATCTATAATATTAAAAGAAAAGTATCATTTAGAATATTCTTTAGTTTTCATATTTATTTATATTTTCATGCTACTGATATAATTAATTAACCTATTTTTTAGTTTTTTTTATCTTTTACGGATTTATAAATGTATCTCCTAAATCTATTTTAAACTAACAAAGATAGATATAATTATTATTAAACTGAAAAATAGTTGGAATATTAAATACTTATATATATGAGTTGCCTTAAATAACTATAGTTACCATAAAAGAAAGATTCTAAATGATGTCTTATTTAATTGTATATACTATTAAATGTAAATAACTAAAAATAAAATTAATAAGAAAAGCCTACATAAAGATATTATCATGTTTTTTTAAAAATTATATTTATGTAATGTTAAATATCATAATATTACCAAAACCGCACTTTAATTATTTAATTGGGACACACAAATATCTTATGCAGGACACACAAATATCTCATGCATATCTTTTCTATAAACTATATTGCCTTTTTTTTTTAAGAAAGAACTATATTGCCTATTACATGAATATATTCTTTAAAAGGTTTGAGAATTTATTAGTTTCCTTTTGTTATTTGATTCTCAGTTGTATCTAAGTTATTATTCAATAACACATTACGAAATTTCAAGACGATTGTTTTGTTCATTTGGTAGTCCGTATGTGTGTCACCAAAGAAAAAGGATTTATTTGGTTTTGTTAACATGAATGATTTTCCCTCGAGCGTTTGTAGCAGGCGGCGAAAAAAAGGTGCTGGCAGCTTTGTAACTCTGGTGTTCGTGGTTGGACATATTGATAACTACAAAAACATTTAATAAACGGCTATTTATTTTCATTTTGAACAGTATAAAGTCTCTCAAGAGTCAAATCCACAAACAGAAGAAGAAAAAAAGAGATGTCAACTTTATGTTTGGTCAGCGTGTCGTCAAATCAAACAGAGGACTCGCATCACCATCACTGACCCCAAAGAAACAAAGACTTCGAGAAGATGGCAAAAGGGAAACACAAACAGAGGACTCTTCTCACTCGCTAACCCTAGAGAAAAAAAAAAACACCGACTCTGCTTTGTGTAAAAAAAATTAAAATATGGTTACAAGTTCTTCCTATCTTATCGGCGGCAACCAACAAGCTTCTTTGCAGTCAGAGATCGCTCTTTCGAGCAGCGTTGAAACCGTCCTGGAGAGAATCTACGGGAAACACAACCATCCTCCTATAAAAGCCGAGACAAGACGGAGACTATCTTCGATCTCCCATCAACTGGCTTTGAAAACGCTCAGTAAAGTTTTCAATGTAGACTACGTTAAAGGAACCCTCGATGGGTTCATCAAATATCTCCTTGACCAGACCGTTTCTGTTTGTGGCTCTCCGCTTCAGTGCTCTGGCGAGTCTCCGGTTCTGTCTCCTCGAACCCCTGGCAAAAAGTGTTGCAGGCTTTTTCAAGGTTTGTTTATATGTAAAATATGATGTAAGACTTTGTTTATGTACAAAGAGTTTTTAACTATGACTATGGTCTTTCTAACTGCAGCAGAGATGTCTCTTCTTGATTACGAAGTTCCTTCTCCCAAGTCTTTGAAACTAGAAGTTAATGGAGGTTCTTCTCTGCACATTCCTCCTCAGCTCTTAGCTTTGAGTGAACTTGAGTTTAAGAAGGCCTTTCTGTTGCTTAGCTATATTCCAGGGTATGTTTGGGATGCAATTTAATTTAATCTCTTTTCTACATTTTTTTTGGTGCTACTTTAAAACCTTTTTGATGTGTTAAATAGGAAACATCTGGGCCAGGTTAATATAGATGCTGATGAGATCAGACAGTGGAAAGATTTGTCTATGGTTGCATATGAAGCAGCGGTTTGGGACCGTTTGGGCCGGCATTCTTGTCCATCAACAGACCGTAGAGTGGTTCTCTCTCTTCTCGTCTATTTAGTGTTTTTTTTTAATATAAAATGTCTGCATTCATATGGAGAGAGAGATGCTTGTTTGTTGGAAACTAGACATTATTTTGTTCTTCAGACTTTGTTGTTGAATTTTGCTAACTGTTGTTGACTTTTTTAATACATGCTTTCTGTTCTCAGTCGCTTCAGTGGGATAGCGTGAACACGCATTACTATCAATGCCATGTTTCTCCCGACGGTAGTTACAGATTCAAGGTTGTAACGACTCTCCAACACAATCTTTCATGTGTTGCATATGTTCGAGTTGTTAGTTTCATATATGCTTTTCCTTGTTCTAGCAAAGGTAATATACTTTAGAGTCTATTGTCACGCTGTTGATTACCGGTATACTTTGTTCATAGGGCCCTCTTATGGAGAGCACTGGAACACACCTGCACAATGTTTTGGGTGATGAGAATGTTCTGACCGTCAAATTCGCTGACGTGCCAGGAGAGGCAACCTATTGTAACGACATATACTCTACTTACAAAGAGATAGCCAAGAATGGTATCATGATTGGTTTACGCCGTTATCAGTTTTTTGGTGAGTTGTTTTCCTTTTTTTCTCTCTCTCTTGATTAACAATCACTCATGTCATTGCAACATTAAACCACTTCTTGCTTTGGGTTAAGAACCGGATATTTGGAGCTTGTTCTAACATTCTAGTTATTTCACAAATAACACTTTTCATTATTGAGGTGCTAGTGCTATGTGTAGCAACACAACACACATGATAGTTGTTATAGTTTGCTTTGTGTTTAAGAAAAACATACAGTGCTAGTGTTAGGTGTTACTTACTTTTCATTGTTAAGGTGCGAGTTCTATGTGTAGCAACACAACACACATGATAGATAGTTGTTATCCTTTGCTTTGTGTTTACAACAACATACATTGCTAGTGTTAGTTGTTATACTTTTCACTGTTAAGGTGCTAGGTGCATTTATGTTTAGCAACACAACACACATGATAGATAGTTGCTTTGTGTTTAGAACAACATCATATTAGTGGCGTGTTAACCTTCCATTTAAATAGTTTTCAAAGATGGGGGAAAAGAAGAGAAGAAGAAAGATTTTTCTGGGAAGGGAGTGAAATGTTACTTTATACGCACGGACTCTACAGCGTCGAATGATATGGGAAAACCCTATATCTTCTCTGGCAAGTCAATTCATGAAGCACGTATGCATTTTATGCATGTCCATACATTGCCAAATTTGGCCAAGTATATGGCAAGGTACTCTTTGTTTTCTACTAACTCTTCTAGAGATGCTCATCTTTGTATTCAGAGTCACTTTTCTTTCGTCAATGCTTGTTCAGGTTTTCTTTAATCCTGTCAAAGACAAGGAAGCTTGAAGTTGACATGAATGGGATTGCCTTTCAGCAAATTGATGATATACACTGCCTTGTACTTTCTTTAACTCATGTTTCCTTCAAGAACTTAGTTGTTTTTTTCGCTATGTTCATTAACCTTTTTTCTTTTCCCTCTCTTCCAATTGCAGGATCAAAAAAATAATGATGTTCTTGATAAGAATCAGAAGCCTTGCATACATTCAGATGGAACTGGATACATCTCTGAGGACCTTGCTCGGATGTGTCCAACTGATATTTATAAAGGAAAACGTGTCAGAAGTGACAATATGCAGGTCTTTACTCTACTAATTACATGAAAATTTGATGGCTGCTTAGTTGCTTTCTTTTCACTGTGGTTCTCTTACCATGTTTGTTTCTTTGCACAGGCAACGTATGGCAGAGAGCCGGTATGTATTTAACACTCTTAAGTTTTTTAGCTCGACTCTCTATCACTTAACACAAGTAGTGAAACTTCTTTTTCTTTCCCACAGCCTCTGCTGATACAGTTTCGGATGTTTCATTATGGTTATGCTGTTAAGGGGACTTTTCTCTTGAACAAGAAAGTAAGTAGACTCTCTCTTTCATGTCAGAAAGTCAAGCTTAAAAACTATCCCTAAAACTTTTTTACTCCATTATTTTGGGCAGCTTCCTCCTCGGACCGTCCAGGTTCGACCTTCTATGGTCAAGGTGTCTCAAGATCCAGCCGTGTCTAATTTTCCCACTTTCAACTCCCTAGAGGTTGTCACAACAAGGTAACTCTCAAGTTTGATCTTCTCACTGTATATTCCTTACTTGATGATCTCTGGTTTGTTTCCATTTTTTTCCAGTAATCCACCAAGAAGAACGAAGCTATCAAGAAACTTGGTTGCCCTACTGAGCTATGGAGGTGTCCCTGATGAATTCTTTTTGGATATCTTGCGCAGCACGCTAGAAGAGTCCAAAACCGTATTTGACAACAAACGTGCTGCCGTTAGAGGTAAAAGTTTGTTTTCTGGAGCTGTTTTATGTATGTGCAGATTCAGTTATTTAATGTAATAAAGTAAACTTGTTTGTGCCCCAGCTGCTCGTAATTATGGGGATATGGACGATTATAACGCTTTGCAAATGATCATGTCTGGTATACCACTTGATGAACCACACTTGAAGGATCGTCTCTCTATTCTTCTAAACACAGAGAAGAATGATCTCAAAGCAGGGAAGCTTCTGGTTACTGAATCATACTATCTCATGGGCACTGTTGATCCCACCGGAAAGCTCAAGCAGAATGAAGTCTGCGTCATCCTGTATGCTTATGCTATACCCAACTCTTTCACTATCTTTTTTTTTCTTCTATAAATGTGGTTCATTGTTTACCTTTTATGTGGGGTCTTGTAGGGAGTCAGGTCAGATTTCAGGGGATGTACTAGTTTACAGGAACCCTGGACTGCATTTTGGAGACATACATGTACTTAAGGCTACCTATGTTAAGGCCTTGGAAGAGTATGTAGGAAACTCCAAGTATGGTGTGTTCTTCCCTCAGAAAGGTCCAAGATCTTTGGGGGATGAGATTGCTGGTGGTGACTTTGATGGTGATATGTATTTCATATCCAGAAACCCCAAGGTGTGACCAACTGCTCCGTCTTTGAGAGTATAATCATTTCAATACTTGAGACCTGACTTTTATGAACTGTAAATGTTTCTTGTTCAGCTACTGGAACACTACAGACCAAGTGAACCGTGGGTGAGCTCTTCTCCTCCTAGTAAAATCTATACCGGTAGAAAGCCAAGTGAACTCTCACCAGAAATGTTGGAAGAAGAGCTTTTCAATATGTTTGTGAAGGCAAGATTTCATTCTAGGTACAAATTTTCATTCTTGGCAAACTCGGTTTTTTTCTTTCTGTTTTTGTTTTTTTAACATCAAAAAGTCATTTTATTACTCAAAGTGGTCTAGGCGGAATAGAACAACCAACAAAATAAATTTCCCTATGAAAAGTTCTAGCAGTCCTACCTAAAAAATCGTCAAACTCGGTTTTGTTTTGGGTTTTAATATCTTTTGGTTAATATATGTCTTGTTTTCTCGGGTTTACAGCAACGTTATAGGAGCAGCTGCAGATAGCTGGCTAACGATAATGGACAAATACCTCACCTTAGGAGATGAGAGAGTTAAGGAAACAGCTGAAAGAAAGAACAAGATGCTGAAGACTATGCTTAAGGCTATTGATATATACTATGATGCTCTTGATGCACCAAAAAACGGGGCTAAGATCGATCTCCCGTTAGACTTAAAGTTCGACAGTTTCCCACATTACATGGAGCGTAAAAATAAGAAAAAGTTCAAGTCCACTTCTATCCTTGGACTAATCTACGACACTGTAGTATCTCAGAATGAAGAGGAACCCCCTCCATGTGGTACGTATCTTCTTGTTACTATCAATAATCAGAGTACACAAGAAGAACTCGTTGAACATGTTTTAATGTCTTAAACTGTCTGTTACATTTCAAGAAATCAAGAAACTCCAGTGTTTTGAAGATGAGATGGTCCATGAGTTTTACATGGAAAAATGTAGTCGCTGGTACCAGGAATACAAAACTGAAATGATTCACGCGATGGAAACCGATGAGAATAATAAGAAGGAATCAGCTAGTGAGGTCATCCTGAAGTACAAGAAGGTAACTGTAATCAACAAGAATTGATTACCAATGTCTACTATATAAGGAACTCTCATTGGTGGAACTGTTTCTTCTCTGTATCAGGAGTTCTATGGTGCTGTAGGGTTTGAAGAAAGCAGGAAAAGCCTTGATGAACTCTACCAACAAGCCTTGGCACTTTATAACATCGTTTACGATCATGCCACCGTAATGAACAATGTCCGTTGTTGCGGGTTTGTCTGGAAGGTAGCTGGGCCGGTCCTGTGCAAATTATACCTTAAGAAAACGGAGGAGAAGTCAATCCCCTGTTCAGTTTCTGTGCTCAAAGAGCTTTGGGGTTGAACATGCTTACTTGTCATGTTCTGCTCTACTATGTTCTGTTCTGATTGACTAATAAGGGCACGTGTTAGCCAAGTATCTTATTTTAAGTAACCTAACCTGTAGGCTAAGCTATATGGTTGAATGCCTTTGGTTTTAGTTATAATCTTAGATTTGTCCTCTGGTGTACTCATAATTTCGTACGTGTATTTGTCTGTGGAATAAAAATAACAAACGTTAAGCTTATATTTTATTTTCGACTTGTGGAGTTCATGTGGTCATTCTCTTCTTCAGTGTGACTCCTCCATGCGTTCTCAAGCTCCATGTAGCGTCTGCTTGAAGGATAAGCATTGTAAAATTTATGGTATATAAGCAAAAGAGCTTGAAAGATATAAAACAAACAGAACGAATTCAATAAATTAAAAATTTCCCAGAGGGAGAATAATGCATTTCTTCTTCACCAATAATAATTTTGTACCCAAGGAAAAAAAAAGGTTAATAAAAAAAAACATAAGACCAATTCTTCCCCCTCCCCCCTTCCTCTGGAAAAAGAATCACAAAACATATCAAAGAATCAATGGTAACTTCGCTTCTCTACTGTACTGTATTAAAAAAAAAAAAGAAACCGAACTTTCACTTTTTAAAGATCAAACTTCTTTGGTTGTCGCCAGTGAGCAAAATTTCTTCCCAATGAGCTTAAGAAAGAAGCTTTCTGTGGGGCTCCCTTCTTACCATACAAGTGTTTCCCTCCTAAATCAGTCTTTGCTGGTACCATATCATTCCTTCTCTCAATCTGTTAGCACATCACATATAGCAAGGAACATTCTCAAACAACACTTTCAAGATCAGAAGAAACGCTATTTAATTTAAGACACACTGACTCGACTTACCTTGAAAACCTTTCCATTTCTCAAGTGGTATCTAATTCCAGACCAGTTTATGGATTGAGAAAAGTGAGAACGGAATGCTGAGATCGGGTATAGAAAGTTGTCCACTAGCATTGCTATGAATATCTGCAAACCAAAATTTTCCTCATAAATCAAACCGAGAAACCTTCTTCTACCTCTCTTATCTTATCATCATTATTACTCAGGTTTTTATATCATCTAATCTAATCAATAAAGGGGGTTGAAAGCACGTACAAGTCCCCAGTTGTAAGGTGCAAGAGAGAGACGGGGAGCCTCGGGGGATAACAAATTGCATAGCGTCACTTCTCGTCTTGTCAAATTCCACATTGAAAGAAGTTCGATGAAGGTGCAGATTGCCAGCATGATAACAAGAGACATACCTGCATAGAACCACATCCTTCCAGGTCAGAATGTAGCACAAGAAAAGCATACAATCCTACAGTTTTTAAGTTGAATATATACATTTATTCTGAGTACTAATAATCGTAGTACTAGGATCAGTTTCTTTTATCTGGAACACATAAGCCGCCTAAATAAGAGGAAAAGTATGCTCACCACAAGAAGCAGTGGTCGTGTCTTCGAGTTGATGATAGCCCTTGATGTAGATTCTTAAAGCTGAGGTGATGTGGACGACAGCCATAATATATGGTGCAACAAAACCCCATGATAGATAACAGTGGACGGCAAACAAAACCTTGTTCATTATCCAGTTAACATTGGATATGTAAGACTCTAGCACAAAAGTTTGCTTTCTCAAGTAGTTCCAGTACCTATAAAATAAGGAGGAAGAATGGTCACACACCCAAAAATTTCGTACATTTGGGGGATTCAAACAAGTGAAATACGAGTATGTACCGTCCAAAACTTAGATCACTTGCAAGAGGATGAGGGAAAACAGCAACTGGAGGAGATGTAATGAGCCTCTTGTGAGCACCTGGAGTAAAGAAAACAGGTGAGTGGAAACAAGAAGAAACTATCAACTAGACATGCAAAAAAAAAGGGGAATCCAGAAGCAAATGTTACCTGCTAGAGAGGCAAGTGTCATATCATCTGAGTATCCACCATCACGTAAGCCAGAGACAACACCATAGCGATCTTGTCTGAAATCATCAGCATGCATCTACAAATAGTTGCAAATAATCACCAAAAATTAGATGCAGCACAGAGAAAACAAAAGAAACATTATCTATCATATGCTATTTACATACCATCATGCACCCTCCCCATAAAAAGAATGTTCTCCCACCAGTCGCAAATCCCATTGAGCAAGGCTTAAAGAGAATATGCTAATATTAGCTTAAACATGGAAGAATAGAAACGCATAATAGGGAAGCCAGTGACTATAGTCTATACAAAACAGAATTGAAGGAAGAAAGATGTCACTGTACCATGTGGTACTCATAGATGCAATAACTTCCGAGAGTTCCAGAGGGCAAGTCTAGAGGATACCCAGTTTGAATAAATATCTGCAAGAGATCACCATTGCTGTTAAATAATTTCAACAGACGGAAACATAATTAGAAGGCCTATTCTCATTAGCTATGCCTTTGGTACATATAAGAAGAAACATCAAGAGTGGTAAATTTATAAAAAAAAAATTATATAGTTTGGGAACCACCTCTGGATTTTTCTCCATCTCAGCAGTGAGAGCTCCAACTGTTCCAGGATGCAGGCTAACATCATCGTCCAAGAATAAAACATATTTGGTATCTTTGTGTATTTTCTCAGCTCCAATCTTCACGAAGCAGAAACCAAATAAATAAAAAGTTAGTAAAAGCCAATAAATGAACAACAGAACCGGAAAAACTTAGACTGGAAGATAGTTTAGCTTTTCATGGTTGTGCTTACAGTTTAGCCAAGAAGAGTTACAATTACAATGGAGAGATGAAAAACACACTAACTAATGAAAGTCAATTACAAAAAAAAGGATTAAATAAGGTGATCATCATACATACCAACTGATTATGAATTTTCTGGCTGCAAGTCGTAGCTAAACCAGCAATAACAACCTTAGCTTCAACTTGATCCTGCGCACATTAACGCAATTAAATAATGAGCAAAGCCTTGGAGTCAGTACATACTTCAAGACAAAAAGAAGACCATATGAACTTTTCTGGAGAGTACTTTCCATCAGTGATCCTATAGAAAACAAGTTATACAAGTGTATGTACCTGATGCATAGATAAGAGACGGGAAACAGCATGATAAGCAGGGTCTTCAGTACTTTCTAAAACAAATAGGAATTCCAACGGTCCACCATAGAGAGACGTAATCTACACAAACGAAAAAAAACATATCAATCAAGAAGATTAAACAATAAAGTGGCAAGTCCGCAAAAGAAGAACAGGAGGGAGACAATGATAGGCATTAACCTGACTTCTCCAGTTGTGCAAATTGTGTTCTCCAAAACCTTTGAGAGGCATGATAACGGAAACCCTGGGGAGTTTAGCCTGTTTAGAGTGCTCGAGTTCATTGATGTCTTGATAGAGGAAAGCAAAGCTGTTTCCAGCTTTCATGCTGTTTTTAATTCTCTTAACCTCTCGGTTCCTTGAAGAACAAAAAAAAAGAAACATTTCAGAAATAAGAAAACAGAGAGAGCAGATTTTTGTGTGTAAATTTGAAAGCGTATGTATACCTGACATAAGCAGCCATTAACCAGCCTAGAGCAAGGAGTAAGCATATAACACATCCCTGAGAGAGAGAGAGAGGCATATAAATAAGAAACAGAGTATAAAAATCATATCTTTTGATGATTTGAAAAAAGTATACAAAGGTTGGATCTAACAAAAGCTGACCTGGATCTGAACGAAGACGGAGAAAGGTGTGCAGAAGGCTCTGCTAAGAGAGAAAAGAAGCGAATCCATCGAGTCCAATGTTGTTGACATTTAGATTGCTTCCCTCCCTGCCTCTCCGACTGTTCACTCCCCCCTTCCCTTCTTCGCGACGACGATGATAAGATGAAGAAGAAGAAGCTAAAAACAATGGAGGAGGAGGAGGAGGGAAAATAGGAACCCTAGATTTTGAAATTGGTGTCTCAATCTATCTATCTAATCTATCTTTCGCTGAGGGGAACTAAATTAGAGTCGTGAACATTGTGGGAGATGGGGCCATTGATGGAGCAGCGAGAATCCAGACAGAACAAGCTATTTCAAAATATTGGTTCACCATTCAATCATCGACACATCCCTTTTCATAACATTTACTATTTTAATTTTTATAATATTTGTTGTAAACCATTAAAGAAAAAAATATATCAGATTTAGGCAACACTCCACAACTTTTTTTTCTTTCATTTTTAGCAATCTCTAGTTATTAAGAAGGTTTTTCTTCCTGGCCTCAACTTAATTAAGAAATATATTCTGCCAAATATATTGATCTTTGTAGTTAAGTCTTACCGCTATTTACATTCTTTCTGTGATCACTATCTACTTAAATAGGAATGCTTTTGTTCTTGTTCTTGTCCTCAGCTTAATAAAAGAAATTTATTTTGCCGGAAAAGATATTATTTTTACGCGTTTATAAAAAAATATCATCAATGTGCCAATTTCAATTTTTGTTTTTTTCTTAATCTACTTAACCAACCGTTTGGAATCCGCGTGAAAAGCTATTTCTATAAAAAAGATGCATTTGTATGTATAATTTTCTTTGTAAACACAACAGGGCCTATTTTGTGAACTTATATGATATGTTTGTTTTTGGTTCCCAAAATTCAAATGTCAATATACATTTGAAAGATCTAACTTTTAAATCGTCATATATGGAACATTTAATATTTAAAATATAATTGCTTTAAGCTTTATATATTTTAGGATCGGCTAACACAATACTCCATATGTTTCTAAAAGATCCATGTTCTAGGATTTTCACATTTTTTAATAAAACATATTTAAACTTAGCTATAAATGCATAGTTTTCTGTAATTTTATATTTTCTATATTTTCAAACCAATAAAACTTTATAAAATGCAATTAATGTTTTTGAACTTCATAATTTTTTATTATTAGTTGACAAATATTGCATTGGAAATATAAAAAATGTATTTTTTAAAAACAAAATTTTTCTCTAGATCATAAATTTTTTAGAAACGGAGGGAGTATATAAGTTTTGGACAAGTTTCTGTTCTTCATGACTTTTATATAATCATATTTTCGATTTGGGTTAGTGACTACTGATTCACCTAAATGATTTTTCTTTTGTAAATATTTTTTTTGACTAATTTTTTTTTTTTGACTAAATTCTTTTGTAAATATTGATGAAATATCTTTACCGTTATTTCCATATATCATAGTGAAAAGCTAATATCGCCTCAATTTCTGCAAGAGACTTTTAGCTAAAGAAACCACAGAGGTTGATTAGTCTAGGATTGTTCTTAGATTTTTTTTTTTTTGCTAAAAGGATTGTTCTTAGAGTGTTTTTTTTTTTGCTAAGAGGATTGTTCTTAGAGTTAAACTGGATATTGTTATCCTAATATGAAGTAAATTTGGCGGCAAAAGATGCCAGAATGTTATGCAAGAATCTTTCAAGGAGATGGACCATCATGTTCTCCTTTTCAAACAGAGTATCGCAAGTGATGACAGCTTGGATACATGTGCTTTTCTTTGAAAAAAAAGTTATATTATACGTGACAACAAAATTTATTTTCATATATTATATTTTTTTTTATTTATTAAGACCTAATCAGTGATCTGTTTTGTGGATTTAATATTCTTGTGGGTATATCCTATGCATCTTCTTCTCTGATGTGACTATAAATTTATGATTTTGTTTGCTTGCTGTGTTCTTCAAATCAACATTTAGTGGAAAAAGTAGTTGGTTTATTATATTACTGAGATTTCTAGTTAGATGAGATCACTGGATTGATAAATTTCACATCTTTTTGGATTAGTTTAAAATGATGTATAAATTATACACATACTATATTGTGTAAGCCAGCAAAACTATGTTTGTTTTCACTATTGTTAAATTCTTTTCTTTTAACTATTTAGTTTTTATTACATATTTAACAAGAAAATAAATTCAAAATGAGTTTTTCTTTTTTTTGGGGGGGGGGGGGGGAGGAAGGTCAAACAGTAACTCCGAGTAATGCAAATGAATAAAATGAAAACAATATCTTTGAATTCAAGATGTACAGTGTCCTATTGTTTTTGACTGACAACTATTGTTTTTATAAAGCTTTACATAAACATCCAACAACAAAACCATTTGGCATACGGTTCTTGGCCGCTTGATTTCAATTTTGAACCAACTATTTGAAGTATTCACATGTCCGATTGTAATCAAATGACGTTTTACTTCTAAGACTCTAACCACCTAAAAAACTATGCTAGCAATCAAGTCGTACCAAACTATCATGCTGAAAGAGACGAGCCGGGCCTTTATAAGGAGGATAGAGGCACCCAACTCATGACGACCTAAACTATCATGCTGAAACCCTAAATATACTCAAACTATCAATCTGAAATGGACCGATCCAGGGTTTATAAGGAAACAGTGGTACCCAAATCATGATAAACACAATAAAGATTGCACATGCACATAAAGCACACGCACACGCAAAAAGTTAAAAATGTAACTATTATTATTACGAAAGGCCATGTGAGCAAGAAGACACAAGTGTTTGAAACATCCCTCTGGTGTTTTGTCTCAATCAATATTTGTTTTTAGAGAAACAAGTTTGATCTCAGTTCTTTTCAAACGCCAACTTTTGCGTTGAAAAGTTTTCATATGAATACAAAGAAGATAAGCAAATCATTTTTTGTTATGCTATAAATTTTATTATGATAACCACAGAGTGGTATTAAGTACATTAGCAGATCCTGAGTTTGATGCAAACATGAAACCGTTTAGAAAAACTCACACCACAGAACCAAACACTTTGCTTTGTTTCCTATCAAGTGACGAAGAAACAAACTAGCTGCAACGCTCACGTTCAAGCTCTCCACAGCTAGAAAATATCTGAATCCTTCAACTTCCCCATCTTTAGACTCTGTAGCTGCTACATTGTTAGGCATATTACCGCTAATCCGAACTAATTCAGTCCATGATCTCTCTACTAATGGCGTTGTTAAACCAGTTCCTTCATTCCCTAGGACAAGAATTGACGTGCTACCGGGTGAAACCTCATTCAAAACAAACATCAATTTGAAGAAACCGAACCACCAACCGTTCTGATATGTGATGAGTATCAAAATGAGCGATACTCGTATGTAAACCAATACCTTCTTATTGAGCAAAAGATTTGTTTACAAGAGATACCTATACTGATAACTAAGCCAAAAATGCATCCACAACAACAAAAGTAAGATCTTCATTTGTAATCTGGATAAGAAATGAATATGATCGTTTATATATATATATATATATATAGAACTGTCAAAATATATAGTTCTACAACAGTGGTTAACCCTAAAGGCAAACAAAGAGTCTTTAATAAGATAAACGCAAAGGCCTTTTTACTTTTTTTCCCATCAAGCTAGGAGCCATGAAAAAGTGTTTAATTCAGCTTGTGTTAAGAGTCCTCGAGGTACTGAGAGTGCGAGGCAGCGAGTAGCGCGGCTCCAACGCCAGACCCGTCGTTCGAATGAATCAATTCGACGCTCTCTGATGCTTCATCTCCAAGTAACTCTTTCAACGAGCTCTCCATACACACGCTGAACTGTGTGTAGTGCTGGAAGAGACCAGACCACCGTCCATGGCTATCACCGACTCCTGTGTTTCTCCATCTTTTGGCGCGTCTCTTCCTATTTTCTTGAGGATTCCGTAGATCCCAGCAGCAGATAGACGAGGTCGTCGGGTGGCGATGATGTTACAGAGAGTCGAGACTGATCACAACTTTTCTCATCTTCAGTGAAGTCGTAGGGACCTGAGAGAGTTCATTAATAACTTACTCATTTTATACGAATCATTATGCATATCGGAGATAATCTAACCTCCAATATGTCCTCTAACTTGCTTCCAACAACCTTCAAATCCGGAGAAGTATCGCTGTGCATAGCAGACATGTTGGTGTCCTGCATACAGTAAAATGATTATTAGACTTTTTGATTTGATGCAACCGTGTCAAAAAGAAGTTTGATAAAACCTTATGATGAATGGTATTCTCAGCTTAGGTGGGACTGAGTCCGCCAAAGAAAGCAGCCTCTTCGGCCATTTTCAGAAGAACTCTACGCAAGATTTCTCCCAAATACATACCGGAAATGATTTTCTCCAGAATCTAGGGAGAAAAAAAAGCCAGAAAGAATCTTAGTAACTTGAAAAAACCCAGCAGAATCTTCTAAGCTCATACCTGTTCACCTGGATTCAGACTATCGAAATCTAGAGAGTGGTCGTACTCTGTCAATGTAAGATGTGATGACCTGAAGTTTCCCCACTCCATGTTGATCACCTACATTGCAGTCAAAACTAAGATTCAAGTTGTTCAAAGCCTCAGCTGAAGTTGTTATGTTGTTGCAAAAACATTTCTCCTGATTTGGGAAGTAAGCCCTGCCATTTTGGAATCGCATGTGCACGTTCCACATAAGCTGCATTTGTGCCAGTGCCTAAGATAACAGCGGCAACAACATATGGGTTATAGTATCTACCACCAGCAAGTGTTCCAACCGTATCTTTAACCTGCAATGTTTACAAATAAATGAACATTAGTCAGTTGAAAGAGAGAAAAAAAAGAAGATGAGGAGAACTTACAAGCGTTGTGACATTCATGTCAAGTCCAACTCTTTCCATAGCTTTAATAAGCTCTCCGACCACATCTTGTCCAACCTACACAATCGCAATCAACAGGAAGAAACATAGTTCAGAAAGGGGCACCAAGTTTGTCCTTAACAATGACAAACCATAGAAGCTGCTGGTGTTTTAATATTAAATTTGATATATAAGTGAGAAGGGGAATCAAGCTCAACTGTATCATCAATGGAGAAGCCTTTAGTCCACTTGATGAGAGTGGCAGAGGACAAAGATGTCTGCCTAACAGGAAACGAGAAAGTGAAACCTAATTCCCTTTGTCTACCAGCTGGGAGATGAAAGTCCTCTCCTTCTGTAGCTACGAACTTTGCAAGCGCTTCGGCGATAAAACTGAACAGTTCCTGTTCTCCACAATTTTGCAGAATAATATTAATCAAAATTCTAATAAAGTACGATGACGATAATCGAATATTTCTAGACAATAAAGTCCTTTTCTGTAAATATTCTAAATGATGAATAAGTTCGTCTACATTGTATTAAGTTAGGGTTTACTCATTATATATAAATAAATCAAAACGTAAAACCTAGTTTCATTTAGTGTGCTCGGGCTAGACATGATTGCTGCGGCCAAGGATTTCATCGTGAGCCTGGTGAAGGGGCAAGAACTGGTTAAGCCTACCGAATGGTCCAAACTTCCCCCTGATGTTTTGCGAGAGATCTTCGAAACATTGAGCCCTCTTGATTCTCACCGAGCAAAACTCGTTTGCTCAGATTGGTATACCGTCTGGAAAACATGCGATAATCTGCCTCCATGTCCGCTTCAGATCGTACACATGGGTGGTCCTCCGATCTTGTCCGAACGCCAAGTCTACCGAAGTGAACCAGACGACAACGGACAAGATTTACACAAGAACCCTCGCCGGATCATACACGACGAAGGTGGTTCTTCTACCTGGTCGGAAAACATTCAATACCCAAGAAAACTCGCCGGACAAAATCTACAGCGGTCCTCTTGTATGGCTAGCTACGGGAGTTGGCTCCTGATGTATCAGTGTGAAATCTATCTTTTGAACCTTACCACGTTTGAAAGGATCAATCTTCCAACAATGAACATGCCACGACGTGATAGGAATCATAATTGGGAACGTGGACCTTTACGCGGGAAAGAAGTGTCGAGAGACGATCTCCAATGGAAAAACGCAGCTGTTCTGTGGATAGACGACACGTCAGGTGATTATTTCGTTGCATGGATATTCCGACAGACTTACTTGATCTCACACAAGAAAGGAGATGATTCGTGGTCCAGTTTCAATATCCAGGGCGAAGGTTCGGGTTTCATGGATGCGGCGTACATGAACAGTAAGCTTTACGTGTTGACAGCTGATAAGCACATCAATATTTTCGATTTCTCTAGTCACACTTATAGGTATGGTTCTTTTCGCTTTGATGAGAAACCGTGGGAAAGTATTTGGAAGACTAGACTAGCTGTTAAGGAATCTGGAGAGGTTCTCATCGTCTTGAGTTTAAAAGAAGTGAAGAATGATCAAGAGAAGCTTTTGTTTTACGTATTTAAGATGAATCTTGAGAGTTTAAAGTGGGAGAGAGTATATTCTATTGGAGACAATGAGATGTTGATTTTTGGTCATGGTTTTACGGTAAAAGCACCGGTTGAAGATCGTTTTGGTCATCATGGAATCAAGAGTGATACAATAAATTTCGTTGAAGATGATGTTTGGCCAGATCATGATGATGATCATGATTCGGTCTGCGGTGTCTTCGATCTTGCTACGAGTAGAATCGAATGGCCAAAGAAAACATGTTACTACATAAGCAGAACTCAGTGGTTTGTTCCTGGAGTTGCTTATTATTAGTCTTTTTGTTTTAAGTGGCTTTCTTCAGTCTTGATGAAGTGAATTTGTTTCTTGCAGACCTTTTTACTTATTCGTGTTTTAGCAAATATATCTGTGGAGCTCTCTTCATTGTTAGACAATTACGCTCAATTTTTTTGAACGAAAATCTCACTAATTATTTGTTCTCTGCTTTGATTTACATTGCCGTTGTTGATATTGTGTAGTACCGAGAGCTTCGATAATTGTTTGTCGGTTGCATTTTGTAACCATTTAATTGTGTTGTTAAATTTAGTGTTTAAGATTTGTTCTTTCAAATATCAAACAAAAGTGTTCTAGCAGTTGCTTTTAAACCAAACTCTACATGTATGTTACATCATCATACAACCCAGAGGCTTGAAAATGATAGTCAATCCGTCATTAGTGATTAGATCAAAGGGCACATGAGAAAGATTAACCCATATCGGAGATTATTTAAACGAAGGAGGCTCATTTCTTAGCGAAGGAAGGAGAGTTTCCTACTCTCCATAATTCATGTTGAAGTATCTTTATTGCGCAGAGAAACTGAATGGATGTGAAAACGTACCGCATTATTAGTCAAATTATGAATCAGCACACGTATGTCCTTACCCCAGGCGTAGTCAGAACCCCCAAATTATCCATACGAAGGTGACTTGCCATAAAACACCCACAGTGAAATCTGAGTGTTTATATGCTCATCTTTAGGAACTTAAATCTGAGGAACGCCTTCTTGCGACCAAGTTACCGAAATGGACGCCTTCAAGAATTTCAAATCAGATTTTGACCTAGATTCTCAACTGAAAGCTGGGGCTTTATCAGAAGAGTTAGGAATCGAAAAAGTTTCTGGACCACCTATGCTCAACGACACAAGTACTTCACACAACACTTGGCTGGATTTAATTTAGATTCGGGAAATAAACTATACTCTTTTCTCTCGTTTTTATTTGTGCATCTTCTTAAGTAACTAAACATTATGAGAAGATTGGTCTTTCCTGTTCACCAAATCCGGAAATAAAAGTTTTAAAATTGAAATTATATCTTAAATAAAATTTTGTTAACTTTTAACTTTTATTATTTGCTTAACAAATTTAATTTTAATTATATGTAAAATTAAAATAAAATAAATTATTTCTAGTTTAATTTAAATTTAATCATATATATATACATATATAATTAAGAGAAAATTTCTTTAGGTATATAATTATTAAAACAAAAAATTAAAATAATATTTCTAAATTCGAAAAATATTAAAAAGAAACTAATGGTATTTGATTATAACATTAATTTTTTTAGAAATTGCAGAATTGTTTGAAGGACTGTTTTAGTAATACAATTATACAATTATAAAAAATAGAATTAATTAATATTTTGAAAGTTGTAAAATATTATTATACTTCTATTTTTACTATTATATTGCTATATTGATGATGATATATGAGTTATTTATTATCATATTCTAAAAAATTCACCAAAAATATAAATAAACATTGAGTCTGTAAAAGTCGATGACAAAAAAATATATATAAATGAACATTAATGGTAAATGTTCATGTCACAATAATTTTGATCGATGTCATCGTTTTTAGCATGTCGTGTTTTTTTTTTCAAAATTAATATAGTGATAATATATGACAAATTAATTTTCAAAACGTCTAAGAAATATCATAGAATAGCACTAAAATTTTTTATCCCATAAATAATCTTAAATGGTTATAATAATTAAAATAAATTCCACTAAAGAGGTAAAACACATTTGTAATCTTCGTATTAACTAATTTATAATTGAGTTTAGATTGTTGGGGAGGGGGGAGAGTTTAGGATTTGAATTTAAATTTAGGGTATAAAACTTAAAATAATAATTTAAAAATATATTTGGAAAAAGTCTTAGAAAAAAGTTTTAAAATAAAATTTTAGAACAAAAAAATAAAAATTGAAAAAATATTTTTGAATATTTTCCAATAGTAAAAATAATTTTTATATCTTTTTAATATTTATATATATAGAGTAATGGTCTAAATATGTTTTACCTTTTCAATGTAACATGTTTTGGTTATTTTTTCTTTTTATATTATTTTGGTCGTAAAAATATTTTAGGAGATTTTCCCATGAATAGTTATCTTCCATAACATCTCATTTCTCTCTCTTCTATAGTGTGAGATTTAATATTGTTTTTAATGGACTATCAGACCATCTTCAATAGTTCATTCTATATATTTTTTCAAAAGAGAGTAGTTCTATCAAAGAATTGAGTTCTATTGTAATAATATTTATTTTAAAGTAAAAAATAAAATGATGAAGAAAAATAAATGAATTACTTTATTTATAGAATAAACTATATTTTTAATCTATAATAAAATGGAATTAGATAATTTTCACTATTTTTGTTTAACAACGATCATTTTCACTATAAATATTTTAGTGTGGAAAATAGAATATAGTAGAAATATTCTTATTAATACATTTGTTTTTTGATAACTCTGGTATCTGGGCAGCCACATTCCCAACTATCCCTTCGAAGTGGGTCTAGCGCCCCAACGGAAAGGATGTTAAATCCGTTGTGGCCAAGGCTCGAACCCGGGTAGCGGACAGTACAGTTGTACCTCATTTACCACCAAGTTACGAGCACTTGGTTTCTTAGTGTGGAAAATAGAATATAGTAGAAATATTCTTATTAATACATTTTTTTTATAGTAGAAATATTCTTATTAATATTCTTATTAATACATAAACAACGATAAAACTCTTTTGTTTCGTATAAATGCTAAGGATGGCGCATGCGATAAAGATTTAGAAAATGTGTTGAGTATGATGATAATGTGCATTCGAGAGTCAAACTGACGAAAAAATATACTCATCATTAGTGATGAAGAAAAAAAATTATCAGTGTGAAACTCAATTTGTGGACTCTTTTGCTTTACTTCATCGCTTTCAAACACGATTCTCGCAAATTATTTAAAAAGTATATTTAAGAGCTAAATTGAATAAATATTCCTTAAGAATTATAATTTTTTTTTTTTTGTCAGCAACAACAGACTCATACAGACTCTGTAAACCAAACTGGGAGCACCGCATCCATATGGACGACAAAAGAATTATAATTTTATAACAGTCAATATTTGTACGCAATGTTTGTACGCAATGTATGATGCTCTAATATAAGCCACATGATTGGTTATTTAATTTTGAAAGACCAAGAGCATTGATCTTTGGGTAATGGGTCAGTCAATAAGGCATATCAAATTATCTGTTCTCATTGCAGTAATTGACAAGTAGGTTTGCAACATGAGCACTGGGTGGCCACCCCACGAACCTTTTCTCACGTGGTTGTACACATTTAAATGATCATTTTAGTCCATGTTCAGTAGTTTTTTTTTTTTTTTGAAAAAGGGCATAGTATTTTTTGTATTTCTTGATCATCTATATATAATATCATAATACAACATCTAGTGTTTTTTTTTTATTTTATGCATCATCTATATATAATATCATAATACAACTAGATATTGCATTCAGATGTTATATGTTTTTATAGTTACTATTTGCATTCAGATGTTATATGTTTTTATAGTTACTATTTGCATTCAAATGCAACATCTATATGCTAAATTGTTTTTGCTTTTTATTTTATATTTTCATTTGAATACTAGTTGTTTAAAATATTAAAATAACAAACTTTTTATCCTTAATAATGAACTGATTATAACATTCAAAAAAATATTTAAAATTATTTTTTTTTAAAGAAAAAAAGATTTTACGGGTTTTGTCAAGACTTTTAATTTTATGATTTTGACAGAAACACATTATCCATGATTTTAGTAGAAAAAACAATTTTATAATTCCGGTGAAATTTTACAATATTGTTTCATTATAATCTTTATATTCATTACAATTTTATAATTGTTAAATTATATAAACATACACAATTTCGTTCGATATTTCGTTATATTTAATAACTTTCTAATATCTATAGACTCAAAGTAATTTTTTTAGTCACTCACTCTGCACATATCGCAGATTATCACCTAGTATTATTATACAATTAATTAACTCTTCTTTGATTGCTTAATTACTTTTTCACTATACTTTCAATTCTAAGTGCGTTATGACCAAACCTAATTATCAGTGTGTGTAAACATCACACTAACACTACGGCTACGGGGACCAAATCTATTGAACTCTATACATATCCACATCTATTTTGTATGATTTATACGTATAATATAAATTTCTTCATCATCGATACTTCGCTTTATTTTTGTTTAAAAACAGTGAGCTGGCGTCTTAAATACCCAAACATAAAATTCATATGATCGTCTGTCCATTAGCTAGATTCAAATAAGTTTTTTTATTTTAATGATAATTTTCCCGAACACTCTGTTGTTTTTATTTTTATTTTGAGACATTAGTTGTGTGCTTGGGTAGGTACCTAGACATAAGAAACATACGATTGTTTGTCCATTAGCTACATTCAAATGTTTTTTATTCATCTAAATATCTATTAACATTGTCTTCTTGTGAATATCATTGATAATCTCTGTGCAGGACATTTTTTTTTTTTGAAACTCAGGACATTTGTTAAGCTTATGACGTATGTAAAATTAACTTCTGCTTTTGCGTTACATCCGAGTCAAACACCAAGTTGCACTGCATTTTATATTTTCGACTTGAGCACAAGGACATATCTGATATACTCAGTGACAAAAATGACAAAAATAAATAACGTGAAATAAAAATAATAATTTTAATGAAATATTTAGCTGAAAATCGGTTGGAAACAGTCCCAAAATATTAATATGTAAGAAATAAAGTGTCCATTCGGTAAGAGATATTAGGATGAAAAGTAATTATAAAGAAATTTTTTTTTATTAAAAATGGATGACTCATCCCTACTGGTGTGCCCCTCCATGTGAGGCTGTATAAAAAAGTTAATCCCAAGTCAACACAATGTCTACATTTCACTGTCAGAAGCTTCTTAAAATTATGGGAATTTAGTTTCATTAGTAAATTAGTAAAGGACTATTGCTAATCTGTCTATTTTTTGTTTTCTATCTATCTGATTACAATAAGAGTGGTACGCTTCGTCACATTTTTGGTAGAATAAAAGAAACATTAAAAAAAAATTGTATAAACTAAAAGTAATATAATATTTTGAAACTTAATTTAATAAAAAATAGAAAACTGAATACCATGACATCTAAAAATATCTTAAATCAATAAAATTTATAAAAATAATATGACAAATGCTAATATGTGTAAAATTTACTATAGAATGTTTTATTTAAACACAACAATGTATTATTTATAATATTTTGCAAAATACTAAAATGATAAATGCTAAAATATATTTTTAAATACATCATGGAAATATAAATTAGCTTAAGTAAATATATTTTCTATAACTAAATAAATTTTAGAAACGGATAATACGCAAACTGTAATTTTTAAAAACATATATGGAAGGAGATTCTCTATCTCATTATTTCAGATATTGTACCGAACTCCCGAAAATATATTAGTAAATAATAACAATTAATAAGAAAGTAATATATGTAAAATAAATTATTATATATTAATAATTTCGAATAAGAAGTTTAAATAATAAGATTATAGAGCTACACAATATATAACACTAAAATATTATATATTTAAAAAATTTATGATAATATCAAAATTATACACTTATATTAGTATCTTTATTGATTATTAAGATTTTCTAGAAATGTTCATTAATGTAAATAATCAAATATATCATATTATAATTAATTAATTGGTCATACTATGATTTAATAGTAGATAAAATAGTGATTATCTTGCTATAACTAAAAGTAAAATTCAAATTTATAGTTAAAATCGACTTATTATTAATATCTTATTAATATATTTATTGATTATTAATATTTTAAGAAATATTATATATTTATTGATTAATGTTAATAATTAATTATTTCATATTAAATAAATAATAAAATAATCATATTATGACGGATCTATATTATTATTTGAGAAGTGAATTTGCTTATGTGTCATATTCTCTATAATTTTAGATATTTGACTTATTTGAATTTGCTTATGTGTCATATTTTTCATCATTTTATATATTTGACTTATTATATAATTATTAAAATAAATTTTATATTAATAGTTTTGTATTGTATTTAATATTACCTAAATAATTGTAAATTAATATGATAAATTATCAAACTTTTTTTAAACAAGATAATTCTCATATAGATATTTTTTGTTATCCAGAAAATACTATTTTCTATTATAAAGATTAGGACATATAATAATTTATAATTAAATATGTAACCAATCAAAAAGTAATTTTGTTTATGCATCATGTTTTTCATAATTTTAGGTATTTTTGCTTATTATAAAATTAAAAAGAATTTTATATTAATAATATTAGATTATAAGTTATATTAGCTAATTAATTATAAACTAATATGATAAAATCATCAAAATAAAAACTTATTTAAAAAATAATAATAAGATAATTCTTATAAATATATATATATATATATTGTTATCTGGAAATAATATTTTCACTATAAAACATTAAGATATAGAATAATTTATATTTAAATATTATCCAAACAAAAATATTTGTATAAAATATTTTCTAAAGTATTTCTAATATATAAGCGCTTTCAAAAGTTTATCACAATAATAAACATATATATTTTGATGAATTTGTTTATCTTATATATATTGATGTTGGATTAAAATTTTGGTTAAAACATAAATAATTGTTTATTATACTGATTTTTTGAATTAATAAGACATACTTAACATAAATAATTGTTTATTATAGGGTTTTTAGTGATTAAAATCCTCAGTTATTTTTTAATGTTTTAACCCCTAAACTTACAAATTGTTAACGTCTGTCACTTTCTGTTATAGAATTATAGACGGAGGGTGAGATACATTAACAGTTTATAATTTGAGGGTTAAAACATAAAAAAATAATTGAAGGTTTAGTTTACAATTTAAAAATGGTTGGAGGTTTTAATTATTAAAAACCTTTTATTATACTGATTTTTTGAATTAGTAAAACATAAGATTATGTTTGCATGTGCTGACAAAACATTAGTTCTATTTTAGTAGAACGGATTATATAAGGTTTTTCTTTTTCCTCTTAACGGATTATATAAGGTTATTAGGCTGTTCCTCTTATATTAAATTTTCTTTTACAAAAAAAGGTTATTGAGCAAATTCACTCGATTGCAAACTACAAACTACATTTTTCTTGTCACACATACGTCATAAGCTGAGCACGATTAGTAAAATCATTCGAGTATATAGCACACAGGGTCTTCGATGAAGAGTTGAAAACAAAACAGTAACTCAGACCCAAAACTCCATAAAACCTCTGCCCCCACATGAGCCATTATACTCTTACTCATCATTAATCAATGCTTCAACAACACTCTCCGTAAAGAAACCTCGACACAACCATCTCAACTCAACTTCATTCTCTTTCCAAGTCTCAACATTCCCCAGAAACACAAAGACAGACACACTTTTAATCAGTGTGATCAGTCTCAAAAAGGGTACAATAAGAAGAACAATGAGGAGTAATAAGAAGAAAGGCAACAACTTTAAGCTACTGAGTTTGTTTCTCTTCCTGGGTACATGCCTCGGAGACTACGGCATTGGAGTAGGAATCGGCGAAGGCGGAGTTTTTGTCGGCGGCGGCGACGGTGGTGGAAACCCTAATTCCGCTCCAGAGCAACAACAGACAAATCGAGCTTACAGTGCACTCCAATCCTGGAAAACCGCCATTACAGAGGACCCATCCGGCGTTCTCAAGACATGGGTCGGCGAAGACGTCTGTTCTTACAAAGGAATCTTCTGTTCCGGCTCATCAGTAACCGCCATAGATCTAAACAAAGCGAATCTCAAAGGCGTCATCGTCAAAGACCTCTCTCTTCTCTCCGATTTAACCATCCTCCATCTCAACAGCAACAGATTCTCCGGTCAGATCCCAGATTCCCTCAGAGCCTTATCCTCTCTCCAAGAGCTCGATCTCAGCAACAACGGATTCTCAGGCTCTTTCCCTCAAGTCACACTCTACATCCCTAACCTCGTCTACTTAGATCTCCGGTTCAACGCCTTCACCGGTTCGATTCCGGTTAGTCTATTCAACAAACAATTAGACGCGATTCTACTCAACAACAACGGATTCACCGGAGAGATCCCCGGGAACCTCGGATCCTCGTCTGCTTCGCTGGTTAATTTAGCGAACAACAAGTTATCCGGCGAGATTCCGACGAGTTTCGGCATATCCGGTTCGAAATTAAAAGAGGTTCTGTTCTTGAATAACCAGCTAACCGGTTGTATACCGGAATCGATCGGTTTGTTCTCCGACATCGAAGTCCTCGACGTTAGTTTCAACTCCCTGATGGGCCACGTCCCCGACACGATCTCTTGCCTGTCGGAGATCGAGGTTTTGAACCTCGGGCACAACAAATTCTCCGGCGATCTTCCCGATTTGGTCTGCTCTTTGAGGAACCTGATGAATCTCACCGTCGCTTTCAACTTCTTCTCAGGGTTTAGCTCGGAGTGTTCTTCGAGGATCAGCTTCGGGTTTGACTTCGCCGGGAATTGTATCCCCGGCAAGGGCTATCAGCGGCCGCAGCCGGATTGCTCGGGGATCCCCGGCGGCTCGTTGAGTTGCCTCAGGATTCCTGCGCAGCCGCTGACGTGCGCCGCGATCCTGGGGCTGAAAGCGACTTCGTTGACTCCATGAAAATATATAAAGTTTGAAGCTTTTTTTGTTTCTCTTTGTTGTTGCAAGATTTGTTATGCTTTGTGACTTAGAAAATGCCAAAAAATGGGGTTTATCAGTTAATTATTAATCATGTGATTTAGTATTTAGTATATGATTGATTACTTACTAGAAGCTTATATCTGATTCTCTATTTTGTTTTCTTCTACTCGGATCTTTCTGACACGAACTAGAACAAAAAAAAAAATTGCTACGGACATTTTTCTTTTTTTATAGTAAAACCTTAAAAAGATATCCAAAATCTCCTGTAAAATTCGAAGTATCTGAAATGTCAATAATACGTAGAAATATCAAAAAAAAAAGTCTGCAGGAAAAAAAACTATACCTGAAATATTATAAATATCCATAATACTTAAATTTTTTGGAGGGTATGAAATTGGTTTTTATGCCCGACTCTGCTGTTTGACCCGAAAAAGCAAACGTTTGCTGGATCGAATTTATTATAAGAATTCTAATCATCAAAAAAATCAACTGATCTTCAATAAATACAAGGTCATGTTGTTGTTGGTTCAGATCTGGTCCCCATCTTGCCTAACCCAATAAAGAATTTTACAATAAGCAACATGGCAAAGAGCACTAAGAATTCAAGTTACATCTTTTCTGTTTTTCAGGCTGGTGTTTAGGACCCTCAAATTTATATTTAGACAGTCTTTGACTCTGTTAAACAAAAGAATCATTTTGGTAGGGGAAAAGCTGTTTACTTTTCTGATGAACAGCTGTTCTTTAGAAAAACATGATAAAAATGACTCTGGAACAATGGAAGTAGTATTTTTTTCTCTTTACAGTGGAAGTACAATATGAACTCTATAATTTGATACTAGATAAATTAATAAATTTTTATAGTTTCAAGTTGAAAGATTCAGAGTATAATACAAATCAATAAATAATTACATGATAATTTTGTATAATATCTTATATAAATATATGGTTTCATTAAAACTATAAATTAATAACTATATATATTTTATATAATTATAAATAAATCATTGTATTGTTTGTTATATATTCATAATTGAAATGTCTCTACATTTTAACACTTTTCAAAAGATATATTTTTTGATGGTATTTAGTAAAATTATATCTAAAATCATTTTTAACTTCTATAAAATATATTTTATATACATAAAAATATAGCTAAAACAATATGAAAGGCGAACTGTTTTTATACATAACAAAATCAGTTAGGGGGTGATTGGTTGTGGTTGTGATTGCTCTAAAAAACCAAAATTTAGTTTTTTTTTTGTCATCAACCAAAATTTAGTTTAGAACCATATATGTCAACCAATCAATCTTTTATTTCATTAGAAAACCTACAGCAAAAAAAACTCTAGAGAATTAAAAAAATGGCTGCACAGAGCTTTATTTTTAGAGCAAATAATTAATGATTTAGAAAACTACTGTAATAAAAGCTAAAACAAATAAATCTATAGATACAATTCTACTGCTAAAAATATAAAGCTACAGTCCTTTCCAATCATTCCCTATATATAACATTTTTATTTTTGTGCATATAACAAAATCAACTAGTTTTTTTATTTTTTGTTTTTAAAATATATTCTAAAATAATTTTATAGATTAATGACTCTATAAATTTAATAAAATTTTATATTCATAATACTAATTAATAGAGTTTTTGCTATAATCTCTTATGGCTTGTTTTCTGAGTGCTTGTACACGGAAGAGTGCTGAGTAGCCTGTCTAGAAATAAAACTACTCGGCTTACAGTACACAACACATTGGGACATTACCATGGAAGTGTTTGTTGATTCTCCACTAGACAAGTTGCTGCCTTTATGTTATGTATATCAAGAATCCACTTTATTTGACTGGAAAAGGAACATGACGATGCATAGCGAGCCTCCAAGTCAACCCACCAACCTTGTCCAATACATCGATAGACACGTTTAGAATCGACTCATTTTCCTTCAGAAGCTTAAAGGCGTTACCTTAGGGGGTGGCGGGTAGGAGCTTGGTTTGCTTCTCTTTGAAGTGAACTGAAGTAAAGATGTTCTTAAAATCAATATCTATAGGGTAACATTTTTAAAAAGCCAAAAACAGTCACACTTAATGTACATATTTTTAGTATAGATTGCATCTAGATACTTTTTGAAACTCACAAAATTGTATTTAGAAACTAAAAAGCGTATTTCAATTGGTTTTTATTTTATTTCTAAAAGTGTGTTCCGCAGATTTTACAATATCAAAGTTGATCCATATAATTCAATATGATTAATAGTCTAGTGATACATGAAGTTCATCATCTTTACTTTGTTTTCAAGTTGACGAACTCATCCAATCAGTGCAGTCTCAAATTATTTATAGACGTTATATTTAACGATAAAATAAATTAGTTTTAAAAGTTTATAATTCTATTTATACATATATACCATCTTTTTAGAATTATAACCACTAATTTAATCATATATTTTAAATTTTAGATTATAATTTTATATATTTATTTTTGAAAAACTTTTAATTTTATTTTATTTTAAGTTTTGGACCATGTTGGAAAAGCAAGAAACATGCTCTGCATCTAATGCATTGTATGACGAACATCCATTTCTCGGAGAGGCTTTGAGCTTTTCTTTCAAAACAATTGCTCTCTCCCTTATCCCTGCACCTTCTTCATCCACAATCAACCTCTTCACAACTCTCTCCGCCTTTCCACTTTCTACTTCACCTTCCAGCTGAATCCTTACTTCCCAAACACTTACTATGTACGCTGTGTTTACCTTCTGCTCGCTTTGAAAAGGCCTACAAATCAGTGGAACTCCTTCCACAATGCTCTCGAGTGTCGAGTTCCATCCACAGTGGCTCCAGAAACCTCCCACGGCGGGATGTCTTAGTACTTCTATCTGCGGTGCATGTTTCACAATGTATCCTCTTTCTGAGACAATGTTACTGAATTCATTTGGCAATGTCTCAATTCCGTCTGATCCTGGTCGAATGACCCACATAAAAGGTTGGTTGCTATTACAAAGCCCCCCAAGCCACCTCCAGAACTTCCTTGGTTTCCATTTGAGCTACGGTTCCCACTCGTATGCATATGACTGACCTCGATTTCTGCTTGTTTAACCATTCAATGCAGCCCTTGTCCTCTTCCAGTAAACCAGAAAGTGGTGAAGCTGTAACGTGAAGAGGTCCTAATGCGTACACTTCAATTCCAAGTTCTTATTTCAGCCATGACAACGATAAACTCTCTAGACAACTTGTCGTGTTAAAGATAACAGCAGAAGCTGTTCTTTTGTTGACTACTTCCACACGGATATTCAAAACTGGCTCCACTGGCCCTAACCCTGTAAAAGAAAGAAACTAGAGAGATCCAAACTGTGAGCCTGTGACAATCTTCCCATGCTATTACAAAATCATGCTCCTAATCTTTTCATTGGTGGTGTTCGAATTTCATGACCTTATATCCCTATGCCTGTCAATATATATTGTTTGCCAAAAAAATATGTTTGTTTGCCTGCTTAAATCCTTCATGTTCGTTATAAATAGGAGGAAAATGGCAAGGACACTTGGCGTGCATGGAATTAATGATTAAGCTAGAAGAAAGGCGAGACGTGAGTATAATCAATTGAATTTTATGAGCGGCTGAGAATGTGTCTTCAGAATCCAACGGTTCAGACTTGATCTTACGACATTTCGGTAGCTCCTTAAATATCGAGAGACGACAAAGTCACCCGTCAGGGTTGCATTGCACATACATACGTAGAGAGATTAAAAACAAACGAACCGGGAATAGCAGAAAGAAGAACAAGAAAGAGATCGAAAGAATGTCGTGGCAAACTTACGTTGATGAGCACTTAATGTGCGATGTCGGTGACGGCCAAGGTCACCACCTCACCGCTGCCGCCATCATCGGCCATGACGGTAGCGTTTGGGCTCAGAGCGCTAATTTTCCTCAGGTAATAATATGTCTTCTTCGTGATCGTCCTTGGCCGCCTTCTTGAAGATTCCAATGTTCATTATCTTAGTCCTTGGCATAGCCTTTTCAAACTATTATCTGTTCTTAATATTTATATTTTAGATCGAAGTTCTGTCAGATTTGCGTGCATAATTTTATTTTTCTAATAATTGAAAGTGTGATTGCTTCTTCTTTTTTTATTGACACCCTATGAAACGGAATAGAACAAATAAGTGTTTTCTCCAATATGTTTATAAATGAACAGATTACCTTTGTGACTCCAACATGTCTTGCTATGTACACCAAGTTCCTTAATTACTCTGGACAAGAATTAATTTAATTGTATCATATCTGATGATTCATTCTCTTCAAACAGTTCAAGCCTCAAGAGATGACAGATATCATGAAAGATTTCGATGAGCCGGGTCACCTTGCTCCCACTGGTATGTTTCTTGCAGGACTAAAGTATATGGTCATCCAAGGCGAGCCTGGTGCAGTCATCCGTGGCAAGAAGGTAAGATTAGGATAATGTTTAATATTTGATAGTCCAATGCTTGTTTTTGCATAAACATTCTGCATATATATACATATATTTGGAATTTGTTCTTTTAGTTCTATTCTTGAGGTTAGTTTTATTTTCTCATATAATGGAAATGAAAATGTAGAAAATGCGCTTGAAACAATCGAGTTTTTTTACTTTTGCATATACATTTAGTACTTTTCACACATATATAAGATAACAACATAAAATATTGAAGAAATTAAATTTCACCATTTGAAATGGCGAACGCAAATGGCCAAATGCGACTCACGAACTTCTGTTTGCGTTTGACGTTTTTACTTTACAAAAATATTTTGTGAAGCATAGCATGTTATATATTTCAAAAGCAAATCTATATGTATAAAAACGTTCCATTGCAAATGCAAAGGTAAACGCATGAAATGCATTTGAAACAATTCAGCCCTAAGATTAGGAGAATCAACTCTTGCAAATATCTGATGTTGAGGAATTGGTTTTCAAACTAAAAAACTTTGTTAACGATTGGGACTCGCAAATATTCTTTTCTTTTTCTTTTTGCAAAGATTCTTATTAAAAACTTGTCCAGGGAGCTGGAGGAATAACGATCAAGAAAACAGGACAATCAATGGTGTTTGGTTTGTACGAAGAACCGGTGACTCCAGGACAATGTAACATGGTCGTCGAGAGGTTGGGTGATTACTTGATCGAACAGGACCTCTGAGCTTTCTAGAATGCTCCATTGCTGTTATTCAAATCCTTTAAACTATTGTTTCACCTTTGTTTTTCTTTTGGTTGGGTGCATGGGTTTCTTTTTTTTTACTAATTTAATTTTGGTATTTCTGGTTTCTACTTAGCAAAGTTTAAAACAAGCCTAAGGTTGCAGATAATAACACAAAAGAAGAAACCTTCATCTTTTTCTTGTTTTTTTCATTATTTTTTTTATTTTTATTTAATTTTATTTACATTAAGCGCATTTTAATTCTATTACTACGTATTATCTTTTTAAATCTTATTAAACATATGCAGCCATTTATATGTACTAATATTATATATTAAGAAACTTTTGAAATATAATTACAAGTCTGGTTATACAAAGTATAATAAATGATAACAAATGCATAAGCATATTTTAATGCCACTATTTTCTATAAATGCCACTATTTTCTAAATTTCGCACACTGATAATTTTATGTTACTTTGTTTTATTTATAATTATTGATTTATTATATTTCTTTTAAAAAATCATTTCTCACTTGTAAGAAATTTACAACTTTTTATTTTATATTTATATAAATTTATATTTTAAAGTTTTGATTTTCTTATTTTACTATTTTCTATTTAATAGTTTTACTATTAGGATTAATCTGTTATTAAACTAATTACTAAGAACTTGGTGATGCTCTTAAGCTAATGTATGACACAACACTATGATGATTTAAATTAACAATCAGATTTTTATATATCCGCGCTTGGAAAGTCTGAAATTATTTTTAATTTAACAAACATGAAAAATTATTTTTATTTTTTCTCATATTTTAGAACTGGTTTTGTTTAAATTAATGACCGTAATCGTAAAAACATCAATTATACTATTATAGATATAATCAAATAATAAAATTCTAGTGATTTTCATATTTATTTCTGTCAAATTAAGTATATACTGGTCTAACTTTAATACTTTAACTTGTAAAGTTTTATTTTGTAAACTAAAATATATTGAAACACATAAAATTTAATAGTATAAAAATATTTATTTTTAAGTAACATTATTGAAACACATAAAATTTAATAGTATAAAAATATTTATTTTTAAGTAACATTATTGAAACACATAAAATTTATTGTTTAATCAGTAATTAATTAATTAGAAGTTGATATGAAACTGTTACTCTTAATGAATATTTAAACATTCAAATATTTCTTATGGTACAAATCCTAAATAATATGGTAACTAAATATAACACGATGATTGATTATTGGAAGTGATGGGCCAGATGTAAATGCAGTGTTGGGTGAGCGCAATAATGTATGTTCTTTTTTTTTTCTTTTGCTAAAATAATAATGTATGATTGAGATCTTCAAAAAAAGAGAGAGAATATCCACTCTGTATTTGGAGAGAAATAGAGAACGGAATGATGGGCACATTCTGGCATCCCTCAACTTCTCCTTTGAATAAAATATATAGATTGTTTTGCAAATTCTCTGTATAATTTAAGCAATATTAATCAGCTAGATAATCAATATTAGTATAGAAAGTATATGGTGATAAAGGATTAATACATTTTTTGACTCTCGCTTAAAAACGCAGAATTAATATTTTTTTGTTGAAAAGATTATTTTACATAATGAAAATTATGATTTTTAATAAAATATATAATTTATTTTTTATGAAATTTATCTTCAATTTATTTATATGATTTATTTTATTATTTTAAATATGACTAAATTTCTAAGACTCCAAATAATTCTGATCTGTATTATGATTTTGTTTATTTAATCTGTTATTAGATTTATTCACAGTGATTTTATTTTTAATATTTTAATTTAAATAAAATATTTTATATTTTTAATCTAGTCTGCTCTGATAAAATTCATTTTTATGTTTTAAACTTTTAACTTTTTTATTAAATATAATTTATATGATATAATTATTTCTTATTTTAAATTGAACGATTTAAAAAAAATTGAGATAATTCAGACTATATTATTGTTTTGTTGATTTAATCATTTGTTATTTGATTTTGATATTATTTTAGTGGTTTAATATAATAAATATTAAACTAATATAAATAATAATTATGAATAAATAATTAATGAGTCTTGATGTTCGTCCATTTTATCTATCTTATTAAAACAGAAACATTCTGTTAGACCTAACATTTATTTTATAAGTTTTTAAATTAAATATACATTTATACTTTATAGTTAAATTTACATTAAATCACTAATGTTCCTTTCTTTATAGTATTATCCATGTTTCCAAACAATATATTTATTTCTTTATACTACTATCAATGTTTCCAAACAATATATTTTATACACTACTATCCATGTTTCCAAACAATACAATAATTAATCTTAGTTATTTTATATCCATTATTTTCTCTTTAAAATTTTGTAGAAACATCATAATTTCATAATAAATTACAAAATAATGAACTTTAAAGTTTGATTATAAGATTACAAATTATGAAACTATTACAATTTCAATCAAACTAGATTACATATCAGTCATCCATTAGTTCAATCGGTTAGTCTCAGGTTTTAGTGACTTTTTAATATGAATATTTAAAAAAACTAAATTGAATTGTTAGATCTCCGGATTAACCGGTATAATCACAATCGGGTTGAATTTAAAAACACTGATTTAAATGCAAAAATATTTTAAATACACACTCTTTAAAAGTTAACAAAATATTTGTTAAGTTATTAGTGAAATTTTTCATCGTAAAATATTCCGCGCTTCCAAAGCGCGGATCAAGATCTAGTGTTCTTTACAATGCTATCGTTTTAATTTATTTTAATGGTCAATCTGTTTAGTTTGTTTTTATTATGAATTCAATAAAAGTAGAAGTTTCTGTATTTTCAATATATAACCGTCGACTAATGTATAATTTTGAGTGAAATGGATTTTGAAATTTTTGGGATTAAGATAGAGAGTCAATAAAAAATAGTTACAGTTATATCAACTCAAAATTATCAACCGGTTATTGTTGGACTAAATATATCAACCGGTTATTGTTGGACTAAAGAATCTTAGGATTTATTTTTCTTACCTTAATTAGTTTTATAAAGATTCTCAAATTATTTACATATACCATTTTGTGACTCAACTGACTTATACACTTTTGTTTATATTTTCTTATTTTCCTTTCCTATTTTCCCATTTAAACATTCTACTGATGTTAAAAAAAAGATTCTACTTTCCTACAACTTTTTCTATAGTAAATATACATATACTTAAAAAAACTTAAATAACAATTTAAAATAAAAAATAATAATAGTGGGATATTCCTATATTTGATATATGATTAATTTACTTTGACAGCCCAAAAACAATAATAAAATACGAAAATGATTAATTTAAAAGCACAAACATTTCATTGGCAACACGCTCACGAAGTCTAATTGAGAGAGAGAGAGAGAAGCAGAGAAGTCTTTCCACAAAGTCGTCAGGAAAAGAAGAAGAAGAAGAAGATGTCGTGGCAATCGTACGTTGACGACCACCTTATGTGCGATGTCGAAGGCAGCCAACTCACAGCCGCCGCCATCCTCGGTCATGACGGCAGTGTCTGGGCTCAGAGCTCCGCTTTCCCTCAGGTTTCCTCTCTCTCTCTCTCTTTCTTTTCTCTCATCGGATCCGAGCAATCTCGGATCTCTGTTTCGTTTCCACCATCGATCTGTGTTTCTGAATCAGTCGAGCTGAAATTTAGCGGCTAGGCTTCTTCTAGATCTTATGTCTGATTTTTTAGATTTCATCCCAGCATCGTTTAAGTGTGTTTGTGATGATCAGATTGATTCGTCTTGGTCAACAAATGTTTTATCTGATGATCTCTAATAATGCCTTGTTGATATGTTATTACAGTTGAAGACTGAAGAAGTCAATGGGATCAACAAGGATTTCGAGGAGCCCGGGTCTCTCGCCCCGACCGGTTTATTTCTCGGTGGAGCCAAATACATGGTTATTCAAGGTGAACCAGGAGCTGTCATCCGAGGCAAGAAGGTAACAAACATATTAACTAACCCCTTGCATGTTATGGTTAGAGAATGGGATCATCAGAAATTGGTTTTTACAATCTGTGCAGGGACCTGGAGGTGTTACTATCAAGAAGACGAATCAAGCTTGGGTCATTGGCATCTACGAGGAGCCTATGACTGGAGGTCAATGCAATTTGGTTGTGGAAAGGCTCGGGGATTACCTCATCGAGTCTGATCTCTAAAACTTTCTGTTTCGAAGTCTCTTCTTTTTAACTAAAAAAGAATGGTCACTACCCCTTTTTCATTGTGGTTGATTGTAGTAACGCAATCGATCTGATACTTTGGAAGCGAATATCTTTGTTTTGGTCTTCTTGTTCCTGGGTTTGTGTGTCTTGTAATGGCATTTGATGATATTATTTTTTTCTTTCATTATGTGTTTTCTTGGATTTTGCTTCATAATTTATTTTTATTTTCTTGGATGGATCTGTGGTTTGAAATGTTTCTTGGCTTGGCAGACAAATCAAATTCATCCTACAATAAGTCTCCCTTGAGAAGTCGCTAAAGATCCTTTTGGATCGTGGATATTTTTCTACATCAGGGGAAGGCGTAACACACAGCAGTAGCAACGATGATCAGAACCGTAGAAATCAATGGATACAACTATATAATTTAGAGCTTCTCCTTAGTTTCAGATGAATCTTTTGTATTAATCCAATGTTTCACCTATAATCCAAAATGAGTAAACAAAAGATCTGATACAACAGTATGCCAGCCCCAGTAGCACTAGAAAGTAATTTATAATCCGAACAGAAAAAATGCAACACAAATGAAATCAACAAGAAACATTGGCCTCGTAACTAAAGACACATTATAAAAAAAAAAACACCCCAAAAGGTAAAAATTGCTTCAGTCTACTTCTCAGATGAGTTCGGTCCTCTCTTCTTGCCAAAGCCAACAACTGAAGAACAACACAAACAAAAACAAATGAGTATTCACTTGTACGAAATATAAAACTTCTGCAATCTAAAGATTAACCAAGAAAAAAAAAACTAGAATCAGTAGTGTATTACATATCAGAATAGATGAATGCTCATCTACCACAATTAGCATCTAAAAACTGATAAAAGTACACTACCATTACTGATTGATGTCAAAGCAATTCACAAGATTAATTAAAAAATTAAGAACCCAAACAACTGAATCAGTAATGATTCAGTACAGGCTCACAATCTTAAGATAAATACAAACAAAAGTAAATGAGAATACAAACCAAACTTATCCAATCTCCATGATGAGCACAGACAAAAATATTACAAAATGTTGGTTGATTGGAACAGCATTAGTCAAAGAACTAAAAATGATCTAATGTTCGTCATCAGAAACTATCATCTGCATCAATTTTGCGATTTGATTGAGTCATTCATATACTGAAAGTCTGAAACTGAAATGAATTATCACTAGAGCTACTAAGTTGAAATGAGCTGAGTAAAAACAAGAACAATCAACACAACTCGATACTACTCTTCACGTTGCATAACCAGTAATTTTGCAGCAGGAATATAGAAAATTATCGATCTGAAAATAAAAATTAAATTACCGGCGGTGACGAAACGGCGGTTGTGTTGCAATCTCTTGTGAGCACGACCACGAGGCTTCTTCTTCTTGTCCTGCTTAGCCACTTTCGGTGTCTGACCTCTCACCTTCCCGGCCCGAGCCAATGAACCGTGCACCTTTCCTGCGATTCATTACAGACACAAAATCAGCAACAGTTTTTTTTTTTTAACGAGAAACCAAAGAAACAGCATGTCGAGGAGACTCACCCATGGTCGATCACAGATAATCTTCTGGCTTCTCTGGCTCTGCTGTTGGAGGAGACGACGACGATGCTAGGTTAAAACTGTTCAGGGCTACCGCCGTTTATATGTTAGTTGTTTACTACTCTATATGGGCCCTATTGGGTTTTAAATGAGCCTTGAAAACCACTTGTGTATCCAAAAGACAGAACCTGTTTAGTTTTGGTTCAAGGTTTTTTAATCGAACAAGACTGACCCGGTTCGGTCGGTATACTCAAAACAAGTAATTGAACCGACAACAGAACCAAATATTTGATAGTCGGTATACTCGGCCAATTTTTCCTTTTCTAGCTTGTTTGTATTTTCCAAATTTTAATAGGAAACCAAAAAGTCCGTCTCTATTTAAATCAAAAGCAAAACTTTTGCGCAATTGATCTATGATCTAGGGTTTCCTGGATTGCTTGAATCTCACGTTCTTTTGGGTTAGATTTGTTATCAGAGATTCAACTAAATCAGAAGGTTCTTTTGGATACAAAGGAGGAATCTAAAGTCTAAGATCTCTTCAAAAAACAGAGAAAAAAAGTGTGGAAGGTGATGGTGGTGGAGTCCTCTGAAACAAGCAGTTCATGGGATGTTGCAATAGATTCTTCAAACATAGGGTTTAAGCTTCTAAAGAAGCAAGGATGGAAGGAAGGCACTGGTCTTGGAATCTCTCAACAGGGTATATTGGTGCCTCTACACACTGAGCTCAAAAACAACAAACGAGGACTCGGAGCTGAAAACACAACTAAGAGAAAAGAAGCGGCAAAGCCTCACTCTATTGCTACAGATTCTAAACAAGTCGCTAAGAAAAACAAGAAACTATCTAAGAAGATGCGGAAGATGATTGAGCATGAGAAGCACTTGCAGGAAAAGGAATTTGAACGAGCTTTCTTTAGGGAGTTCTGGCCTGATAACGTATAAGATAGATATAGATTACACTTCTTTATTTCTTTGTTCCTTTTTGTACTTAATATTGAAAAACGTTATATTAGAATGACTAAAACCAAACATCTCATAGCTCTTGCATATGGAGAAGGAGAACCTCGATGCTAACAAGCCAACTAATTATTTGGTTGAATTGCCTTCTCTCGGTTGCGACTTCTGTTATGTTATAAAGGTAACAGGTTACTTCCAGACATCACACAATGGGAGGAGCTTTGGTATTACTCACTCAAACCATAAGAAACTGTAAACTTTTGATCATAAAGATGACTAATTGTCTTATCCAACTTAAAACTTAAGAATTAAATTACCAAAATAGGCAAGTGATCAAAACAAGCAGAGTCTTCTTTCTTTCTGTCTTTCATCTAAAGACATCAAATTAAGAAAAAAAAGCTGAGACAATATTTTAAGGATAAGGGTTCGTGTCTTCACTCGTCTTCTTCAATAACCTTGGTGCCCAAACCAGACAATCCTTCAGCCGGGATCTCAGCGACAGTGACAAGAGAGTAAAACTCCTCCTTGGCATCTTCATCATCGTTTCTCTTACGGGCAACACGGACTCTGATTCTCCTAGGAGGACCACGGATACCTTTGCTCCAAATCTGTTTGTTGAGCTTAACATCGACTCTAACATCCTTGGTTCCCATTGCTTTCAATGCAAACTTCCTTATCTCTTTGATTGCATTGGGTGCCTTCTTCTTGAATGTGCTGTTTACATATTTTCTAAAAAGGTCAAATCACATCGACGACTTTTGCATTTCTAAAACATTATACTCAAAATAAGTATATCTTCGGGAGCTACTCAAAATCAAATTTAAATATATCTGAGTTTACACAGAAACTGATTCAGTTCAAGTATAGTCAATATAGACCCTAATTCAATTCGAGTAACGCTCATTACGAAACCCTAATTCGAATAAATTGGAGATGAATATGAAATGAGAAGAAAAGAGAAAGAGTTTTACCAGCTATGAAGGCGCCTGTGGAGGTTGATAGTGTACTCCCTGGTAACGATCTCCTCCTTTCTTCCCTTCCCTTTCTCCATTTTTCCTCGATCTCTCTTCTCTTCTCTTCACAAAGGAGTTGGAGACGGCACAGAGTGAGAGAGAGAGAGAGAGAGATAACAATCAAGGAGGGAGGTAACAAAACCCTAATATATTATAATTTGGGCCGAATATAATAACTGATGGGCTTTTGCATACGGTCAAGTCTGTGTAGGGGTTATGGTAAGATAGTCCACCACTCTCATCTTCTTTTTTCTGCAAATGTGTTAAAAACAAGTTGGTTTTTGGTGGGTTCGAATGGAGATGTCAGCACTACAAGTCCTGGAACATGGCATTTTCTATTTTCGTTATTGAATAAAAGTCAAGTTTAAATTTTGAACCGACTCAGTTCACATGTTTATTACATCATCAGTATATAAGAACGATTTTTGTTTGCCTAATTCGTTAAGACAAGAAACTTTGAGGTTTAATCAAAAGTTCATATCACAAGCCACAAGAAACATAAGCATAAGAAAACACATTTTAAAATAATAAAAAAAAAAACCATAGTGTTGTGATTCAATTTCAACAAAAACAATTTCATAAACCCTCTTTAGCAAAATCTGTTTTACTTCAAACACACATCTTGAATAAAAGCTTAAGCTTGACGGTTTCTTTGCTTGGCACCGGATTTGGCAACCCTAATGCTTTTGCTGATGACACTGAGTCTAGCAAGAGCGAATTTCTTCAAGTCTGGCCTGTAGTAGTTGTCTACCACCTGAACGATTTTCACACAAAATTAAACCGGTTATGACTAAATTAAAAGATGTAAATTCATTACTAAATGTCTATACGGGACAGGACACAAGAGTTGACCCAAAAGAGAATCTTTATGCAGATGAATGCCAAAACCCAAGTGTGACAATTCATCTAATACAATGATCTCTTATTATGCCATGTAACCATCAGAGTATTGACAATAACACCAATAACTAGAAATAGACACGTAACATAGACATACATAGAAACAAACATCTAAAGTAAAGAAAGATACACAAACCTGGTTAGCAACAGCCTTGGACATCCTTGGGAATTCCTTCTTGAGGATGGACTTGTTGACAGAGATCTTAGGCTTGTTCTGCTTCTTGGTCTTGGTGGTGGCGAGGACAACACCTTGTTCCTTGTCAGCTGGCTGGATGGTCACTGTCTTCTTGTTTGCAAGACCTGAAGCCATGACATGTGTCATAATTTCTCAGTTACACTTATATCTATCAAGAGAGATCATCACTGTAAGGTCAGTAGCAAAGATCATTGTAATAAAAAATTACCAGAGTGCTTGTAGGAGTTGAGGTTGCAGAGATTGTTTGTCTCCTTGCTGAACTGAACCTTGGCGTTGCCTCTCCCGAACTGTTTGACCAAGAAACAGTTGTTTGTCTTAACGATCTCCCATATCAATTGTCCTGGTACTGTCGCCATTTCCTAACACAGAAACCAAACCGATCAAAATAGAAATGAATTAATACTGAAATCAACTATACACACATGAACAAATCGATGGAAGTGTTACCAAGCCTAATAAATCTATCAAATCAGAAACGATGTAAAAGCTCACCGTGAAATTTAGCAGCGAGAGATCGAGAGGCGTTTAATGGTGGCGCCGGAGCTTTGTTATAGAGCTTGTTTATAACTGACCACCGAAAAGAGTAAAACCCTACCTTACTTTGAAGGAAATTCATTTACGTGGAAAGTCTAAATTACCCCTAAACACACAATTAAATTATTGAGATTCTCGACCGAACCGTGATTCTCGGTTCATTTCAGATGGTACACTTGCAAACCGATCGACAAGAATCCACTCTCCAAATTACAAATTAATGGCCTAAAGGGATATGACCCTTTTTTTTTTTTGCTTAAATTTGAGGGATATGACCCTTTTCTGAGGACATTTGCTCAAATGCAATGCTTACAGATGAAAACTGAGTCTTCCGTTAGTGGTAGCCTAATCGAGTTAGCGTTGTTGCTAAAAGTTCCAGCGAGCTTCAAAGACGTCACAGACAGCAGCAGAAGGAGCAATCTCTAGGGAAGTAAACGATGTCGTTCTGTACTGGGTATAAACTGTATAAGGGAGACAGACTAATGGGCCTTGTACAAGTTTTCCTAGTTTGTGGCCCACGAGGCAAGAAAATGATCTTACCTACTGTTTTTCAATAGTTTGGTTAGGTCTACCAAACTCTCTCTTTGTTGTTGTTTTATTAAAACCAGTTAGGTTTATGGTTTATTGTAGATGAATAATCGGCGTTCAAAAAAAAATTGTAGATGAATAATCATTTGTCTGGTTATTATATAATCAGAATTTCTTTAATAGCCAATATTAATAGAGTGGGAGAAAAAGACAAGTTTGTTACATGAAAATGGTAAGTTATTGGAGTTGATAGGTGTGTGTTAATTTGGTGGTCGGAATCTTTTTTTTTTTTGAACACTCTTGAGTAGAAATCTAATTCTATGACCACTCTTGAGTAGAAGACAAAAAAAAAAACAGTGGATTGGTAAAGTTGTTAAATCAAATAATACTGTAATGAAAATTGGCTAAACACGGCATTAACAAAATTGAACTCGTGATTATTACAAAACTATGTATGTATACCGATCAGAACATGGATGTAATAAATTAAAGGAAACCAAAAAAGAAAGAGAAGATACGAATCAGAAAACGGCGACGTTTGGAAGTTCGGCGCAAATAGAAAAGGCTAATCGGCGTCGGTGGGGAAATGATTAACCGCTGGCCATTAACACAACGAGCCTTTCTTATAACACACAGTCCTCGAGACAGAGATAGATAGAAAGTGGTCCACTTCTCTCTCTCTCTCTCTACATCAAAGAAGACAAACCAGAGCAAAAAGAGCCGTTGAAGCCTAGATAGAATCTACTAACCCAAGAAGAGAGTATCCCTTCTCTTTCAATCTCAACACAATAGAAGAGAAAAAGACGCAGCTTTTGGAATCATGGCTGGTTTAAACGACGACGTCTCAGTCGACATTGAAGAGATCTACAATGGCGGCAAGGTTTGTTTTACACACTGTCACTAAAGCTTCGAAATTTACTTTCTTAATTTGTTTTTTCTCTCTTTAGTCTTCTTTCCTCTTTCGTTTTCCCCTTTTGCGCTGGCTGGTTTAAATGGCAAATTAGATTCGTCAAATATCTTGTTTTCCCTCTTATGGGTTTATAGTTTTCCTGATTAGCTTCCAATCTCAGTGGTAATTTACTGTATTAACTGAAAGAAATATATTCCCCTTTCCGATTGAAACCAATGTATATTATTATTAGCTGTTTTTTTTTTCTTTCTCAAACTAGATTTAGTCTGTATGCTCATTTTTATTTACAAGTTGGGATCTTTAAAAAAAAAGTTGTTATACTTTTGTCTGATGATAATCCTTTGAATGAAATCTGTCAACTTGGGGTGTTTGTTTGATTCGAATCTCATTTTCTTCTGCATAAAGGGCCAAGAGGCTACCTTGAAAAAATGGTATCTTTTTTTTGATGCTCTATGATTGATATATGATGTCTGACTTTTTTTAGTGACAACTTATCTCTTCTGCTTGATTTTCTGAGTCTTTGCACATGGGAGAATCTATTGAGAACCTTATTTATTTTTTTGTGTGGTCTGGAACAAAGTTGGAATGTTCCTTTCTTAGCTGTATTAGTTAGTACCTCCTTAAAAGATAAAAATAAAAATAAAAATCGTAAAGACTTTGTAGTTTCTCTAAATGTTGAGCTGATTTTGGATAAGACTAATGGTGTGTCTGTGTGTGTGTGTATGATAACAAGCTTGTGGCATTGTAATTTAGATATGACTGATTCAGTTATTTCTTTGTTTTGATATTTTTGGCAGGAGCATCATGTCAAAACATGCCATGGTTTAGTTTCAGTTGTAGTCTATGGAGACCAAGAGAAACCAGCATTGATCACTTATCCAGATGTAGCATTAAATTGTAAGAGTGGCGTTGGTTACATGGTTTATATTCACTTTCACATCACCTGATTTTAGATTTTGTTATGTTTGGTGTAGACTTGTCTTGCTTCCAAGGACTGTTTCTCTGCCCTGAAGCTGTGTCCTTGCTCCTCCATAACTTCTGCATCTACCATATTAGTCCCCCTGGACATGAGGTTTGCAAAATTGATTCTCTTGAAACAATTTCTTCGTTTGTATATCTACTTTTGCTGCTTGCTTGCTCACGTTTTTGTCGGTTCTACAAAGAGTTCTTGTAGTTCGGAGCTGCTCCAGTTTGTTCCAATGATCCTTCGCCTTCTGTTGAAGACCTAGCCAACCAGATTCTTGAAGTGTTGAACTTCTTTAGGTAAAGCTTGGATCAACCAACTCTAAGGTTTCAACATTGGGAGTTACTTTATGATCCATAAAATGTGTATAATGTCTCTTTGCAGCCTGGAGTCAGTGATGTGCATGGGGATCACAGCTGGTGCCTACATCCTTTCCTTATTTGCTGTATGTTACCCATTGAGGCTCCTTGAAGATTTATGTGTCACACAATACTTAATTACTTAATCAGTGATTGTTTAAATGGGTTTTGCAGATAAAACATAAAGATCGAGTTTTGGGTCTGATTCTGATATCGCCTCTATGCAAAGCACCCTCATGGTCTGAATGGTTTTATTACAAGGTTTGTTTATTTTATATAAAAAATCTACAAAAGCCACACATCATTTGCATCAAGACGAGTATATAACATTGTTGTTAGTACTAATTTCTCTGCAGGTAGTGTCAAACTTGTTGTACTATTATGGCATGTCTGGATTGTTAAAAGATCGTTTCCTTCAGAGGTACTTCAGTAAGGTAATCTTTCCTTGAGTAAACCCCCCACCCTGCATATGTAACTCAGTAAATAGACATGGATTTTGATATTGTTGTTTTTTTGAACCACGACAGGAAGCTCGTGGTAGCTCTGATGTTCCAGAGCGTGATGTAGTACATGAATGCAGAAGGGTCAGTGCTTTCAAACTCAGTAGTTGTCTTTTAGATGGATACGCACCTTAAAACTTAGTAGTGCTAACACTTTCTGTATGTTTGTTCAGCTGCTTGGCGAAAGACACGGTATTAGCCTGAGGAGGTTTCTGGAAGCAATCAACAGGAGACATGACATAACTGATGGGTTGAGGAGTTTGAAATGCCGTACACTCATATTTGTTGGAGACCAATCTCCTTTCCACTCTGAGACTCTTCACATGGTGGCTGCATTAGACAGAAAATACAGCGCCTTGGTTGAGGTAAAAACTAAAAAGCTCTTTTTAGCTTCAGCCTTCAGGCTTTTACATTCTTGGGACATGGTTTGATTGTTTTGTTTTGTTTTGAGATAGGTGCAAGCTTGTGGATCAATGGTGACAGAAGAGCAACCACATGCGATGTTGATACCAATGGAGTTCTTTTTCATGGGCTTTGGGTTGCATCGGCCTGGTCGGGTTAGTGATAGCCCTACGAGTCCACTCAGTCCGTCGTGTATTTCCCCGGAGCTTCTGTCTCCGGAGAGTCTTGGTTTGAAGCTGAAGCCAATAAAGACTCGGGTTCCCACCACGAAATGTTAAACCAAACATTGATTCATTTTTTTTTTCTCATATTCTTTGATTAAATTGTATTTGTTGTTGTACTCTCTTATATGTAGTCGGATTAAACTCAAAAAACACTTTTATGTAGTAAGAGATGGTAGTTTTATGGGTTCGTTTCGTATCATTACAAAACGTTGAAGATTGTTCGTAAGTTTGTTTCAGGACATACGTATAAAGTTAAAGAAATCAAACTAAGAAAAATAGAATTTCCTACCTATTTCACCCCAAAAAAAAAAGAATCACAAAGCATTAAAAGAAAAATGAAGCAAAGTTACAAGTCTTCGTGTAAGAGATTCATTTTATACAGTTACCACTTTGGTTTTCTCCTGATCTCGCGAAACATCTATACATCCTGGAACACAATCGAGTGTTCCCTCATTCATTGCCTTTTTGCCTTATAGCTTTAGAGATCAAATGTGGCTTTTGATGTTGTACTGAGAAACATCATCAAGAATCGTGAAGAGAACCTTGGATCATTAGTGATATACGCTTTGCACTCTCCAAATGATACAAATCTCCTTTCAAACCAATCTGATACAGATGAATAAAAGAAAAAGTCCACAAGTTGAGTTTGAGCCAAAGCGGAAGCTGCAGAGAGAGAGAAAATAGACAGAGATGTTTTAGATAATACCTCAGTTGAGTTATCTGGAGAGAACCAACGTAAGAGCACTCCTAAATGTACAACGGCCGGTATCAATTTGAATAGAAATGGTGTCGTTACCTGCAACATTTTTTACTTGTTAAGTTACTAAACAATATTGATTTTTTTTTAGGTATGTGAAATCTACTGCTAATTCCTTGAGAAAGCAAGTTCCGAGTCAAATATCCGTTTTAAAAATGAATATGATGTACTGGATTGGACCATACCAAGCTTAAAGCAGTTGTTCCCAGAAGCAGGAGGTACAGTTTGCTCTGCAAAATAAACACAAACCCCCTTCAGTGCTATAGCTCAGCCAAAAGCAGATTATTTGGTACCCCGCGGTCTGGAAGATATATTTCTTACTTGGGATCTAAATAATCAAAGAAGCATTCGATTGCTTACCTCAATTAGGTGAAGATTAGATGCTCGACTTAGCAGAACAAAAGCAAATTCCCCAATCTGCGCAAGTGACATTCCAACCTATAGAGACAAGAAAACTGTGAGCCCTCTTTCTCTCTCCTCACTAGAAGGTTTGGAATTTATATGAAAGTAGGTTCACTTCTTACAAGTACTGCAGTTCTGTTATTGTATCCAAAGACTTTAACAACAATTGCAACTACCACGGTCTTTATCACTATCACCAGTAACACTGCTGCCACCAAGATGTCAACATGGTTCCACAAGAAGTGCATATGTATCAACATTCCAATACTAGCAAGGAATAGTGCTGCAAAAAAATTGCGGATGGGTTCCACCTGCAAAGGGAACCAGAAACAATAAGAACGGCTGTATAAGGTAAAAGTATATTTTTATGCTATAGACAAGGAAGGGTATTGTATTTCATCAAAATTTCAATGATACATATAGCAAGGACGACACTTTTGAAATAAAAGATTGTCCAAAGAATCAAAACTTGACTTCTTACTTGTTCAAGAGTGTGCTGAGCAAGATCAGTTGTTGAGATCATCACTCCCGCCGCAAAGGAACCCAACTCAAGACTTAAACCGAGCTTGTCACTACACTGGAGAATCCAAAACGATACTGTGGTTATGAATTTAAAATTTGACAGGCACACATGTGCAAGAAGATGATAGGTAAGAAGAACACGTGGTCAGACTAACCCAAGCGACAAGCAAGCAAAATGCTACAGCTGCCAACTGGTAGAGCTCGTTAGTCTGCCAAAGATTTGTAGAACGCTTTAGTTGATAAACACCTTAAAGACCAAAATGGAAGCAGGTAAAAAAAAAAAGTGTGTATACCTGAGAAGAAAGGCTTGTCATAAGTTTTAGAAACCAAGGTACCCAGGTACGTGACAATACAAACAAAGCAGACAAAAACGCAATCAAAATAGCCAACCTGGATAGAATTACCAGACGATCAAAAGTAATAAACTGTCAAAACCACATCACAACAAGTGGAGAAAAGGAAAGAAGGCTATTGTCTGATATTTTAACAGAACTTCCTGGAGAAGAAGTACATACGATTTAGCCATGGACAACATTCCTTGAAGGACACCAGAAGTGCCACCAAGAACCGGAAGGAGAGCAAAAAGTAAACCCACAGCACAATCCTAGTTATTCATGAAACCATAAATTAAATATCTAATGAAAGTAGCAGTTGAATTGTAGGGTAAGCGAAAAAAGGCTGTAAAATCATATTAGATATGCTATTGTTTGAAGAGTGACCAAGTAGATACCTGAAGGATTAGAGTCCCAACGGTAATCTGACCATGAAGAGCACTTATGCTATTTTTTTCCATTAAAAATTTCAAAACCTGGTACAAGAATCACGGCGAAGTAATGATGTCACATGAGGATCAAGCCTAAATAGCAAACTAGGAAAACATAAACGGTACAATAAAGAGAAGATAAAATACAGTGCGGTGAGCACAAAGGAATAAATTCAAACAGTGTAGAAGAAGATCACAATATTATACATGCAAAAATACAAACGTGACATTAGAACATACCACAGCTGTTGATGACATCGAAAGAAATGCACCAACGAATATTCCTTCTGTTAGTTTACCGCCACATAACTGCAATGAAGAAACAGCTAAGTCAACCGAATGCATTCTAAGTTCACGACGATTCATACACGACTTGACAAATAACTCTTTCTTTAACTCGATTGCTGCTGGCCTGCTACTATTTAGAACATACCGAGGCTGTTATCCCACTCAAGCACATGAATAAAAATATCTGAAGAAGACCTCCTGGAATAGCTACTGCACGAACTACACGAAGCTGCAACCACAAAGTACAATAACTGTGTTTACAGTTTCAATCGGTAGGTACAACGAAATAAGACAAACATAAGAGGGTGAAAACATGCAAACCTTTGCTGCAGAAAATTCTAATCCTAAAGCAAAAAGGAGAAAGATAACACCAAATTGAGCTACTGTTTCAACCTGTGCTACACAAAAATTAAAAGATATCAACCCCTTGTCAACCATTTACATAACTAGGCAATCTGCTAGTTATGAACGTTGACATGGATACGTAATAAGCAGACAACAAAAGAGGAACTTTGAAGAACTAAAGCTGATGTAAGTTACCTGCACCATTTCACTAACAAAGCTTAACCCACCCGGTCCAATGACAGATCCAGCCAATAGATACCCAGTAATGACCTGCCATAGAAGTAGTGTAGAAATTAAATAATAGTATCATGGTTCGATCACTCAAGTTAACAGAAGAAAACGGAAAGTCACAAGCTCTGCAAAGGAAGCGTGTGCTCACCGGTTGACCAGCACAAGCAAAGGCAATTCCACCACAAGTAGCAGAAACAATGACGACAACCAGATCTGATATCAGCCTAATGTACCGTTTAAGAGAGATGTCCCCAACAAAAAAAAGTTAGGTAGATTCTTACAAAACATAACCGAAAGAAAAAGAATGACCCTTACGAATGCTATAGTTACCTTAAATCAAGCTGCAGTACAGGGTACTTGGATTTTGGATTGGACATGATAAAAACGTTGTCCTGGATTGGAATTGCAGTAAAATCGCATTACGGGAATGTGATCACAAACGGGTGTATAGGAGATGTATACTCTTCAGTACACATGATTTAAGACTAGCTTACCTTCCTATCAATCAGTCTTGGAGTATCTTCGACGCCATTCTCGTTATCCAAATTAAAGAATGATCTATAAAGTAAAAGGCACTGGTTATGTAACAGCACAACTACTTGCAGGAATAAACTTCCAAAGAGGGTAAAATTATGAGGAAGACTCACTTCTCCTCTTTGGTCTTGGTCTCATTTTTCTTGGGCTTAACTCGAGCAACAGTCTCGAGAACAGCCTAATAAGCATAACAAATGCCTTAAAAGAAATCTGAGTAGCGTGCTGAGTAAAGGAAATAACGCCACAATCGAGAAAAAGAAAAAAAAAAGAAGATGGAAAACTTGGAAATGAACCAACCTGCTGATCAGCAACACTATTATTGAAGCTTCCTGGATCAGGAACTGCAAAATAGCAACACATTCAAACGCTTCACTTCAACACGCAATAAATAAATCTTGCGTATGTTGTCCATGGCTAAATCATTTAGCTAGAACCCAGTAAATCTATAATATTGCTAATCAATCAATAAATCTAGTGAGACCAAACACAAGCTGATCTCCCAAGACATAAAACCCTTGCTAGCTAGCTCTACAGAGAACGTTACTATAGAACAAAAATTCAAGATCTAGTACTAAGACGAACCATCATTCTGGTCATTCTCAGGAAACTCCTTCTCAAGCGCACGATCGATCATATCCGCGAAACTGTCCTCCTTTGGTTTCGCGCTCGTCGCATTGGACTCTGCGGAGGTCACGTTGATCTCCCGAGTGGTAACTGAGTCTGTCCCGATATCATCTGACTCGGCGGAAAGAGCAAGAGCGAATCTGCAGATCAGAAGAAACGCCAGAAACCTCATCGTTTTCACACAGAATAATTTGTCAGTTTTACACCGCCGCATCTCAGTGATGGTGGTGGCGCGGCGGAGCGATAGAGAGAGAGTGAGTGAGATTGATTTTGCTCGTGTGTGTGTGTGTGTATGCTTCCTTCTTCGTCGTCTCTCTCTCCTCTTCGAGTGGTTGGAGAACGATAAAGCAGAAAGATTGAGGGGAAATTAAATTTTCCTTTTTATAATTAAAAATTATTAAATTCTTCTTAAAAATTCGTTTAATGTAAAGTGGTAACTGAATCCCTTATCACACGCGCCATCCTTTGTGCCTCGTTCTTCTTTTCCTGGCCTGTCATAGAGACAAAATATTACCTATTACCTATCATAGTTTAAAAGGTGACTATATTGCATAATAAAATTAATAAGATTACGCTATTAATTTTTATTTCATTTAGGTTTGATTGGAATGTTTAGTCTTCTTTTATGGCTTTGTTTTGTTTGGAATATCTTTTTAGCAAATCCCTTTCTTTATTTACGTCTTTACCTAAGCAAAACTTGGATTTAGTCATTTAGATCAGTTTTTGTTTTGCTGTGAATTATTTTTTTTTTGTTGCTGTTGTTTCAAGAACCTGAATTTAAGGATTAGTAAGATTGGGATTGGGTTGTACTAAAACTGAAATTTGGTCTGAAAAAAAAATATATCGTCCGATTTGTAAACATATATTGGTTTAGGTTTATTTTTCTTAATTAACAAAAGTAAGATTTCTAAATTAATGCAAGAAGTTAAAAGAAAAAAATTACATTGTAAGTGAATAATTATATTGTAAATTTTATATTTTGAGCATTGTGGATAAATTAGTACAATATTATGAAAATATATATTTTAGAAATTGTAACCTACATATTCTATTTTTTTAAGCTAGAATCAGTGTTAATATTTATTGAACTATGTCTAAAATCAACCTCGGCCGGCTCAAAGATGATCAACCAAGTCAAGACTGTTAAACTAATATCGAAATATCTGAACCATTCAGTGCACAGCATGAGTCAAAGATATTTGACATGTAATAGTATTAATCTGGAGTATTCAACTTTAATTGCATACTACGTTATCCCCTTATGATTCCGTTTAACCTATAAAATTGTTATAAAAAGTGACGTTTAGATTGAGACAACAAAAGAATGGAGTTTAATATTGACAAAAAAGTAAAGTGGCAATAAAAATATTATTAAGTTGGCAAAAGTAAAACTAAACGAAGTTAGATGAAATTAATAAGGGTTAATCTCAAAAGAAAGAAATTCTTGAGGGACAAATGTATAAAATATAACATATTAGTAATAGATAGAAAAATCTACAAAAACTTTTTTTATTAAAAAAAAAAAAATCATAGTCAGTGAAAATATTAGATTAAGATTAACTTAGAAAAAATGAAATATTTTGTCATCATGTTTTAGATATATATATTATATGCATGTATTAGATTGGTAATAAATGGCATCATTTATATGACCCAAGAATTTGTCTAATTTTATTTTCCAAAAGTATCATTAGTGAATAACTGAAAATTAATAGTACAAATTAGTGGTATAACTTGCAATATACACATCAACTAAACATTTTTATACTCCCTCCGTTCTTAAAGAATGTCGTTGTGACATTTTTTACACAGATTAAAAAAGTTGTTGAAATATATGTAAGTTATAATTAATTATACCTTTTTGACCAATAATATTTTAGATAAATAAAATTATTTATAAAATCAATGCAGTTTGTAATTAATTTTCAGCTGAAATTAGTATAATTTACATTGGAATTGTAAAGTGACACTCTTTGTGTAACAAGAAAATGAACTCAGAGTGACACTTATTATAAAATGGAGGGAGTATATATTAATAGATTATATTAAATGTTCTTTTAATGAAAAATATTTTGGACAAATCTAAGAAGTAAATATAACATAATAGTTGAAAGTTACGTCCAAGAAAATCAACTCCTTACAGTACCACTAAATTACCAACGCTTTGTTCATATAGAAATATCCAGTCAAGGAACTTCCACAAAACAAAAAAAAGTTAGATCATGCTTTGTAAGAAATACTGCGTCTTTGTAAATTAGGTCTTGTCCCATTAATCTCAATGGGCTGGTATGGTGGAATTTGCTTAACCACTAAAATAGATTTGTCGGTGCAATTTTGTAAATCAAATGATGATAAGGAATATTCGACGCTAACAGGAAAAAGATAACATACTCTCCACAACACCCCAAGTTATATAAAATGGAACATATATTTATATATGAAAAATTCCTTAAAAATACACGGACTAAATTTTTTTTCTGAAAAAATACATAAAATTTTTTGGCTTCCCAAAAAATACACAAACTAATTTTGATTGTCCATAAAATACACTAACTTTGAATTTTGAAGGTTTCACACTTCGATTTTAACGGTGTAAACAGTGACTAACAGAATAGTAAGACGCCGTTAGACGCCATTAAATCTGATTAAAAAGTTCATGTATTTTATGGACAACCAAAATTAATTCGTGTATTTTTCGAGAAGCCTAAAAAGTTCGTATATTTTTTCAGCAAAGTTAATTTAATATGTGTATTTTTAAGGAATTTTCAAATAGAGTTTGGATATTTCATATACTATTCAGAGGCTAAATATATGGACCCAACACATATCCAAAATTTTATATTTGTAAACTTTCGGTTTGGTTTTAGACCAAATATTTTCGATCTGAAAGATCCATATCCGGAAAAAACGGCCTAAACCTGACCCAAAAACCTGAAAAAAAACACATTCCCTATCACATGATACAGATCCAAAATTTTATATTTGTAAAATATCTAGACATTTTAGCCGGATTCAAAAACTTGAATCGGAACTGACCCAAAAATATTCTGTCCAAAACCAAACCAAAAGTTTACAAAATATTTGTTTAGTCCAATTTAGTCGAAATCTATCATATATATCTAAAAGTTCACAAACAACTCTAAATTTTACATTGAAAGTTTCATATTAATTAAAATGTTTCTGTTACAAAAACAAAACTTAAAAATATTGCAAAAATAATAACAAAATTGTTAGCAGAAAGATCTTGTCGGATTGAATCTATTCGTGTCGATTTTATTAAGCCCATATCTATTCGGATCAGTTCTTTTTGGTTTCAATTCTTTTAAGTGGAAGAGTTTTGGACCCAACAAATACTTGTAAACTTTCGGTTTGGTTTTGGACCGAATATTTTCGGGTCAGTTTCAATCCAAGTTTTTGAATCCGGCTAAAATGTCAAGATTAGGTCTAGATATTTTAGCCGGATTCAAAAACTTGGATCGAAACTGATCCAAAAATATTCGGTCCAAAACCAAACCGAAAGTTTTCAAATATAAAATTTTGGATATGTATTGGGTCCAGATATTTAGCCTCTGAATAGTATATGAAATATCCAAACTCCATTTGAAAATTCCTTAAAAATATATATACTAAATTAACTTTGCTGAAAAAATACACGAACTTTTTAGGCTTCCCAAAAAATACACGAACTAATTTTGGTTGTCCATAAAATACATGAACTTTTTAATCAGAGTTAACGGCGTCTAACAGTGTCTTACTATTCTGTTAGTCACTGTTTACACCGTTAAAATCGAAGTGTGAAACTTTCAAAATTCAAAAGTTCGTGTATTTTATAGACAATCAAAATTAATTTGTGTATTTTTTGGGAAGCCAAAAAAAGTTTGTGTATTTTTTCAGCAAAAAAATTTCAGTCCGTGTATTTTTAAGGAATTTTACCATTTATATAAGAAAGACTTACCAATTTCTTTTAAAAAAGACTTACTCAAAACCGAGAGCGCCCATAGGAGGGGGGATATAGTTCTTCGCTTAATCCCGCTAGATTCACATGCACATTTTCCATTGTCCGATCCATCAACCTAACTCATTTTTAGCTGAAAAAATTATTTCTAGTTCTCGAGTGAAATAAACAATCAGAAGATATTTTATGTAACTAATCTATTTTCAAGTAAAAGAGTAGACCAAACCTAAGAACAACAAATATACTTAATTTCAACAACAAAATAAGTTTGAGAAAAAAAAGAAAGAGATGTATAAGAACACAATACGAGGCAAGATGGGATAGGTCCAGTGAATATAACGATGAGTGAGTGACAAGGTAAAACACTTTACTTGTAAAGAAAATTTACATATTTTAGGTTAGAAGAGATCATAATGGAAAATCAAAACTGCTGATCACATGGTTGTATGGACTGAACTTGGACTTTTCTTTAATAATCCCTTTTACATTTTCAAGGAAGATTCTTATACATTTTATATTCTTTAGATGTAATGATACTCTAATTACGGGTTTAAAAATAGTACTACTATCAAACTTTTCCTCTCCAAGTAGGCAACTATGCCTCTCCTAGCGCACAATATCATAAAAAGAGACCTCACTCTCACTCTATGCCTATATAATACTCCTTAGATGCATAAATCTTTCAATCAATTTGCATCTGATCAGAACAAAAAGCAAAAGAGATGGCTTTAACCAAAGAGAAAGAAATGGAGATTCCAGTTATTGATTTTGGTGAACTGGATGGAGAAAACAGAATGAAGACTATGTCACTACTTAATCATGCATGTGATAAGTGGGGCTTTTTCATGGTATGTAAATATTATTATGCAAAAATCAAGTTTTTATAAAATATGCATATCTTTCAATATTCCTTGATTCAGCGTTGTTGTATAGTCCTAAGTGCGGAGAGATGAATTTTACAGGTTGATAATCATGGAATTGATAAAGAACTGATGGAGAAAGTGAAGAATATGATTAACTCGCATTATGAGGAGCATTTGAAAGAGAAGTTTTACAAGTCAGAGATGGTCAAGGCTTTGAGTGAAGGCAAAACCTCAGATGCAGATTGGGAAAGCAGTTTCTTCATTTGGCACAAGCCAACTTCAAACATATACAAGATCCGAAACATTTCAGATGAACTCATGTAAGTAAACTAGGAAGTATAATAACAAAAGTTTTATTTACTAAATTTTTTTGTTGTTTTTCTTTTGCGCAAATATTTTACGTACCATTTACATAAATGTTTTGTCAATTATATACTAAACAATATGTGGGGGGTGTGAAACTGATATTGCAGCAAGACGATGGATGAATATGTTTTACAAATTCACAAGTTTGCAGAAAGGCTCTCCAACCTCATGTGTGAAAATCTTGGTCTTAGTCAAGAATACATAATGAATGCATTTTCTGGTCCAGAAGGTCCAGCTTTTGGGACAAAAAGTGGCTAAATACCCAGAATGTCCTCGTCCTGAGCTCATGAGAGGACTGAGAGAACATGCCGATGCTGGAGGAATCATATTGCTCTTACAAGATGATCAAGTGCCTGGTCTTGAATTCTTGAAAGATGGGAAGTGGGTTCCTATCCCACCATCAAAGAACAACACCATTTTTGTCAATACCGGTGATCAACTCGAGATACTGAGTAATGGGAGGTACAAGAGTGCTGTACACCGTGTAATGACAGTGAAAGATGGATGTAGACTGTCCATAGCTACATTTTACAATCCAGCTGATGATGCCGTAATATCTCCAGCTCCAGAGCTTTTGTATCCAAGTGGCTACCAGTTTCAAGATTACCTTAAGCTTTACTCAACCACTAAGTTTGGAGATAAAGGCTCCAGATTTCATACCATGAAGAAAATGGTGAGTGGTGATTCCGTCTAGGATGCATCTGAATGTAACAATTATGTATTTCACATGAAACTTTCTTCTTATTAAACGTTGCCTTCTTCTTGTGTTTCCTTATAAAAACAATAACAATTATGTCACGGTCATACTGGTTCAGCTACTATGGTTTATTAATAGAACGACCAGTTCAAATTTTTACCACATAACTTCTCTTTTACTCTGATGCTTTTTGATTAGGTAAGTGATGGTGATGGCAGCTTTGAAACCTTTAGTTTGAAGGAAGAATATTTCATCAAAAAAAGATTTGTATGCAGGCTTATACAGAGCTTTTCTTCATGAATGTTAAAAACTATAAAGTAAAAACGCATTCATCTTTCTCCATAAAACCCTGTTTACTTTATAGTTTTTAGCAACATCACTTGGACTCATAATTAACACATATTTCCAAACATGATGGTTGGTTGTCTTTCTCATTGCCTCCTTGATATTTTCCTCTATTGTAACTTTCTAGTTGTAGATTTTTTACTTATCATGGATCTAATTAAAACTGAATGTTCAGACCTTGTTCAAACGCCAAAAGGCATAGCTAGGACCAAAGAGTCGAAGCAGATCATAGTAAAAAAAAGAAGGAAGAGATTGACTGAGAAATTAAAGCTTAGCCACATTAGAAATGCATAATACAAGGTTTGACAAACAAACGCCAATGAGTTTCTCTACGACTTGTAAAACTTTCAGGTCAAAAAAGCATTTTGCTGACTAAAAACATACCCCTATGAGAAAATAGCCATACCTTCAATGACACAAACACTTCTTATCGAGTCATAAAAGACTTGTTGCCAGAGAAACAATGGTCTGATTACGGAAATGGGAAGAGTGAAACAAAAGGGACGAGTGGACATAATTGAGTAAGACCATGATTCAGTATCAGAGAAAAATCAAAGCAGTAGACACAGTACCACGATCTCATTACACAGTTCTGATGTAGCTTTAGCTTTTGCAACAAAACATATGTAGACGAGTATCAAAACAAAATAGTGTGATGTCTATTTGATATTACACCTTATTACATCAAAACTTGGACAGTGATCACCGATCCGGCCTGGTAACTAACTACCGGGTGGTGTCACGTGGCTAGTTCTGGTTGGTTGAATAACTAATATTTCTACGGGTTACTTGACGCGCTAAAATGCGCGTTTGTGTAATACTGTACAGAGGTGCTTTTCAAAAGCCCATAAAGGCATCTCGTGTCCATCCATGTGACATGATTCCTCGGTTTAAATCAGCAGCAAACCGGATTGACAGTACCGGACCGAACCTCGTTTCTGTGAAAATGCATTAAACAGGTTTCACACTTCCCGTCATCTCTAACCACCGACTATCATAAAATAGAGAAACACAGAGGCAGACCTCTCACCTTCACAATTTCGCTTTCTCTATAAAGCAAAAAAAAAGAAAAAAAAACAAGAGTGAAAGAGAGTTAATGGCGTTAGCGAATAACTTAACGGCGATACTGAACTTACTAGCGTTACTCTGTTCCATACCGATCACGGCGTCAGGGATATGGCTTGCCTCAAAGCCCGACAACGAGTGCGTCAATCTCCTCCGTTGGCCCATCGTCGTCCTCGGCGTTCTCATCCTCCTCGTCTCTGCCTGCGGCTTCATCGGCGCCTACCAGTAAGTTCTTTCTTACACACATACATACAGAGACGCTTTTACTTCAGTCATCATCACAAAAGATCTCTCACTTTCAGGTACAAGGAGACTCTGCTGGCTGTTTACTTGTGCTGTATGGCCATACTGATCGGGCTTTTGCTGGTGGTTCTGATATTCGCCTTCGTCGTGACCCGGCCCGACGGGTCTTATCAAGTTCCGGGTCGAGGTTACAAAGAGTATAGGCTCGAAGGGTTCTCGAATTGGCTGAGAGAGAACGTTGTGGACTCAAAGAACTGGGGGAAGATAAGGGCTTGTTTGGCTGATACAAATGTTTGTCCTAAACTCAGTCAACAGTTCATCACCGCTGATCAGTTCTTCTCTTCCTCTTCCATCACTCCTCTCCAGGCATGTTCTCTTTGTCTCTCTCTTTTCTATTAATTCTTTTCCGAACCTGAAACTTATGGTTTGTTACATTTTGCCCCCCCCCCCCACCCCACCCCACCCCAACACAGTTGATGCAACACTAATTAACATCAACTCAAAAGTGTAAATCAAAATTTAATGGCGCAATAAGAAAACTTAGAAGTCATTAAGGCGGTGAATTTGTCCATTAGCCAACCAAGACCGTAATGTTATTGTGATAATTTTATTTGAAAAAGTCTTGTTACAATAATTAGATGGGTAATGAAGATAAGATTATGTGAGACCTACGGTTTGTTTGTTTTTTATAAAAGAAAAAAAGGAAAGAAAGGTCTATTATTCAAAAAGTGAAAATAGGGGGCTCATATGATAAATTTGTAAAGTTTCACTTTAGCTTTTTTGAAGTCCTAAAGAGCATTGTTCTTATTCTCAGCATTCCTTTTCATAATGGCTTTTAACATTTTGTTTCTCTTTCGATAAAAAAAAATTCCCACTGTATAGTTGATACAGGTTTAGTCCGAGTAAAATGGTTTCTGAACAATTCAAACGTTTCCTTCTAGTGTCTAAGAGGAATTGCCATAGTACTCAAATTCTAGGCATATATGTTATGTAAATCAAACTTATTGAAAACATATTTTGAATCTTGATACTGGAAGTTAGCATGTATAAAATGCATATTTAGTCCTAGGAGACTGGTGTAGATGTTGCTGGAAACCACAGTCCAAATTCAATAGTAAGATAATCTGAATTTATATACACACTATCATGTTATAGGACCCACCATGCACCAGCGATATGGTACATTATAATACAAATAGGTTCTAACTTTTATCTGGTTATTTAGTTCCTGTCTTTGTCATTATCTCACGCACATAATTCAACGATCGCATGTAGTAACCACTTTGGCAATAACAAAGCCAGTCTTATATGCTTAAAACATGGAGAGATTAAGGGACAAAAATATTGACCAACGTGGTTTTTATTTTATTTTTATTTTGTAAACATTGACCAAAGCGGTTACTATTTAGTATATCTGAATAATATTCCCGTACTTTTCTACTGAAATTAATACTATGTGCCAATAAGACCATCTTTATAGTTTCTTGCAATTTGACATCCAATCTTTAACAAAATTGGAACCATTAATAATTAGATAAGCCTAGATGATGAGGTTTTGACTGATTGCATTGCATGTCGATAGTAGTTAGATATTATTAAATATTAGACCAATGATTTGATTCAATAATTACAATCACAAGTCTTTGTCCCCATCAAGAAACATAATGAATAACTATACCTCTCCCATGTTCTACCACTCACATTAGAGATTCTATTAATTTGGATAAATAAGACGGAAAAATAAGAAGTTTTGTAAGCAAGAAGCCAAGAACCATAAAAATTCTGTATTTTGTACTTGGCACTGAATAGAAAAACTATATTGAAAATATATCAAAATTTCAAACTATACATGTAAAATATTATAAGTTTCATGTGTTCAGTTATTTTCTTTTAAATCATATCTAAATACGACATTGTCTTTATGCTGTACAGTCCGGTTGCTGCAAACCACCGACCGCTTGTGGCTACAACTTCGTGAACCCGACACTGTGGCAAAACCCAGCCAATATGGCTGCAGATGCAGACTGTTACCTATGGAACAACGACCAAAGCCAGCTTTGTTATAATTGCAACTCATGCAAAGCTGGTCTTTTGGGAAACCTAAGAAAAGATTGGCGTAAAGCAAATCTCATACTGATCATCACCGTCGTTGTTCTCATTTGCGTATATGTTATTGCGTGTAGTGCATTTAGGAATGCTCAGACTGAGGATCTCTTCCGCAAATACAAACAAGGTTGGGTCTAAAGTTTGCATGTGTATAGATTTGTCTGTTTTTGACTTGTTGTTTAGATTGGAGTATTCGAAAATAGCTCGTGATATTTTATGTGTTTAAAAAGAGCTTTTTCTTTTGTAAGGATTTTTTGTGCTATGTTTATTTACATTGCTTGCGAAGAAAGAAAACATAATCGATATATAGTAGATGAATTAGGGTGATAATTTTTTACTACGTTCACTCAATTTTGCAATTTTGTGTACGTATAAGAAACTAGTAAATCAAATCTTGTTTTGTTGTATGCTCAGGCGTTACGTGACACCACTTTTCTAGGTTACAGATATTTGTGCATTATTTACACTGTTAATTAAGATATATAATTCGTAAGCCGTGGGTCTTTGAACTGTAATCTGTCTTTATATGTCTCTGTCTAAAGACTTCTGTAAGCCGTGGGTAGTATAGTTTATTCCCTGTCAAGTTCTTCTCGGTTCATAGCCTTTTCCTAAGGACATGTTCCATCCGTATCTCTTTTAACCAACCTGTCTTTGTAAGCCGTGGGTATTATTGGTTCACATTCATCTAAGGGCATTTTCCATCTGTATGTGTTTCAACCAAACAAGTCTAAATAGTTTTATAAGCCGTGGGTATTATACTATTATTAAAGCAAGGAATCTGTTTCCAAATTGTAATCTTGAGAAATTTTTAAACCGATGTTCAAAACTTCCTTGACGGATGATGGACATAAAGTTGTGAAGGAGTATAGTTCTTTGAATCAATCGATGGAAAAAAAAAGACAGAAGACAACAGAAGCTCGAGAAACTACAATATTTTAAAAGTTTTGCAGACAGAGAGTTGAGTGTTTTCAGGGAGCGAGATCAGGAAGTGTGTTCTGAATGTTGTAAGGCATCAAAATGTTGAAACCATCAGCAGCAGTTGAGATGATCATCCCTGGGATCTGGTTGTGCCAGTGAAGTTCCTTCAAGTCCTTTTGTCCCTGATTTTCAAACGTACAAACATCAAAATCAAATACAACAGAGCTAAAGAGGTTAAAGTAAGATGTTTGTTATACCTGGTGAACGAAAAGAAGCTGAGGAGGCAAGTCTTGAGGTGTGTTAACCTGTTCCTTGGTCTGCGCTTTGAACTCTGCCTCCTCTTCTTCATCCTTCTCCAAGGATAAATCCCATATCCTACAGCCCGGAAACCCATTAGACAGTTTTTTTTTCTTTCAGTTTTATTGAAAAGAGACTGCAAAGTGTATAAGCTGATTTGTGGCTTCTTACGTGAGCTGGTTATCGCCGGAAGAGACTGCAAGTGTCGAGGATTCATGAGGACTCCACTCAATGGACGTGATAGGATGCTTATGATACTCAAAATGTGCTACCTTACCATCTCCCTCCTAGTTCAAGTTTTAAAGGCTTATCATATCACAATCTTGTTAAGATAATTGATATGGAAAAAATTCTAAAACCTACCTTGATAACTCTAAGATCATGGATAGAGAATGCCCCGTCATCACTCCCTGAGGCCAACATGCAACTAGCCAACCTTCATGATCATGAAAGAGGAAAAACAACAGAATAAGCCAATTTGAAGGAAAAAAAAAGAATTGAAGTTACACATCAAAGTGGCAAGAGAACCTGTTCCATGAGATGACATTCACATCTGCGTCATGGGCTTTGAAAGATAATGCAGGCGACTTTCCAGTACGGACATCCCAAACTGCAACAGTCTTATCCACAGAACAAGATGCAAACACGTTGGCTTCAGCCGGACTCCACTGCAAAAACAAAGGAAGTAATATTAAGCCAAACGGAGACAGTGACAGTAGACAGACAATTTAGTTGCAAAGCCACAGTTATACTTGTAAATCTTCAACACTTGCAGTGTGTCCAGAAAGCGGAATGGGATCAACAGTCCATGAGCCAGATGCTGGCTCCCACAAATGAATCATACTCATACAGTCACCTAACCGATGGAGAAAAGAATTAGATCCACATTTTGAAAATCAAGTAACTATTTGAGTATTGTTGAAATTTCTAAAAAGACAAAGTTAATACCGGAAAGAAGTCTTCCAGCGGTAGCAGGACTCCAATCTATAGCATAGCCTTCGTCTTTGTGTCCAGAAAAGTTGACTAAGGGTGCTTGGTTAAGAGCCGGTGAAGTTCCATCTTTGCCTTCTGTTTCTGACTCCGCTAATGCATTAAGATGAGAGCTCATGTCCCACACCTTCCCACAATTACAATATAACACAATTCAGTTTCTAAGAGACACGTAAGTGCAAGTAAGACAAAAAAAGCATTTATCTTACTTGAACATGACCAGAATCAGCCCAAGAGACACAGATATGAGGACTTTGTGGCATTGCACGGATGCGGTTAACACATCCATGGTGAGCAACCCTGCGGACCTGTTTAATCAAAATTAAAAAGAAATTGAGACAAAAAGTATTAACCACTAGATGGAATCACATAATAATTAGAAAGTAAGAAACAATAGAGACCTGAACAATTGGAACAGTGGAAGCTCCATCTTCGCTTTCCTCATCACTATCACTGTCATCATCCTCATCCTCCATAGCGTCGTCATCAGCATTCACTAGCGTTTTAGGCACTACATCGCGTCTCTTACCAGATACGTTGCTGATTTTGAACAGTCCAATGGAGTTCAAAGGTCCTCTCTCAGCCTATAATAGAGAGAGAGAGAAAGAAACCATTCACAGGGAATTCAACAATTAAAAGCAAAGATTCTAGAAGCAAAAATACACGTTAGAAGAGGTACAAGACTGACCTGAGTCCCAGCTACCATATACAAGGTATGAGGAAACTCTGTTCGGTTCAAACCCAACTTATCACCTAAAATGTCGAAACTGAGAAAGAAACCACCAAAGTCACCAAACCATTCAAAAAGTCTTCAACTTTATGATTCAAAATGATAAAGATGATTGCCCATTGCAGAATACCTCAAACAGGGCCAACTAACATGGAAGGCATGAAGGGAATTATAAACAGAAGGGTCGCACTGAAGCTCTTCTCCATCTTCGAGCTTGTCAACACCTGGCTGCCAAACCCTTGTTGGCATCGACGGTACCGACGACGAAGAAGAAGAAGCTTCTCCCTTCTTCTGTCATCCAAATTCACGCTCTATTAGGTTTCTGAAACTTAAGACTGAAACTAGTATAATTCAAAAGTTCAAACCTTGTTCTTCCTCTTTGCCTTCTTAGGATTTATGCTTTGAACCATTTTTTTTTATTTGCCTCCTGATTGAGTCTATTAAGATTCTGTTTGAGTTTTGTAAGAAGATGATGAGTTTTGTAACAGAGTAACAGGTTCGTATTTTCTTAGGGTTTAAGCTATTTATACACCTAATCAAATAGTTTACCTCTTTTTGCGTAGATACCCTCTGTTCATTGAAATTTATTCTAAATTGCTAGATCTTTTTAAATATTGGCTAATCACCCAAACGTTTGATAAGAGATCACCTTCAGTGTAAACCAATATCAGACCAAACTAACCAAATTTTGAAATGAAATAACTAAAAGTAAATGAATAACCCAACTTTTAATCGAAATCGAAATTAAACTGAAACCAAAAAGTTTAGGTAGAATACTGAAGATAACTTTTTCTGGTTCAATTCGATAAGTGAATTGATTAATCGAAAACTGTGTTAACCAAACTGAACTAACCGTTGGATCCAAACCGGGATGGGATGCCTAAGCTAAGCAACCAAAGCAGTAAAAAAAGGTACCAACAAAGAAAAAACAAAGTAGTACACTGTTTCTCTCTACTTGGAGGAGAAGAATTTGTCCCAATCACGTAGAGAAGAATCAACGGAATCATCAGGGAGAAGTTTTGGAATCCTCTCTGCGCGTATAAACTGTTTCAAGACAGCTTTCTCTTCGTCGATACGTCTCTTATCTCTCCTGTCTTTTGGTTCCGTCTTCCTTTTCTCTTCCAAGATCCACTTGAAAAGCTCCCTTTGCTCGTCTTCCGGGATCGGTTTCCTTGCTACCTTAACAGGCTCAGTCGCCGCTCCCTGAAACAGAAACTCATCAGCTGCTGCATCCGTATACTCAAACAGAGGATCGTCATGCCATGGGATCGGTTTGGCTTCTTCCTTGTCCAGAACTGCAGTTTCTGAGGAGTTCTTGGCCTTGTCAGTTTCTGCAACTTGGCTGTTGTTTTCTGCAACTTTGGTGTCGGCGGCCTCGGTGTTAACAACGACACTCTTTTTGGCACCTTTACTGCCCTTTTTAACTCCCATTTTCTCTCCCACATCAATGTCCCTTTCTCGTTTTTTCGCAAATATAAAAGCTGCAGAACCCATCACCACATGATAAAGTAAGCAAAACAGTGAAGTGGAACGACATGAATGCTATATATCATACATATATTCATATTCAGACTGCTTATAATGCCAGACACAAATATGCTTTCCACGATTCTGATTCAGACCAAACTTATAAAAGTAATATATTAAAGATAATTTCTAGAATGAATCAAAAGATAAGCGAATTGGGTTTTAATGAGAATAAGCTACAAAAACATTACAAGAATCTCTGTGCGACCTCTATTCAATGTGTAATAGTATTAGCCGAGACACAAAAAGATGCTGCATATAAGTAAATTCAATGTCTTGTACAAGAAGATCACATGGCGAGTCAAACTCTATGTTTAAAAGCATGATTCTAGCTTTACATAAGTGATAGATTGCTAAAAGAAAAGGGTGGTCATATTTTTCTCTTGATACATTGATAAAGATCTCTCAGTTAGGCATTTCATCGAACACATTATGAACGCAAAGCTAAATTTCATTTTTTTCTGGAAGACTAGACAAACCTGCAAGACCGAGATTGAAGATCAACATAGTTCGCCAGCCCATCGTAGCCAGTCTCGGAACGGCTTTCTGCGGTGGTTGGGATCCGGAAGGAGGCGGCTCCATCGACGACTCCGATGGATGGATATTTCGCGAAACCCGACTTTATTATCACAGATTCCTCGAGAGAGATTGTAGTATCGTCGCAATAGAAAAATGTTAGGTTTCAAACCCCCCCTTATTTAGATGTATTCGTCTTCTTCTACTCTGTGATTTGATTTTGCTTCCTTGTCAAGCAATTTTAGATTCTCCCGTCTCTATTTACTTGTTTTTTGGAGAAAGAAAGTTTTATCGAATTGATCTTCTCCGAAACAATTTGTTTGACTGATCTTGATTGGGGGCAATGGGTTGTGCAACTGGGTCTCGAAAGCCTCTAATTCGACAAGAGACTTTAACGTAGTTAAAATTGCGTTTATAACCCTTATGGCCATGTTCTTTTTAAATTGCTACTACTAACAATGTGATATTTTCTGAGGAAAAGAAAATCAAAAGCACCGTTGCAAAAATACAAAATTAATAGCAATGCTACTTTTAATTCTTTTTCTAAAAGGGAATTGTTTTAATTAAAAACTAGATTTTAACCCGCGTTTTTCAAACGCGGACTAATTTTTGATAAAAACTTTATATAAACGTATTTTATCTTTATTTAAAGTAGGTGATAATATCTATAATCAAAATTCTGAATCGAATCCAAACTAAAAATTTGATTCGTACCAGGTCCAAAATGTAAGAAATATCAGAATAAATCTCTTAAGGTGGTACAAAATATATCCAAACCTAAAGTGTTATTAGTCAAACTCCAACGGGTAACACAAAAAACCGAAAACCCAAAAAATTCTAAAACCGATCCGAATGTCTAAATTAATCATAATTATAAATATTTGAAACATAAATATGAACTTTAAATATTTGTTTCTATATTTATTTTGAAATGGTATTTAGAATAAGTATTTAAATTTTAATTAAATATCTTAAATATCCAATTCTATATAAATAAATATTTACTTCTTATGTTTTTCTTTTAAATTTGTTATTTAATTTGGGATATATCTGAACCAAACTAATATAATCCGAATCTGAATGATGTTAATTTATAGATTTTAGGATATGATAGAAAATAGAACCATAACCTGTGTGTTATATTCTAACATGATCCGCGCTTATAATATAATTTTTTTATTTCTTATATTTGTAAAATTTATTTATAATATTAAATAAATATTTATTTTAATATAAATTAAATATGGCGTTCAACCCGTCTCATACTTGATAAATATTTACATTTTTATGAAATAAGCTGCAAAAAACTGTAATTGTAAATCATAATATACAATTCAATATACTATATAATCAGATAATATTACAGTCCACTAAATTTAATATTTTATTTTAAATTCGAATATATTAAATTACATGTTAATATGATAATTTAGCTATTACATTAAATATACAAATTATTTATGCTTTTAAATATTTTTTTAATATTTTGCATTAATAAATTGAAGTATGTGGTAAACTTTATAAAATATTTTATCATGCATACGTAATTCTTTTTAATTTATAATTTATAAAATAGTTGCAATTAAGTTATGTTACATATATTATTTACTGTAATAATTTAATTATGAATATGAATATATAAATATTATAGAATGATATTTCTTATTTTATAAATCAAATGAATTATTTATTTGTAATGAACTTTAAAAATAAATACGAATTTCCATTATTTAAAATAAATATTAAAACATTAAATATCTATATTTTAAATAAAAACATATATTAAAAGATACTGTCAAAAAGAAATAGTAGAAAAGATATTGGTAATATCTTTTAATATCTTATTTTGAAATTATTTAAACAATATATTAAGATTGTGTGTATTTAATAATAACTAAATTTGTTATATACAAAATACTAAAAATTAAATAAATTAAATGGACCAACCTAGACTATTTGTAGGTAGATAAAAATATGACTCTATTTTAATAGATTAGATATTTAATTTGGGATATATCTGAACCAAACTAATATAATCCGAATCTGAATGATGTTAATTTATAGATTTTAGGATATGATAGAAAATAGAACCATAACCTGTGTGTTATATTCTAACATGATCCGCGCTTATAATATAATTTTTTTATTTCTTATATTTGTAAAATTTATTTATAATATTAAATAAATATTTATTTTAATATAAATTAAATATGGCGTTCAACCCGTCTCATACTTGATAAATATTTACATTTTTATGAAATAAGCTGCAAAAAACTGTAATTGTAAATCATAATATACAATTCAATATACTATATAATCAGATAATATTACAGTCCACTAAATTTAATATTTTATTTTAAATTTGAATATATTAAATTACATGTTAATATGATAATTTAGCTATTACATTAAATATACAAATTATTTATGCTTTTAAATATTTTTTAAATATTTTGCATTAATAAATTGAAGTATGTGGTAAACTTTATAAAATATTTTATCATGCATACGTAATTCTTTTAATTTATAATTTATAAAATAGTTGCAACTAAGTTATGTTACATATATTATTTACTGTAATAATTTAATTATGAATATGAATATATAAATATTATAGAAAGATATTTCTTATTTTATAAATCAAAATGAATTATTTATTTGTAATGAACTTTAAAAATAAATACGAATATCCATTATTTAAAATAAATATTAAAACATTAAATATCTATATTTTAAATAAAAACATATATTAAAAGATACTGTCAAAAAGAAATAGTAGAAAAGATATTGGTAATATCTTTTAATATCTTATTTTGAAATTATTTAAACAATATATTAAGATTGTGTGTATTTAATAATAACTAAATTTGTTATATACAAAATACTAAAAATTAAACAAATTAAATGGACCAACCTAGACTATTTGTAGGTAGATAAAAATATGACTCTATTTTAATAGATTAGATATTTAATTTGGGATATATCTGAACCAAACTAATATAATCCGAATCTGAATGATGTTAATTTATAGATTTTAGGATATGATAGAAAATAGAACCATAACATGTGTGTTATATTCTAACATGATCCGCGCTTATAATATAATTTTTTTATTTCTTATATTTGTAAAATTTATTTATAATATTAAATAAATATTTGTTTTAATATAAATTAAATATGGCGTTCAACCCGTCTCATACTTGATAAATATTTACATTTTTATGAAATAAGCTGCAAAAAACTGTAATTGTAAATCATAATATACAATTCAATATACTATATAATCAGATAATATTACAGTCCACTAAATTTAATATTTTATTTTAAATTCGAATATATTAAATTACATGTTAATATGATAATTTAGCTATTACATTAAATATACAAATTATTTATGCTTTTAAATATTTTTTAAATATTTTGCATTAATAAATTGAAGTATGTGGTAAACTTTATAAAATATTTTATCATGCATACGTAATTCTTTTAATTTATAATTTATAAAATAGTTGCAACTAAGTTATGTTACATATATTATTTACTATAATAATTTAATTATGAATATGAATATATAAATATTATAGAATGATATTTCTTATTTTATAAATCAAAATGAATTATTTATTTGTAATGAACTTTAAAAATAAATACGAATATCCATTATTTAAAATAAATATTAAAACATTAAATATCTATATTTTAAATAAAAACATATATTAAAAGATACTGTCAAAAAGAAATAGTAGAAAAGATATTGGTAATATCTTTTAATATCTTATTTTGAAATTATTTAAACAATATATTAAGATTGTGTGTATTTAATAATAACTAAATTTGTTATATACAAAATACTAAAAATTAAATAAATTAAATGGACCAACCTAGACTATTTGTAGGTAGATAAAAATATGACTCTATTTTAATAGATTAGATGCTATAACAATAGTGATATATTGCGTTTTCAAAACACACAGTAGCAAAAATACAAAACTAATAGCAATGCTACTTTAATTCTTTTTTTTTAACGTCAAAAAGCTACTCCCTCCGTCCCAATTTAAGTGATGTTTTAGGATTTTTATTTTGTCCCATTTTAAGTGATGTTCTCACTAATCTAGGTAGAATTTAATATGATTTGAATTTTATGACCAATTACAAAATACTGTACTTTTTTATTATTGGTTAAACTAGTTTTATTTAATGTATTTTTATATTACCAAGATAAACTACATAAGAATATGTGTTTTCTTAATCTATGTGAAATAACCTAAAACATCACATAAATTGGGACAGAGGGAGTATTACTTTTAATTCTTTTTCTAAAAGGGAATTGTTTTGATTAAAAATGCTATAACAATAGTGATATATTTTGTTAATGTTATGAATAATTGCTTACGTAGATGTCCAGCCCATTAGTTTATGTACTTGTAGTCTTGGCCCATTCATGGCCTTTATGTATTAACCCATAACCGACACGTTATCAGCACGATAGACCCTAAAACCCGAACTACCTAAAAATCCTAAAAACTGACGAGATTTCAGAGAGGCGTATTTCCCAAACTGTGTAGAGCCAGAAAACGCAAACGGATTGCAGATCGGAGCACAGACGCGCTGTCACGCGCAGAAACAATAGCTGCCGTCGACATTACTTTGGAAACCCTAATCCTAATTTCGGACGAAATTTCAAACCGCCGTATCTCTCCAACCGTGAGGACTCAGACGACGAGTCACCTATCAAATTCAAGATTTCGACGAGAAGAATCCAACGCCGTCGACCTCATCTCAATTCGATCTCGGACGCGTTCTCAAGGTCTATTACAAGGAGCGCCGTCAACTTGATTCAAAACCCTAATTCGGCCGCAACTTCAAATCGATTTTTCTCTCAAACCGTAAGGAACCAGACGACGATCCAGATATCAAATCGAAGCCCTTGACGAGACGTATCCAGCGACGGAAACCCTGTGTCAGTCCGAGCTCAGACGCGCCCTCACGCTCAGCCACAGTACGCGCCGTCAGCTGCCCAAAAAAAAAAACAATAACCAGTCCGCAGCTCTCTTCCTCTCTCTTTTTGGTGGTCCGGTTTCAGATCTTCTCAAACATAGGTAAACTAATCTGAAACTCTAAAAAAAAAAACTCACAGATCGAATTTGGACTTTGTGTTAAAGGTTATGACAATTAAAATCTTGCAAAACCCCTAACAACTCAGATTAATAAGTCCAAACCCATCCATGAGTAAACCAGAGCTCTTAAACCAAAAGTTCGATCAAGAGATTGTTAAATCAATTAAAATCACAGCCTAAATGGTTTGCTGAATCTCGAAAACCTCTTTGATCTTAATGATCAAATCGATAAAACCTAGAAATCGATCAATCCCCTTTAAAATCTAAATCTGATCGATTTCATCAAAAAAAAAAAAAAAAAAAAAAACCCTAATTTTTGATTAACTTGAAATTTGATTGTCTACTTGATTGTTTGATAGAAAATTTCGAAAATATAAAATTTCCATTTATAGAAAGTTTCGAAAATATAAAGTTTTCTTTTATAGAAAGTTTCCATTTTTAGAAAGTTTCCATTTTTAGAAAGTTTCGTTTTATAGAAATTTATTTTTCTGAAATTTCTTTTTATAGAATTTTATGGGAAACTTCTCTCATTCATTGATCATCTAGAAATGTTTTCTAAGATTGCATCATAAAATGGAATCCGTAAAATGCCTTGAAACCTTTTGTTTGAAAATCATTAAAAAGGGGCCTTGAAAACCCTAAATCCGAATTGATTAAAGGTGTATGATTGATTTTCATGTTTGTTTGAATCAATTAAGTGTTGATTCACATCTTAGCCGTGTGACTTTGAATTATTATTGCTATAAGTAATCATCTGAAATGGTCGTATGACCTATTGCATCATAATTTCGATTATTTTGCTTGCATCAATACTTATTAAAAAAATAAAAAAATAAAAAAAAATTTGTTACGTGTGGTAAGAAGTATTGATATGAATAATAAAATTAAGACCTGTTTTGGATAATGTGATTTCAGATGTCGAATTTCGAAACTTCAGATTATACTACCCTAAAATCGTTATGGAGATAATTGATTGAAAATGGCAAATGAACACTTTAGTAGTCCTGGTGTCAAGAGGACTCGGACAGTGTATTAATCAAGGTAATTATGTAACTGAAAATGAAAAATAAATAAAAAATAAAGTCATAACAATTATGTGTTATCATCTCACTAAGGATCTGAGAGAGTAGCATGAAAATACTAGGGATCCTTATGACCTCTGGTCAAAACAAAACTTCAGATTCTCAATGGTATTATGGCAAAAGGCCATGAATGAATGAAAGATTCTCAGGTTCTAGGATTTTGAATCCGTGGACAAATATCATTCTGCTCAAATGAGAATCACCTATAGTTTTAAACTATGTGCTGAAGTGGTAACAGAAAATGACTTATTTTATATGACCTATTCCACATTTCATTCAAAGGATATGTTGTTATCACATAAGTCTAAAGGTTTCACGACCTATAAAGACTTATTATCATGCCTATTGGCAGCCGAGAAAAGAAAGCAGAAAATTCGAGATACCATCAACTGATTGATAAAATTCAGTAAACATACATTGAGAAACAAGACAGTGATATGAAACCTCCTGAAAACATTGAGGATGAAAATGATATATAAGAAAAATCTGAGGAAGCCGTATGGAAAATATAAATTGTGAGGTTGGCTTACACATTGATTAAAGAATCAAAGATTCAGACATTCTGATTTCATGTTTTATGTTTTGATTTGATTTGCTTGTCATTTATAAAATTTATAGCAATAATAAAAGTTGATTCTGGTCTTATATTATCTTGCTTGATTTGCTTGATAATTCTTTGATTGATAAATGACAAATGAAAATTTAGAAAATGAGTATAGTAATTAAAATTATCCGACCAAATGCATTGCCTAAAAGGGGCATGAATTATTCACCCAAATAAAAGACCCATTTGAGTTATAAAGTTTTGAAAATGAATGGTTTCCACATTGAACCAATGAGCAAAGAAAAAAAAAAGATTCCTTCAAGATTATAAATAAAAATTGCCCAAGGCATAGAAATGGTCGAGATTGTACTCTCGGATGATCTAAACTATGCTAAAAGATCAGTATGATAAAGGCAAAAGGCCTAGGTAACCAGATAGGTTGACCACGAAATTTTATACACTTTATGGCATGACTGGACTAGCCATCCAGGTCTTTAAAATTGATGCAAAGATTGATATCGAAAAAGGCACAAAAGAGTTATCCCATAAAATCTCACGTTGTGTAACATGTACACAAGGGAAACTCAATAGGCTATAATGTTCCACGTATCTAAAAGATTTATAAGCATGTTCATGAGGGGGAGAAATGACACTCCCGTGGTACATGAACAACACTAAAAATCCGAGTGAGATGGTCTATGACCATGATAGAACTTGGCCGATTCTTTGTGATACAAAGATCACTAGCTAATGCTTGGGAACACATGGATTTACATGTAATAAAAATATGCATCAGGCCATATAAAGTGAGCATATATATTCCCATCTAAGAATGATAAAGGGTCATGATCCAGACATAGACCATCCTAAGAGATTATGTTTAGACCACCACAATAATATGTGCCGTCTAGGATGGAACCTCATAAGAAGATGAGATAAAATTGGGAATATATGTTGGATATGAGAATGTCTTCCTCCCACGATTTTATAAGAGACCTTGAGCCAAAATATGGGTGATCAGATTAAGGCCAGGTTTACGGATTACATGATGAATCCGACTATCCAACATCAGGGGGAGAAAGAAATAAGCTGGTACAAGTATAAAGAGAAATGGAATGGTATTAACCATCCTTGTCTTGGCAAGATCCTCGGACCAGAGAATATGATTTAAGACGTCCAAAGAAAGATCATACAAAGCTAGCTAAAAGAATGCCAGACAGATTAGACCCGAAAAGAAAAGAAAAAGAATGACTAAGTCATACCAGCTTAAGCACCACGAAGTTAATGTCCTATAAGAGACATAATCAAGTTGCTATAAAGTCTAAAGATAGACCAATATGTTCCATAAGATAAGGAACCTCGGAAATAAAAAGAAAGGTGCATAGAAATGACATATCCGAGGTCATAAGAGAAACCAGACCAGACATTGAGATAAGGCTCCGCAGCTAAACATCTAAGATACCAGACCATGTAGTTTGGGACGCCAAACTGCAAGGTAAATGAAGGTTCTTAGTAAGAATGAAATCTCTAATCGATTAGTTCATGTCTGGAACACAATGGAACACTATAAAAGAAGTGTCGACACATAAAAGATAAAGATGCATAAGGAAATAGCACTTGAGTTTAAAAGATATAAGCGAGGATCAGAACCCACGAGAATACAAGAATGCATTCATAGACTAAAGGAAACCGTGGGGGTTCAAAGAAAGATTCAAAGAATCTATAAAAGAGATTGGTGCATTGGCCATATATAGAAACACCATCTGATAAGATAAAACCAGTGAAAAATAGGTCCTGTGTGGGAAAAGAGAAGAAATCGTGAGACATGGACTAAGGTGTTCATATACCTATTTAAAGTATTCAAGGAATGGCTTGATTACACAAGAATACTCACAGAGACCAAAGAAACAGATTATAAGGAGATATACTCCTATGTGGTGGATGCTACTACAAATTCGAAAAGGTCTGGATATAAGTAAGAAAGAAATGTAGTAAGTAGCATATTGATCATTGGATAAAGAAATGATAAAAGTATCAAAAAGATGAGAAAAGAAATTATCATAGAATAGTTTTGTTCCTAAGCTATTCATGGACTGAAATGAAAGGCAGCTGCGTATAAGGCATATAATGCATATAAAGGATAAGACTAAGTGATACTTAGTAAAAGGAGTTCTATAAGAATGATCCAGATCAGTCCATGCATATAGTATATAAAGAAAATCCTTTGTGTATTGAGATTACTGGTCCAATGAATTGAGAATGGGAAAATGAGATGGTTATAAGAGAAAATGAAACCATCTGATCCAAGCCAAAGGTCCATATCGACCAAGGCATGTTCTGCCTCGTTCCGGCCCCATTTCGATATGTCCTCCTTGGTCTTGTTCCGGTCCAAACCGTCCAAATGGGACGAACAGCTTGTTGACCCAAAAGAGACTTAGTTTTGAGAAACATCAAAACTATAATATGGTTGTCATTCATAAAAGTTATGGACGGGACACACAGTGGACAACTGTATGATCCGAATGAACCATGAATCTCTGAAAGAATTTATGGTCGAGATCCATCCATGGTAGATGGATGAGAATAAATGTAATACTTCCATGTATAGAAAGTCCATATGTTCTGGTCAAGAACCATAGAACAAGTCCGACCATATTTATGAAATAGACGAAAGATTTTGGTTTATTTATACTAATCAAACAAAGAGAATTTGGTTAGTTTTTACTGATGCAGGATATCTTTCAGACCTCCACCAGGCAAGTCGCGAGGTCGTTTGGTTATGGTCCATGACCAACCAAATCCGTGTGCCAATCAAGTGTCATCCGTCCATAGAGTGATCAGCAACAATAAGGTACATCCTGACCACATCTTAATGGAGTTCCAGAAGACATAAAGACGTTCAGGAAGCTACCAGTTCATTCAAAGAAGAATTCAGCTGATCCTTTCACCGAGACACTACCGACCGCGATGTTCGAGGAGCATGTGCACCAGATTAGGATGCACAAGTTCAGAGACCCACACGGAGGTCCAAACTAGGGGGAGTAGTGTGTGTTGTACTCTTTTTCCTTCACTTCGGTTTTGTTCCACTGGGTTTTCCGAGTAAGGTTTTAACGAGGCAGCATTAGCACACTACGAGCTCTATATGGTTCTGGCATCCAAGGGGGAGTGTTATGAATAATTGCTTATGTGGATGTCCAGCCCATTAGTTTATGTACTTGTAGTCTTGGCCTATTTATGACCTTTATGTATTAATCCATAACCGACATGTTACTCCTATATAAGGAACACTTCTATGATAAAATACGATAACAGAAAAAATCACTTTCACAACAGTTAACTGGTTTTCTAGCTTCTTAAATATAATTTGCACACACGGTGTAATCTTCGGCAACCAATAATATTGACACAACGCAGTGCAACTTTCATTTCCAAGCTGGTTTAATTTCAGACATGATACTTTTGTTTAGGCTGATTTTCAGTGCAATGCTAACTAAAACAAAAACACAGTTGTTTTGCTTCGGACAACAAAATCACTTAAAGAGAGTCTTGAGAAAACAGGACGATTTGGAAAGGTATTAAAAGCTACCAATATCTCAACAGACTAAGCAGCCTTTATTAAGAAAAAAAAAACAAGATTCCTCGCTAAAGCGACAACTAAACCACCATATAGGTGATAAGATAGATGGAGATAGACAATGGTTTTTTTATTTATTTGCCCTCAAGGCTTCGAGGCACATGTCATAACATGCGACTTGAACTTCTCCAACTCTGCCAGAACTTCCTCTTCCGGTCTGTATAACAAGTCACTCATCCGCCATATCTATCAAAGAAGAAGATAAAGTATAAACACGTTTTATGGACAAAGTTGTTCAACGAGGTCACAGAGAAAGAGTTATTAAGGTTTACCTGCAGTGTTCCACCTCCACCCGTAGTCTCACAGTCATCGGAAACACTGACAATAGTCCAAGGGTCCTCCGCATTCCAGTGGAAATCAACTACTTTGTCCCTAAGAATATTAAATAAATAAAAACTTTAATCACAAGCAAGTAAATGAGAAAACTTTACCATAAAATACTCAATTTTAACCTGTGGCCAGCATGCTGGAAGAAGAGCCCAGCGGGGCTTTTAGCTGCACGATCACACTTCTTACTAACCTGATGGATAGTTAAACAAACCAAACATGAATACAATCATGAGAGTGAATAGATATTAATTCCACACATATCTAAATGACTTATGCACACACCCTGTCATAATCCCAGATGTTCAAGAGACCATCTTCTGCCGAACTCCCAAAAACAGATGACTTATCAGGAGACCACTGAATTGATTAACAAAACGGTCTCGGTCTCAGTAAGTTAATTAGATACATGTGATATGATGATGAAAAAGAAACACGAGCTGTTAGTGAAACCTGAACGCAAAGAACAGCAGCTTTGTGGCCCTCAAATTTGTAGATAGGCGTACCGACTCCATTTGAGGTTAGGTTCCTACGATCATACAACCGAACAGTGTTGTCTGCAGACCTGAAACATACAGCTATACCTAATGAGTACATGTATGCATATAATAAAAAGCTTTCTTAATTAGATACCACGTGTGCATTGCACATGTATATCGGTTTCCACATACCCTGTCAGGATCAGATTGTCATCATGAGGGTTCCAATCGACACAATGAAGATCAGCATCGTGTGCCTTTTCAACCTGATAGACTCAAAGCAAGATAAAGTAAACAGAAGGTAAGAAACTTCAAAATTTTAATAGTATAACATACCTTCGTGACGGGGCTAGTGCCTGTTCTTGCATCCCATAGTATAAGGCAAGAATCGTCACCGACACTGCAAAATTCCTGTGCACTTCACCACACAAAAATTTACCAGAATCATCATCAGAAAAGCATGAATAGTTCATCATTTTGCATGAAAAAAAACGAGGGGATTGTTCTAAGAAGTTACCTAGTCGGGCTGAATGCAACATCTTCAACTGTATCATCATGGCCATGATATACACCTCGCGGGCCAACAGAAGGACTCTCAGACTTATCACTCTGTTTGATGATGGATCCAGATGATTTGGAATCTGTAGCAGCCGTTGTGATGTGGTCCTGGATACTCCACAAAACAACTGACTTGTCCTTGCCTAAGAGAATAAACCTTTGTATGAGAAACTGACAAACAAAAAAAAAGAACAAAAGGATCAGACACCACAAATCACAGACCTCCAGAGAGGACAAAGGGTTCGGTTGGGCACATTGCAAGAGCGAATTCAGCATTGTCTTGATGTCCGGTTAATATCTGTAAAATAAGTGGTTCAGAATGATGCAAACAAATATCAAAGAGATATATCACTTCCAGTGATGAGGGTAAGACCAAAAAAAAAACACGCAAGAAACGAACAAATTGCGACAATATTTTCGAGAAGTGGAGAATACCAAATCCGGACGGGAACTTGCAGCTCCAAGAACAGCATGACGGTTTGGTTGGGTTTCAACATCCCAAATGAGAACCTGGAATCAACATATCTTAGTCAGATAACTGAAAATGGATATACGTCCAAAAACGAAGGATTCTCTTTCAGTTCCAAAAAAAGAAATATGAAAAACGATACACTTCAATAGAAGCAGCGGCAGCAGCACTTACATCAGGACTGTCGGTGTGAGTAGCAATAATCTTACTGTTCTGTGGGAGTTCCCTGATTCGGTTAACCTGAAATAGCAAATTAGTAATGAATAGTGCGTGCACCCAAAAAAAAAAAAAAGAGGTGATGAATACACACATCAAACAGGATTTTACTTTCAACAAAGTGCGAAACAAGTAAATCCATGCACTTGTTTTAAACAACAATGGTGGATACAGGAAGGAAAATCTAGAGAGGTCAGAAGTCAAACCTCTCCAGGGTGAATGATGGTCTTGAACTTCTTCACAAATGGAGAACGTGCTTCTTCGTTGAACTGAAAACAGGATTACAGAAGGTGGTAGGTAACCATTGTAGAGGACAAGATAGGTAGAAAAAAAAAGAAGTCAGTAATTATACCTGAGAAATGTGCTCAGCTGCAGCGACCCTTGGCTTAACAACTTCGCAATTCGCTATGACTAGAGTGTTGGGCACACTGCCATCAGTCTAGTGACGACACACAACCAAGAGAAAAAAAAAATACAAATGCAAATGAGAAAGATACAAATATATTCTCATGAGGCAGGTGTTATGTGGCTATAGTAAAGATGCAGTGCAAAAAGCTTACTTGTTCAGAGAGGTAAAGACGCTGGCGATTCTTGTAGGTTGCTTGTTCAAGCTGTGGACCCCATCTGCGAAAAGGCCAAACCAAAAAAATAATAATAATAATAATCTCAGTCAAACCCAGAAATCGAAAAATTATGTTCATATCTCCACATTTCGCCTAATTTAACCACTGCCAATGCAATTCAATCACAACATCAGACTGAAACCCTAGAAGAAGAAGAGAGGACCTGCAAGAGAGGGAAGGCCAGACGAGGTTGTGGTTGGCGAGCCAGTCGTAGAGAATGGGGACGAGACCTTTCCACTGACTGTACTTGTCGTCCACACTCTGCTTCGTTTTCTTCCCCCCGCTTTCCTTCATTTTCCCACCGCTCTGCTGCTGCTTCGTCTGAGGCTCTTCCTTGATCTTCGGTTTCCTGCCTCTCTTCTTCGGCGCCGGTGTCACTGTCCCTCCGCTCGGCGATGCTGCTGCCGCTTCGTCGCTTTCCATTTTTTTTTGTCTTTTTATTGATTTTTACTTTCTCTCTCTCTCTAGCTTTAGTGTGACACCGACACAACCGTATCTCTCTCTACACTGCTTTGCAAAGAAAACATATTTTCCGAAAATATTTTTATTCGGAAAATATATTCTTTGTTAAATAATAATAATATACTCAAATAGCAACAAATCCTAAAACTAGCACAAATTTTATTTATGAAATGTAAAAGTATATATTATCATTCTTTATAATTATTTGATTTAACTGAATATGTTAAAAATAAATATATTAATAATAAATTAGACGATAGAAATTAGAGTTTAGATTTCACGTGTATAATAAATTAATATTTTAATTTGGTTTTTTGTGAACGTCATTTCATGATTGATTTAGGCTCATGGCAAGAGATGTCCGATTTATAATCCCTCTCTCACTTTTGTGGTTGTCTGAATGATGCAAGTAGGGGTGGGCAAAATATCCGTAAATTTTGATTCGATTCGTTATTCGTTTCGATTCGATCCGAAAAATCCGAATATCCGTAACTTAACAAATCGAAGCAAATACTAAAATCCAATATCCGTCAAAGACGAACCAAATCACAAATACTAATATTTTTAGAAACGGATATCCGATCCGATCCGTTATATAAATATATATGTATACATGTTTATAAAATTATATAATATATATACTTTTATATCTCTATATAAGTTTTATAATGTTTTAATTCACTAAATTAATTATTTAGTTATTAAATTTTTTGAAAGTTTATGGTTTTTTTGAAAAATTATGATGAGATATTATTATTTTATTATATTTTCTTCTTTTTCTTTTATTTTTATTTATTTTTTTAATTTTTTATTATTTTTTACGGATCGAATCGGATAACCGGCAAAAATTCGGATATTCGCGGATATCCGGTGCATCGGATATCCAAAGAGTTACGGATCGGATCAAATCGAAAAATCGAATATTCGTAAGGAACGGATCGGATCACGGATATCCTTAAAAATCCGGATATCCGCTCCGTGCCCACCCCTAGATGCAAGACTATACTTATCATTTCTTGACCAAAAAACACTATGCTTATAATTTGATAGTTAAGATTTAACTGACAAAATGTTTCAGTTTTTCCTTAAAACATTAAACTTTCCCTGTAAAACTACAAAAATCTCTCACCAATACATGTAAAAAGTGGTTAACTCACACATAAATTACACGGGGGAGAAGGAAAACCGAACCCAATCCACATTAAACCGAAAAAAAAACTCTAAACCCAAAGAAGAATATTATCCTTAACCGGAGGTGACTGATCATGACTCAACTACAGTAGCAGCCACAACTAGAGCTGGTGGTGCTTCATCATCTGTGCTCTCAGATGAAACCAAAACTCGACCAGAATCCTCTTCCTCCTCTTCCTCAGATTCAGATTCCTTCTCTGCAGCTTCATCGACCAAGAGCTTCTCCCTGAGCTTGGTCACGAGCTCTTCTCGAACCGCTTCATTCACTCTCAGAAACTTCTTCAGCGCCTCTTTCCCATGGTAGTTCTTCCCGTTCAGATTGTAAAACGTTCCGTTTTTGGCGACGAACTTGTGCTTGACGCTCAGCTCGATTATCTCCGTGACCTTGCAGATTCCTTTCCCAAACTCGAGCTCAAACTGCGCTGTTCTAAAAGGCGGCGCGAGTTTGTTCTTCACTATCTTCACAGCAACTTGACTCCCCGTTGTCTGCAAGCACAAAGCAAAAAAACATAACAATGTCAAACTTTCAAAACACAAACCAAATGTAGTTTATTATATTCAAGATCTTTTTGGATAAAACTTACATCTTCACCTTTCTTGACGAGTCCGACTCGTCTGATGTTCAGACGCATTGAAGCATAAAACTTCAAGGCGTTCCCACCGCATGTTACTTCTGTTGGACCTCCAAATCCTCCGAATGTAGAAAGTTTTGCTCTCACCTGGTTTATAAAGATGAGAAGGGTTTGCGATAACGACAAAGAGTGGCTCAGTTTACGCAAAGCCTGGCTCATCAACCTGGCTTGCATAGCCATATGAGCATCACCCATCTCTCCCTCGAGTTCTCCTTTGGGTACAAGAGCAGCCACCTGTGTACATGAATCGAAACCATTGAGGAGGAGAGAGACCAAACTAAACTCATCGATCCATCATTATTCCATCTCATGTGACTTACTTACACTATCAACAACAACAACATCAACAGAACCACTTCGGATTAGAGTGTCCACAAGGCTAAGGGCCTGTTCGCCACAATCAGGCTGCGATAGAAGCAGATTCTCTGTATCTACACCGATTGCCTTGGCAAGTGAGGAATCAAGCGCATGTTCAGCATCTACAAATACACAGGTACCTGTACCACAACAAAGAACATCTTTTTTTAGAATATGGTTTTGTAAAAGAACATAGCCAATGAGTTAAAAAAAAAGAAACAAGTAATAATAACCTCCTTGCTTTTGAGCTTCAGCGATAACATGAAGAGCAAGTGTTGTTTTACCAGATGCTTCAGGACCATATATCTCCACAACACGTCCCTATCAATAAGAAAGAAGCGATAAGGAATACACACATTTGAATAAATAGCATAGGAGTGAGAGATAGATAGATAGATAGATAGATAGATAGATATACCTTGGGAAGGCCACCGACTCCTAGAGCTAGATCGAGGGAAAAAGATCCGGTAGAGTAAACGGGAACATCTCTAGGAGAAACAGCACGACCGAGCCACATGATAGAGCCTTTGCCAAAGGAAGTGGTAATCTGATCAAGTGCTTGCTGAAGAGCAATCTCCTTTTTCGACATACCTTCCTCAGATGAGGATGTGCTTCCATCTGACTTTGATTTTTTTTTAGCTTCAAAAAATCAACAACCACAATGAGGAGACAAAGGTAAAAGCTTTAATTAGCCAAAAGATAAAGGCTTTCATCAAACTCATAAACCAGTTTAAGTAAAAGGTAAAAAAGCTTTAAACTAACCTTTGGCAGCAAAACCTCGGAGTTGAAACGATGTGCCAACCACACCTCTACTAAACACCTGCCAAAATACAAACGACTTTTTTATGAATCATTTCTACTTAAATCATCATACTCCCAATTAATCGATGAAACTAATAGAGTGTTCAATTTCTCGCAATAAATAACCTCAGACGAGAACAGAGAGCGTCTCAGTAAAGAAGCGTTTCGGAGAATCCCCGCCATATAGAAAAGACGCTAAAGCTTCTTCGTGCTAGAAGAGACACTCATGCGAACACTCTTTCGAGCTCGAGAAGCAAAAAGCGAGGATTTTTTTAGGGTTTTAGGTTCTCTCGTTTCCCTCGCCAAATTTTATTTTTAGCTTCTTTTGATCGGTTTCGTTACATGTCCACGGATGTTTTGTCTTCTGTCTTTTGTCTTTTGTACACGGAGGTTTTGTCCTCTTGTCTTCCAAAGACAATTACAAATCTACCTATAAACCGGCTCATTTGTTGGTTTTTTTTTCAAAATCGATACATTAGATTGATCGGTTTAAGTACATTTACGGTTTAGTAATCTGGGTTTTATATTACTCGGATTTATACCGGCCCAAAATTTTGTAAATTAGGGGTGGAAGAAACCCGGATCCGACAATCCTATCCGATCTAAAAAAATAAATCCAAACCAAACTAAATCCGAAAATATCAAATGGAACTTGTTCAATAATATTTTAGGCTTTAGATTATACCAAAATGAATCTAAATATGTGAACAAATATCAGAAAAAAAAACTTAAGAATTTAGAAACCCACAAAAATCTATAATTCAACCCGAACTTAATCTTAATAGTTACCCAAAAAATTAAAGTTCGTATAAATATCTATAACATAGATAATTAACTTAAATATTTAGTTTAGTGTATACTTTTGTATTTTATCACATATGAAAAAATTATGTTTGAAAATATGAATGAATTTTCTTCTGAAATTTCAAAAAGGTTGTTTATTTTAAAAATTTAGAAATTTCAAAAAGGTTGTTTAAACTCTAAGTTTATTAGCTAAATTGTGTACTTTTGAATCATAAACAAGTATTTAAATAAACAAAATCTGAATTAGAATCGAATTCAAACTTAAAACGAGTTCTACGTACGATTACGATATGTTATTATATCTAAAAAATGTCCGAAGAAACCTAAACTGAAACCAATTTGAACTCTAAAAATATCTGAATGAAATTAAATGTCATTATTCCGAAGAATCGGAAGCCGATTGAACCCAAACCAAACCAATTAAACATCTAGACTGAATCCGATTAGAATCCAAACGTTTATGTTACTACTAGTGGTATTCCGGCGCTACGCGCCGGATTCATATGTTTTATTCTCTAATAAATTTAGAATTGATTTTTTTATCAAATTGATAGTGGTTAGTGATAATAATGTATTACTTTGTTTTGAAATTACTTAAATCAAATAAAAATAGCATCAATGGTTTTCACTGATCGATTTAATAAAAATTGAATAAATAGCTGATAGTTACACTAAAGTATATATAATAGAACTTAAAATATAAATTAAATTCGATGTTCCAAAACAAAAACATGTAAATGCATGTGTTATGTTTTGTGATTATCTTGTTTGAATAAAGATAACAAATTATTTCATCATCATAAAGTAGTAACAATTCATACATGTGTATGTGTTGTCGATGTCATGGATGTGGCAATCTATTGGGCTTCATTATGTATGTATTGGTTAAATATTTTTTCTTTGATAATGAATCCAGTCAATAGATTCTTAAACATGGTCCAGCATTGTTCAGACTTAAATTGACTATTTTCCCATATAAAATCAAATGGTAAGTGAATAATATTTAGAGGTGGATGTTTGTTCTCACAATGTACATTTTTTTTTTGATCAAACAACATGCATTACTTAAAAATAGTTTACACCCCAACTAAGGGTTGGTTACAACCAAAGAGAGAGCTGATTTTGCCGTGCTTCAGCCTCTCCATTAAAGATTAGAGAAATAACACTTCTCAAGTGTGTGCAAAGATTTTATTTATTTCGCTTAAAGTTTTCATGTTTATTTACATCTATGATGTGTTTTGGTTTTTATTTACCTTGTATTTATGACATTATACGATGTTAATTAAATGTTAATCATTTGTGTTGATATTTTTATAAAAGAAACGAATCATTATCTTTATTAAAGTAGAACCTCTCATAAGATTTTGTCCTTGATTTTGTAAAATAATTACAATGGCATGTCACTTACATTTTATGCATGTTAAAATTAATTAATATCAACCAAGCAATTAATTTAGAAAAAATATTCCAAAGAATTTAATCATGTATGCCCTATTGTTTATAATTCTTTTTCAAAACACATCACTATATTTATTATCCTAAAAATATTTACAACAACTAGAGTCTTTTCCGCGCTACGCGCGGATTATTTGCTCTATTTGTTACAGTTACGTCATATAATTTTAAATTGACATTATTATTGCTATATACATAACTAAGAATAAAATTTACATATGAAATATAAATTTATACAAACTAAAAAAATGAATGTTTATCAGAAGTGATAAAATTAATAGTCATAATTGTATATCAGCAAGAGGCCGGATCTGAACATAGTCCAATAACGCATTGACATTGGTTTTTAAAATGTTGAATTTTTTTTAATGTAGTCATAAATTATATATAAACAGTGTACTAAATATTTTAAAATGTTTATGTACTGAATCTTTTAAAATGTTTGAAAAGAAAATTTACGTGTTATTCATAGTCTCTTTAAAACTCCATCGACATGTTTCTTGAATAGTTGATCCAAATGAAATGACGCATATTATTATTTGAAAATTAGTTGTTTTAATATCAATTTGTACATTCAGAATTGTAAAAATAAAGATTAACTGAACTGATTTATGATTAAATATTTTTTAATTTTCCGCACATTATTTTCCCTAATTTTGTATTATTTCCTATATATGAGATGTTATAATCAAAATAGAATATAATTGAACTTAAATCAGTGTTTTTTAGTACAATCATCGATAAATTATTAGTGTTTTTTTTAATTGAAATCTTTGATGTTTTTATTGTTGTGTGGAAAGAAAAGGAAGGTATTCTTCCTTTTTAATACTAAAAGGAAGATATAATCGATGGAGAAGGTGAGTGTCCACGTCCCCCAATAAAATCGATTTATAGGAGACCTTCGTTTTGCCATGTCAGACTCGTCTCCTCTGCATTTAGGCTTCGAATTTTAACGGCCCGGTGTCTTTCGATTTCGAGAAGCCCGTAAAGCCCATCTCACGGCTTCGAATTTCATCGGCCCGTATGTTCAAATTCGAGAAGGGGAAATTTCACTGGCCCGGAGCTCATCTCACTGCTAAATATCCTTTCCACTTTCCGCCAAGCATGAACTCTATTTTGCAAAATCGATTCCCGGACCTTTTCTCTTCCTCTTTTTCGTTTCCTCCGTTTCATGAATCTTTCACCTACGAACAATCAATTTTCTCCCCACTAATGTACACTCTTTAATTTCATTAATGGATCCTTTTCGCTTTCTCCTTCTGAGATTCTATATAAATATTTTACCCGGTTTTCTATTCTCATCAAAAATTCTTCTATCCTCAGGATTGTACATTGACATAAAGTTATCCGGTGTTCCCGACTCAGTGAAAACGAACGGTGAAGCAGCAGATTCCTTCAGTCCGGTCAAACCCATCGTCAAGAAGAGTTCTTTACCTTTTATCAAGGTATTTACAAAAGAAAATATCTTGTATTTGGAAGAAAAAGTTCAGCAACCCCATTTTATTTATTGTTTCCAACATTTTTGAAAAAATTCAGCAACCCCATTTTATTTTTCGTGTATATTTCTAGAAAGTTTAGTTTTCTTGGTAAGAACTTAATCTTTTAGCCACTAATTATACAATACAAATCAGCTAATTATACAATACAAATCAGAAAGATATAATAAACAAAGTAGTTACTAAATCAAAATTTAAAATGATTGAGATTTTAACATGTTTTTTTAACTATGACAATATATAATATATCTTATAATTATTTTTGTTTGCATTCTAATAATTAAACTTTATTTTATTGATTTATATTTAACATAGTTTCCAGTATATACTATATCTTTATATATACTAACATACTATTTTAAAATAAATTAAAATTAACGAAAATAAACCCGGGCGTAGTCCGGAAAAAGTTCTAGTATCAATAATGTCAGAATTAAATATTATAATTTGATTTGTACACTAAAAATCAAAGAGTAACTGCATTTATTTATGATTAAACTATTCTTTTATTTCACAAACATTATTAATTTTCTCCAATTTAGTATCTTTTCAATTTTCTCCGTATGAGATACTATTATTATAACAGAATATAGTATCAATAATGATAGAATTGTATTTTATAATTGTGAATTTTTAAACTATAATTTATTTACGGGTGGAGTATGTGTTATAAATTTACTGTATTTTTTTTATTTTTAATATTATTTGTTTTGTTCAGTTTTCTATATAATATGTTTTCCTCCAATGTAATTCATATCTCATATTTTTCATATTTTCTCTGATTTGTTGTAAAATATGAGTTGTTGAATATATAAATATGTCTGGGATGTTTTTTAAATAGTGTTATGTATTAGGAAATACAAAAATGGAGTGGCGTAATTTGATAAGTTAGTCTTTGATAAGTTAGATGTCATTCTAGACGTTTCCTGATTTTCTACAAATTAGCTTGAATTTGACTTTTTACTCATTAGCACATTCGGAAAATTAATTTACTTTATATATTTGTGTGACAATATAAAACGGTTTGGTTTAAAAAAAAAACTAAGATAAGGATCCTTGAAGAGCTCACAATCCATCAACGACCACTGAGAATACCCTTTGCCGTTCGAACCTTTCCTGCTGTGGGATATTGAATCTTAAGAGCCCTTGCTATTGTGGAAGTTACCTGAGGAATGAAGCATTGCTTCAATGTGTGAGCTCAGATACTTAATTCTCTGCATGTCCTCAAGTGATGAGCTTTGAGGAGTCGTCTGACCTGTAAGAGAAGAATCATTCACCAGAGGTAGAGCTACATACATGAACCGAACTGAAGTAAAGAGAGAAAGTGTACCGCCGTTTTCTCTGCGATTTATATAGGAAACTTACCGCCGTTTTCTTTGGTATACAGATGTACTTGCACAGCTCTGCCTTTCAATTTGCACGGTGTATTTATATACTGAGAAGCAAAATCACCAAACATCAATATCTCTCTGTCTTTTAATTGATCACGTATGTATATTACGAACCTTATTCTTGAACTTTGTGTTTCCAAACGCTGCAAGGCAAACAGAAGCAATCAGTGAGCCACATCTATAGCTTTAATGCCACAGAATCGTATAAATTATGGATCAGTTCCACAGCCATTTCAACAATGGTGAATTAATCATGGAAATTTTGTTTGAGAGAGGAGACTTATCGTTGACGTAAGGTGCTATTATCACTCCTACAAAATCGATTGCACCCTTAACTTGTTCCTGACTCACTCATCCTCTGCAAAAGTGTGTAATATAGACCCAAGTCCAACTATGGTCTTCATCGTCTCAGGATTCTCGAAGATTTTTCAACTGGAAGAGAGCATCGACAGGTGGTGTTAATCCACCTTCATAAACGTACCCTGAAGATTTTTCAATCAGATTGGACGGCTTCAGATTCAGTAGTATTTTTGTCATCGCCAAACGTATCATAAGATTCTGTATTCGCTTGAGCCAGTCTCTGCATATTCATCTATGACAGGACACCATTTTCATTTAGCTAAGCTTTTGATATAGCAAAATTAATATGAGACTTAACTGTAGTCACCATTCTGGATACAGCAGAACTAATGGTAAGCTTTGTCTCAAATGTCATCTTCTCCTAGTGAGTTCCCTTTCAATCTCCTTAAAGTTCGAAGGACCTGTAACAATGAACCCGAGTTAGCTTAAGCCTGTGATGTATGCATAAACAAATGCTAATCTGAAACTAATATTTCCAACTAATCCAATCAGTGTTTCATGTTCTGAAACAATTACTTGTAATAACCCAAAATCACTTTCTTCAATATATATCTTCTTGCTGGAGAAAGTTCGTCCGATGGCTTTACGTGTCCACTATCTTCATCCTTCTCTATTATTTGCAGCACATGTCCCATGTACACTGGCGTAATGTCAATATTGTCCAGACATGCATCATGGGAACAAAACAAACAATGGTAAGACAACCCATAAAGCACACTTGGGATAAGTTTTACAACAACTTTGAGTACTAACTTCACACCTTCACATCCTTCTCTAACAAATTCTACAAATTTACCATCAGCATAAAAGTATATTTCCTCTTTCTTTCAGTAGACTAAAAGCTTCAATATGAATCCTACCTTTCGTGCAGTTTCCACCATTCCACAATGAGATAGTTGCATCAGCATGGTCCCAATCATGACAAAATCGAGTTGTCAAAATAGACATACTTCTTCATGGACAATAGCCCTGTTCGTTTCATCACCTCTGCTTTCAGCCGCAGCGTACGGCAACGGAGACAAAGAAAAAACAGAACTGAAAGTCAAAACAATGTCGATTGAATGCTGGAGATATAAAAAATTTTGACGCCAGTGACGCTGAAATTTTCCGCGTCCGTTTTGTTTGTTGTTAGCTACCGCAGCGTCTGGAAATCAAGTCGATGGTGCTTCACCGGCGTTGTAAGTTGCCGTGATGGAAGGCTTAATTATCGACGCTGCTGCTAGACGCAGGGGTGATGAAACGGACAGGGCTAGTGACAAAAGAAAAAAGACAAAAGGATTGCGAAAATCTTACCTCATAACCCTACTCAGCGTCATCTCCATAGCTTCAGATTCTTCAATGGAGACTTTTCGAGTTTGCTTCGAAGTAAAACGAAACATTAAGAAAAAAAATAAAGAGAGCCATTGATTGATGAAGAGGATCAAAGGAAAACAGAGCTAGAGATATGAAGTGGAAGAGTCGGACAAATTACTCTCGACATGGTTGAGGTGGGCCAAACGATAATTTTAACACACTTCACACAAAAGCCCAATTTAACTCACAGATGATTACGTGGCTAAAGCAGAGATCCTTATTGGTTGATTTAATTAATCCGACGTGGACATCCTCTCTATGCATCTTATTTGCCTTTTAGTATTGTATTGATTGTCTAGATACGTACCTACTATAAAAATTTGACGTAAGAGTCTTTTGAGAATATTATTGTTTTGCAGTTTAGAGTTTTTTTATAAACACCAAACTAAACACAATTTATATTTTTATTAAAAATCATAATGAATAAATTATTAAGTTGAATATATTTTAAGAATGGAAATTCAGTACCTTAAATTGATATTATAAATATATCATAAATAGTAGAATATGTAAATAAATATTTTAACAAACAATCTATTAATGTGTATAAAATATGTCAATAACATTTTATAGGAATATGTCAGAAAAAAAATATATTCCTCAAATTGATTTTATTTTGATATTCACATGTGTAATTTTTTTTTTGAAGATTTCTTATTTTATTTGAAATTTGTAAACATTTTTACGGGTGGACATGTGGTTGGTTTAAAAGTTGACATGCAGTGAAACCTCTATAAATTAATAATGTTGGAAATACACCAAAACTATAATTTTTTATTAATTTATAGAGATTATTAATTTATCGAGATACTAATTAAATCAAAAACTCAATTTGGGACTATGAAATTATATTAATTTATAGAGATATTAATTTATAAATTATTAATTTAAAGAGGTTATACTGTATTATGTTGTTAACTAATGTGATTAAAATATTTGTTACTAGTGGTATTCCGGCGCTACGCGCCGGGTTCGTATATCTTATTCTCTAATAAATTCAAAATTATTTTTTGATCAAATTGATAGTGGTTAGTGACAGTAATATAGTACTTTGTTTTGAAGTTGATTAAATTAAAAAGAAAAAGCATAAGTGGTTTTTTTAAGCATAAGCGGTGGTTTTTACTGATCAATTATATTTTAACTTAACATATCAATTATATTTTTTGGGAATTTTTCAGAAAATTATAACTTAACATTCTGGACTTCCCAAAATCGAAGGAGACTCATCTATGGAACCATTTTGGTTAATTGATATATAATGGGTTTTTTGTGGCTTACAGGTGCATAATTATGTTGACACTGCAACGGTTTTTAAGTTCTGTGTATCAAGGACACTCTCTACTCTCGGTTAGCTTAATGCTATGCAGATCAACTCCAAGATATGTAAATAGCGTCTATTAATGTGTACAAACTATTTTAATTTAACATATCAATTATATTTTTTGGGAATTTTTCAGAAAATTATATTCCTCAAAAAAATATTATCAAATATAATATTTTATCATTAAAATTATCCAATTTTAAACATTGAAAATCATTTAAATATAATGGAAGACATGTCTAGATTTACAAACTATACTATTTGGATACGCATATATGTATGTTTATATGCAACTTTCGATAAATTTAAGACACTTATAATATTAACAAATTATATATATATGTTATATACGGGTTATAGACCGTTGGGTTTATTGGTTTGACTATGGATTCGGGGTCGGATAAACAAATACTGTATCTATGTTCGATCTTATTTTGAATGTGTAGATGTTTTGAATATTGTAATTTAATTTGTTTAAATGTTTTTATTTTAGTTTGCATTAACAACAGTTCCATTTTTATTTGGTTTTCTTTTCCAGTTAATTGTAATTATCTTTCCATGCTTTGTTGTGTATAAATATACAAAAGAATAACGTACGCATCTCTTCTTTGTCTAACCTAAGCCGCATTACCATCATTCATGTGAAGTGAAATAGAAAAAAAAGAACAAAGGAGCTGAACATCTTCATGATGACGACGGAGTGCAATCAATGTAGCCTCTGGGAAGTAGGGAAATCATTTGTTTAGATATTCTGTGATATTTTTGCTTAGAACTCAAAACTGGTTCTTATTATGGAAAACCAAAATCTTATTGTATAGAACAGAAGCAAAAATGTTGATATTGTTCTTTGTATCATACATATTCTTCTCCACAAAATTCTGAACAAAATCATTAATGTATTTGAATCCCAAGATTTATAACCTAACAGCATCAGTGCTAAAGATAGACATAAAATTACAGAAAAATTGCAAACATATCAATGAAACAACTGCAGAATCGTGTGAGGTTTATTATTAAGAAAAATTAACAAAAGACTCTTTGCGTTCTTTGCTCTTTATCTCTGCTCTAAGCCATTATTATTCTTTGATAGTGTGCTATATCCACTTAATAAAGGTCTGCAGACATATGACAAAGGTTACATAAGGATCGCACAAATTAAAGTTTAATAGTTGGAAAGAACTAATTAAGAAACATGAACAACAACAAATATGTTTTGAGGGTACTGAAAATGCAAAACGTACATCTACAACTGAACCTTGGGTTCCATGATGTTTTTGGTCTTGGGAGGGCACGCCAAGTAAACCTTGAGCAACCTCTTTACAACCTCCAGCTGTGCGTTACCTTCAGCAGAAGCCTCCTCCACCTTTGATGGATCAGTGAGATAAGAAACAGACCCTGTTTTTGGTACAAAGCCTGCTTAGCTGCAATCAAGGTATAAAATAAACAGATTAAAGGGAATGGAGGAACAGAGAAGAAGCTAAAGGCGCAAACTTTGACGTATGTCAAGATGATTTATAGACAGTAGAATTAGATTTGACCAAAACAAAAAAAAAAGACAGAGGGATTAGATTAAAGCAAAAAGAACCTAACTTTCCCCAGAAAATCAAACTATCGTGGAAATTCATTTATCAGCATTCAACCTCTAATATTAGAACAAAATCTCCATTGAAAACTATGCAAAAAAGCAATAGAAACCAAAACTTAAAACGAAATCGATTAAATTCTCTAAAAACAACATCTTCGCACAATCAAGAAGAAGGCTAAACTCCATAACATACCAAAGAGGCTAAAACTCCACTAAAACCTGTAGAACTTCAGCAATAATCAAAAGAGGCAAGAACATCCTACATAAAAGAGGATCCAATCAAATTCATCAAATTCGTATTCATACGCAGAATTGTAATTAGCTCCCTCAAGTCAGTCAACAAAGGGGGGGGGGAGCTTGGAAGTAATGCTTGACAGAGGTTGTCCTCTCTGATTTGATTTCGTAGCCGTTTCTCTTGCGTTCGCGAAGAGGGTACCAAGACGGCGGCGACGGCGAAGAACAAATCGCATACAATGAATGCGCGTGTAGTTTACGCAATTACACAGACATCAAAAGTAGGCTTACCGCGTGAGACACACAGACCAGTGTGGTTGCGACAGGTGTCACTATTTGCCCTCCTCACAAATATGTCGTGGATAGCCTGAGGAGGCAGATTTCTCAACTTTATTGTATTAGATTGGTGTAATACATAAGAATTGCTGCGTTTTGAAGAAACGATATGGCCTTCTAACATAAATTCAAGGTAGTGGATCTGCAAAATTGGGCTCAATTCGAGAATATAACAAAAACCCATTTCGAATGTTATAGATCAGAAAACACCAAATGCTCATTTCGAATACAACACCAAACGCGTGAGTAATAAGAGGAATAAGTGACGCGCGAAACAAAAAAAAAGAGCGTGACATACACAGCCGATCCAGCGTGCCGACACGTGGCGTCAAAGCTCCCATCCTTCAGCGTGATGTGGACAGCCTAATGAGGCAGATTTCTCAACTTTATTGTTATAGATGCTCTCTACTAGTCTTAGATCTCAGTTTGATGCTCTAGATCTCCGTCACATAATCAAAACGATAAATCGTTGTAAAATCTAAAAACTGATAGTGCATACTTGCTAATAAATCGAGGTGAAGAGTACAAATGACGATCTAGATGCTAAATGTTTTATAAGATATGGATACAACAAAACTGATTAAATATAAAGCGTTCTTGTTCGAAATGAAGTTCTCCTCTCTAGTATATTCTTCTCCTTTGCTTATATAAACGAGTACAAGGTCCATGTCCTCTCATCGATCTCTTCTCCATCCCAATCTATGCTGCCTTTGACTCCATCTTGTTGCCTTGGGTCGAGGTTAGTGACACACCCAACACCAATAGTGTCTATTACGTAGAATAAGTCACGATGACTGTATACTTTCCATTTTATATAAGCTAATAGTCAGATGGGCCTTGATACAGATGGGCTACGACAAGAAGCCCAACAGCTAATCAAGAAACCTGAGCCCACTGTCAAAGCATCCTCAACGGTCAAAAGTGCAGAGACATTAACGACAAAGCTGAACGGAAAGGGAGCTCGATGTACGACCAAGCCAGCTCACATGATTGATACTGCTAACAGATTTAGCTGTTTAAGATTGTGTGCTGTCACAGCGTGACCTAGTCGATAGATAAGATTCTTCTTGTGTATAAATACGAGTGTATCGTCATTGTAAAGAGTAAGTTGAATAACAAGTAAAAGTAAAGTTTTCATCTTCTCTTTGTCTCTGTCTCTCTGATCTTTATGGTATCAGAGCAATGGAAGACACAGATCTGTTTTCTGTTCCGACGCTGAGTATCACTCACTGCGTCACTCTGAAGTTGTCTGCTACGAACTACCTGTTGTGGAAGACCCAGTTCGAGTCGTTCCTCTCGAGTCAATCGTTGTTGGGGTTTGTCAATGGAAGCTCCCCTCGTCCTCCTGCTACTGTCGTGGTTCGAAACGGTGAAGAAGAAGTCGAACAAGCGAATCCCGAGTTTGTCAAGTGGATCCGCAAAGATCAACTCATCATGGCGTGGTTGTTTGGTTCACTTTCTGAAGAAGCTTTGCGTGCAGTCTACGGTCTCAACTCATCCTACGATGTGTGGTTTACTCTAGGCAAGAAGTACAATCGAGTCTCCGCAACAAGAAGACTGGATCTGCAACGCAAACTTCAAGGTATGACTAAGGGCCAAAAGACCATGTCTGAGTACTTGAATGAAGTTAAGAGTGTCTGTGACCAGTTAGACTCCATAGGATGTCCGTTGTCTGAACAAGAAATCATATATGGTGCGTTAGCTGGTCTAGGAAAAGAGTTTGAGTCGATCTGTACCGTGATAGAACACTCTATGGATTCCGTTACTGCGATGAGTTTTGAAGATGCTGCCTTTAAACTCACTACGTTTGATGACAAGTTGCGTGCTCAGAGTCAGATGTCGGAGCCGAACCCACATCTTGCATATCATGCTGGACGTGGCTACGCTCCCAGAGGCAGAGGAGGTACCAGTAACAGAGGAGGTTACAGAGGAAGAGGCTCTAACTCTTACTCTACAAGAGGAAGAGGATTCAGTCAACAGTTTGCTGGTAATGGTGGTGGAAGCTCGAGACCTACTTGTCAGATTTGTGGCCGCTTTGGTCACACTGCCGTACGTTGTTACAACCGATTTGACCAGGACTATGATGGAGCAGCAACTCCACACAGTGCACTTGCTGCGATGAAACTGTCAGATCAGGAACAGCGTTCTGGTGGTGACTGGTATCCAGACTCAGCGGCGACAGCTCACATCACCAACAGCGAGTCTCAGTTGCAGTCTGCAGAGCCGTATGCAGGTAATGATCAGGTTATTGTTGGCAATGGGGATTTTCTGCCTATCACTCATGTGGGTTCCGTGGACTTACACACTTCACAAGGTATATTGCCTCTTGATGATGTGCTTGTATGTCCAGGAATCACAAAATCTTTGTTGTCAGTTTCGAAACTCACCTCCGACTACCCTTGTGTGATATCTTTTGATGATGCTTGTGTGTTTGTAAAGGACAAGGAAACAAACAGAGTGATAGCGCAAGGAACAAGGCATAAAGACCTTTATATGTTGAAGGATGCAAGATTTCAAGCTTTTTACTCTTCGAGACAACAAGCTACAAGTGATGGGGTGTGGCATCAAAGGCTTGGTCATCCTCACATGGACATCCTTCAACTTTTAGCCAGAAATAAATTTATTGTTTTGAATAAGAGAGAGACTCAGTTGTTTTGTGATGCATGTCAGCTTGGGAAGAGTTGCAAACTCCCATTTTTATCTTCTGAAACTGTTACAAGTAAACCTTTGGAGAAAGTTCACTGTGATTTGTGGGGTCCTAGCCCAATTGTTTCACCTCAAGGGTTTAAATATTATGTCATTTTCATAGACAACTACTCTCGCTTCACCTGGTTTTACCCTCTCAAGCAGAAGTCAGAGTTCTTTGAGGTGTTTAAACAGTTTCAGCGTCTTGTAGAAAATCAACTGCAGACAAAGATTGTTCAGTTTCAGTCGGATGGTGGTGGAGAGTTTGTTAATCGTCAGTTCGCGTCTCACCTGTCAAGCTGTGGAATCAAGCATTTGATCTCGTGTCCTCACACTCCGCAACAAAACGGACTTGCAGAGAGAAAACACAGGCACATATGTGAGCTTGGTCTGAGCATGCTATACCATAGCAAAACGCCACAACACATGTGGGTTGAGGCGTTTTTCACGGCTGCCTTTCTTGGAAACTTGCTTCCTACATCGTCTCTAGAAGACAAGAAGAGTCCTTATGAGAGGTTACACGGCAAACCACCTGTGTATACTTCACTTCGTGTCTTTGGCTGCAAGTGTTTTCCATATCTCAGACCTTACATGGGTAATAAGCTTGATCCAAAATCCTTGCCTTGTGTTTTTCTTGGTTACAACGAAAAATATAAAGGCTATCGTTGCTACTATCCACCGACAGGGAGAGTCTACATCAGCAGACACGTTCTGTTTGACGAACACAGCTTCCCATACTCTGATCTGTACAGTCAGTATCATGACAAGACTGAGTCGTCGTTGCTCAGTGCTTGGGAGAAAGCAGCACTTACTCCTGTCTCTGTTCCTGTATCAGTTGTGTCACCTGAGGAAGATCTACCTTCTCTGAGATCACATAGTTTGACAGTGCCTACACCTGATACAGCTCCTCTCTCTCCGGTAGACGATCATCATTCTTCAGACAGTTCAGATGATGATGATCAAGACGTTGTTCCTGCTCCAACAGTAGTGGTTCAGCCGCCAGACAATGTTTCTCAACACACAATGAGAACGAGAGCAAAGTCTGGAATCAGTAAACCAAACCCGAAGTATGCCTTGTTCACTGTAAAGAGTTCGTATCCAATTCCAAGATCAGTCAAAGCTGCTTTGCAAGACAAAGGATGGCATGGAGCAATGGATACAGAGATGCAGAACATGGACGAAACTGAAACTTTTGAGTTGGTTCCTCCGGAAGATGGTCAGAATCCTATCGGTTGTGGTTGGATCTACAAAGAAAAACTGAATGCAGATGGTACGCCTCTGAAGCTTCGTGCTCGTCTTGTTGCCAAAGGAAATCAACAAGAAGAGGGAGTTGATTTTCTAGAAACGTTTAGTCCTGTGGTTCGAACCTCCACTATTCGAACCATACTTCATGTAGCAGTGAGCAAAGACTGGAAAATTCGGCAACTTGATGTTCAGAATGCATTTCTGCATGGAGATCTCACTGAGACAGTGTTCATGAGGCAACCACCTGGCTACGAAGATCCTTCAAGACCAGACTACGTTTGTAAGCTCAAGAAAGCCATATATGGGCTCAAACAGGCACCGCGTGCGTGGTTTGACAAATTCAGCAAGTTTCTTCTTCAGTTTGGATTTATTTGTAGCTTCCCGGATCCGTCACTCTTTGTGTTTCATCGTGGTTCAGACGTTGTGTATCTGCTTCTTTACGTCGACGACATGATCATTACCGGAAACAATGAAGTCTTGATCATGAAGCTACTGGAAAGTTTGAACTCTGAGTTTAGGATGAAGGACATGGGCGACATACACTACTTTTTAGGCATTCAAGTACATCACAGAGAGACAGGTTTGTTTCTCAACCAAGCAAAGTATGCTCAAGACTTGCTTGTCTCTGCTGGAATGCAGGACTGCGCACCCATGCCTACACCATTGCCTATGAAGCTTGACAATCTTCCGGGTGAAGATGAAGTCTTTCAGGAACCGTCTTATTTTCGAAGCTTGGCTGGGAAGTTACAGTATCTGACACTCACAAGACCGGATCTTCAGTTTGCTGTCAACTACATCTGTCAAAAGATGCATCAACCAACTGTCTCTGACTACAATCTTCTTAAACGGGTTCTTCGCTATGTAAAAGGTACGACAGAGATGGGCATCAGTATCAACAAGAGCACGGATTCTACTCTGATTTGTTACAGTGACAGTGATTGGGCTGGCTGCAAGGAGACAAGACGTTCAACTGGTGGGTTCTGTACATATCTCGGGTCTAACATCATCTCTTGGTGTGCCAAACGTCATGACACAGTCTCTAAGTCTTCAACCGAAGCAGAGTATAGAACAATGTCAATGGCCGCTTCTGAGATTGCTTGGATGCAGAACCTGCTTAAGATCATGGGTCTCCAGCAACAAAAAATGCCACTGTTGCTCTGTGACAACCTCTCTGCAGTGTGTCTGACTGCAAATCCGAGGTTTCACAAGAGAACAAAGCATTTCGAAGTCGACTTTCACTATGTCAGAGAGAGAGTTGCTATGAAGCTGCTTGAGGTCAAGCATATCCCTGCATCTCTTCAGATTGCAGACGTGTTTACAAAGTCCTTGCCACAAGCTGCGTTCTATCATCTCAGGTCCAAACTTAGTGTCTCTGTTCCAACGCCTCTAAGTTTGAGGGGGAGTAATAGTCAGATGGGCCTTGATACAGATGGGCTACGACAAGAAGCCCAACAGCTAATCAAGAAACCTGAGCCCACTGTCAAAGCATCCTCAACGGTCAAAAGTGCAGAGACATTAACGACAAAGCTGAACGGAAAGGGAGCTCGATGTACGACCAAGCCAGCTCACATGATTGATACTGCTAACAGATTTAGCTGTTTAAGATTGTGTGCTGTCACAGCGTGACCTAGTCGATAGATAAGATTCTTCTTGTGTATAAATACGAGTGTATCGTCATTGTAAAGAGTAAGTTGAATAACAAGTAAAAGTAAAGTTTTCATCTTCTCTTTGTCTCTGTCTCTCTGATCTTTATAAGCAACAAAAAGAAATAGACTATGTATTAGCTTTAAACCACCAGGTTCACATTTTCCATATCTTTGCACAATACACGTACTCCACTTCATAAAGCATGCCAGAGAGATCAAGCTCCTGCACATAATATAACAGTCACTCACACCATCAGAAAACAACAATCACTACTAGTTAGTGTATGCAATAAGTCGAAGTTATGTTGTTAATTACCATAATACTATGTAATCGACCAGTTCCATTGGTAACTTTTTTACTTTTGATCAAGTCCTCAACGTGTCTAGGAGATGGATAAGGTCTACTTTCATCCATATCTTGGTGATCAGTCTTCTCTACATAGATCGTGTCCTCACCAAATCCCATGGCCTGAGCTAACTTAGGGACGTCAAGGAAGAACCAAGCAAGCGAACCTGGATAACGTGCTAGTGAATAGAAAATGCCTGGAGTTTCACTTTCCCTAACTACAACCACTTCCACGTGCATAGCCTTAGAGACTTTCTCCTGCTAAGATATTTCAAATAAAAATGATTATCTATGAAATTTCGATATGCAGTGAAAGATTTGGTAAATTTTGAGTTAGTGAGTTCAAAGCCAACCTCAGCAATGATTGAGTTGTTAAGCTTATACAAGAACTTTGACAAGGGATTTAGTTGAGAGGAGAGTAGTTTCTTAGCTCTTCTAGACTCATCCTTATTCGCGGTTGCAACAACAACATCATCAGCTTGTATACATTCCACAGACTTTTCTTCCCAATCCAAAGGGACCCATCCGCGATTTACTAGAATAGGTGACTTCATACTAGTGACAAAAGGAAAGACAGTTAGACTTATTGGTATGTGAGTTTTTTAGAATTGAATCAAAGGCAAAATGAAGGAACACTGAAAATCTACAACTAATTGCATGATAGTCTAATTAAAGCTGTTTGTTAGTTGGAGATAGTTTGGGAAGCAATATATTGGATCCAAACACATTAATAAACATCAAATAAAAATACAAGCAACAAGTGATTCACATCAAGATGATATTGAGAAAAGGAAAAAAGACTTTAATTTGGTTTGGTCATGAAAGAGAGAGAAGTAGTTTACCTATTTGGTTCATTAGGGATTGGCAAAAGAGGTGTAATGACATAGAATCCATTTTCAGACCCTTGAGACATGGATCTAGGCTTTGGACCCACATAGATCGATCTTTGTTTATCGTAAACGCCTTTGCATACAACCCTTTCGAATCCCAACTTGTCCACATTTTCAACTGTATTCAGCTTTCTTGGATACATTTTAAAGCATTCTCGTCTTGATTCCATATGTGCCTTGCACTAATTGAAAATTCAACACAAATACATATATCTATATACTGGAAAGAAAGCATGTAAAAACGTATACAAAAGGTTAGTCCATGATGAAAATAACAGACCATTTCGAGCTGTACGATCCTAAAAGTCTCCTCGAGACTGAAGGTAACCCCTCCGAGAAATAACCATAACGGCCATGACCTCCCTTTCTTCTCTGCAAATAATTAACAAAAGTAACCATTTTCGTGAATATATATATATATATATATATATATATATATATATACATCAGATCTTAATCATAAACTAGATGAGCTAGGGAACAGCAGGAGGGAAATACGTGTAGGTGGTATACGCGAAGGCATTGTAGTCTCAAGACTTTTGCTCAACCTCGTTAACATAATAGAAAGCAGCTTCTTCATTGCTGTCTCTCTAATTTTATTTATCCTCTGACAATGTGACCTCGAGTTAGAGGGGTTATATGCTTTCATGGAGACAACGACGACTTGTTTAAGTCTTCGAACTCTACTTCTGTTTAAGTCTTTAAATTTTATAAATAAAATGTTTTAAAAAGACGTTTCCACAGTTCAAAAGAAAAAAAAAAGAAGTTTCCGCCCAAGAAAAAGGAAGATCCTCTGTCAACGCGTCTTTCTTTTCCAGTCAAACAAGACATCCTTCTTTTTTATTACATGTGAATATACACACGAGTTTTGTTGTTTTCTTTCCAAATTAGAAATCTTCTTTAAAAAATCTAGTGAATTTGATAAAGAATTTAGAGTTTGTAAAACATTCAATCGATATTTCCTAGTTTTGGATCCTTAATTGTTAGACGGGACACAGAAGTAAAACACTTTCCTTGCAAAAAAATAGCTTAAGAATATATAAACTGTGAACAATAAAAACAAAATACTATTTGCTCAAACCAGTTCAAGGGAGAACACATTGCAAATGAAAAATCAGAAAAACCAAACCAAATAACCAATTTTTGTTTAGCAAACCACCACCCAAAACTTGATTTATAATCATACAAACCAGCAAATTAAGAAACACAAAGACCTCTTTCTTCTTCTTCTTCATCAATAAGCCTAATCTTCTTCACCTGAGAAGAGGTTACTCACTGCTGCTTACATTCCGGTGGCCTCTCACCTTGTTGACCTTCTGCCAGTTGACTTCTTCCAGACTTCTGTTCACAGAGAAAAGAGCCCCATGTTATAAACAGCCCTTAAATAATCAACAAAAAAGAGATACCTAAGGTCGAGATTGAGTGATTTTTTAAGACCTTTTGCCCAGCTGATGACTGCAACAAAACAAAGACAAGACACCATGAATCAGCTTTCCCACGTTTTTAGTCTTATATAAGAGGAAAATAAAGTAAGACAGTTTTAACCACATAGTAATAGTATACCTTCTTTCTGCTCTTCTTTCCTTGCTCTTCCTCTTCGTCCTCATCCTCATCATCCTCGTCCTCTTCATCATCTTCCTCGTCCTCCTCATCATCATCTTCATCAATCTCATCATCATCATCCTCCATCTCAAGGTCATCTTCGTCAACAGCTTCACCAGTGAACCATGATACAGCATGCGAGATGATTTTCTCTTTAATGGTTGATCTACACGATAAAACAGTGGACAGATTCAGATCCTACAACTGTGTATTAAGAAGTAAAGACCATTAATGATGCAAGTAGAAAAGTATATACCCAATATCATAGTCGTGCTCCATTTGACCTTGGAGTTCTTCAGCCTGTGCAATAATAAATTATCAGGTTGACACAACGCATTCTGAAGTGCTAAATCAAAAAAAAAAATCAAAACCGCTTTTGGGGATGGCCATACCAATTCATCATCAAGATCATCTTCGTCCTCAGGAACTTGAGGTGGATTGAAGAAGTTGAAGAAACTCTCACAGTCCTCAGTCTTGGTGATTGGCTTTGTGTTTTTGGATCCCTTCTTTGGCTTCTTTTTAAGGATCTTCTGAGTCAAACATTTTCCAGGATACCACTCAATCTCCGTCCTGAACAATAGTTAACGATCAATGAGACTCCTTTGTCTAGAGAAACAAAAAAACATCAAATCATATACATGATAAAGAGCAAAAGATCATACCCAATAGCCTTCTCGAGGATAGGCTCATCTTCATCAATCATGTGATATGTCTTGGTCAAGACAGTGTTCTTGAAGTAAGGGTTCTCATCAAAGAAAAACTCAAGCTTGAACCCTTTTGGCTCTTCAACCTTGTTCCACTTGATATCCTTAAGATACTTAAGAGCACCTTCATCTTTCTCAGTTATCTAAGAATCATGGGGAACAAAAAAACAACATCAATATAAAAGGAATCGTCTTTTCATAAACATAAAGAGTATCCTAGTTACGAACCTCCTCAGCAGTTATTTCATTGTTCTTCAATGCAATAAGCCAGAAATCCGGAACTCCTTTCTCTGCAGGAAAGAAAAAAACAGATGTTGATATCAGTTGAAACAAGATTTCACCATCAACGGAAGCTTAAAAAAAAACATAACAAAGAATTGGTGTCAGTATTATTAACACACCTTCAGCAGCTTTATCTTCTCCCTGTTCTGTTTTAACTTCTTCAGGTGCACCGTCAACTTCAACCACACCGTTAACAATCTCATAACGCTGTATGTGATCGTCCCATTAGAAAAGCCAAAAGACAAACCATCAACATAAGTTATATAATCAGACGACATAGAGAAGTTTTATTGAAATTTCACTAGTAACAAGTTAGAATCTAAAGACCACTATTACTCTAAGTAGCTATCATGTGATCTGACAGATATCATTATATATTTATTTATTTATGTTACCTTGGTATAAAAAGGCTGATACAACTTTTGATACTTAGCTTCAAGAGCTGCCCTCTCCTCGAAAAACTTAGCTTCAATTTCATTATGTTGGTTCTGAAGATGTAAAAAAAAAAAAAACAAAAAAGGAATCAGATAATACTTGGGAGTTCCACCAAAAAGGAATCAGATAATTAGACTCAAACCTGAATCTCTCTTAGAGCCTCGACACGCTTCCTGACAGCGGGAGTCAAGTTCTCAAGGACATCCGAGTGTTGTCCAGCCAAATTCTGCAACTTGTTCTGCAACATCATCACCCATAAAAACAACAATCAAAATCAAAAGATGCAGACACGACAATCCTCTCAAACCAAACCAAAAGTCTGTTGCTTGAAACCATTCAAACTAAAGGTCCATTGCTATGAATCAATCTTAGCTAAAATCAATAACATAAAAAAAAAACAAAAATGTTATTAGTCTATAAACTGACCTTAAGAGCATTGACAAGGCCAGCACGATCCTCCACGTTAAGAGCTAACAAAGCAAAAACATTAATTTCTCAGTAAATCTTAGAAGAGAAAACAAAAGGAATCAGGAGGCGTTGTTCGAGGTATATAGATAGATACATACCGGCGGTGAGATCGGACATGTTCAAGTTGTCGTTGCTCATCTTCTTCTGGCGGAGGAAACGGAGTGTGAAACCCTCTTTAAAAAAACCCTAGAGAGAGCGGCGGAGAGACGATTTTAATTAAATTAAATAGAAAAAAAAAAAGGAATGAAATGAGAAATGAGTAGACCGAAATATTTGGGCACTTTTTATAAGCCGTGGCAGTCTGTTTTTTCGTAGTGATTTGATTTTATCGGGGGAAAAACGTAAATCAGTGTTGGGTTCATAATACGCACACACAAGGCCCAAAACCTAATATATAATCAGACGACAGAGACAAGTCTTGTTGTAACAAGTTAGAATCTAAAGATATCATTATTTATTTATTTATTTATTTATGTTACCTTGGTATAAAAAGGCTGATACAACTTTTGATACTTAGCTTCAAGAGCTGCCCTCTCCTCGAAAAACTTGGCTTCAATTTCATTATGTTGGTTCTGCAATGTAAAAAAAAAAGGAATCAGATAATATTTGAGAGTCCACACAAAAGGAATCAGAAAATAGACTAAACCTGAATCTCTCTTAGAGCCTCGACACGCTTCCTGACAGCGGGAGTCAAGTTCTCAAGGACATCCGAGTGTTGTCCAGCCAAATTCTGCAACTTGTTCTGCAACAACATCACCCATAAAAACAACAATCAAAATCAAAAGATGCAGACACGACAATCCTCATACCAACCAAAGTTCTGTTGCTTGAAACCATTCAAACTAAAGGTCCATTGCTATGAATCAATCATCAATAAGAAAAAAACAAAAATGTTATTAGTCTATAAACTGACCTTAAGAGCATTGACAAGGCCAGCACGATCCTCCACGTTAAGAGCTAACAAAGCAAAAAACATTAATTTCTCAGTAAATCTAGAAGAGAAAACAAATGGAATCAGGAGGCGTTGTTCGAGGAATATATATAAATACACGTACCGGCGGTGAGATCGGACATGTTCAAGTTGTCGTTGCTCATCTTCTTCTGGCGGAGGAAACGGAGTGTGAAACCCTCTTTAAAACCCTAGAGAGAGCGGCGGAGAGACGATTTTAATTAAATTAAATAGAAAAAAAAAGAAGAAAAAGGGAATGAAATGAGAAATGAGTAGACCGAAATATTTGGGCACTTTTTATAAGCCGTGGCGGTCTCTTTTTTGTGATTTGATTTTATCGGGGGAAAAAACGTAAATCAGTGTTGGGTTCATAATACGCACACACAAGGCCCAAAACCTAATATTTAAAACCCACAATCTCTAAATAAATAAGATGCAGCTAGATTTTTCTCCTATGCTTTTTTTCGGTGAAAAAAAAACTTATTTTACAGTCTTTTGAGAGAACTGCTTTTTAGTTAACTAGTTCGTTCGATTCATGATGGTCAGGCTGCACGTCCTGAGATCCTGGAGAAAACGGATAAAAATTTCTTTGCAAAGAAGAACAAGATACTCGAACACAATGTCGACTTGGTATGTGATTGCCTCAAGGACATCCCCTGCGTCATCTGTCCCAAGAAACCTGACTCTTGCACTTATCTATTGGTAAAACTTCTATAACCATACACTTCTAAACCTGTAGTTTGTTAAAGTGGTGATTCAGATTGATGATATAGGAACACATTCTCATATTAGTCTTGATGATGTAGCCAATTTCACTTACTGTAGACAAAACTGGAGCTCTCATTGTTGGAGGATATCAAAGATGACACTGATCTCTGCGTGAAGCTGGCTAGAGAAGAAAACCTGGTGTTTCTGCCAGGTAAATCTAAATGAAATCAAGAAACATCGATCTTGATATCAGTTTTATACTGAGATGGATTCATTTGTGGGGGATGTTGTGTTTTGCAGGAGAGGCTCTGGAGTTGCAGAACTGGATGAGGATGACTCCGAAAAGGCGTGTGTGTGATCTATTTGTGATATTTGATGCTTTTGCATTTTGATTTTGAGAATATTATATCTACAAACATGTTTTCACTATTAAATTACAAAATGAATCACTTTAAACTGGAGAGACACTTTCTGCTTATAAATTTTCTGTAGAATTTCAAGTTATTTTCTGTAGAATTTCAAAATTTACTTATAAACCGAAATGCCCCCTAATTTAGTTTTCAATAACGATTGATACGCTTAACGAGCAATATAATGGCCCATGGAGAAAATAATCTCAGTCGGACACCAATTAGAAGTTGTTAACTTATTGTAGTGACAACGTCGGTTAAGTAAAATAACACTTTGACATCATTTTTAGTTGGACTATTAGAGTGACAAAATTAAACAAAACCACTCGAGAAATTATCTAAACTTAATGAGAGGTGTTGCAAATTGTTGACCGGAATAAGAGAAGTGTTGCAGATTTTCATCAAAACATAAAGAATAAATAAATTGTTTGAAAAAAACATTGTTTTTACAAGATGATCATAATCATATAACATTAGACGCACCCATAATATGAAAACGAAACTACTTCTACAAACATGATAATTACTCTATTAATACCTAACTGATGTTAGAATGAAACAAATGAGTAATCACTAATCATCTAAAACTATATAAAACATTCATATCCTTTTAGTCAAAAAGAACATTCATATCCTGATTAACTATTAATTTAGAATATGTTAAAAACTTAATAATCACTCACTCATAGCACTTTCAATCTAAAGAACTCATCTATAATAGCATATCTATATTATTTTTATTAATTTTCTTTTGCTACACAATCACAATAATAAATTAAGAGACTCGATCACACCCACACACAGACAAATAATGATAAAAAAAAGAAGTATAAACTAAATCGAAACCGTCGAGCTTACTTAAACACATTAAACCCACAAAAAAGTTTGATTATCTTAAGCAGATTTGCTTAGTTGAGCAACTTGCTGCATTTATCTTTAACCCACTTGAAGCTTTTTCTGAAAGAGCCTTTAAGCTTACCTTCAACTGTATAAGCTCTGTAACTCACAACTCTCTTCTTCCTCTTTATATCTGGATCCACGAATCCCCATGAAGAAGATGAAGATTTTCCTTTCTTCTGATTCGGGTTATCTTCGGGTATTCGGGTCGGGTGATCGGTGTAGGAAGTGCTGTAAGACCTGAGATCTTGCATACCATTACCACCGAGTGAATCTGGACCGTCGTATCTCCGGTCTGACGTTCTTCCGTCACCGTACGATCTGGATCTGAAGTCTTCCATATTGGTCGTATACGAAGAAAGTGAAGGTGGGGATGGGAGGTTTTGTAATAAAAGTTGGCGAAAGGCTTTTTGGTCTTGTTTCTTTCTTTTACGAGAAGTAAAGAATCTTTTGTTTGATTTTTTCTTTTATTAGTTTCTTCATACCTTTGAATGAATACTTCTACTTCTACCGCTATCATCTTTCGAATACTTATAATAAAATTATCTGAAAGAGAACTAAAACTAAATTAGAACTTGATTTGAACCTCTACACGAATATTTGATTTAAATTATGTTCAACGTAAATTTATGAATAGTTGGTTTTATTAAATGATTCCATGTATATTTTTATGTTTTATAATTTACATATAGCGTATAATATATTATTTTACAATATTGATGTTTGATAATAATTTCGTTTATTTGTGCATAATATTATATTAAAAAATATAATTTGATGTAATTCATATATTAATATGTTGTTTTTGTTAATTTATTTTAAAACTAAGAAAACATATTTTTTTTGATTAACCAGGGAGTGACCTAAAGGCTTTATAGGCCCAAAGACTAATTCCCCTAAAGCTGACGGCAACCCACGTCTTCTTGCGATTTAACGCTAGCCCCGGTGATCAAGCGAAATCGAACCCAAAAAGAAAACTCCAGCCGGAGCCCGTTTACCACTAGGCCAAGACAACTACTGTGTAGCTTAGTGGACGGTTAGCATTGAAAACATATTATTTCACATTAGTTTTCTATGAATTATTATTATTTTATAATATTTTGTTTTCTTAACATTTTTATATTTGACTAAACCAAATAAAATAATACTATATTTTAATTTTGTTTTATATAATATATACTATATATTTCAGTTTATATGTTTATTTTTACCACAAAGAAACAACAACCATTGAAATTAATTAATTTAAATTTATTTTAAATATAATGACAAAATCTGTAAATAAAATGAAATACAAAAATGAAGTAATTAATTTATTATAGATGCAACAACTAAATGAATAAATAAAATGAAGTATTTAATCTGCTATTTATATTTCTAAACAATTTTAATTTATCATATTATATATTTTTAAACAATACCAAAAATATTTTAGTTTGTGTTTTTACCACAAAGAAATAACAACCATTGAAATTAATTAATTTATATTAATATTAGATATAGTGACAAAATCTGTAAATAAAATAAAATACAAAACGAAGTAATTAATTTATTGCTAATACAACAACTAAATATATAAATAAAATGAAGTATTTAATATCTTATTTATGTTTCTAAACAACTTTTATTTATCATATTATCTATGTTTTAAAACAATAACAAAAATGTTTTAGTTTTAATAATATAGATTTATATGTAAATAATACTTAACTAAATACCTAAAACTATTTAATAAATATAAATAAATACAATAAAAGACTGACAAGTCAACATGAGGCGCTGAGTCAGATGCAGCTGTAGCCAAAGTCGGTGGAACGTACAAATTAATTTCTTTTTAACTGAATTTCTCTGTTTGACCAATATCTCCACGTGATCTTCACGTGATCCCTTTTGATCATTTTTTGCCTTTGAATACCAATATTTTTTTGTTTGTTAAATTCCTTTGATACAGTTACCTGTAATAGCATTGATTATCTGATGACTTGATGTCAGTTTGTTAAGGTTATTTTAATCAACTAAGTCATGTTTCATTTCTCTGTTTTAAAACGTTTTATTGGTCTTCATCTAACTTAGAGTTCCCCTAATCATATGATTAAAAAGATATAAACAGATTTTTAGGTATATATATAAGTACAAAAGTCAAGATCCAAATTTAAGACGCCGTCAACTTCACCAGTGGTATCTGTTTATTTGTGTTAGGTTTTTAAAATAAGAGAACTACATAGTAGCCTTTAAATAGAGTTAGTTACAAAAGCTGCAAGCTTATAATAACTTGTCCATGATTTGCAAGAAAGGTCGAGACAACTAATTTGGTTACTCTTAGAGTGTGATTGAATGGCATTTATAGAGTAAACATTTAAAGAGAAAAAGTATTTACTCTTGGCTACTCCAAAAAATTACCAATCAAGTGACACATGTTTTCACTTATTCAGATGGAGAAAAAATCAAGACACATTTACTCTCACATACATTAGAGTAACACATTTACTCTAGTTTTTGCTCTTTCCCACTTTATTTTTTCATCTCTTTTTCATCTATTTAATTTTTTCCATTTACTCCAAAATAACCAATGACACCCTTAATCTAACTTAAAAAAGAAAAGAAAAATGGTTGCCAAAAAAAGTTACCACCGATCAACGCAATTTGTTTTCAAACTTTTCATACAATCATCATGCATCGATTTACGACATTTTTTTGTCTTTTTCTTGTTAAAATATCTACTAGACTACTAGTAAAAGGTTTTAATAGACTTGGTCTAACGGCAAGTTTCCAAAAAAAAAAAAAGAAATAGAAACCCATTTGTTCTTTTTTCTGTTATCAGTATTTGTGACCGAAATTAAAAACTATATTATATATTAACATTGTTTTTACCGTTATTAGTCTATTAGATCTCATTTCAGCTATTCCCTTTTTCTTGCAGTTGTATTTTTTTTTTTGATACATATTACAAATAAATCATTGATATTGAAGTAAGTGAAATGATGGTACTGGATACAAAGAAAACGACAATGATAAAATCCAAGGAAATAGCAATGGTGGAAACTGGCAAAACAGATGAAGTGGTGGTCGCAATGATCAAAGAAAAAATGGCGGTTGGAGATACATACTCCCTCCGTTCCTAAAAGTAAGATTTTCTAGAGTTTTCACGTTTATTAAGACTACAATAAATATTTGCCAACTTTAGTTTACTATTTATGTTTTATACAATTTCCAATAACTATCAACCAATAAAATTTAATCAATTCAAATATTCATAATTAATGATCCTCAAAAGTATACAAAAGTACCTCAAAAGTATACAAAAGTACCTTAAAAATATAGAAAATCTTTCTTTGTGGAACAAAAATAAAATCCAGAAAATCCTATTTTTAGGAACGGAGGGAGTAAAAAGTAATGATCTTTTGTATCAGAGGTTATATTGTCATGGTGGTTGTAGCTATGACAGTGGTGGATGACGAGATGGAAATACAAAAGAAATAATAATGTTATCAGTGCCGGTTCTGAAATTTTTGGGTCCAAAACGAAATTAAAAAACGAGACTTTTAAACCAATTATATAAATTTTGATCTTGTAACAGCAAAAAGGTTTGAAAAATATTGGAAAAATAGTATAATTTAACCCAGAAAATAACTAATATTTAATTAATTATTTTATTTTTGTTCAATCTCATATTAATTTACCTAAAAAGGATATATAAACTTAAGGTGTTTACTTAGTAGAAATAAGTTTTATAAGATCCCACCATCTCATTAAACCTTTCGACAAATAACAACAAATGAAAAAAAAACTAGGGTCTAAATTTTTTTAACAAATCATAGGCCCCATGCAATTGTTTCATGGGTATGTGTTCAACGCCGGCACTGAATGTTATGGAATAATAAATCAAATATAAAATGGAATGAAACTGACTAAATATTATTTTATATTAAATAAATTATCAAACGGTCTAAAAACTATATTATATATGTATAAAATTAACAAATAGTATAGAACTAAATTTTACAATAATGCTATTGGGCTGAGTGAGATGATGGTTGAGGAGGAATTCGTGGTGGTAGAAACGAAATATGAAGCCGATGTTAAAAATTTAGTGGGGATCGTGATGGCTACTATCATGGTAGCTGAGTTATGGATGTAGTTATGGAAAAGCTAATAGTGATTACGAAACAGGTGGTATGATATTAGATACAGAGAAAATGTGGGTTTTGAAGAAAAGGTGGTTGATAGGAAAGAGGCACTGATAAATACCAAAGACAATAAAAATTATGAATTTAGTGATGGTGAGCTAGCAGAAGTCGGGCGATGGTGATGTTTATGAAAGAAACGACGGTGAGCGAAGACTAATCTAGAATGTATTGTAATAACAATAGAAACATTTTATTTTTTTGGTTGGATAGTTAATTATGGTTTATTTTTTGGTTACCTAATCTAATATCTCAAATTCTCAACCTTACTTTTCTTTATGGGCTTGTTAAAGACGAGAAATAGCAGATCCAGATCGAGATCAGTGACTGGTACAAAGAAAAACACAACTTTTCAAGTAAGAGGAGAAAGAAGAAACAAACCTTGTGTGATACTTGTTAGACTTTGTGTTAGACAACACTTTAAAAAAATAAAATCAGCCTTTACAAGGAAATTAAGACTCTGTTTATCTGTGTTTCAGTATGTATAAATTTTTACAAATTTCAGCTGCGTTGATACTAGGAAAACCTATTAAGCTCTAGGTAAACAAACAACACTACGGCTTTCGAGACTTATGATGATTACACGAGTTAGATTTTAATCTAATCTAGTGCTGCTTACCTCAGGATATTGATGATACTTACTCACTCTGAGGCAGGAAGGTTCCGTAAAGCTACATTTTACACTGTCCGCAAACCTGGAGAAGGAGAAAATTAGAAGTGCAACATGAGTCTGATATAGAGAGTAACACTAACACGTACAAGTACTATTACAATTTTGGATTAAAATATTAATCCAAACAAATTGTTTTAGTTTAAATATATCAGTTACCATATAATATTGTATATGTAGCGTATTTTTATATTTAGCCACAGCATGTTTAGTAAATATAAATTAAAAACATACCACAATAAATATTAAATAGGACTCTAAATAAATAGAATAGATGAAAATTTATTTAAATGATTTTTTTAAAAATCGGTTAATCTACCAATTTATTATAATTTTGTCATATTTAATTCATAAAGCACCACTACTCTAATATAATATAGGCCATAATTATAAAATTTATATAAAAATAGCATATAATTTTTATTTGTTTTTTTGTTTTATGATAAAAATTTAATTAACATTAGTTATAATAATATTATTATATTATTAATTACGAAAATAATTGTTGGATTATTTTACAAAAAATATTTAAAATGTTGTATGATTTTGTTAGATTTTTTCTCAATAGATTTTGTTATAACTAAAATAAATTGAATTTTATAGTTAAATTGATTTATTATTAATATCTTTATTGATTATTAAGATTTAATATAAATAATCAAATATGTCACATTAAATAATTAATTAAGTAGTCTTAAAAAAATTCAACAGTAAATAATAACAGGACTCTGCATTAATAGATAATCCATCTGGTAAAAAAATAGTTATACTCTTATTGTGGAAATACAATGAGTTTTGTCCACTTGCTTCACTCTTACCAAACAACTTTCACTTCCATAGGGGACCTTTTTTCTTCCCGGGAACCAATTACTTTAATACATTCCCCTGTTTTGCAATCTGGTTGACAAAATAGAAGGGAAACCCTTGAGCTTAGTCTAGACATTTCAAGTACATACCACATGAACCGGAACCTAAACAAAGCAAGTAAGCATAGTGTTTTAATCACTGAAATGAGTTACAATTGAGTTTTAAGAAGCAGTCAACATATAAGCAATGTTTTAAAGTACCAACATGAGGATTTCAATCATTTCGAAAGTTTTATAATCACGGATAATCCGAACATAGTACTAGAAATTACAGCAGAAATTGAAACAAAAGCTAGGAAGTTACCCCAGATTCTTGCCTTCCCATCCCCTGAACCCCAGTATCTAGTGCAGGAGACTTAAAATCACTACGATCAGATAAAATATCCAAACGTGGAACTCAAACACTAATATGAAGGTGCACTTGTAAAAACTAACGAAACAGAATTACCTGGCTTGCAGAACAAGACAACGCAATGCAAATAGTCTGGATGCCCCCTTGAAGGTCATTTGGTTTTACCACTCTTGTAAAAAATGTTGGTCACACCAAATAATATTTGGAAAGTTGAGATATATTGTCATCACATATTTTGTACTATAGCAATTGACATTCACCGCGATAGAATACATACCGCATCCAACAATATTAGCAAGAAGAATCAGCAGCAGCAGTAAGTACACTCCCCTGACTATCAATCATAAAACGAAAAAATAATGAAGACGTACAAAACAACACTACCGTGCCGTCCCAAATCTTTACGAGGCTTAAAGCCTGTCAAGATATGTGGCCCTTATAAATAAAATTGCCAATTAAAAAAGTGTACGAAATGGCTTAGGTATTGCTCAAACTAGTAACAAGAAAGCCTATCATATCTTCATAAACCATTTAAGCTACATACAATTTTGGTTATTGTGACCCCTACTTAATTTTTATATTTTGTGGCCTCAAGCCAATGCTTCACCTGCCTTAAAGAAGGGACGGCCCAGTCTACATCATCAAGGTGAAATCACCAAATAGATAAAAAAAATTCCAATCTCAGGATCAACAGAAATGACATCGATCTCAGGCATTTAGTGAAAGAGCACCCCTATGCAGTGCCGGCCCTGGCATAAAGCTGGGGAAGCAGCTGCTTTAGGCGCCAAATTAGACTAAATATTAAAGGGCGCTAAGTTTTGTAAAATATTCATGTTATCCCAGTGGTTGTGTGTCAATCTGATGAGCGCTAGGTATTGGGTTCGAACCTTGAAGGGCACCAAAACCATTTTTTGCTTTAGGCAGTTGTTTATGCTGGGCCAGACCTGCCCCTATTTACCTCTATGAAAAAGAAAAAAAGAATGGAGCATGATTATATTCATTTTCATAGATCAGTTCTACATATTCTATTGCTATATTACAACATAAATATGGTCTGTTGTACATATCCTACAATTTTTTACAGTTCCGGTGATATCTCTTTCGGATTGCTGAACGCCGGCGATAACAAGAGTACCAATGGTTGGAGAAGAAATCTCTAAACCGGCCGTCATTAGTGATTCTGGTAAATTATTTTGCAGTCCATAAAACTAACAATCATTTGTTATTTTGTCTGTAAGATTCCACGGAAACGGTGATTTATGTTGATCGGAAACTTCAAGAAGTTTAGAGAAAATAGAGAGAGAAGGCGGGTGTAAACATTTTTTTTTGTCAAAAGCAGGTTTAAACGTATTTGTTTTTAAAATAGTTGTATTCAATTACACAGCTGACATGTAAAATAAAAATTCCTACCTAAAAGCATGCTATCAGCAATTCCTCAATTCCCGACTTCCAATGATTTTTTTATTATTTTAATATTTTTTCGTTTTGACTTTTAAAAAAATTAATAGTTCAATCATTTGCGGGCCGCCACGTGGTGTGGAGCCTGCGAAACAGTATTGATACAGGTTCATAGCGGGGAGCTTTTCTGATACAAGTTCATAGCAAATGAATTTTTATATTATTTTTTTTCTTTGGGAACTGTGTAAACCCCCCACTTGATATTTCAACGAGGGTGCTCTAAACCCTACAAAATAATAGAAAATTAGAAGACTTCGGATGGTAAAGATGCACACGCTATAATAATAAACAACTATTTGGCCGTCCATAAAAGTTTTTTTTTTTTGAGATCAAACCGTCCATAAAAGTTTTAGAATTTGAAAGTATAACTAAATGGATATTTAAACCTTGAAGGGCATCTCCATGACTCCATCCCGTCAATTACTACCTGCGTCTTGCCTTCAAATATCTATAGTTTATTTTCCAATAAACTATATATAAAGGACTGCAAGATTCATGACTACCAGAAAATCCCAACATAGACCAAACTATCTTTTGTGTTTTCCTAAAGCCAAATTGGCAAATTTAACAATGTCTATCCAACCTATGAGCCTACTTCAAAATATTTTTCTTATATATTATTAAAATATAGAGAAACAGGTTATCAACCGATCTTCTAAGGTATTATTGGGATACCAATATTTTCGTAACAGAATATTCCCTTTATGCAAGCTTTTGATCTTATTGGTCATCACCTTAGGTTAAATCATTTAACAACATTCAATATATATTGTAATTTTACTTGAAATCAACATCATAACCTGAGAGAAATACATTCCTACTTTATCATGGTACCAAAGCCAATCTTTGGCCTGTAAAATTGATTTAAATATAATCAAATCACTGCCAACCACTTTTCTTAGCATGACTAGCATCAATTACCAATTACAAGGATACCGTTAAACAACAAGTGGCATCCGCCAATTGATGTGTAGAGACATGTTGATACACTTATCAAATCCCTTCCTAATTTAAAATAGGTTGTGTAGAAAAGAAAATATTAAAAAAACTGGCAAAAAAAAAAAAAGTCATTCAATAAAAGAAAAAAAGTCTAAAAGAAAAAAAGAACGACTTGAAATTGTGTAAATAAAGAAGCTCTTCAAGACAAAAAAAACATCATAAATATTAGGAGCTTTCTAGACATATTTCTCTTTTTAAATGTCATTCTGAAGAATAATCAGTGAATTTTTATTAGTTAATTGTACATTAAATATAAACATAGTAATATATTTTGTAATTTTCTTAATCTAAATAAAATATGTCAAAATGATATTTTGCATAAATAAATGGGTACATTCTTATTTTCTCGGTTACCACTATAATTATTGTAGATACATTTCTCACTAATTATCATTAGTATACTATTTAATTTATTTATCAACACTTTGTGATTAACTGTCCATTCAAATTAAGTATCTATACAGAGAGACATATCAATACAATATAGCCGTGATCAGAGAAATACTCATCTCTGCAACATCATTTCCCAACCCTCTCTTGGAAACAAAATCGTATCGGTCACAAAGAAAAAGAAAAGAAAGAAAAAGACATATTTGGGTTACTTGAGCCATGTGTATTAATTGATTTAGATGATGGGGATGTTGACTTAAAAAGGGTCTAGAAATGAGCGGTGGTCCAAAGGCGCAGGAGGGTGAGTTGTTTGTGGCAGTGTCCGTGAAGGGGATGATCGGAGATAAATTGGGCGGCGGTGGAAGCCGTCGCGCAGTACGGTGGGCCGTGGATAATCTCTTACCCAAGGCTGATAGATTTGTGATGATCCACGTCATCCCCACAATTACTACTATCCCTACCCCTTGTAAGTCTCTCAATCAACACATTTCACATATTTCTTGCTCCTGTTTTTCATTGATTTTTTCACTTGAATTAAATGTAACATAAGAACATATATAAGCCAATTACGAAAGGAAATATGTTTTGGCAAAAAAAGGAAAATATGTTTTATTGTAAAGCATTTAGAGTGTGTACTCTTTGAGATGTTAAGTTATATGATTTTCTAATCTAAAACCAATTGGTGATAAGATTGACTTATGATATGAGATTTTTGTTTTTAATACACTCCATTTGAGATGATGGCTCTTTAAACATTAATTTTGAAATGTTTGGACAAAGATCGATGAACTTACTTTGAACTGGTTCATAATAGATCAGACTGAATTGTTTGGATCAGATACTAATATCATGTTAATTGAACTTAAAATCTAAGATGAATTGGTGATAAATGGATGGTTCTATTTATCTTATATATTATTTAGGATATTTTTCATTCTCACGTGGGATCTTTGTTTTTAATATGAGTAACTTTAGAGATTTGTTTTGTAACATGCATGAGAATGGTGTTTGTTGCAGCCGGAGAGAGATTACCGCTAAAGGAAGTGGAGGAGAGGTTGGTGGAAATGTATGTGAGAGAAGTGAAACTAGAATATGAATCTGTCTTTGTTCCCTTCTTGAAAATGTGCAAGAGAAGTAGTCGCACCAAGGTGCGTTCATTTTATTTTCAGCACAAATTTAAAACCTATAAAAGTTTTAGAGTCAAATTGTAAATTCCCTGAATTATTAAACCTTCAATTTCAGGTAGAAACTCTGTTGCTAGAGTATGATGATCCTGCAAAAGCGCTCCTGCGATTCATCTTCAAATCAGGAGTTAACAGTTTGGTTATGGGATCATTCACGCCAAACATATTCACACGGTACATTACATAGCTCAGTGTGGTTTAGTTTTCATTAAATAACACAGTGTGGTTTATTTATTTACAATTTTTGCAAAAAAAAAAAAACACGGTTATTTACACTAACCGACTCGTTAATCTTGCTTTAGGATAACAAAAGGCCCAGGAGTACCGTGGACTGTCTTAAGATACGCTCCAGAAACATGTGAAGTATACATTGTGTGCAAAGACAGGATCACTACAAAATCTATGAATCCATTAATCAACGCAGGTAAAAACAAAATATATATTTGTAAATATTTATTTTATAGGCAATTCTCTTTAATAGGAATAAAAAATTATCATAAAATAGCAAACAATAGAAAATCACAAAATAACACTTAACACACTAAAGAGTGGTATTGGATTGAATTAATTGATTTTCAAAGAATTAATTTGTAGACAAAAATAATTGATTTCATAGTATTTCAAAGATTTGATGAAGATTTAATGCAGTTGTCTAACTTTTATGTTTTAGATCTTAAGGGAATACAAATAATAAATTTGAAGAAACCAATTCTCTAAATTCCATGATTTTTTAATCTTTGCATACTAATATACAAGTAAAGTTTTTAATAATGGAAATAATAAAAATCTAATCATTTATATATCATATAAATAAAAGTCATTTAATAAAATAATCAAACAAAAACTTTGCTAAAAGAAAGTTGATTTACAAGTAGTTAAACTCATTTATTTTTTATATCACTGTGTAAAAATGTAAGAGATAACATTGTATCTGAATATAAAAAAATTATTGTCATCAGTCATTTATTAATAAATTTGAGAGGAAACCAAAATTATTGGGACTTCTCCGACGTTGGTTTACTACCCGTTTGAGCTTTAGCTAGGAAATTGTTTCATTATTTATACTAATCTTTAGTGATGTAAATATTCTCACAGTTTTTTCAAAGATTATTAAATTTAAATTTTCATCAAAAAAGAAAAAAAATTGAGACGAAAATAGTCGAAGAGGTTCATCCGTCCATTTCACATGAACTACGACATTATATTTTTGTCATTTGCCAAGATGATAATATAATTTTTAAAGTTATATTAAAATGACATTCCAAGTCTATCATATTATAGTGTTCAATAATATTTACATACGTATTTGACTAGGAGCTTTTCTGCGCATGCAGAATAATAATTTTAAATATAATTCTTTAAAGAAAACTATTTTATACTTTGATATTATTATTATATTTTAAATTCACCGGTTTGGAAAAACAACTATAAATATATTTTTGTAATCTTGTCATTCTATTCAGTTTAACTATATCTGTTTAATTTAATTTAATTCAAAACTTTAGCTCCTTCAATTTCAAGCAAATGTTAGGTTCAACACCCCCAACTTCAAATATTTTAATAATTAATAAATTGAATAGGATAAATGTTTTAATATATTTTAAAATTGAAATAAATATTTATTATCCTAAATTTATAATACTAAACCCTAAACTATATTCCCTAATTCCTATAAACGTCTAAGCTCTAGTTCCTGAAAAATATATCGTAAACATTTAATTAAATGGATATGTGTTTTCTTATTATTTGGTGCATTTAATTTTGTCATTTTTGTCGTTGTGTGTTCTTATGAGCTAAAATATTTTCAGTATTATTTGAGAGTAGTACTTCTTTTACTGTATTAGGGCCGTCCACAGGACCACAAGCAGCTACGTCCGCCCGAGTTTACCTGAAAGACGGGGCGGCTAGCTTCCACACTGTACAGTCTCAAAAGTTGTCCCATCATCGAGAAACCATAGGTAAAAATTATAAAATATCCACTATGATATAATATGATGTGGTTAAAAAAAAAATCGGCCTTGAAAGTTGCAACGAACCTATGCAATAACCAATTAGAGATTCATGTGATCTCTTTGAATTAAGCTGAGATTTTACCCCCTTTCTTTTTCTCTTTTTTTTGGGTGCTAAAGAGCCAGCCACGAGGAGGTCAGTATCGGCTAAAGAGCTGAGATCAATAGTGTATAGTCAACTCAAAACGCCTCCAAGTAGTCAGGATTCTAGTGCAAGAGTTTCAGAGATTGTAAGACGGCGTGGAGCATCAGATATCCCACACCTAAATTACTTGGAGTTTGATCAAACAATCCAACCCCAATCTAATCTTGAGAACATCGACGAAGAACCACCTGCAACATCTAAAAAACCAAAGAAGGTAAATATAATCTTTTGTTTCGGTGAAAACCAAAGAAGGTAAATATAATCTTTTGTTTCGGTGATGAGACCAGTAAGAAGGAAGAGAGAGAGTTTGAAGTGTTGGTGTTTGTTTGATAGGTTGACATTGAAGCAGAGGTCAATCGTTTGAAGAAAGAGTTAGAAAATACGGTCACTAAATACAAACAAACTTGCGAAGAGCTAACTTCCACCAAAAACAAGGTACATATGTATATAATGGCCTTCCCAACCTAAAGTACATGAACTTTTTATATATTCATAGGAGTTGATTGGGAATGGCCGTAGGTGCAATCAATTTTTCTACAGTTTTTAGTTAGTTATTTTAAAATAAATCTACTGCAAAAAAAAATTTAAAATTAAAATCAAAGCAGTATATTTCTAAAGCAAAAAAAAATAAAGCTACAGCACAAATCAAAACGATTCTGTACGAGACACACGTTTTGTTACGTTCAAGTGGTGCATTCGAGCAGGAGGAACCCACTTATTTTTGCTGTGAATCATTTTGCTTGCTTGTTCTCCAAGTAAAGTGTTTCTCGTGGGGTGGGTTTCTGCTAGGTTCAGGTGCTAGCGTTGGAATGTTCGGAAGACGCTAAGAGAGTGAACAGCGCTGTGGAGAAAGAAGAGTTGCAGAGAAAAACGGCTGTGCTGGAGAAACAGCGGTACATGAAGGCTGTTAAAGAGGTAGAAACAGCGAAAGCGTTGCTTGCGAGGGAGTTTTGTCAGCGACAAATCGCGCAGGTAAATGCTTTAAGGACTTACTTGGAGAAGAAGAAGGTGATCGACGAGCTTTTATTAGGAACCGATCAACGGTACAGGAAATACACAATCGAAGAGATTATAACAGCCACCGAAGGATTCTCCCCAGAGAAAGTGATTGGAGAAGGAGGATACGGTAAAGTTTATCACTGTAGTCTTGATAGTACTCCGGCGGCTGTTAAGGTTGTCCGGCTAGATTCGCCGGAGAAGAAACAAGAGTTCTTGAAAGAGGTAGGTAACTAATAAAACCGTTAACTGTATTTTTAATTAATTTGATATAGTTGTAGCAGTTAGACGTAAAAGATTGCCGTAAATATATGGGTCTCGGTTCAGGTTTTGGTTTGATCCAGTTTGACATTTTTTTGTTTGGTATTGTTCTCTTATAGGTTGAGGTTCTAAGCCAGCTTCGACACCCACACCTGGTACTTCTCCTTGGAGCTTGTCCGGAGAATGGTTGTCTGGTTTATGAGTATTTGGAGAATGGAAGCCTCGAGGAATATATATTTCATCAAAAAAACAAACCGCCTCTGCCTTGGTTTATCCGGTTTAGGGTGATTTTCGAGGTTGCTTGCGGTTTAGCATTCTTACACAGCTCTAAACCGGAACCAATTGTACACCGAGACCTAAAACCGGGAAACATTTTGTTAAACCGGAACTACGTGAGCAAAATCGCAGACGTCGGTTTAGCTAAGCTGGTTACGGATGTTGCACCAGATAATGTCACAACGTATCGACACTCACTTCTTGCTGGTACGTTGCATTACATTGACCCGGAGTACCATCGAACCGGAACGATTAGACTAAAATCAGATCTCTACGCATTTGGGATAATCATTCTTCAGTTGTTGACCGCTCGTAGGCCCAACGGGCTTGTGCACGTGGTTGAAAACGCGGTACAGAAAGGAACATTAACCGAGATGCTAGATAAGTCTGTTACGGACTGGCCTTTGGCAGAAACCGAGGAATTGGCACGGATCGGTTTAAAATGTGCGGAGTTTCGGTGCCGAGATAGGCCAGATCTTAAAGAAGAGGTTATACCGATTTTGAAACGGCTTGTAGAGACTGCAAACTCAAAAATAAAGAAAGAACGAAGCAACGTGCGTGCACCAAGTCATTACTTTTGTCCCATTTTAAAAGTGTGTAAAAGCTTACCCGGTTCGTTGCATGATTTTAACAACCAAAAGATGGAACCGGTTTTGATTCTTTATCTTTTGAAAAACAGGAGCTAATGGAGGAACCAGAGATTGCAGCTGATGGATTCACGTACGAGAAGAAAGCGATCATAGCCTGGTTTGAGAAACACAACATTTCACCGGTGACTCGACAAAAGCTCGACCACTTCAAGCTGACACCGAATAATACACTCCGGTCTGCGATTCGCGAATGGAAATCAAGAGTTCGGTTTTCTAATGCCTTTATTGATACATCATGTTGATTCGATATTGTGGATTTTTCAACAACGTTTTCATTTGGAGTTGTAATTTTTTTTTTCTGCATATGCGGTGGTGTAAAGTTTTATGCGATGGACAAAAAAAAAAGAATGGGTTATGCGGTTTGGTTTATCTTTTGTAAACTAATAAAAATCCAAAATACAGTAGAAGATTGCCGTAAATTTTCTGGTTACTGTATGAAATCAGACCTGTATGCATATATAGTTGTAGCAGTTAGACGTACTTAAGTTATTTTGTAAATTTGGTATCTTTCTTAATTAGGTAAGGCATGCCGTGAGAAAAAGACAGGCAACATTTATAAGATGAAGAAGCTGAAGTAGTCAGAAATGCTTAGTAGAGGACAAGTGAGTCTTACAAACAATCTCAATTTACTCATTATTATTTTATATGTATGCATACAAATCTGGACTTTTAAGTCTAAGATACCCTTTTGGTTGATCTTCCAAAATAGGTTGATAGCAGAAGTTGCTAGTGACTGTACTGTGAAGCTTTATCATAGAGTATTGTTTATGGTGGTGATGTAATGACTTTGCTTATGAGGGAAGAGACTTTGAAAGAGACCATGGCTCATTACACAGAGAGTTTTGGCTACATAAACATAACTATATTCACAGGTCGGTCTAACTCTTTCCGGGTCTCATTAAGATGAATGTAGCATTAATTAAACTGGATATACATATTAAAGGTAGATCTTTCTTTCGGATATAAAACCAGCAATCTTCTTTGGACACGAATGGTCGTATGAGCTGTAAGATTTTGGTCTTTGTAAGCCCCTACATTGTAGAAATATTTCGGCTAAATGAACCTTAGAGTGATGAGAATACATATGAATCAATCGAGGGTGATGAGAACTTCTCATTAGTACGCCGTAGAAGAGGCTTTGGAAATACCCTTTGGAACAGCTGCAGCATTGGCAGATAAAGAGAAGGAAACTGGTATATTTGGGATGTGCTTTAAAATGACTCTTTGTTAAGGTGTAGAGTATGACGGGTGGATTAAGCTATCGGTGAACCATCGGTGGAAAGCTCTCGTTCCATACTTATCTGAACAGTTATACATTTTTAGCTGTTTTGTACCCAGTTCGACTTCTTTTGTTTTAAATCGGCCTAAACCCTGTAGAAACACTATTTAACAATAATAAACTCCAAAAAGACTCTAAAACACATTCGTTATTTCAGTAAAAAACTTTAAACATAAGTTATAAACTGCTAAAAACATATCTCAGTCACCAGTAATATTTCGACTCCATAGAAGTGGCCGGTCATGTATTTTACGGCCGTTTTCCTTGCGGCAGTTTGCAGCCGTTGATTCCCGCCATTGTTTACTTCGTTATTGTTGGCAACGTCCAAAAATCTGTTTTTCTTTTCAACCTTGCTGCTATTCGTTTGCCTATAACTTATCTGCAATTTGATCATCATCTTTTCTGTTTTTATTTGTAGATATTGTTATGCTCTAGTTAATAAATGTATCAATTCATTTCAAATTTGATAAGGAAAAAAAATGATAAGAAAACCAAAGGTCACTACCTCAAATAGAAAGCGGTATGACTATACCTTAATTAGCTGTTTGTTTTTTTTTTTTTTTTTTTTTTTTTTTGTCAGCTGCCCATCTTATCTAGATCAAGTGGTGGTCCGACGAGCCGAGTCTCCGTGGAGTCTCTCCATCTGACCGGGTCTGATCTATATGGGAAAAAATGTATCCTCTCTTTCTTGCTTCTTTAGCTAGAGCATCGGCCCGTCCATTCATGTTTCGAGGAATATGAGATAGTCTCACACCCTCAAAATCTTCATGGAGGCCCTGGAAAATCCCGATCTCTGTCGCGAATGCTGGCCACTCCGCCGGGTTCGTAATCATGTCCACCAGATCTGTGCAGTCCGTCTCGAAGCTTATCGTGGTGATCCTCATGTTCCTCATACATGAAGCTGCCCAGAGTAAACCTTCCATCTCAGCGTGAAGTGCTGAGAGGCTCCTGCTACAAGCCCTTTGTCCAAAGGATACAGAGCCCATTTGGTCCTTGAAATTCCACCCTAAGCCACTAACACTGCCATTATCAATCCATGAAGCATCAATTCGGCAGGTAGGGATTCGGGGTATCCAAGGGGGCACTGTCTCCACTTCTGAAGAATGGGTACCGTCATGTTCCCCCTCTTCATCCTCCTTTTCGTTAGCCGTCCTCCAACATTCGGCCTCGAGTGTCGCATGTTGAAGAGTATCCATCGGGGATACGACTTTCCCATTGAAGAGTTTGTCGTTCCTCGCCTTCCAGATGTACCAACAGATCCATGGGAAGGTATCGAGTTGTGGTCTCAAGGGAGCCACCTCTTTTGTCTTCCAAAACAGAAAGTTCATGTTTTGGTATATAGATATACTCGGGAAGTAACCCGGAAGGGACGGATAGTCCGATAAAGCCCAAACCTGCAGGGCTGGGGGGCACTCAAAAAGAAGATGATTAATCGACTCCACTGGGGCAGCACATCTAGGACAACTCCTATCGGTACCCAGGTGTCTATAAGTGAGCCTCTCTGCTGTTGCCACACAGCCCGAGAGAGCTTGCCACAGGAAATGCTTCATCTTGCTTGGAGCTTTTATCTTCCAAACATGGCTTAGAAGACACGTGAAGCTCGGTTCACTAACCACATCCTGTGTAAGACTCCGTTTCATTGATTGAAGTAGATCATAACCGGTCTTAACTGAATATACTCCTGACTTAGTATGGTTCCAAGCATAACCATCTGGTAATAGGGAGCGAGAGGGTTTTACCCCAAGTATCAAAGGTATATCATCAGGATGAAAGAATTCTCTCAAAAGTGGTATATCCCACTCCTTGGTATCATCCTTAATAAAGGACTGAACCAGGAGCTGGGGGAGCCTGTAGACAATATGTTCGGCAGGTCTCGGTGGTCGCGCCCTTGAATCTGGAACCCAAGGCTCACTCCATACTCTCGTATCGTTGCCCGATCCAATTGTCTTCCGTAAACCCGAGAGGAGTAGAGGTTTTGCTGCCATGATACTACGCCATCCATATGATGGTGAGTATGTCCGTCGATCTTCTAAAGGAGAGGTGTGATGATAATACCTTCCTTTTAGAACTCGTGCCAGTAAAGAGTTTGGGTAATGAATTAATCTCCACAGTTGTTTTGCAAGAAGCGCTATGTTGAAATCGTGGAAATCTCGAAAACCTAGTCCTCCCAAATCTTTAGGAGTACAGACTTCGTCCCATGCTATCCAATGTAAACCTCTGCTGTTTTGTTTTGAGCTCCACCAAAAGTTTGAAGTCGTGCTCCTGAGCTTATCAGTAATACCCTGTGGAAGTAAGTAGCATGACATAACATAAGTCGGGACTGCTTGAGCCACCGATTTAATTTGGACTTCTTTTCCTCCTTTCGAGAGAAGTCTCGATGACCAATTATTTGTTCGTCCAATGAGCCGATCTTGTACAAAAGAGAACACTTTCATCTTCGAACCACCAATTTGTTCAGGTAATCCAAGGTACATCCCCATGCCTCCTTCAGAAGAGAACCCTAACGCTTCTTTTATATCTTTTTTCCGAGAAGACTCCACTCGGTTTCCAAAGAACATGGAAGATTTTGACGTGTTTAATCTTTGGCCTGAGGCTTTTCCATATATGTCGAGAATGTCCATGATCTCTTTGCATTGGCTTAATTCTGCCTTGCAAAAGAAAAGACTATCATCTGCAAAAAGGAGATGGGAGACCCTTGGGCTCGCTCTTGCAACCCGAAGCCCAATAATCTTCTTCTCCATTTCTGCTCCATTTAGGAGTGAGATCAGTGATTCGGTGCACAAGATAAACAAAAAAGGGGAGAGAGGATCTCCTTGTCTCAAGCCTCTCTTTGGTAGGATTTTTCCCCTCGGTTGCCCGTTGACTAAGACTTGATATGAGACCGACGTGACACAACACATAATGAGGTCAACTAGTCTTTTATCAAAGCCCATCTTCTCCATCAAAGCTGATATGAAATTCCATTCCACTCTATCGTAGGCTTTGCTCATGTCTGTTTTGATAGCCATAAAGTCTTGTCTACATCTCTGGTTTGTCCTCAAGGCATGAAAATTTTCTTGTGCTATTAGGATGTTATCCGTGATCAAGCGTTTGGCTACAAAGGCAGATTGTGTCTCTGAGATCAAACGCGGAATAACCCTCTTCAGTCTCTTGCAAATTAGCTTAGATATAATCTTGTAGCTAACATTACAGAGGCTAATGGGTCGGAATTCAGACATATCCCGAGGTTTCTTCTTTTTTGGAATGAGGCAGATATTCGTTTGATTCAAAGCAGGATCGAATAGGCCAGTCTCGAAAAAGTCTTGTACAAGTTTAACTATATCTTGACGCATCTCCCGCCAGAATCTCTGGAACAATCTACTCGTCATGCCATCCGGTCCGGGTGCTTTATCCGGGTTTATATCAAAAAGGGCTTTTCTAATTTCTTGTTCTGACGGTTTCTCTAAGAGTAAACCATTGTCAGCCTGGGTCACCTTCACTGAAATGAACCGCAGGGAATTATCTATCTCCGATGGTGAGGAAGTAGAGAAAAGATCTCGAAAGTATTGAACAGCCACGTTCTCCACCTCGATCTCTCTCTCTACTAGATTCCCATGTTTGTCTTTTATACTGATGATCCGATTTTGGGCTCTCCTTTGCTTGGTGATGCCATGGTGGAATTTTGTGTTTCTATCCCCATATTTGTGCCATTGGTCCCTACTCTTTTGTTCCCAAAAAGAGTTCTCTTCTCTAAAGGCCATAATAAGCTGTCTTCTTAGATCCTCCAATTCTTCTGTTGTAGAGTTTTCATCATCTTCGGCAAGATCTATTTTATTTTTTAATTCTTCAATCAAGACGGCAGAGTTTGTAGGATTATTCTTTCTCCAAGAACTGATTTTATTTCGACATGAGGTAACTTTTTGATGAAAATTCCGAACTGGAATTGCATCAAACTGTCCTCACCCCGAGGTTACTGCTTCTTTAAAGCCTGGTTTTCCTATCCACCTCTTGTCAAATCTGAAAATTTTCCTTGTCCTTCGGGAGATAGATTGAATGCGTGCTAGGACCGGCCGGTGATCTGAACCCCATAGTCGTAGGAATTCTACAACTGACTGGCCAAATAAGGCATGCCATTCTTCATTTGCCACTGCTCTATCAAGCTTGCATTTAACTTTTCCGGTACTTCTTCTTCCCACCCACGAGAAGGAATTACCTTTATATGGGAAATCAAGCATCCCACAATTTTCTAACATGATACGGAAAGGGAGGAAAGAGCTCTCTAAACGACGTCTTCCTCCCCTCTTTTCATGGTTACCAGTGATCTCATTGAAATCTCCAATCATAAACCACGCCCCACTTCGGTTGGTACTCATGCGTGACAATCGTTCCCAAACTAGGTCTCGATGTCTAACAACAGGGTCGCCATACACAAAAGTCATAAAAACTGCATGTCCTTCAAATCTGGTTTCAATATCAATCATGTGCGTATCCGCATACAAAATAGTAACCAAAGGATCATCTATATAAAAAAGTGCTAGACCACCGCTTCGTCCACGAGGCTCCACGGTACAAACTTGATCGTAACCATAAGATACTTGCAAATTTTGGAGAACATGACGATTATTTTTTGTTTCTGATAAAAATAAAAATTTAGGTAGGAAACAATGATATAACTCATCAAGATGTTCCTTTGTTAGATCAGCTCCTACTCCTCGGCAATTCCATGCTACAATATTCATTTTACAAAACTTTTGTTTTTTTAGAGATTTATATGTATACTGGACACATCAACATCGGTAAAAAAAACTAATGTGATGAGCCGGAACAAATTGCTTTTTGAAGTAGACACCACCCGTATGATCTTGTATGTTCTTTATCAGTGAAATGCAAAGATTGCAGCTTCGTTGCTTCAGCCGTAGCTTTTTCCGTAACTCTTTAAAAAATCCAATTTATTTGAGATCACCACCGGGAAAACAGTCACCACCACCAAGATTTATGCATAAATCAGCAGGGATAAACAGAGATTCCTGGTAAATAATAGAGATTTTCCAGTACTTAACAATAATTCTTGACCCAAGAGATAATATTTTTTAAACCTCCCAATCAGCTTTCAAGAATCCAAAATCTGAGAAAATCAAGTCATCTTCTTCCTCTTGCCCGTGAAGCTGTTTGCATTATTATTCTTCTTTGGAGTAAAGATTCGCCATGGTTACTCATTAACCAGAATTTGGAACTACAAAGAGATCTTAGAGGTTTGATATTCCTTGTTCAGATGGAAGAAAGCAAAACGTTTTAGTCACCCACGACTTATAAACGTTGCTTGTTTTGACAATAGAACCAATTGATTCTAGAGCAGTACGGCGGAGATCCGGTGAAGAGCACCGTCCTTGTTAAGAGCTCGGACTTAACTTTTCCAGGAAAAACTTAAGCTTGAAAAAACCATTCCAGATCTAGATTGAGACGATGGAGAGGGTGATGATGGAGGGGTCGGCTTTCACGGAGGAGGTCTTCGCAGAGCCGTCGAAGTAGAAGTGTAAAATTCAAATTTGAATCTAAAAAAACAGATCGGAGAGGGGACCTCGGGAAGAGGCCAGAGAGCTTTTTCTCTCTCTACATTCTATACAATGTATCTTCAACATAATTAGCCGTGATTCCGTACATAATTAGCTGTTTGTTTTGCTTCGAGCTTTTGAGAATTGCTTCGACAGATGGATCAGTAGTTCTTTATGTGGTTTGAGACTATGCGACTATTTCGATGGAATCATTATATAATCAATAGAACATAAAATTATAAATTTTATAAACTTAAAAAGTTTTTAAATAACTTAAAATAAAGAAAATATGAATATATTTTTTTTGTTAGAATGTGAAGCTCAAAATATGAAATTATTAAAACAACACTTTGGGAGTTTGAGTTGATTTGTATTACAATGATAAATTCATTATTATTCAAATATAAAAATTGAAAAATATCTAGTGTTATTAAAATTTTCATTTGATATAGTTTTTTAAAATCCATAATTATTAAGAGTATTTTAAGTTGTGAATTTTAAATTATTCTAATCATTTTAGAATATTATGGCGAAGTTTAAAAAAAATAATCAAAACTCATAGTTTTAAATTAGATTCTTGAATACTTTAACAAAAATCATAGACAATTTTCAGTTCACCTAAAAATTATTAAAAAACAAATCAATTCAAATTCAAGATTGAATACAACTCCTGAAATTGTAAAATCAGTTTTTTTTACAAAGTTTTTTTTTTTTGAACTTAAACTTTCTTTTTTTTTTTTACAAAGTTGGACAAAATTTTATTTAATATCCGCCGGATCAAGGTTCTATTCTTCTTCTTGTATTCTCTATTTCTTTTGAAAACGTCAAATTATTGTTTGCTGGACTCGTTAACTGTTACCCTACCCCCTCGTCAAGTTGTACCGTTGAGTGATATCTACCGTAAATGGTATGTAATGGTCTGGTTATGTTTTGACACATGGAAACATATACATACCAACTGTCACCTATGTGTTATCTTCATTACTGTACAGATACAAAATCTATACAAATCCGAAATATTCATCTCAATACGTATTACTCAAGATCTTGTAATTTTACTAATATATATTTTTTTGTTTTCTCAGCAATTATGGATCAAATTATCTTAACCAATGTACCAAAATATATTTATATATACTAAATATTATTTACATTTGGTTATATTTTTCATTGCTTCTTTTAAAAATCTGAAAGATCTTAAATATAGCACTTGTCATCTATAGAAGTACCCAAATCAATTATAGATAGACATCTTCATAATGTGCATCCCCCCTGAATATATTCAAATAATGTAATGAATAACTTACTTTATAAGTTCACTGACTAAAAGGACTTGCAACTCTTGGTAACTAGTATAAATCCCTAGATTAGTTCTCTTCTCTATCAAAACACAACACTTTTGACGTAAGAATAAATCTGTAAACAGTAAAAAATCTGCCAGAGAGGCACTACATATCTTTGCGCGGATTCGTATTTGACCTATTTACCCTTATCTTTTTTCACCTTCAAAGGCAAAATGTATTGGTATACCTCAGGGGTTATACGATGGGTAAATCCGTAATTTCGAGTTTCATCGCCGATCAAAAACACAGCAACGAAAACGAAGCCTTCGATCTCTCGTCGTCCTCTCATGGCCGTTGCACGAACGTTACTTGATTTCGATTTTCGAGCTCTTTACGGAACGATCTAATCTCCACTTTCTCTGATTCGAGGTACGGGTGGTTCGGTTTCCTCAGTCTCTGAACTTTAATCCGGATTTTAGGGTTTTATTTCTGGTTACTGTTGATTACGCTGCTTGTTGAAGATTTTTTTTTTTTTTAATTTCAAATTCTTATAATTGATTCAAGTTAGGGTTTGGGACTGTTTTAGTTCGTTGATTCTTGGTTCAATTATTGATTTTTTTAGGGAGATTTTGTGGTAATTGATGTGTTATTATGTGGAAAAGCATCAATCTTTAGGTTGGATCAGTTTCAAATTTCTTCTTAAAGCTTGACATTGTGCTAAGTTGAGGAATCTATTTACTAGTCTGCAGATTAGCTGTGATATTATCATATTAGTAAGGGGAAGAATAGTTAGCATCTCTACTGCTTAGTTCGCTTCAAAATAGAGGTTTTAATTTTTCTGTGTAAAATTGCTGATTTGGTCAATTAATGTGTGTTTTTTAATTGGTTTTAGTTCTTAACTTGGTATAGATTAGTTATTTTCAGTAGTTAGGATAAGATGGGGTTTTGCTATTTATCATAGATATGAGCATGACTCTTGCAGTTTCTGGCTTTAAGTTCTTAATGAATATATGCTTAGGAAAGCTTAACGTATGCAATGACTGTTTGACGAAATCAAATTTATCTGAAACTGCATATAGATTCTGCCTGTGTTTGTATTTAGGGTCTAGATATTGGAGTTGTTTTTCTACATATGTCCTTTTGTAGAGTTGGATGTGGCGTTTACTGATGTTAATGTTCCATTTGTCACATTGCAGGTGGACGCTAAATACATTATCTGAGAGCTGGATAATTGGCATTTATATGCTAAGGCTTGTCATACTCCACCGTGCATTTAGTGTTTATAAATAAAACCTAAAGACTTTCGAGGGCTGAGGGAATGTCAGCACCTGGGAAGTTTGATTATTCTTCCGCTGCGCTGGATAGGCCTCCATACAGATCAAACTTTGCTGCACAGATGGAAAGATCAAGTAGCTTTCGCGAGTCCATGGAACATCCTGTCCCACCTCATCCAAACATGTTGAGGGGCACTTCACCAATAGCGCAAACCGATGTAACAAATTTCTTTCAGTGTTTGCGTTTTGATCCTAAGGTGGTTGCCGCGGATCACAAGTCTATTCGTCAAGGTGACTTTAAGCGGCATGTTAATGTTGCTCTTGGGGTACAAGGAGATGAGTCTCCTAGTGTAGCTCTGAAAGGGAAGTCAGTTCCATCTCCTATACCAGAAGAGATCAAAAGACTAAAGACTGGTTTGCGCGAAAATAATGTGAAGGCCAGGTAGTTCAACTACCACAAGATAATTATGTTTGAAGTACTCTTTTGTCTCATTTACCCTTTTGATCACAGGGAGCGCGTAAAAATTTTCAACGAAGCGTCTTCAGTATTTAACAAGTTTTTCCCAAGTGTGCCTACAAAGAAGAGGTCTCGACCAGGAGGATATTCTGGTGAGCGCTCAGGTGAACGCTTGGTATCAGGATCAGGCCTTGGTAAAATGGGAATTCAAGGTCAGTCCCTGCCTGGTAGTTTTGAGCTTGACCCGCAGAAGTTGGATGAACGGCCTAGAACTGGCGTTCCAAATAAGCGAACACGTACTTCCGTGGTAATTCCTGACTCTTTTTTTTTTGACAAAACTTCCTTTAGTGAATATCTTGGTTCATACTTGAACAAGTCAGCGCCATACGCTATACTGCACTTTTGTGTCCGGATTTTTATTGCATGCTTCTGGTTACTGGTAAGGTGGATTGTTTGAACAAGTTATTGGTGAAAAATGGGCACTGGTCACCAACTGTAGTTTTGTTAAAAGTATAGAAACTTCGTTACTTGAAGCAATTTGCTACCAAAAGTAGTCATTTTCATTTATGTCGAATTGCATGAAAATTTAAGTGGTAGATAAAGGAATGTTATATAATAGCAGTTGTCTTTTTTATATTCATTAGTACTGTTATGACCTGAAAATATTTGATACAATGGAACTAAATGTTTTAAATTTGATAGAAGTGTGTAAAAATTTGCATTTGATGCTATTTTCAAAATTTAGGTGTTTATAACAAGTCCGTCATAATTGCTTCTGAAAAACCTTTAATCTCTTTATTTTGTGGTGCAGATGGATGTCCGAGGCAATTCTATTGTTCGACAGTCAGCTGTTGTGGACAAAGATAAGGAAATAATGGGGCTGGCAAATCATAATGCAGTTCAGGGTGAAGATCGAACTTCAGCTGGTATTGATGGTTGGGAAAAGTCAAAGATGAAGAAAAAACGCTCCTGTATTAAAATGGACTTTCATCCTAACCTGGCTTCAAGTAAAGTGGTTGATGGTTATCGAGATTTGAGGCAGGGCACACAACAGAAGTCAATGGGTGACTCCCGGACGAGAGTGAATGGTGACTCGAACATGTTAAGGTATGACCTGCTGTGTACGATAGCTTTTTGGTGCAGTTTTAAGATACATCGCCCAATGCTGATATTTACTATCCTCTTTTGTTGATTGTTGCCATGTTCTTAGAGGTATGTTCTCAGAGTTACTTTGGTTAGATGTACTTAGCTAGCATACGTTATTTATCAGGAAAATAAGCATAAGTGCTAATGTCATGAACTTCTAGTAATTGCTTTTTAATCTCTCTTTAGCTGCATGATTCTATCTGAAACTATGTACTGGATTGCTTAGAAATGACCTTGATTCAGATGATTATCTAATCTATTGAAGCGGGGCAGATGATGGTTTAAATTATGCTGGGATCCGTCCACTTGATCTAGTTGATAATTTTGTTGTGTGTTTACTTCTTTATTTTCTCACCTCCTGTCGAGCAGCTGGATTCTTTTTACTTTAATGGTTATTCTATATGTTAAAGTCTCCTGTTTTATATTTGTGTAGGCAAGCAGCTGCTAATGGAACTTCTGGATATGGTAGATCTGATAACCATGCTCAGCAGACGAGCTTGGCTGGGCATTCCCCACGGTCAGGGCTCGATTCTGATCATAATTCTTTGTACATTGAGAAGAGAGAACGCTCCTTTGGTTCAGATAAGGAAAGGGTGAATCAAAGGGCTGTCAACAAGTACGTGTTATACCCGTAATCACACATCTTAAATCTTTTTTTTATCAATCACACTCACCTTAATTATAAGATTTCAGTTTACCGTATCATCGTCTTAATGTTTTAGCCACTGTTTTTTCTGATCATTTTTCTATGTACTTATTACTCTGTTGTGTTCTTTGAAGGTCCAATATTCACGATGAATTCAATTCCTCAAGTCTGGTTTCAAACACAAAACCAAATGCTTCAGTTCGTGGACCTAGATCGGGATCAGGGTTACCTCCGAAACTGTCTCCAAGACTCCATAACACTCCATCCCCAAGTGACTGGGATATCTCTGGCTGTGCAAATAAGCCTCCACAATTGTCAACCCAGCTTACACATCGGAAGCGCATGACATCAAATCGGTCGTCGTCACCACCTGTCACTCAATGGGCCAGTCAAAGACCACAAAAGATATCCCGTACAGCAAGAAGGACGAATTTAATACCGATTGTTTCTAATAAGGATGAAGCCTACTCAGATAGTATTTCAGATGGTGGCTGTAGTGAAAATGGGTTTGTATTTCATAAACGCTCGCCAGCTGCTTCTCCTCAATTGAGACTGAAAGGTGAAAACGGTTTCTCCACAGCAGCTTTGTCAGAAAGTGAAGAATCTGGGCCCCCTGAGATCAAGTCTAAAGACAAAGGGAAACAGTCTGATGAGGTTGATTGGAAAGCTGCACAGAATATTCCGAAAGCGTCTATCCCTGCTTTACAATCAAGAAAAGGTAGCAAGCCTGCTTCTGGTGAAGAGACTGGGGATGGTGTAAGAAGGCAAGGAAGGACGGGCCGTGGCTTTTCTTCCACAAGGTCTCTCAACCCAATGGGAGTAGAGAAACTTAAGAATGTTGGAACAGCGAAACAGCTTCGCAGTGCAAGAACTATCTTGGACAAGAGTGAAAGGTTGGGTCCGTTCTTATTTTAGACGTAGCATCTAATTTTCTTTCTTATGTGTTTTGAATTTTTCTTGGACTCCGTGGTGTTTATCTCATATAATTTCTTCGTGAATTCGTTCCAGTAAATTGGGTCGTCCACCCACTAGGAAACTGTCTGGTCGCAAGACTTTTGAGCGTCAGAGAGCTTCACCACTAGATTTTCAAGGTAAAATAAATTCAGTCTAAAAATAATTTACTCTTTTTGTCTGGATTTGTATTGTTTTGTTCCTTTATTTATGGATTTATTATGTTTCTTAGCCGGTTCAGATGATGGTCATGAGGAGTTACAAGCGGCTGTTAAATCAGCAGTAAATTTTGGTAGGATACTGTTTCCTCATTGATTTTTAGGTTGTATAAACGTTTGTTTCTAGACTGAATTGTCTTGTCATTAATGCAGCTCAGAACTTTCCCAACTCTTTCTGGAAGCAAATGGAGAGCTACTTTTGCTTTATATCCGATGATCATATCAATTTCATGAAACATCAGGTGAAAGCTTTTACTTTGTTCTCAGATCTCATAGTTAAGGATTTTACAGATATATCTTTATTGGGTATTTAACTATTCATAAGGGAACTAGGGTTTGGATTTATATTTAGAAATGAGTAGTAATAATTACACCATGTGTTGCTCCCTACGTATTTAGCTACATCTCACTAATGTAAAGGTTAAGGAAACGATAAAATTCCAAATAAGTAGTGTCTGTTAGATTTGTTAAAAATAGGTGATTTGATAGATATCAATATTTGTGGCATTACAGAAGCTAATTGGAGCTCCAAGCATGTTTTTCAACACATTTTAGATAGTCAATAATGTACTGCATTTTCCCGATTTTCAGGCAGAACTCTTCTCCATGGGTCCCTCACCCGTGCTGACATCCTCTGACTTTGATAGCCGTGATTTATATCCCGAGGAACTTGCAACTAGCAGGGTGGATTCCAAGGCTTCTCCACTTTACCATAGATTGCTGTCAGCTTTGATTTCTGAGGACTCGATGAGTATAAACGAGGATCTACATGTTGATGGATTTGGGCCCATGCATGATCTTGATGAAGACTCAGAATACAGTGGTCTGAATGAGAATGGATTTAGAAACAATGGTGACTATGAATCAGAAGATGGTGGATCTGCAATTCTGTTGAATGGTTTTAATAACTCGGCCTACCACTGCAATGGCAAATTTCTAGATCATTCACCCATTGACTTCTCAGACATTCCGTATGATAAATTGGGGATAGATGAAAAGATCTATCTGGAAGCTCAGTCTATTGGAATATCCTTAGAACCAATGGTATACAGTGTAGCACCCTCTTAGTTATTGAGAAACTTGTAACTGCTATCTACTTTTTTTTTTGCTGAAGTTTCTTTGTGTTTTTTTTACAGCCTAGTATCTCAAACGTGGAGGATGAAGGAATCGTTGACGAGATTAAAAAGTTGGAGGAGGCCATCTGCAAGGAGGTCTCTTTCTCATCAAAGATTTGATTTATTGTCTCCCTTACGGGTTATTATGTAGTTTAGGTGGATTCTGATGTTTCTTAAGCAACCCTTGTTAAAGGACAAAAAGCAATATTTGCATATCCCATGTTTTCTCCACAGAAAAAAACATCTTGTGATCGTCTCCATGTTATCTTTTCAGGGTTCTAAGAAGAAAGAGATGGTGGATAGGCTACTAAAACATGCCACAGAGATGAAAGAAATTCAAGAGAGGTATGAATTTTCCCTTACTAGGTTTTTTTTTGTGGATTTGGATTATGATCTGACGGTTTTGATCTGTACTTCTTTCCTTTACATAGGGAGTTAGATCAGCTTGGTTATGATAAACTCATCGAGATGGCATATGAAAAAAGCAAGGTAAAACTAACTGTCCCTAAATAGGCTCATATTCATCATATTCACTCATCTGCTTTAAGTCCAAGGTTCTTGGTTGGTAACACTCCGTTTCTTTTACAGGCAAGTCGGCGTCATCACACCGTTGTTGGAAAGAATTCAACTAACAAGATATCAAAGCAGGCTGCATCGGCTTTTGTTAAAAGGACCCTTGAACGATGCCGTCAATACGAAGAGACTGGCAAAAGCTGCTTCAGTGAGCCTGAAATTAAGGATATGTTCATTGCCAGGTTGTCAGCAGCTGAAGATACTCTTGCGGACAAGGAGGATAATCCGTCGACTTCAAGTACGTTCTATTTCCTAAAATATAACGAAAATCTCTTTTGCCGATGACAAAAAAAAAAAAAAAAACGAAAATCTCTTTTAAATATTATATATCCGCTCTGCTAATTTGTAACCCTATGCCTTTTCCCTGACAGCACCCGTTGGCTCACAGCCAAGCCCTTCGCTGGCAGGCGTTGGGCAGAACTTGGAGAACTATGCTAATTGTTCTGGTGCACCACCATCTGGAAATGCTATACTAGAGCAAACGACAAGAAGAGAAGATACATCATGGTCCAATAGGGTCAAGAAGAGAGAGTTGCTGCTAGATGATGTTGGTTTTGGGACACATCTCTCAAGTAGCACCAAGGGAAAGAGAAGTGAGAGGGACAGAGATGGGAAAGGGCAGGCCTCATCTAGAAGCGGGACCAATAAGATAGGCCGGCCTTCCCTGTCCAACGCTAATGGTGAACGAAAACCAAAGCAGAGAACAAATCAGATATCTTCTTCATCTGTTAGGACCACCCCGGAGCTACCCAACGCTCCATTACCCGAAGCAAACAGCGGGCATGATAATTTGGAGGAGGATACAGAGCCCATATTGGACTTCTCTCAGCTACAAATACCAGATAACTTAGGAGGTCCGGAGTTTGATGGGCAACCAGGTGACATCAGCTCCTGGTTTAACATGGATGATGACAAAGATTTTGATATAATGGAGCTTGGAGTACCAATGGATGATCTCTCAGGGCTGAATATAAAGTTATGAGGGCTACCTATCCCTCTTATCTATATATGTATAGTCTTGGTTGGTTATACTAGTTAACAACAAAAGAAAGGGAAATACAGACAGGTAAAAGAAAAAGTTTTGCTTCCTTGAAGGCTGGGGAATGGGTTTATTGGGGATTATTGTTAGCTCCAGAAAAATTAGGTCATATATAGATTCTTTACATCTTCATCTTCTTCTTAGGGTTCTATTCTCTGATTTTCTCGGGTGAAACTCTTTACTCTCTTGATGGATGATTGTAGTTAAGCTTCCGGCTGTAAAAAGCTTTTGTTGGGAAGAGTGATGTTGTAACGATATATACAAATATAAATGGAGTCTTCTTCTTTGATCTTTGTTTTTTTTTTTTTTTTCTAGTTTTCATAACCTCAGAACCCATTACCTTCTCTGTATATAGATTATTATATGCTCAATAAAACTCAGTTTCTCCTTCCATTTAAAGGTTACTGTGTATGCTCTTTAGTTTTTACCATCATTTGTGTATGTAAAGGTTATTTGAGCTCCTATGACTAAGATAGATCATCATCCTTATACACACCGCACGCACATTCTCGTAGCGTATGGGCCTGATGTTAAACTGGAACATATTCTAACACACTCGGAAGAGAATCACCTGGGCCATTGACCACTGTTTATAAGACATCAGGCGAAAGAAGATCACAGATGTAATGTAAAATGACGACGAGAAGCCCATAGTAATGCCGGGAAAGAATGCACATAACAGTGATATTAGAGCAATAGAGCTGCCATCACTAATGAGCATTGATTTTTTTTTGTTTCCGCCACGGTCCAATGGAACCCGACGCAAAAAACATGAATGCCCATGTCTAAGTTTGCTGGTGAAACTTGGGCATCCGTTTGAAGTCAGAAGTGTTCATTAAGATAAGAGTCTTAAAAGCATTCAAAATTGATACTTAATGTCTCATATGAATGTAATATTTAGGAGTTGAACTATGGATTGACCACAGCTTGTATCTGCTCCAATGTCTTCCCTTTGGTTTCAGGCACCACGGCAATGACAAAGACAATGGCCAGCGCGTTGATCACCGCATAAATAATGAAAGTTCCTGCACCATTTTTCCCCCGTTTTCAATGATTGCCTGGGGGAATGTTCAGACAAAAAGTGAATGATACAATATAGTTTTACCATAAGAGCTCCAGGACATGAGGAAGTTGAAAGTGTAAGAAACGGCCCATGCTCCAAACCAGTTCACCAGCGTAGCCATGCCTCCTGCTACTCCTTTAATATTTATAGGAAATATCTGCAAGTTCTTATTTGGTAATTAGTAAGACGATATAAGATCCTTACCAAGTAGTTTTCTTGCTACGAATGTGATCATTTGTATTTACCTCAGACATGACAACCCACGGCATTGCTCCCATTCCAGCTGAAAACGATGCTATGTACACCTGCTCGCACCAATAAATTGATATTCACAATCTACTTTAGGTTGGTGAAATCACTTGAAAGTAAAATTACTTACCATTATACCAACAACAGCCAGGACAGGGACTGCTTTCTGTGCCATGTCGTGAACCTTGAGATAGAAGGAGACCGCTGTGATCAAACAGCCTATCACTAACCCTGTTGCAGAAACCTACCACCAGAACACCTTCGAGTTAGTTATAAACTTATAATCCTATTCCCTGTCTAACTCTTTTGAGGACTTTTTTTTTTTGTTTTTTTGTTTACCAGTAGCAATGGCTTTCTTCCGGCTTTGTCAACTATAGGTGCATTAAGCGCAGTGATTACAACCTGGTTATGAACAAACCAGCAGAGAGATTAAGACTATAATCATTCTATAACATTGAATTGTTCTCGTTACATAAATAAGATGGAACCTGAAGAACAGCATATATTATCATCCCAAGTCTTGGTGGGAAACCTGACACACAAAGATAGCAGATTAAATACAAAGTGAAGGTGTATAGTTTCTAATTTAAGACTCTTATGTTAAAGAACCTGCTTGCTCAAATATAGAGCTTGTGTAGAAACAGATCCCGTTGATTCCTCCAAACTGCTGAAACACCATCAACCCGAATGCTATCTGCTCCGACAATCAAACATGCAAACTGGTCACACATGCAACGTGACAGAAAAAAAAAATTAAAGATATGATTTGGGTAGGTTATGGTGTTACAAGAACAGAGCGTATGTATCTCCTCTGAAACAAATCCAACGCCTTGGCTTTTGGAAGCCTTTCCAGAGTTTCGATATAATCCTGTCAAGGAATGGTAGGAGAGATGTTTTTAAGACCAAGAGATGCTTTCTTGGTTCACAAGAAAACAAATGCAAGATTTAAAAAAACCTGAATCTCAGCTGCCTCCTCCGATATATTAGCTTTCTTCCCACGGAGCTTCCTCAGTGCAGCTTCAAACTCTGTATCACGGCCCATCTTTGCCTACAAGCATATGGTATCATCCATTAAATTACCAAGAAACTGATACATTAGCTTCCATGGTGGCGATTTTTTTCTGATCTTACCAGCCATCTTGGAGACTCAGGGATACAAAAGAGGCCAAGAATGGAGACAGCACATGGGATGAGTCCTGAAGTCAGACAAGGTACCATATCAGTTTAACAAATGATTCTCGATTCAATATTTAGACTAGATAGATTCCTAACCTATTAGTGCTAGGACTCTCCATGTCACCATTGTGCCTATAATGAAGGAAACTGACACTCCAGTGCAGATCAGAATCTGTGGCACAAGAGGTAAACATCCATTTCAGAATTATCCTAACAAAGAGTCTTCAGGGTTTCTCTTTTACCTGATTTAGTGTGGTTAGAGCCCCTCTGAACGTTTTAGGTGCAATTTCTGCTATAAAGATTGGTACCTATCATCAACATATCATACACGAAGTGTTACTCTGTATACATGGATTGTGGAGTAAATAAATTAACTCTGATGGGCTCACCACGTAGGAGAATGCTCCCATTCCATAACCCGTTGCTAGTCTTCCAAGATCCAGAGCCACTACTCCCTTTGATTAGGGCACCATTTAACACAAAAATAGAGAGATATATATACATTATGCAAAGTTTTGAGACCAGCACAAGCATTTTGGTTTAGGGTCTTGAGTTAGACCTTGGCAAAGAAGATTGCTAGCCAACCGACGACACAAAAGGCAGAAGAAACTCTCATAGCCTGGATACAACAAATCCACTAGTAAGTAGTCATATATAGTCTCACAAAGCCAACTTTGATGGAAACTTTTAATCTTTTTCCTGACCCCTTTTCTTCCAATCAAATCAGCTATAGGCCCACTTGTGATAGCACCAATCATTGCACCAAAAGTCAGCAAAGAACCAAAGAGTGAAAACTGCAGAATCCAAGGTAGTGTGGTTAAGCAAAACTTCAATGGCAATGGATGATGATTCAGTTAAAAAAAAATATTATGCATAACCTCAGCTATAGTAAGAGAAAGATCATTCCTAATTGCAGCCTGAGCAGGTGAGGAGTATCCAGCCTGCATCAAAAACCCATTTTCAATTAAAAAAAAACGATGGCCTAACAAAGCTGGTGAGTTTCCATGTGAATTCACTTACACAAGAACCAAAAGCAAAAGAACCACAAACTGCAACAAAAGTGCTAAGATAAACCATCCACGGCTGCTCCGGTTTTGATTCAGCCATATCCTTTTCCACCAATGGTTCCCTGACTTCTCTGCTGTCATCACTTGCGTTTGACATCTTGATTATATATATGCCTTCCTTCTGGGCTTTTTCGTCTCCACAACTTACCTCAAAACTGCAAAGAGACGAACCCTGAAGCAAGAGTTGAGTAGAAAGGCAGAAGAACTGTACAAAGGAGCAAACTGGAAAAGCAGAGGACGAGAATAATGAAGATGATAACTTTTTATAGTTAATAGTGACTTTTTTAGGCAAGAAAGCTTTGTGTGGGGTTTATTACCAAAGAGATGAAAGCTCTGTTTTATGTCTTTTTGGCATTATATTTAGGGGGCAGATTAGTTTTCTCTATAGCTAATCACAATGTTGAGCTAGTTGATAAGGGGATGAAACCAACCAAATTGAGGTAAATATAAAACGAATATTCTGTATAAAAATATCATCTTTGTGCTTTTGGTAAACTTACTTACAACAAGTTGTATAAATAAAATTGGACACGGCAAATGGAGTCACAAACATGCTAGTGGCAGTCTTGACGCCGATGTGATAGAGACAGACACGTGATGTCTTTGGACTCTTGTCAAGAACATGATCTCAGTTTCTTGACTTCCTATGAATCCATCCAAAAGCCAATAAAAATCTATCTTTTCCGGTTGTCGGGATCTGGCGCGTATAACATCATAGTTCGTCTCTGACTACTTGATTGTTCAGAATAGATTTACGATATTCTTTAAAACATCTGTATAGTGTATATTATTATTTTTTTCGGCGAAGATATAATTTCATAACTTAAACGAGTTTACAAAATCATTACAGAAACTACGAAACAAATCATTACATAGACTGTACTGAAAAATATAAAACAATTACCAAGTGGATATGATAATATGCTTCCTTTTGAAACTTTTACTCGCTTTTCTGATGCAAATGTTGTGTGTGGCTATCCTTTTCACATAACTGCTTCAATTCGCACATTGACATCGTACTGCAAAACTCATTGATTTTCTTGAGAGCTTTGAATAGTCAAAAATCTAAACACAGTGCCATTACATACATTATTTAAAAATCTAAAAATAACATATAGAGATACTATTTATACATTTTAGGTGATGATGGAGCTGATGGTTGATCCATCATCATCGTCATCATATGTTCTTTGATCTTTTCTTGTGGTTGCTGATGATAAGTCTCCTAGCATATCATATGGTTGATGAAGAAGAAAGTAAAGATCAGATGATGGAAGAGAGTTTAAACTTACAGTATAACCTCTTTAAATTAATAATCGATAGATTAATATCTCTATAAATTAATATAATTTCATAATCCCAAATTAAGTTTTTGGTTCAATTAGTATCTAGATAAATTAATAATTTCTATAAATTAATAAAAAAATATAGTTTTGGTGTAGTCCCAACATTATTAATTTATAGAGGTTTCACTGTATATGACAAATATGTGTGTGTACGGGGGAGACTATTAATTAGGTTGTTAATCAATTATAATTAAACTAAATCAAAGCCATAAATTTCTTATATTATTGGAGAAACATATTTAAGTTGTAATATTGAGTACAATAGTAATATCTTAAAATAAAAAAATTAAATAATAAAACTTTTGTAAATTAATATCTCTATATATTAATAAAATTTCAAAGTTTCAATATTATTAATTTATAGAAATTGTACGGTATTGTCTTCAATAAATAAGATAATAAATGATACTAAATAATAATTTTCCTTTTATCTGAAGAGTTATTGTTTAACTTTTTTTGGCTAAATGACAAATTTATTGTTTAAAAGAATTTTACTTATCTGTTTTATTTTTTTATTGTCAAAAATTTTCTTTATCTGTTAATAATTAAGTAGTGTCTTTAAAACCTGACCAGGTAACAAATTGGAAATACTTTGGATCATAGATCATTATGGTGCGACCGAGTTCGAATCGGGTTTGATTGGGTTTGATACAATTAAATTGAATTTAATGATATTTGTAAATAATGAGCATATTCTTACGAAATAGATCATACCAAAAATGTTTCGATAGACGTAATGTTTACAAAATGTAGAAAATAAAAATTAAAATGTAACAAAAATAATAAAATAATTTAAATTATTCAAATCTAAAATCAATACGAAAAGCACATTTAAACTTTTTCCAGATTTTTATCACTATAAATATTTATCGCCTTTTAAAAATATATGAACATTAGTTAAGAAATTATATTTCAAATAAAAAAGTATTTTATTCTTTTTAAATTATAAAAAATTCACAAATATAAATGTTTCAACTATAAAAGTTTTCAACACAAGTGATCATGGATAAAATTTAAATAAGGTGAAAAATAGACAAAACAATAATTTTGACAGAAAAATTAAACTTTGCGAATCTTGTGGATTATGAGTTGCAGATACATCAAAAGAAAAATACGATAGGTGATACTTTAGTAATCTTTCATAGATCATATTTTTACTTAAGAAAATTAATTGTTTTATTAATAAAATTTTAGTTTATATATAAATCAAGGGCTGGCCAGTTCGTTGAATAGCCGGTTTCTGGGTTTTTGAATGTTCGATATAGATTTTTAACCGATTTAATTTTAATTGGTTTAGATACTAATCAACCCAGATTACTATTCGATACATGGTTCAATCTGGTCCGGTCTGGTTTTTAAGAACACTGTAAGAATTGAATACGTAGGAAGCCTTGTGACGTGGCGGTCTAAACCTCTGTTCTGTATCATTGCTTCCATCTGTCGCAAAAGTAAATGCTTTCCGCCGAATTAAATGTAAAAACCGGATCTTCAACCAAAGATTCCTTCTTTTGTATTCGAGTTAATGAACCCGACCCGGATCCGAATTTCAGTATTCGACCCAACTTCGGAGCTTTCTATTCAGCAACTCCGTCAACAAGTTAACCGGAACATCTTAAAGCGTTCGTGAAACTTAAAAAAACTGGGTTCGCTCGGCTGTCGATTTTGCATGAGTTGGCTGTCGGTGAAACGATCCGACCCGGGAGTGGAATCGGATATCATCATCATCATCATCAGGTGGACTTGTGCAGTTGGAGAATCAATTTATGGAATTAGGGTTTTTTATTTTCCGGGAGTGAAGGATTGATCGATAGAAGAAGAGGGGATTGATCCGAAACAAATCATCATGTGGTTCTCCTTCTTAAGACCTAGAGATCGTTTCTCCTTGCTCGAACTCAGGTTTTCAATTTCTGTTCCTCTGTTTTGTTAAGTTCCCAATTGACTCTAAAAGTACTCTTTTATGTGTAAAAATTGTTTCTTTTTAATCTCTCTGCGAGTAGAATTTACATCTAATTAGTTAGGGTTTGAATCTCTGTATGTTGCCATTGACTATTTTAAAGTTCAGCTTAGTGTATACAACATTGTATGATATAAGCATAAACTTTGTTTTTCATTGTCTGTGTAGGCATCTGACTGACCAGTTGACAAAAATTCAGATAGTGAACGACACCAATAAGGTCAGTGATTGCCATCATAAGCCTCTTCCTTTTTTATTTTTTTTCTTCTTAGTTTTTCATCTTCTTTTTTTTCTAAACATTTTGAAGGACTTGGTTGTCGAGGCACTGAGATCAATCGCGGAGATATTGACTTATGGCGATCAGCATGATCCCTCATTCTTTGAGTAAGTCTTTTCTTTCGAATTTATCTGTCAGTTTAATGTCTTAGTGGCAGATGCTAATATTATTGCAGGTTTTTTATGGAGAAGCAAGTCATGGGAGAGTTTGTACGTATATTGAGGGTTAGCAAAACAGTTTCTGTTTCTGTCCAGTTGTTGCAGACCATGAGTATTATGATCCAAAACCTCACAACTGAACAAGCCATCTGTGAGTTCTGTTCGTACAGTATATTTGTCTTTGTTAATATCTCATGACTATATAGTCTATTTATGATCCTCTTTTTTTTCTAAACTCATTGCAGACTACTTGTTCAGTAACGAATATGTAAACTATCTGATAACATATACATTTGACTTCCAACATGAAGAGCTTCTATCTTACTACATATCCTTCCTAAGGTACATTTTTTTTGTTTGTATTATCTCGTCTTTAGGAAGTACTTATCGACTGTATCCGATAACTCTTTCGTTTTCTTTATGTAGAGCTGTTAGTGGGAAACTCAACAAGCATACAATATCGTTGCTTCTGAAGACTGAGAACGTGGGTATTCTTTAAGTTGCATTTTCCTTTTTTACTGTTGTATGTCCTTTATGGGTAATTTATTCCCCCATATTTTAATTCTGCGTTTCTGCGTCTAGGATGTAGTAGTTTCTTTTCCCCTCTATGTCCAAGGTATACAATTTGCATTTCATGAAGAGAACATGATACGCACTGCCGTTCGTGCCCTGACTCTTAATGTATATCACGGTAAGTCGTTTATAGTAGCTCTTTCGATTTGTGACTTGTATGATAAAAATACTTAGAGCTCTTTTAGCATCGTTTCTGATGCCTTTAGTTTGTTTTTGCAGTTGGCGATGAATCTGTGAATGATTATGTAGTTAGCCAACCACACACCGAGTACTTTTCAAAATTAGTTTCGTTTTTCCAAAAGCAATGCATGGATCTAAGCGCAATGGTGTCGAACACGCTAAAGTAAGGTTCAGTGCATTTTCATTTCCAAAGGAAATAGCTTTTAGAATTTATCATTTCTTCTCACAAACCCCTGTTGTCTTATCTATCTACTTGTTTAGTTTGTGTTTGATCCTTGATAAATATTTTTATTCTAAAAGATTTTAATTTATATTTGCTACAGAAGCCCATCCCCAGAATCGGGTGGAAAACTGTTTTCTGCCGTTGATGGGATTGAGGACACCTTGTACTACTTTAGTGATGTTATCTCTGCTGGCATACCTGATATCGAGAGGCTTGTAACCGATCACATTCTGCAGCATCTAACTCTCCCACTTCTTCTTCCCTCTCTATGCGCTGAGGCTGTAAATGTACAAACTATCACCTTTTCATCTTAATTTTCTCTTTCAGCATTGAATTAGTTTTTCCCTGCTGTCTTGTTTTTATTAGCAGTGTTAGATTTGAGTATCTGCGAGAGTACCATTTCAGATTTCAGTAAAACTTTGCTTTTTTTTGTTATTTCAGGATATGTCAGTCGATCCTGTCACTTCTCTCTATCTGCTTTGCTGCATCCTTCGGATAGTTAAAATAAAAGATTTGGCAAATCTTACTGCTGCTACTCTTTTCTGCCCTGTTAAGGCTTTCATTTCAAGTTCCCTAGTAAAACCTAATAGTAGCTTGGCTCCTGAACGCCCTAGATTTGGGAATGGGCATCCAGACAATGGTGTTGCTGATCAACAGTGTTCAAGCACTGAAGTCTTGAATGAGGATGGAGATTCCCACGTTTGCAATGAAAATACTACGAAAAGTACCTTCAACAATTCGCATATTACATTTAGGTAAACATGTTAGCTTAACAAAACCTGCATGAAGTTGAGATAGTTGCTTTTTTACATTCCTTATGCTGTGGATGATGATGTCTTAATATTTTTCTCGATCTCTTAAGCTGGTGTTCTCTTTGTTACTAGGGAGACCTTACTTCAATATATTTCTGAGGGGGATGATGTGCAAGCTCAGGGTTCCTTGTTTGTGTTAGCCACTTTGTTGCAGACAAAAGGTATTTGCAGTGGTGTTGGTGCAGATTCTTCATGCCTTTTTTCTGGTTTTGATGTTTTAACATTCTCTTTCGATAGAACTTGAAGAGTCAATGCTAGATGCTTTCGGCATTCTTCCTCAGCGTAAGCAGCACAAAAAACTATTACTGGTGAGTTTCTGTCATTATCCTTTACTTGTTGGGTAGCTCCATCTTTATCTTATTGAAAACTTAATTTGGTACTTACTCTGACAGCAATCTTTGGTTGGGGAGGACTCTGGTGAAGAACAACTATTTTCACCGAAAAACGGTTCTATGAGAGATGGCTTAAGTAGCGAACTTGATTTGTGTCTACGGAAGCTGGAGGTACGTCTCTGTATCTCTATAAATTTCTTTCCTTACCATCTCTTTGGCTTTTGTCTTATTCATTCAACTAACTTCAACAGGAGCAGTTTGGAGTTTGCTGTTCATTACCTGGGGCTGCAGTGTGCCCTCGTGTACATAGACATCAGGTAAAATTATGAATTGTTGTAGTTGTTTCTGAAATTTCATCTGCTAAAGCTAGGTTCTTTCTCGCACAGTGCAAAAGTTATTGTCTTGAATTAATTTTTTTTCAAAATGTGGTTTAGGTGGTGGATGCATTGGTCAGTCTTCTCTGCCGTGAAAACATATGTGCAGAAACATTATGGGATGGAGGATGGCTTTTACGCCAATTGCTTCCTTATAGCGAGGCAGAATTTAATCGCAAACATCTCAAGATGCTAAATGTATGTTTGTTCGGTTTGAGATTGTTTCTATCTTTCTCCCTCCTCACTACTTTACCAATTTCCTGCTGATATCATCAGGATTCATATGAGAAATGCAAAAATGCACTAACCCAGGAGATCAAAGGCACATGGCCTGATCTACTCATCAGGGTACTGCTTGATGAATGGAAAAAATGCAAAAAAGGCAAGTAAATTGTATATCTTAGATTTTGATAGTAAAGAGAGTATCCAATACCACCTTGTATCTTATGTCTGACAGTGATCGAAGCTCCATCCCCTCAAAAAGAGCCTAAATCTGTTATTCTCCAGCTGGATAGATCCGCTTGTAATGGTAGAGTCTTTGTCTTACATTTTGCGCGGGTTCGCTGATAATAAATGTTGAATGTATCATGTGTACGCATACCATTAACAACTGATTGTTTTTACAGATAACACTGTTAGCGAATCATCATTCACAGCAGGTGAAAAATTGTGCGAGGTGGTAAAGGTTCGTCCATTGTGTTTCCTTTATATATGTTTGTGTGGAAGTTTATTATCAGTGCTGCTTATTGATGATGAATATGCTATAAACATCTGATAAATCGAGCTTTCACTCCTTAAGGTTTTTGTGCTTCTTCATCAACTCAAGATCTTCTCGCTTGGTAGGCCCTTGCCAGATCAGCCTCCTATCCATCCTCCTACCGATAGATCTGAAACGTCTCGTGCCACAACTACTGGTTTGGATCTTACAGTTCCCAGACCTGGCACCGAAGTGAAGCTAGGTTAGTACGTGATGCTCTTAATTCTTGCATTTCCATGATCGATTCTCATGTCTCTCAGTTTGATTGATTTGTATTATCTATAATTAGTTGAAAATTCCCGGTGCAGTTGATGCTGTACCCTGTAGGATAGCTTTTGAAAGAGGCAAGGAGCGCAATTTCTCGTTTCTAGCATTATCATCTGGTGTGTCTGGGTGGATTGTCCTTGCTGAAGAGTCACTTTTGAAGCCAGATCATGGAACCGTCCGTGTTACCGCACCTCTAGCCGGTTGCAATGTACGTACTCCTCTTTAACGAAAATGCTTGTAAAAATCACGCAAAAGGAACTATAGAGGAATGAGCTAATCTTCTATTTTGGTTTTTCAGCCTCGAATAGATGAAAAGCACTCAAAATGGCTACACTTGAGAATACGACCATCGATGTTACCTTTCTTGGATCCGACAAAGCGAGGAGTATATGAGAAGCTCAAGTCCAAAGGCCTAGTAGACGGGAGATGGACATTAGCATTCAGAGACGATGAATCCTGTCACTCTGCTTACTCAATGGTTGTACATGAGATCGATCTACAGTGCACAGAGGTTGAAAGAAGGTTACAGCCATTGTTTGTGCTTGACAGAAACCCGCAAGATCAATCAAACGTTACTTCACATGCCTTCTCTTCATCAACTTCGTCTAGCTGATGTCACTTTGCATTGCATTCGTATATGCGCATCTCAAATGCACTGTTAGAGCAGCTTCCATGATTCTTTCATATCTTTGCTATTTTTTTTTTCCTCTTTCGGAATGTCTTCAATGTAATATCACTGTATATTTGAATCAAATTTGTTACAGTTAATCTTCTGGAGGAATAGATGACAAGAGGATGAAAGAACTAATCACCTATTCACTAAACGAACTGTATATTCGAATCAAATTTGTTACAGTTAATCACCTATTCACTATTAAGTTTCACTTGCCACCTACTACATGTGTCCGAGGATTGTAAGTGTTTGTTTTCACTTGTGTTCGTCTTTCATGTATGTCGTTAGTGTTTGGTTGTCTATCAAATTGTTATGTCCGTATACTACTTGTATAGGCGTTTGTGGATGCCCCTGACATGGAGAGAATCCAGATGGATTTGAAGAGGCTTTCTCTTACCAATATCGTCACTGATAACAACAGAGTGCCTAAGAAGAAGAATCTCATTGAGGCAATGGACAAAGCCGGTGATTTGTTTTGTTTGTTTTACATACACTCCCTATGTCTGACATTGCAAGTGTCATCTTGACCTGTTAAAACTTTTTGCAGATGTGAAGAACAAGTGGGAGAAGAGTTAATGGATAGTGCAGAAGAGAAGAGCTGACCTCAATAACTTTGATAAGTTCAAGATCATGTTGGCCAAAATCAAGGTCAGTGTTCTTCTCTGTTTTGTTGTAAGGAACGGTCCCTTATCTGCCATATTCGGAAGATAGATAGATAGATGTTAGATCAATTGACTTGTTATATCTTAGGACAAATGTTAAACCTCAAAACCAGATACATGTTTCTAATGCCAATGCTAAACTCAGTTATTTACCTGTCTTACACTATATTCAATTTTCATGGCGTTGTAATTGTGTGTGAGCTTGCAAAGCTCAAGAAGTATTTCCCTCTTTTAAATTTGTTAACTGAATTTAAAAAACAAAAACAAAAAACAAAGTGAGTATTAGATTGAAACTATAAACTGATAGCAGCATTCTTAGTTCACAAAACGCAACAAGAAGTAAAATTCTAAGAAATATGTATTTTTTGCTTGCAACATACCAACTTTGAGTCACTTTTGGCTGAAACTCGATCAGATGCTGGTGTGGTTTAGGTCTCACCAAGCTTTCATCCTCTTGCTACCGCTTGGTCTTGCAATAGGAGCATCCATGGCCGCCATTCTCTTGTTGTACTTTCGGCGTAGAAAAACATTAGAAACCCAAGGGTCACTCCAGTCTTTAGTTTTATCCTCCTCGTCCTTTTTGTTTTTGCCACCATATGTTGTATCCTCTTTGACAAGGTGCGTCCACTTAGTTCCTCCACTCCGACCAAAGCGCTTCACCTGCATGACTTCCCTCAGAACCGACTTGTCCAGCCTATCTACTCCCGTTGGAGCAGAGTAGTCTCGCTTATATATACCGTCTGTTTCATCAGATCCTTGCTCTTGGAAGTAGGCACCCTTGTGGTAGTATCTTTGCATAAACTTCCACTTCTTTTTCGGTTTCTCTGATAATGATGAAGGCGGCTTGGGATCGTTACTCTCCCATTCTTTCCTCTCCTGCTCCGTCATGTTCCTCAGCTTGTCTACCTCTTCCTTCTCTTTAGTCATAGCCACCCTTGCATCTTTGTCTCTCTTGATCCTACCGAGTTCCCTTGTCTTCCAAGCTTCGTACTCTTCAGCTTCATTGGTCTCATCATCAGTATCAACATCTCCAAGATTTGCTTCTTCCTGTAACACGTTCTTGCGTCTCTCTTCGTCTTTTCTAACTTCCTCCACCACTATTGCCTTTGTCTCCATCCTCCTCATATTAATCTTTGCTAGTTTCTCAAGAGCTTCTTCTTCAGCCTCCATCCTCTCACGTTCTTCTACTGTATCCCTCTCAGCTTTCGGTACAAAGACAGGCTTCTTCATCTTGATACCGAACACCATCTCTTCTGAATCAGTCTCGTACTCTGACTCTTCTTCCTCTTCCTCATCTTGTACCTCTTCTTCTTCATCTTCTAGTGGAAGTAGTAGATCAGCCTCCTCTCGAGTTCTTTTCAGATTCTTTTCTCTGATTCTGCTTCTTCTTTCTTCCAGGGCTTCTACATCTTCTTCCTCCTCCTTTATAGTTTCTCCTTCTTCTGTAGACACAACCTCAGCTCTAACTTGTTCACGGCTTTCAGTTCTGGTGGTCTGACCTAAACGGCGCAGCCTTGGATCATCATCCTTATTCCTCTCCAACTCATCATCCAGAACATCAACCTTCTTATTATTGTGCTTCCCAACATGATCATCATCATCATGATCTTCTTCAGATTCCTTGGCCCACTTGGGAGCTTGACCAGGCCAATATCTTCCTACTCTAGTCTGACTAATCCCACCTTGTAGTTTTGCCCTAGTCGCAAGTGCAGCACCACTAACTCCTGCTGTGACCGACATCTTTGCAACTTGAGACGACTTGTAGTTCAATCAAACTCAGTTTATGTCTTTACTTTGAGAGAAACGTAATGACAGAAACTCAGTTTATATGATGACACAAACGTTGCCAACGAGAAAACCCTAATCTCGAAACTGGGTGAAACGTTTACTCAGTTCAGAAATCTGGAAGGTCGTATGATTTTTGTTCTCATATACATGGGCACTACGTGTGTATTTATAGCTAAATTTTTTGTTAAAAAGGTAATTTATTTAACTAACTAATTCCTATTTTCTTATTGGATATTGAACGAGATTTCCTTTTTCTAAGAGTAACGTTTTTTTTCCTTTTCCTTTTTCTTATACCTTAAAGATAAATACTCGATTTCTTGTCGGTCAATCAACCTTTCCGTTTCTCTAACTTATGGGGTTTTGGAATTATCTGTTAGTTCACCAAAAAAAAATGGAAATTTTCTGTGTTATTTGTCACTATATAAAGTCAAATTAAAGATCTTACGTATGCTATAAAAATTTCTTTGGTCCAGAACGGCAACCCTAAAAATCAAGATGATGAATTATCCAATCTACATCAGTTCAAGTAGCGATGATGAAGACGATGAAGTACAAGAGAAGCCCATTAATAGCCAACAACCTGAGACTGCCACCATCATCAAAGACGAGAGACGTATCTATGAAGCAGCGTTACAGGATCTGAATCAGCCCAAAACCGAGAAAGACTTGCCTCACGGTGTTCTCTCAGTTCCTCTCATGAGGCATCAGAAGATTGCATTGGAATGGATGCGTCAGAAAGAAAGAAGTTATAACAATTGTTTGGGAGGGATACTAGCCGATGATCAAGGGCTCGGTAAAACGATCTCGATCATTGCTTTGATCTTGTTGCAAAAGTTGAAGTCACAATCAAGGCATTCGAAGCGAAGAAGAAGCAGAAGATCCGGTGGTACGTTGGTTGTTTGTCCAGCAAGCGTTGTCAAACAATGGGCTAAAGAGCTTGATGACAAGGTCTCTCTTGAACACAAGCTCTCTGTTTTGGTCTACCACGGTTCTAAAAGAACCAACGATCCTGTCGAGCTGGCAAAGTACGATGTGGTCGTGACAACTTACGCGCTTGTTACAAACGAAGTTCTTCAACCTTCTTCTAGTCATAGAAGATTTTCCGGAGCGCTAGGAAGAGTTAGGTGGTCTAGGGTGGTTTTAGATGAGGCTCAGACAATAAAGAACCACCAGACACAAGTTGCAAAAGCATGTTCCGGTCTTAACGCCAAAAGGAGATGGTGTCTGTCCGGGACACCGATACAGAACGAAGTGTGGGATCTTTTCAGCTACTTTAGGTTTCTCAGGTATCATCCATACGCTGAACGCTGTTTCTTCAGCCAAAGGATCATGGTTCCGATTAAAAACAATCGTCTCAGAGGTTACAAGAAGCTTCAAGCTATTCTAAGAGCTATATTGCTTCGACGTACCAAAGATACATTACTTGACGGCCAACCTATACTTCACCTACCTCCAAAGACTGTTACTCTTACTAAGGCCGAGTTCTCTCCAGAGGAGTTTGCTTTCTACAAGGGGCTTGAAGCAGCTTCACAATCAGAGTTCAAGGCCTACGCTGATGCAGGGACGGTGTCCAAAAACTATGTTGATATTCTTGTCATGCTTTTGAGACTACGCCAAGCTTGCGACCATCCACAGCTCGTTAGATCATCAGAGGAATCCGCTGTGGAACCTGCGAGGCATAGCGACTTTACGTCGACGAAAATCAAAGCCGTGATGGAGACGCTAGAGTCGCTTGGGAAGCAAGTCAAGACCTTGGTGTTCTCTCAGTGGACCGGTATGCTTGATCTGGTTGAGTACAACTTTGTCAAGAACGGTGTAACGTTCAGAAGACTAGACGGGACAATGTCTCTAGCAGCGAGAGACAAAGCTGTGAAAGAGTTCAACAATGATCCAAGTGTGCAAGTGATGCTCATGTCTCTTAAAGCTGGAAACCTAGGATTGAATATGGTCTCCGCAAGTCATGTGATTATATTGGATCTTTGGTGGAATCCAACGACGGAAGATCAAGCTATTGATAGAGCTCATAGGATTGGACAGACTCAGGCTGTTACTGTGACTCGTATAACTATCAAAAACACTGTTGAGGAGAGGATTTTGGCTCTTCAGGAGACGAAAAGGATTGTGGTTGCTTCTGCATTGGGTGAAGATCCTGGTGAGCTATCTGCGACTAGATTAACAGAACAAGATCTTGGTTATCTGTTTTTTGGTGTGAAGCAAGAGACTCTATAAAATTTTAGCTATAGGAAGATCTTGGGTATTTGTTTTTTTTTTTTGGTGTAAAACAAGATTTGATTTGGATGTTTTACATTAATAGCTATGGTGATTTTCTATTTAATAATTAGTTCTTAAATTTCCCTTCTTATATGAGCTTTAGAGTTTTCTTTTTTTCTATACCTATTTAAGAATTTCAAATGATTAATAACTAATGAAGCTTCCAAAAAATAACTTAAGTTCTAAAAGAGATTAGCTTAAAAGGAAGTAACCTTTTTAGTTCATATCAGTTTCATACCACAACTCCTTGCAGCCGGAGTCATCTTCATCTAAGGAAAATGTGTCAAACCTTCACAAGAGGAAGCATCAGATCACAGCGTTATGTTCTCAAGTTCATATCAATCTTGTGAGATTGGCAATACTCATTTTCTTATATGAATGAATCTACTCTCAGTAGAATGCTTTAATTAACACACAAGCAGTTTATAGGCTTTAAACAATTCTCAGTTTTGATGCAGTGCCCTTGGTTCAAAATCTAACTCTAATGAGAGCATGTCCCTCATGCTTCTGCTGACACATGGTGAACCTACTTGTTTACTATGCCAGCATTCAGAAAAAAAATTTAACCAAGCAAATACAAAACAGCTTTCATATGAAAAAAGTATACAAGAGATTAGAAAATAGGAATAAAAATTCAGACCTCAACTGCACCCATGTGAAGTCTTAAAATCGAACTTACATCTTCCACAACGGATCATCCCCCTAACTAATTTTTTCACATAGTTGGAACCAATCTTCCCTTTGTTTAAGAATGATCTTTGTTATCTTTAATGTCTCCACTTCTTACTGTTGCTTGTCTTGCAAGTCTTGTCGTCTACGAGATGCTTAAATAAAATGACCGTTTTCAGTAAGGCTACACAACTTTTGAAAATTCTCTTGCTAGAGGACATCAATTCACTGTTTATATTATTATGTGTAATAGTACTGCTGTCAACGAGGCACGCTCTCTCGTTTTTATCTACCGTACCAATCAGGTCAATGCTATTGTTTTTCCAATCGTCTGATCCATGTTAAACTCAGGAAGGAAGATATAATATATAATCTCCGGTTTTTTCTATGTCACTTGCAGTTTCTTATGCTATCCACATACTCAGTTTGAAACTTTCATCGTCAACTAATCGTAAAAACTATCTTTAACTAGGGTCTTAAACAATTAGCCCACTTGAAAATTTGTCAACTGACAGAAGACCACGAGAAGTCGTCGTTCTGATTATTAGCAGAAAGAAACTCTTCGAATATCCAAACTTGCCCCTTTTGACATGAAAATTTGTTATTTTATAGAAATTAATTTCTAGAGATAGTGCTTCACCATAATAAGCCAACATGGCTTTACAATAATCTTAAAGAAAAAAAGAGTATAGAATAATGAAAGCAAGATTCGTATAAGTATTGCAGAAAGAGGGTGGTATTGAAGTTCAAGAGCATTTTGTCACTAATGGGGATTCCATTGATTTCATTCACAAGCTTCTTTGCTGTTCTTGTTCTTCTTGTTCGTGCTCAGGACCAGTCAGGTACACAAAATCTTGCAGATTTAGTTGCGTTTCAAGGCTTTAAAATCTCTATGTGTGTGTGTGTTTATATTAACAGGTTTTGTCAGTATAGACTGTGGTATACCGGACGATTCAAGTTATAACGATGAAATAACAGACATCAAGTACGTGTCAGATGCTGCATACGTCGAGTCCGGAACAATCCATGGCATAGATACTCAGTTTCAGACAAGTTCTCTTGAGAAACAGTTTCAAAACGTTAGGAGCTTCCCTGACGGCAAGAGAAACTGTTACGATGTTCAGCCTCCGCGGGGAAAAGGCTTCAAGTATTTGATCAGAACACGGTTCATGTACGGTAACTACGATACTCTAGGACAAGCACCCGAGTTTGATCTTTATCTTGGGGTCAACCTATGGGACTCTGTTAAAATAGATAATGCAACACTGATAGTTACCAAAGAGATCATTTACACTCTTCGTTCAGACCATGTTCATGTGTGTCTTGTTGATAAAGACAAAGGAACACCGTTCCTGTCTGTGTTAGAACTCAGGCTCCTAAAGAGTGATACATACGAGACTCCTTATGATTCAATGATGCTGTTTAAAAGATGGGATCTTGGAGGGCTCGGTAATGCTCCTGTCAGGTGAAAAAATGAATACTCTTTTTTTATGTATCTTTGTGATGTGTTCTGTTTTTGTCTATCTTCTTAAATTTTGATAGTAATATAAAGTAAAAAGAACCTATAAATTTATTATTATTGTAAAGGTGCTCCAAAATAATGATTAATACCGTAAAATTATGATAATTTATTAATTTATAGAATTATTAATTATAGAGAACCTTTTTACATTACATATTAAAATATTCTTTGTTATTATTTTGAAATGATATTATGTTGATTAAAATTTATGAATTTGAATTTCATCTACATCTATTACATTATTTGATATAGATTTTATATATCATGAATATGTACCATAGAATACAAATGCATTTATAGATAATTAGATAAAATAATACTAAAATATTAAAATTAAAAAATAAAATTAGAGAAAAAAACATATTATGAAAAATAAATGAACAAGAAAATATTTTTTTATGTTTATATAAATTTATATGCACTAGTTAATAATTTATGATTTAGTCGTACCGTATTTTTATCTAATCTTATCAAATTATATTAGAGTTTATATCAACCGATTTGGGACCGGGATATTTATTAAACTGAGCACTAATTTTTAGTATCTATATTGCAGGTACAAAGATGATGTTTTTGACCGGATATGGATACCTCTGAGGTTTCCAAAGTATACAATCTTCAACGCATCTCTCACAATAGATTCCAACAACAACAATGGATTCCAACCCGCTCGCTCTGTCATGAATACTGCAACTTCACCTGAGGATTCAAGCCAAGACATAATCCTTTATTGGGAACCAGAGGTTCCTACTTGGAGATACTACGTGTATATGCATTTTGCAGAAGTTGTTGAACTTCCAAGTAATGAGACCAGAGAGTTCTCAGTGCTTCTGAACGAGAAGCCAATCAACATGACCGATTTTAGCCCTCGCTACTTGTATACGGACACGCTTTCCGTTCAGAACCCCGTGAGCGGTCCAAGACTCGAGTTTCTTCTTAGACGTACTGGCAAATCTACGCTTCCACCCATGATTAACGCAGTTGAAACATATCGAGTCAATGAGTTTCTTAACTCAACTACTGACGAACAAGATGGTATGGTTTCCTCTTCTGAAACATTAGCTTAGCAGTTTTCATTATTTACTTTTTTACTTATCCATGTTTGGTTTGAATTCTAGTTCAAGCAATTATGGTGATAAAGTCCAAGTATGGAGTGAAGAAGAACTGGCTTGGAGATCCATGTGCTCCAGTCAACTATCCTTGGAAGGATATCAACTGCAGCTACGTTAATAACGAGCCTCCAAGAATCGTTTCTGTGTATGCATTTCAAACATAGCCTTATATATGTCTCCCTCTCTCTATGTTCTCACCCCAAGAGTTGTGTGATCTGCAGGAACTTATCCTTCAGTGGCTTGACTGGCCAAATTGATCTAGCCTTCTTCAACCTTACCTCATTACAGAAGCTGTCTGTGTTTTTGATTCGTTCTATAAAGTTTGTATACATATAGTTTTGGAATCTTTAACTGATAAAACAAAATGTTCATTTCAGGGACTTATCAAACAACAGTTTAACAGGAAAAGTACCTGATTTCCTTGGAAATCTACATAACTTGACAGAGTTGTAAGTCATGCTATCTGGAATTCTAGATGTTGATATATGCCTTGAATATGGTATGACTAGAGTCAGTAACTAGCCGAGGATTGTACTGCAGTTTTCAGTTTAGTCATCCTTATTAAGCCTAGATGGGCGAGTATGTTAGCCTTATGGTTAAAAGTATTGAAAAATATACTTCATTAATAGATATCTCTTTTCTCATGCACGTAGCCAATTCATGAACTACATAAAATCTCTGTGTGGTTTTACTTTCTCATTTATTCATTTGTTCCCAAATTACCTTCCTCATCTGTTACAGCACTAGATTACATAATGGTTATAATAACTGGATAAATTATATATGTCTGCAGAAACTTGGAAGGAAACAAGTTAGTGGGTGCTCTTCCGGCGAAACTACTGGAAAGATCAAATAACAAGTCGCTTGTGCTAAGGTTGGTTCATGATTATTTTTTGCTTTCAAAAACAATGCAGATGCTCTGCAGCTGTTTAACCAATTCTGTTATGTTTTGGAATTGGAATTGGGTAAACGTTATCATAATATCTCTGCATTTTAATCGTTAGAGTTGGCGGGAATCCAGACCTCTGCGTGTCTGCTTCATGTCAAAAAACGAGTGAGCAGACAAAGAAGAATGTATACATCATTCCAATAGTAGGATCTGTCGCGGCAGTGTTTAGTCTTGTAATAGCAATAGCTTTGTTCTTGATGTACAAGAAGAGACAACCAAGAGGTAAAAACATCAAGAAAAGTTATCATGACAGGCGGTTCTAATAGTGTTAGGACTGGGCCATTGGACACAACAAAACGTTACTACAAATACTCAGAAGTCGTGAAAATTACAAACAACTTTGAGAGAGTACTTGGACAAGGAGGTTTCGGAAAAGTATACCATGGTTTCCTAAATGAAGAGCAAGTCGCTGTCAAGATTCTTTCTGCGTCATCAACTCAAGGGTACAGAGAGTTCAGAGCAGAGGTCAGTCTCTTATATACTCTAAAGTCATTATAATATGAGTGAGTTATTGAGTATGCATCCACTTGTTTGTCGTAAGGTTGAAATTCTCCTGCGAGTTCATCACAAGAACCTAACCGCACTTATTGGATACTGCAACGAAGCAGAGAATATGGCGCTTATATACGAATTTATGGCTAATGGAACCTTGGGAGATTATTTGTCAGGTCAGTTTCTCTTTTATTTACTTTTAGGTACTAGTCTTTTTGCTGATGTAGGTAGAGGAAACACAACTCACCTTTTGGTTACTCTCTTAAATAAAGGGAAAAAATCTTACGTCTTGAGCTGGGAGGAGAGGCTACAAATATCATTAGATGCTGCACAAGGTTTAAATAATATCAAGAACTCATACCAGAATAAGAAAAGTGAAAACAAAATGAAATGAACTTAGTCTTGTTTTGTTTTCTTTTCTGAAACTCAGGGCTTGAGTATCTTCACAATGGCTGCAAACCTCCCATTGTCCAAAGAGATGTAAAGCCGGCTAATATACTTATTAACGACAAGCTTCAGGCTAAGATTGCTGACTTTGGGTTATCTAGAAGTGTTGTTCCATTGGACGGTACTAACCAAAGTACAACTGCAGTTGCTGGAACTATTGGTTATCTTGATCCTGAGTAAGTATACATATCTTCTTCTGCTATGTTCTGTTATGGTTTCTGAGGCTGTGCTTTTACAAACTGAAGGTACCAATCGATGCAACAGTTAAGTGAGAAGAGTGATGTTTACAGCTTTGGGGTGGTTCTTTTGGAAGTTGTGACGGGCCAACCGGTGATTTTACGTTCAAGAATAACAGCAGAGAACATGCACATAACCGACCGGGTCGAGTTGCTTCTGTCCACAGGAAATATCAGAGGCATTATGGATCCAAAGCTGGGGGGGAGGTTTGATGCTGGTTCGGCTTGGAAGATCACTGAGGTAGCAATGGCGTGTGCATCTCGTAGCTCTAAAAATAGACCTACCATGAGCCAGGTGGTTGCTGAACTGAAGGAGAGTGTAAGCAGAGCATCAGCCAGTGGAGGTTCCGGCGCCAGTAGTGTTACAGAGCCGGCGATGACACATGCTGACTCGGGAATGTTTCCTCAGGCGAGGTAGATGATTGTTGAATCCATTTAATTTTTAACTTCCAGAAACTGGAAATTTCTGTGTGGTGTGGAGTGGGATTATGAAGAATAAGAACAATGTTGAGTTGTGTTACCCTTGTCTTTTTGTAAGACACTTGTACAAGAAGTTTCGTATTTAAAGGTCTTTTGTCATTATCTCAGTTTTGATCAATCTATTAAACTAGATGGGCATCCAACTTAGAACGATTGGTTATCAATGGATTGACTCATCTATCTTATATACCTGTTGTGTTGGTTTTTTTAAAACTGTCTTTGATGTGTTGTTTGGTTTATGAAGAATAAGAAAACAGAGAGAGGTCACATCTGGATAAATTCTTAAGAGTAAGATAAGAAATAGAGATCTTGATTTTATTTAAATGTTGATTAAGATTCTTTGTGCTTTGTAATCTTCCATGACCAAGTGAAATATTGGCTAGTTGATATGACTTTAGAATTCAGAACATAGTAGAGTAGAACAGAGCATAACAGAGGAGAATACAACAGAACAGAGCAAACCAGAACACACTAACTTAGAAAACAGAAACGACTCCTGGATAAGTAATCTGACACTACTTTGGATACAATCAAGAACACATGGATCTCCTTGCCAGTTTTCCTTCACTCTGTTATTAGCTTTGATCTTCCTCACGGTCACGGCGTCCTCTAATTAAAAGATATAAGGAAATCTGCATGGATAGAAATACTGTAATAATATATTTGATGATCATTTGTATGCAACATGGCACTCAAAGGCACACAAAATTTTATTATTCAGATTTTTAACTGCGAGTATGTGAATGTCTTTTGAGGTAAATATATTTGGAAGCACAGCATCATGTCTTTGACATTTGAGTATGCAGTGAGTACAAAGATGGATGGAGAAATGAAATCTCTAGACTAATACAAAATATCAACCTTGAATCTGGTATGATACATGGATAAAAGATTGGTGTCACAATAAGAAATGACACAATGTTTTCTTTCAAGTCAACTGAACTTACATTGCATACATAATGCAGTTTCTGAACTTGGCAACTTGGTGTTGGAACTTAGCAGCGAAATACATCCTAAATGGTTCCGTTGAAAAGTAAGGACTCCTAAATGTACTTTTGGAGTGGTTAACATGTTTCTCAGTTGTCTCCTTACTCGAGTCCATGCTAATGGTTATGTTCTTCACGTCTTTGGAACCCAATTTATTTTATCCACAAAGTCATTGAAACATTCATTGAATATATGGCCAAGACTAATAGAAACAACAATTTTTTGACCTTTAATAATTAGTTAGGTGAACTGGTATGACATGCCTTGTCGTTGACGTAAAATTTAAATATTCAGAAAAATCCATTTACCTAATGACTTCGTGCTTATTAGTTTATGATCGATCTGATCAATAAAAGTATATTTAAATATCAGACAACATGACAAGAGAGTCTTTGGCTATGAGAAATTGGTGGCGTGCTTCCAATTTCTTGTTTTGCTTTCATCTATAAGCTTTGTTGTTCTTATTCAACCTCAAGAACAATCACGAACGTAACTAATAGTCAGGTTTGAGTTAACTCTTCGGATATTGAGTATGTGTTCAGCAACTCCGTCGTCGTTGTTGCCGGAAGACCTTAAAGTGAAACCCATTGTCCAACAACTTCCAGCACCGTGAGTTTTCTTTTTCTTCCTTCTCTTCTCAATCAAAATTCTAGGGGTTAATAATTATGCTCTCTGAATCCTTCTTTTTTCTGCTTATAATTATCAGAGGCAGTATAAATATTATTCCCTCAGAGCTACTACGGGACATACTGTCCCGCCTTGGATTAAAAGCCAACATACATGCTTCTCTTGTCTGCAAGACATGGTTTAAAGTAGCAGTTTCCGTTAGGAAGTTACAGCCTCGTCCTTGGCTTTTTTATCAAATGAATGGAGAAGCAGACGGAGACTATGTTCTACTAGATCGGTTAAGGTCTCAAGCATGCAAGGTTTATTTTTCAGATTTAAAGGACCACGAATTCTCTTGTTCAAAGGATGGTTGGTTGCTTGTTTCAAAAAAAAAATTCCCCTCGTGCTTGGTGTTTTTATTAAACCCGTTTACCCGGGAGCACATCTACTTACCCAAGGCTGAACCAACATCGTGCTTAGCTTTCTCAGCAGCTCCTACATCAAGTAGTTGTTTGGTGGTCTCGCTCAACGATAGAAGTATCTGCTCATATATTGAGATTGCTACTTGGAGACCTGGTGAGATCATATGGACCACCCATAAGTTTGATAACTTGTTACCGGGTCGTAGATGGAAGAGCTGCGTCTTCTCAAATGGTGTGTTCTATTGTCTCACTACTTACTGCAACGTTGGGGTTTTCGACCCGTCTATAGCGACCTGGATTATTCTCCAAGTGCAACCCTGTCCAGCCTTTTTTCAGGTAGATATGAGTAGGCGAGTGCTGATGACTGAGCATGAAGGAGACGTATTTGTTATGCTTACAAGTCGTAACAATAGCCCAGCGATGTTTAAACTAAACGTTGAACGTAATGTGTGGGAAGAGAAGAGAGAGCTTCGTGGCTTGACAGTATTTGCAAGCCACCCTACCTCCCTTACAAGAGCTGGTCTCTTGGTGGAGGAGAGGAACAGAATATACCCATCACATAATGGTCACCTTGGCTTGTACTATTCCCTTGGTGATGGTATGATTAGCTCTCGTCTCCCTTCGAGCAACTATTTGTCTAACCGTATCGCTTGGGTGGATCCTCCTCACAATAATTACAATTTGTGATTTCATCTCTTATTTTTGTTTGACTAAAAAAACTTTACTTAAGATTTTACTAAAAGAAAAAAAAGTCAGTGTGGTTACCATGATTAGTTAGTTGCAATTCTGGTGTACACTCTAACTTGGACTCTCTGCTAGAAAATAATTGGATCAAGTTTCTCGTAATCCATTGCATACTCTGTAAGAGTTAAAACTGTAAGTGTTTCAATGATTCTAAATCTATTATAGACTTTCTATGTTAATCAGAATGATTGTTAAACAAAAAAAAAACACCCAAAATGATGTCTTCTAGAGCATATATGCCAAAAATTTATCATGATCACTTTACAGGTCAGAACTTAATAATGTTGCTTGTCTTTAACTCTTTGTCTTAGACGAGACCTGAGACTTCACTGTATTGATAACTGGTGAGCCAATAGAACACTATGTCCACGCTCCTATTTACAGATATAATTTTCACCAAGAACCCCGTGAGCGGATCAAGAAATACTGATTCTTACAAGGGTGAATATAGAATGTTAAGGCCCAATCTTCGAAAGCTATTTATGAAAATATCGATTCTAAATCACCTTCACATGTAGGAAAAGCTAAACAAGGAAAAACATGTATCCCCATATTACTTGGAGAGAAATTATTATTTCAATTACTGCAAATGTTTGCTTTAGTTTTGCAAAGCTCATGATCAAATTAATACACCTCAGCTTTTCTAGGTCTAAAACCAATATTTCCAATAGTAATCTACAGGTCTAATAATCTACAGATCCTCCTCACAATGATTTTACTGCGTCTTGAAGAACAATAATTACATGTCTAATATATAAGACTTCTTACTTTCTATGTTGTGAAAGGTTCTGGAGTTTCTCACCAAATTCTCTCCGGTCAATGTTTCAGCTTCTTACTGGTGCATCAACATCATTTTATTCGACTATCATGTGTTCTTTCAAACATTAGTTCTCGGTCTCAAGTGAAACGTCTCTTCGGATTCTTTTACCCCTTGAACACATCTATCTCTATTTTCGTTATAGTAGTCTTTTGTATTTAGTTTGTTGTTGAGTTCACCTCTTGCTGTATCCCTTCGACCCCATTGGACGTTTGTTTAACATAATAGTTTGTGTGACAAAAACACACAGAAGTGAAAACTTATAGAAGAATACTGCAGCTGGAGCTTGTAGAAAAGCTTCAAATTAGAAAAAAAAAGAGTAATGATATGATATACGGTTTTGGAATACTTTATGGTTTTGATAATTTTCCTTTTTACATTAGATTAGGGTTATATATCTTGTATAAAGAAATTTCTTATGATCAATAAAGAAATGGTATTATCAAAAAGCCCACAACCTATAAGATGAGTCAGGTCGTTACCAATGGTAAGCATGGAAGCAGTTTGAAGGTTTAATACATAGGTAAGGTAAATAAATTTATATACGTAATATTTTATTGAGATGCGATTCAAATGACAAAAAAAAAGAAAAAAAAGAATTTGTTCTTCAACACGCAGTAAAATCATCTACCTTGCTTGAGGAACCATTTCGGAATCAAGATTCACTGTAACCATCTTTGTCGAGTCACCTTGGTTATTATGATCGCTCACTCTGCCATCAACGATCTGTTTCAGCCCCATAACGATTTGACTCATCGTTGGTCTATGCGCAGACCTCTGCTCTGTACAAGCAAGGGCCAATTCTGCCATTTTCCAAGCAGAGCCAGCATCATATCTCTCTCCCAGACGCTGATCCACAATCCCTTTGATGTTTCCTTTGGCTAACATCGAACTGACCTGATCACTTATATGCCTCTTCTCTCTTCTTGAAGATGCAATTGCAGGCTGCCCTGTTATCACTTCAAGAAGAACAACTCCAAAGCTATAAACATCACTCTTCTCGTTCATTTGGCGCGTCGAGTAGTACCTACCATTTCAAGAACATAAAGTGATCTCTTCTAAATATACATTTTGCCAGTTCAAGAAAATAAATGATGTCATCCAACTATTTGTTTCTCATTTTTTGAGTGACTATAGAAAGCCAGACCATGTTAAATTAACTCTTCTTATAAGAGAAGACTCCTCCGAACAAGAATCAAACACATGACCTCATAGACCCTAATAGCCGTGTTCAAGAGGTTTAGCCATTAGGCCAACTCCTCAGAAGTTTTTTTTTATTATTATTTCAAGAACACAAAGGGATGTCTCCTAAATATTTGTTTTGCCATTTTAAGAAAAAATACTATAAGGCAGGCATAGATTCAAGAATGAGATTACTTACTCTGGATCAAGGTAACCTATTGTTCCAGCCACAACGGTTGAAATCTGATCGCTTCCTTCAACGGGGAAGCTTCTAGATAAACCGAAGTCCGCAATCTTGGCTTGCATCTTCTCGTTTAGTAAGATGTTCGTTGGCTTCACATCTCTGTGAACTATAGGAGGCTTACAACCATAGTGAAGATACTCTAGCCCTGAATTTTTTTACAATGAGAAAAGGACACTTCATTGATCAATTTTCGCATATTGGGTTTGGTTTCATTTCAAAATGTTTGCCAAACAAACCTTGCGCTGCATCTAGTGAAATCTTTAACCTCTCTTCCCAGCTCAATATAGATGACATTTTTCCTATTAGTCAAATGAGACAAAACATATATTATTATTTATGAACAAGGATGCACAAAAGGAGTAGCAGTGAAGCGAAAGTAGTACTGACCTGATAAGTAGTCTCCTAAGTTCCCATTAGCCATATACTCATAAATAAGAACCATACTGTTTCCCTCATTGCAATATCCGATAAGAGAGGTCAGGTTTGTGTGATGAACTCTCATGAGAATTTCCACCTAGGTGTGAGAACACAAGACGAAAAATCTGGAGATTAGACCAGTTAAGACCATTTCCAACCCGCATTTATATTTTTCTCTAAAATAAAGAAACTATGTTATAGATCTATCATCTATGTATATTTTTATAATAGAGTTTTTCTATTTTAGAAACAAAATATAGTGATTGGTTGGAGACTTTCAGAGATTGGATCCATGAATACTAAAAATTAAAGAATGATCCCTATTAAGAAACCCAACCTCTGCTCGAAACTCTTTGTAACCTTGAGCTGATTCTTCAGAAAGTTTCTTGACTGCAACTTGATCTCCATCTGAGAGTCTTCCATGGTATACTTCACCAAAACCTCCTTTGCCGAGAACTCTCTCGAAGTTATTTGTGATACTCACAACTTCTGAGTATTTGAAGCATCGTTGAGCTGTGTTCAGTTGACGGGTCCTGGCATCGTTTGTACCTTTAGAAAAAGGAGTATTAGAAGTGTTTACAATGTTTATGTCTTTCTTTATTGTATACAATGAATTTTTGAAAGTTTTGAACCTTTATGTGATCTTTTCTTGAAATGCAAGAATAAAGCTAATGCGGTCAAAAGAAGGAGCAGTACTATGAGTGATGCTACTACTGGAATGATGTAACCATGATTTTTCTTTGTCTTTACGCATGAATCTAACGAACAAAGCTCTGGATTTCCACCGTACCTTATGGTTACAACATTGAAATTTAAGGTATAATCAGTAAAGATTTCACAAAAAAAAACATGTTTGAGACATTGTTAAAGAACTTATCAAGCGAAAAACCTCAATGAAAGAGATCCATCCTTTGATCTCTCAAGAAGTTTATGTGGAATTATTCCTGTTAACTGGTTTCCTTCCAAATTTCTGCAAAAAAATACTCAGAAGCTGGTATGAAATATTGGAACAATATTAATCTTTAGAGGATGACTGTATATGTTTGTTATCTTGCGTGACTTACAAGTCAATCAAATTTGGTAAATTTGCAAGGAAATCTGGTACTTCTCCTGTTAAGTTATTACCTGATAGGTCCCTACAATGACAGTGGGTTTTGTTAGTGTAATATATTTGATATTGTTTTTTGGAGGGTGTAATATATTTGATAAAACTCTCTTTATTACAAGTCCATGAGTGTTAATTACATCAGACACAGAATAAATACTGACAGTTTTTTTATGGATGTAAGATTGGAAAAGGCTGGATCAATCTGTCCAGTCAATCCACTAAAAGATAAGTTCCTGCAAATTGAAAAAAAAAACAGAGAAGTGGATGTGAGAGCAGAGCAGATAAAAACAGAATATAGCAGAGAAAAACAGAGCAAACAGAGAAAAACAGAGTAAAACAGAGAAGAATATCTTACAGAGAAATGACTCTTGGGTTAGTAATGTTATCACTATTGATACAATCAAGACCTTCCCAAGAATAATCTACAGGAACACATGGATCTCCTTGCCAGTTTTTCTTCACTCTGTAATCATCCTTGATCTTCGTCATGGCATCGACTAAACACAAAATCAAAACTGTACATAAATACATAATAATATACGTAGACAAAAAGGTTGGTTAATGTTTCAGAAAACCTTACCATCCTCTTGATCAGTTGATAACTGAAGGAACTCATTAACTTGATATATCTCCATGGCGTTAACGATCGGTAGAAGCATTTCAACAGAAGTTTGTACCAAAGAAAACGCATGTATTGGTCCGGTTACTGGGTCTGGAGTGAAAACTGTATCCGTATACAAGTAGCTAGGCCTAAACTTTTCAGCAAGTGTTGTGTCGTTGTTGTAATAAATCGTGAATTCTCTCGTCTGGTTTGTTGTGAGCACTTCAACCTCGGCAAAATGCAGATATACATAAAACTTCAACCTAGGGTCTGCCGGTTCCCAATACAGAAGTATGTACTCGTTAGCGTTAAGCGGTGTTGTTGCGGTGCTCATGACAACACTAGCAGGTTGGAAGAGGTTGTTGTAGTTTTGATCGATAGGGAGTGACGTGTTTAGTATCATATTGTTCTCAAACCTACTCGGCATCCATATGCGATCGTAGACATCATCTTTGTATCTATAAGAAATGAGTTAGTAGAGGAAGTAACACTTAAAGAACATCGGCAAATCGAATCTTAACGAAACAATCTTTTCAAACCAGTTTTTTTTTTTAAAAAAAATCGGTCTAGACATTCAAAAAGTCGGTCTAGGCATCCAAAAAATCGGTCTAAGCATCCGCCTGAACATTAGTTCTTTATAAGGCGCCTAACCATTGTTTAGTAATTTCTTGAACATTGAAGGAACATAAAAGACTATTTTGTTACCTGACAGGAAGATTACTAATAGAGCCCAAATCCCATCTCTTATAAAGCATGAGAGCCTCATAAGGAGTCACATAAGTATTGTTCTTCAAGAATCTTACTTCCAACACAGACAAGAAAGGAGTTCCGCTGTTCTTATCAACAAGACAAACATGAAAATAGTCTAGAGAGGGAGTGTGTATGATCTCTTTGGTTACTATAGTTGTTGAATTGCCAAGAACAATAGAATCCCATAGATTAACTCCGAGATAGAGATCGAAAGTGGGTGGTGCTTTTCCGAGTCCATCATAGTTTCCATACATGAAACGGGTTCTGATCAAATACTTGAATCCTTTGCCTTGTTGAGGCCACACCTTGTAACAGTTTCTCTTACCGTCAGGGAAGCTTCTTAGATTGTGAAACTGTCTCGCAAGAGAATTATTTGTCTTAAGCTCGGGAGCTATGCTCTTGCTTGTTCCTGACTCAACAAACGTTGAATCCGAAACATATTTTATGTCTGTTGTCTCGTCATTGTAGCTCGAACCATCCAGTATACCACAATCTATACTCAAAAAACCTGTAACATACAGAGAGATATTAATCAGATTATATAACTCATTAACATCCGAAGAACTAACCAAGTAAATGCTGTTTTAAGATACCAGATTGGTCTTGAGCATGAACAAGAAAGAGTAGAAGAAGAAAGCTCATCCATGAAAGAGAGCTTAAAATCGTCATTACCAGATAGAGAATTTTATCACTTTGATTATTTTCTCATGGATTTTGCCGCTCTTTATGTTTCAAGGTAATGGGAGCTTGCACGTTAGTTCAATCATGCTGGCTTAATATTAAGTCAACATTCAATAGCAAAATTCAAATATTTTATTTTGTCAAACGTAGCATCTTTTGTGATTAGTTTCATGATTGATGTAGTTGTAACAGAGGGAGGGGTACTTTGATAAACTATCTCCAATTATTCCGTAGTCTGGCATTAGATTTATTCTTTCTCTTAGTATGAAAACTGAACTAGTCGTATTAGGTTGCAAGTCTTAACCAGCCAAACAATGATCAAAAAGACCAGAAGAAAGTGCAGAGACATAGAAAGTGTAATAGAATAAACAGAGGACAGGTAAGGTTAAAATCAGGAAAAATTGCGGATTAGTGCGTGCATAGCGTGAAAGGTAGATTCAGAAATTATTTTTAGCCGGATCATAATATGTCAAGCAACAATATCACAAAAAATACCTATCAGTAATATTGTTTTCACAATATAAAAATATAATAAGTCTTCAAATGTTGACGAACCCCGAGTCTTTAATAATATATTGGGCTGTGATATTTACGAAGTATTAAAAAATTATGCAAAAATATACTGAGGAAGGTGTCAATTGGGGAACTAAACCTGTGTTTAGGGGGGGGTCACAACTACAACTAACACGACTTGAGCTGGATATTCTTAAGAGTTTTTAATACAAAACAAATGATTTGACCAAAAAAAAAACAAATGATTTGACAAATTTACCGGGGTCAGCTAACCCCCTTACTCCCTTTGTAGATCCGCACGTGCATACCGTCTGATCGATCACTAAGTTGAATCGACTATTTTCTCGTTAGAAGCATAACCAAGGAAAACGAAGAACAGATGCAATAAAGTAAACGCTATATTGCATGACAAATACATATAAACCAAACTGGTAGAGCATATGCAAACTCTTCCAAGGTTGACCAAGAGGAAGGCAACAATTCACTTGACCAGCTTTTAGCATTCAATAACATTAATTACTTCAAGATTGTTAGCAATGCAATTATATATGAGCAGATAATCTTTCAAGTTGAACCGTCTGCGCTATGCTTCTAATTATATCAAGCTTTATAAAATATAGTAGTTCACAAACAGCGTTAAGACAGCCAAAAACATCGACATAATTCCATGGCTTGCAACTGTATATACAAACACACAACCTCATCAGTCTCGAGAATCATCTGTTTATGCCCAAGCCTGTCTATGCAAACCATGCATCAGGACTAGACTTTCATCGCGAGCTGGATATGTGAAATCACTCTTCATCGTCCCCATGTTTCAACAGGTAGATCGGATCTGGAAATTGCGCTAGCTTGACTTCCAGCATCTCATTCCCCGGAACGTTCAACTCCGTGCTACCTTCTACCTCTTGTCTAAATGATGAATCATCATCTATATCATTTCAATAAGAAAAAAAAAACAAAACAAATGAATCACACCACACATATCAGTTACACAGAAAATATAAAAATATCAGTTCCATAATTACAAGTTCATCATTCAGACAAGAACTCTAGAAGACAAAACATAATATCCCCTTCACTGTCTATCACCCCTAACGATCTCACACCACACATATCAGTTACACAGAAAATCTAAATATATCAGTTCCATTACATTACACTACATTACATTACATTACATGTTCATTCAGACAATACCTCTAAAAGACAAAACATAATGTCCCCTTCACTGTCTAAAGAACGTATCACCCCTAAAGATCTCATCTCCAAAATCGAAACTTTTTTAATCAGAAACTAAAGAAAAGAAGCAATTTACACAAAAGGAGCCATTTTTAAACAAGTAAGACCCATTAACCCAGCTGAGACGATTAAACCCTAAAAGGAAGACAATTTACCAGGAGGAACGAAGAAAGAGGAGCAAGGCCAGCCAGAAGGAGAAGACAGAGAGAGAGCCTCCTCCTCCGTCAACGGATGCGTGACCTGGTCGACCAAATTAGCGATCTTGGCGGCGGTGTTCTGGTGCGGTGGGACCCAGAAGGATGATCCGGGGGAGAAAGGGAGCCAATCGGGAGTCGAATTCTGAACGACGATCCTCCGTACGAACTCGTTCAGCTTCTTCAGAACCGCGGCTTCGGCCTCGGCTTTGGAAGTCGCCGACGAGGAAGAATCCAGGTCGATCTCGATCAGATGAGGTTTCGAGGAATAGGGACGGCGGTTGAAACAGACGAGGCTTGGCGCCGCCGCCGTCTTTGGCTCGTTGAAGCGACGGAGGAAGAATCTCCCGTGGGGAATTAGGGTTTTCGACAGCAATCGGGACATTTTTTTTTTGGAGGAGGAAAAGGAAAAAGACAGCTTTTTCAGATTTATAGAGGATGTCCGAGTAAGGCGGTGTCACGCGGTGCAACTGAAACGGGTAACTAAAGATGTCCGGTTTATTGAGATCCGACCCGAGTATAGAACTAGAAAGAAATGTTCGGTTCTTTTTCTCGGGTTTGGTGATTCCGTTTTTGAGTGTTTAGTTTGGGCTTTAAATGGGCCGAGAGATCTGATCCCCTAGCTTTCAAGTTTTGTGTGAGGAATAGTCAGTCTTCTTGGTTGATGCGATTTGCTGACCCATTCCCCTAATGCCGCTGTCAGTGTCATATAGGGTGTGATTGGTAGTGGCTGTGGGTGCTCTCCACAGCCCCATTTATTTCTAAATCACCAAAATCAAAGCAATCAAGCTTTAATTTATTTTTTTAAACTACAGCTCTTGAAATAACTTACAGCTGTAGAAGTGCTCTGCAGAGCCAAATATCCAAAGCAATTTTTTAGTGCTTTCATAAAATTCTACAGCAATAAAATCTAAAGTTACAACAAAAAGTCTACAGGTTATTTTTTACAGCAATAATTTCAAAGTTACAGCTGTTACCAATCGGACCCATAATCTTATTTTCCAAAATGTTAATAGAACTATGCTCTTATGTGTCTGGTATACGTAGATTGCACGTTATATTTGACAGTATATGGTTTTAAAGACCTGTATCTGTTTTTTTTTTTTCTGTTTTCTACCTCCATTGCAAGTTAGATCCCTTGAATTTGTTTCAGAAGAAAGGAATAGTCTGATTCAGATCATTCGAGCTTCTATTCTCAGTTCTGATCTAAAAAACAAGTAATATAAATAATTTTAAGTTTTTAAAGAATTGTAACATTTGTTTGCGTATGGTGAGATATCCAGCTAGACATTGGAGCTTCCAGCTATTATTTTGTTTTATAATATGCAAAAATAAGAACGTAGTTCTACAGATTTCTGTCTGAAAAAAAAATGATAATAATGCTTAATAGCAATTTCAACAGAAGAGAAGAACAAAAATCACTAGCTTTCAAAAAAAAAAAGAACAAAAATCACTCTGAAAAGATTAACAACGAGTAGTGAAAACAGTTTAGTTAAAAATGTCCCAACGTCCCCAACCAAATGAAACTTTCCTATGCTTCTCAGGATTACGACGCTTTTTTTTCTTCTATGCTCTCAAAACGACTTTGCAGCGAGTTATATCTTCTAGGGGATGGATTCCATAAGTTTAAAACTTGGTTCCTTAGAATGTGTAATGGGACGTTGGTCAAAGAATCCGAGTCAAAAACAATACCCTCCTCCTTTGCTTTGCAATTTTCATCGATCAATCAAAACCAGTCGTGTATTTTGGAAAGAGGTCCATCAGTTTATCGAGAGCATCTGCGTGGAACTTCCTTCCAAAGAGATAGCAAGGTCTTTTGATTCCGTTCCACATGCATTGTGTCCATGTTACTATTCCCTGTGTTAAGAAAAAAAGGAAGCATTCATTATAAGAGGACCAAAAAAACGGTAAATGTAGAACTGATTACAAGTGGTGTTTAGAAGCGTGTACCGTTCCTTCACTTGTTACGCGTGAAACTGCGTCGATGGACTGCAAAAGGTATACATATCTCAATGGAAGCAAGCAGAGGAATATAGTCAGTCAGTGAAGAGACTAATTACCGTGAGGTTTTTAATTAACTCGTGTGTGACAACTTCAGGCATGAATGTTCTTGGATGCCACTTTCCCTCAGACCAATCAACATATGTAAGAGTCCAGTTAGCAATCCCACCAGGATCAAGCATCTGAGAGATAATAATATATATCACACCAAATTATATTTAATATTAAGATAAGAAAAAAACAAGTACAAAAAGAACATATTCTCACATAGAAAAATGTTGGCAGGTAGTGTTCATCAGCAATGCAGTTCTTGTTACTCTCTACACCTGGCTGCAGATAAATAACAATAAAACCTTCCTATTAATTAATATAACTGAGAAAACAAAAGTAAGAAAACATGTGGTAAGGCCATACTCACCCCACAGTAGTCCCGGAACTTTGAGTAGTATAGACTGTCTGCCATAGTCATGACAGCATGCTGACGTGTCATGGAGAACCACTGCAGCCATAACAAAACTTGTTGAAAAACTCTCTCTCTCTCTCTCATGCATATTAATGAGATGGGTGCATTGCCAAAACTAGTCCACAAAGAGTTCTACTTTTTTGTCATACCAACCAACCAAATAGTAATTATTTTACCTGTGAACCCTTTCTAAAATCTTCCTTTGGAATTTCGGGCAACATGTGATCCATATGCCTGCCGATTCCATGTGGACCAGGATCGTCAAAGCTGAAGAGCAAGAGAAGATCATATAATTAGTATAGAGGGATTAATATAATAACTAATGATTCTAAAATTTCATCAACTTGAACAAAAATGACTTTTACCAGTCAACATTGCTAACATTGCTGTACATCATATAGTTGTACATGTAATCAAAACTTCGAAGCGGCACACAACTGCAAGAGAAAGAAACAAGAAACACTCTCAAGTTATAATCAAGTGAAGAGAGAGAGAAACAAAAGTTGGTGGAATATTGATTTTACCTATCAGAGAGCAATACAAATTGCTGGTTCTCAGGATCTTTAAGAGCACTTGTCAACAAACGTCTCTCGGCGTCAATCATTGATATTCTACCCCATACCACCTTCACAAAAAAACAAAAAACATCAATGACTAGTCATTCTACAAATATAGACAAACAGAAAGAGAGAGAGAGAAAGAGAGAGAGACCTCATCACTTCGAATTTCACGGCTAAGAAAGTAACGACTGGTGTGAACCGGCGTATCCTTTGATGCATGGATATACACAGAGAACTTCCCCTCATGACCCTGTTAAGGGAGGGATATAAGCACAAAAACTGTCAATGATTAACATATTGAAGACAAAGTCTAAACCAAAGGAAAAGAAGTTTGGGAAGTATACCTGGAAAAAGAGGTCCCATAGCTTTTCAAAAGGCAAAGTCCCGGGAGTTAAGAACATAAACGCAATCTTAGAAGTCTTTTTTATAACACGAGGGGATCTCAAGATCTCCCTAATCACCACACGAGCTGAAATCTCGTCATCAGAAAACTCCCTAGGAGAGGGTGGAAGCCAATCAGTAAGCCCTTTGCATCCTTTAGAAGATAACATATAACAAGCAGCTCTTCTGTGATGAGGGAACACATAAGCACCGATTACAAGCATTGTTATCAGAGAAACCACTGCCATGATCCATACTGGCTTCCTTGTTGTAGGAAGAGGACCACGGTGGCGAGCTCCAGGCAAAGACTGCATATAACTTGTTCCGCATAGACGCCACCCTTTAACTGCCTTCATCTCGTTTTTAAAAAGAGAAAATAAAAAAGACAGCTTTATTGCATCACTGCAACTGCTCAGCCCTCAAGTATTCTTGTCCAAGCTTCTTCTTCAGCTACAACGAGAAACGTTCCACTTGGAAGCTTGAACCAATCAAACCTAAAGTTACATATAAAAAACACATTCAGACCAAAACACAAAGAACCCATATAGAAACGTAGATGAACATAACTGAAGAAGATGCAAACTTTATACACTAAACAAGATCAAGAACTAAAATTAGATAGTCTCTCTAGTATATCCTTCAAACTTTCCCAAGCTGGGCCAAAATAACAACTGCCAAACAAATATTAAATATCTAGATTCTTAGTGGAAGATAATATCTTTAAGTTATGTTCCTATCCTGAAGATATAAAAACACACAACTTCTTCTGTTCTCTTCTCTCTCAGTTTCCAATTTTACAGATATAAGTAATAAGCATAACAGGTGAATGATCCAAATAGAATGAAGTTAAAGAATCAAACATACATTGACAAATTCAAACTAGTACCAAGAACAAAAAGTCAATGCTATATCCAACCAAACCCCAAAGAAAAGTCAAAACCCATCGTGACACTTTCTCTAATACACACAATCAGCATTGCTTCAAGGCAAACATCTCCACTCAAATCATTACCAAATCTGATCTCTTTCTTAAAAAAAAAAAATCGAACCTGGATCAAAACGACGGCGGATCACAGAGACAGCGAGCTTTGTTTGTTTCCTACAAAAAGATCTAGGAAGATAAAAAAATCACAACTCTCAGCGAACGAACGAACAACTGAGAGGAACACACAGTCGATAGAGAGAAACGTATATAAATCTCGGTGGGAGGGGAGTATACGTATCGATGTCTATGCACCACCGCACCGCACTCAAAAACGTTTCCTTTCGGTTTTAATTTTGATTTCTGATCCCTCTCAACCTCTCTCTCTATGGACTCCGTACACCAAAGAAGAAGACGATGTCGAAGAAGAAGAACAAGTCTCTTCGCTTCAGAAACAGGAGTGGTCGACGACACATTTAATTATTATTTTATTTATTTATTTTGCCAATCAATAATTATGAAGTTTTTCTATATTTAATGTGACGTGTACATTTATAATTGGTTCTTGTGTATATTCCCTACCAACATGAGACCGCGTGTGTTTCAAAACTTTAGATTCAGTCATAGGCATATGTACCCGGACATTTGGTTTCTTGGTTCGGTTATGCCCAGTGTCTTTTCTAGGTTTGAAAAAAATGTTTCTTTTTTTTCTTGATCAAAAGAATATGTTTCTTTTTAATTAATTTTAGAGACTCTGATTGTTTCATAAATTATTCATGAATTTATATAGGACTCATATGTTTTACGGATGAAAAAAAAAAAATTGATTATGGTTACTTTGGTTCTACTCTATTAGGTTTAGTTCGATTTCTTCATTCATCTATGTAAGTCACATCTATTAATTGGTTGGTCGATTTTGTCTCAAGTGGAAGGAAGGCGTGTTAGATTGATATTTCATTACATGTGCGTCCTAGTTTTCTCCTCAACAAATTCTAACATCTAAATTCTTAGGATTCTGGTCTTAGTTTTTTGAGTTATTTACAAAGTCATCTCATTTCCTTTCTAAAACTATTTTTATTATTTTCGACAACTATTTATCCATGATTTTGTAATGGTACATTTGTAATAAGGAAATATGAGTTTATGGGTGAGAAAAAAAGAAAGATATCATTATATCATGTTAACAAATATATTTATCTTCCATGCCAAACAATTTTCTTTACAAATAAAAATAAAACCATAAATGTTAATTAATTATAGCATTTATTTTGGGTAAAGGTTTAGCATGTCCATCTTAAAAAAAAATAAACCAGTTTTTTGGAACAATTAGGTATTTATAACAAGAGAACGTGGATAAAAGGATGAGGAAGAGGAAGCCCATGTGTTTTCTCGTAGTGATACAGTTAGGAGATAATTTGGGCCAAGCTGAGAATATTTTGGCAGATATGGCATGTTTCTGTGACCTTCAATTTAGTTTATTTTAGTTAGTATAGATATGTATTTTGGTGATATAGTACTTAGGTTGTCTGCTGAGTTATATTCATGATTGTTTGTGTTTTTGACTAAAAACCATGAGTTATATTCATGATTGTTTGTGTTTTGACTAAAAACCATTTGTTACTTAAATTAAAAATGCAGAACATTGTCGGTATACAATTGAATTTTGATCTGCCCAAATCGTTGCATGTGATGTATATGGATAAGCTCAGCTACTATGCTTGTTGAAGCCATCCCAATAGAACACTTATAGTGTTTTTGTTTTTCATCATCTAAATGAACCTTCAGACAATGATCGGGAGATGTGTGCATTAACTGTTATGCTTGATATGTCTATTGCTTGTGAATCTAAGTTACTGGCTTTCACATTGGAAGCGATTAATTTTATGATGGATGCAACTTCACAAATCCACATGGACATGGAAACATTACAAATTTAATCTCCTGTCTTTTAGTCTCTCACAGTTGATTTTGTAATTGCTTCGGCTTGTATAGCTCAAACAGAGAACAACTCACTAGTGACTTCAAATGGAATGCCTTTGGTTTCAGGGATTTTAAGGTACACAAAAGCCCATGAGATGCAACACACAATGCAAACATTACAAACACACCAGCAAGTCCGATGGATTTAAGCAACATAGAGTGACTGTAAAAGACTAAAATGTCACAGATCCAGAACGTGAGCAGGCGAATGGCAATGCATATTCCACGTACTCAAGTTGGAAAGATTTCTGAGTATGCTTGAAGTAGGACCGAAGCCCATCACGAAGAAACATAAGTAGAGAACAACGCTTATTGTTGATAATACCACAGTATAGATTCGACTATTAAAGATGTCATCAAGATTGGAATCGTAGTGGGCAACCACGTCCTGAATAAGGCAATATTGTTTAAGTAGGTTGTAAATTATATGAACCCGGTATATTTAACCTGAATTATCCAATATTTAACCTGAATTATCCAAAATAACCAAACCGGATATTTTTTGTTATTAGTTTTACTATCCGAGCTAAACCAAATCCAAAACTGTCTGAATTGAACCAAGCCGAAAAAGTCAAGTAGTAAATAGATCTTTTAGTCTTCTACCTAATACCAAAGTACCCAAACCGAACTGAACTAATACTCAAAATGCCTTAACCTTTGTAAGGATGGTAACTTTGGCTGCATTTATGCAGCCTTTCCTTTCTCTTTTATGAAGTATCAATCAAATCTCTTATATATTATCTGACAAATATTACAATTTTTGAACTATGAAATTTTTCATCACGAGAATGATTTGTAAAATCTTTAGAAAAAGTAGATTGTTCATCTAAACATATATTAAGATTTTCATTAAACTACTCATAGAATTAATTATAAGCATAGAAAACACTTTTCTTTGTTTTCCTTAAATAAAAGCTCAAATTATCTAACGTGATTAAAATACATATGATAATTAATGATTCAGAATAATAAAAAGTTAGCAATTTGTATATTCTCTATCGCTTTTTCAATTTTACACTACTAAATAAATTAATCAATCATATTAACCATAATAAAATTTTAGATTTTTTCTTCTATGTTATATTTTGAATTTTTTAAAACATCTATAAATTAATAAAACTATTGAAAGTCCCACAGTGAAAAATTTTGTTTTCAATGATTTAATTTTTTGTTATGAAAAGTACAAATGATCATTAAAAAATAGTCATATTAAGAATTTTATATATATGTTAATATCATTTAAATTTAATTATATAATATAAAATAGATAAAAATGAATGTTTGGATTTATTTACTACAAAATAATTCAAAAAAATAAAATGATTGTTTTGATTTATATATTTGCGCCAATTTATTATATACAAATAGTTAATGACTTATAATTACTCAACATATACTATTATTTTATCATTTATAATATGTAAAACAATATGTAAAAGAGTATAAATAAATATTTATATTTATAATATTTATCCTGTGCAAAATCTAGTCCTTATTACTTTTGGTGACAATTCTTTTTTTTTGTCAAACTTTTTTTAGTGACAATTCTTAAGCTTCTTCGTTTCTTTACTTCTCTACATAACAAAGCTCTTTTGAGCTATTTAATTTAGCAACAATAAATTTTAGAGCATCAGGCATGAATGTTTTAAGTTTGATTTCACGTACTACTAACATGTACAAGGAAGATGTGATATTTAGGGCTGTGTATTTTATCCGTTAAATTTGATTCGATTCGTTATTTGTTGCTATTATATCCGAAAATTCTGGATATTCGTAAGTTTTCGAAGTAAAGTAAATATTAAAATTCAATATCCGATGAAACCGAAGCAAATCACAAATATTAAAATTTTGGAAAGCGAATATCTGATCCGATCCTTCAATATATAAATACATATATATTTTGATTATATTAAAAAAATTTAAATGTATAAAATTATATAATTATTATTCTAACATATGATTTGACATATTCTATTCAAATTATTGCTTATATAAAATTATTACATAAAAGGAAGGAAAAACATTTATAACAATTATACTCTTTTTCTTAAGTTTTATGTTATTATATTTGTTAACTAAGTTTAAAAATATACAAAATATATAGATTCGCTACTTCTTCTAATTTTTATCTTTTATATCATACAAAAAAAAATATTTCACAAAACAAATTTGTATCGAATTTTAAGATTATTTATATTAATCAAAACAAATGAGATATCTATAAGTATTCGCAAATATCTATTTATTTTTTGGATATACGTTCTTCCTATCCGTATTTTTCCGAAGTAAAGCAAATCGGAAAATTAGATATCCGTAACATTCGAAATAAATTACAAATATCTTTAAAAATCCGGATATCCTATCTTTACCCAAGCCTAGTGATATGTATGTCCAGTCTTTTTTTTTCATTGACCGAAACCATTGGAAGTAATCATCAGCTTTCCCTAACCGACCAAACTCTTAACGATACCTTATCTTTCTCCATAATCATGTAACCCTCAAATTCATGTGCTCTCTTTTTAATTTTGGTTAATAGTGTACTCTCCTTTTATTTGAATGTAATACTATGCTTTTCGATAAAAAAAAAAACTAAGTTCTTCGCGGAGTAGTTCTTACATGAAAACATGAGCTAGTCTTTAGTTTTGGTTAATAATGTACTCCTTTTATTTGAATGTAATACTATGCTTTTCAACAACAAAAAAAACTAAGTTCTTCACGGAGTAGTTTTTACATCAACATCTATGAGAGCTAACCGATAATGAAACTATGTAAAAAATGATGCATAATAAGTATATGGCTTGACAGTTGACACCACAAATTATAAGCAAAGAAGTAAACATGGTGTAATATTCTTTTATAAATATCTGCGCTCAAGCGGATGTCCCCGAGGGTGACGTGGTACAAAGCCCATATTAAAATATTTACATAGTATAATAATGTTTTGGCTACACCAACACTATTATACAATTTGATTATTTTCAATCAACATTGGATCCTTTTAGATTTCAGTGTTGGGCGGTTGAAAGAATTAAAAGGCAGAGCAAACATCACTTTGAAAATGGCGGAATAGTGTAAGAAATGCGATTTCGTAAATATTTTATCAATTAACAAAATATTACAAAATGGAAAAAATGCAAAAATTTAGGTTTGTTTTTTACTGACAAAAACATTAAGAGATATTTTATTAAATAGAAAAATAAATCTTAATAGATTATGATGAATTTTTTTACAAAATCAACATTTTAATATTATTAAATTATATGTTAATATTATCTTAAATTTTAAAATACATAGCAATAATTTTCTAATGATAAATAGTTATGTTATAAATAAAGTTATAATATAATTGTGTATTATTAAATGTCAATATTATTAAAATATTAAAAGATAAGTTAGATATTTATAATAAAAACACTAAAATATTTTTAAATAACTAGTAGTTATTTTCACATTTTATAATAATTATTTTAATTATTTAATATTTATTTTTTATTGTAACAAATTGAATACCATATAAAATAGTTTGATCAGTTTGATATGTATTCATCATTCTATAAATTTTAATTTTGCGGTTTAGTTAATTTTCTATAGTTTGACTATTTTTCTGTGGTTCTGCGATTAAACTACCAATCCGAGTCAAAGAGAAAAAAGTTTAATATATAAATAGTTTTCACGTTGTTATTTATTGATATAGTAGATATAATATTTTTGTTAAATAAAACTTTGGAGCATATATATTTATTGATATGTTGCGTGTAGTCACCTTTCGTCCACTAGGGCAAAAGACGTGTTCACTTGTTTTTTCTCGGTCTATCATTTTCTTTAAAAAGTCATATACATATACAGTATAACTTCTTTAAATTAATAAATTATAAATTAATATATATTAAAATCTTTATAAAATAATATAATTTTATAGTTTTAAATTGAGTTTTTAGCTTAATTAATATATTGATAAATTAATAATTTCTATAAATTAAAATTAATAATTTCTATAAAATAAAATTAATAATCTCTATAAATTAAAATTAATTATAGTTTTAGTATAATTTCTATATTATTAATTTATAGAGGTTTCACTGTATTTTAGTTTTTTCCTTTGTTGCCTCTTTCATTCTTCATTTAATCTAGTAGAATAGTCGGTTAGTCTTCGAAAAATACAACGAAAAATAAACAGTCACACATTTCATAAGACTGAATCTTGACTCGCAGAATGCGTAGAAAATATTTATGAAATATATTCGGTTGAAACATTATTTTTGAGTCAGAAATCGGATATTGATAAAAGGAAACAGAGTACAGTTTTACACTTTTACTTGTCAGAGTTAGCGTGAGAAAGTTTATAATAACTACACACATTAAAAATCGTAGCTACTTCCTGGTTACTAACTTACTACTACTAAATGCTTTATAAAGTTAAACCGCAGTGATTCGAGTTTTTATCCACTAGAGATAAAGAAGAACAGTGAGACAAATCCTCGGTGAACTATAAACAAAAACCTTTCTCTTTTCTGAAAAAAAAAAAAATAATCAAATTTTAAAATAATGTTTTCTTTTAAGGCTGAGTAGTGGAGACGGTGGTGCTGATTCAGAGAGTGTGACATTGGGGACAGGACAATCTGAGGATTTCAGATTTGCACTAAGTAAGAAGAAATAAGAAAACAGCTCATCTTCTTTTAATTCGATTCTATCTGTTTTTTACTTCTTTTGTTGGATTGCTGTTTTGTGTTTTGTCTGATTTTCTCTTTGGAGTAGAGTTCTCTGTCTATAAACAAGCAGCAATTTAGCTTACACTTGTTTTCCACTGTCTTTGTTTTTTTCTCTTTATAATTACATCGAATTGATCCTAAAGAAAGTTTCTATCTCCACCAAAGGTATGAGTTTTCGTTTATTTCTATTCATTTATTTGAAATTTACTTCTGCTGATATCTACACATGTTTAAGTTCTTAATTCTGTAGGTTTGAAATTTGAACCACATGTTTTGGTATCTGAATTTGGTTTATGTTCTATTATTGGGTTCATCTGATTTTTCTAATCAAATAAATCATAGGTTTTGCCGTTTTGGATAATTGGTTTTATGAACTCACCACCATAACATAATCTTTCTTTTATTTTAGCAAAAAAGAAAGAAAAGCTGCTTTTTTACTTCTGCAAATCTCCATGCATCGATCTCCATTGTTTTTCTTAAAATCTATTTAATGCTTTTGTTCCTTCTTCCTCGACACAAACTAAGAACACTGCTTTATTCTTAATCTGATTATTCGCACCTTTTCCTAGGGTTTTGTTTCTTCTTCCTGTGATGTTTTCTGAACCTGATAAAAGATTCGGTAGGAAAACAGAACAGACGACTTTGATAATAAAGAAAAATGCAACGTGTCAGAGTTATAAGCAAGTGGAACATCTCTCCCTTTTATTTTATTTTTTTGGGGAGGTGTTTTGCTCTTTCATGTTTCCCTTTAATCACTTGAAAGTTACCAACTAAATAAGCAAACTAGGTTTCTTCTCATTCAGTGCAAGTCTTAAGGCTGTTTTTATACAGTTTCACAGCATATGCTTCAACAGCACTCTGCTTGTTTATACTTTTTGCATCCAATAAGGATCTAAGATTTTTTTTTTTGAAGTCTTAATGCTCTTGTGGTGACTTCACTCAGATTTGATTTGCGAGAAAGAAGAGAGCAGACCAATCTTCAGAAACGAAATGAAGTTTATGAAACTTGGAACCAAACCGGATTCATTTCAGTCTGATGAAGATTGCATAAGGTAGTAAAAAAATGTCTTCAAGATTTGAGTATTTTCATTGCTTATGAATTTTTAACTTTTCTAGCTGCTTAACAGGTATGTAGCATCTGATTTAGCAACCGATGTAGTTGTAAACGTTGGAGATGTGAAATTCTATCTTCACAAGGTACAATTCAAGAAACCGACCATCTTTGTGTATCTTTTTAGCTGCTGTTACTACTATTCATTAATGAAAAGTAAAACTGGTTTGGTTATGTGTTTTTCTTTTATAATTGAAAAAAAAAACAGTTTCCTCTGCTCTCCAAAAGCGCTCGTCTTCAGAAACTGATAGCTGCAACGGTCAATGAACAATCAGACGCTGCTGAAATAAACATACCCGACATTCCAGGAGGTCCTCCAGCGTTTGAGATATGCGCCAAGTTCTGCTACGGAATGACCGTAACACTTAACGCTTACAATGTTGTAGCTGCTCGTTGCGCTGCTGATTATCTCGAGATGTATGAATCTCTCGAGAGCGGCAATCTTGTCTACAAGATCGAGTTTTTCTTGAACTCGAGTGTTTTAAGAAGCTGGAAAGACTCCATCATTGTTCTCCAGACGACAAGAACGTTACATCCCTGGTCTGAAGAAGTCAAGAAGATCGATGTAAGATGTTTGGAATCAATCGCTTTGAAAGCTGCAGTGGAACCAGCGAGAGTAGATTGGTCTTATACATATAACAGAAGAAAGCTTAACAACGGTGTGGCTAGAGATTGGTGGGTCGAGGATCTCGCCGAGCTTAACATTGATTTATACAAAAGAGTGGTTTCAACTATCAGAAGAGAAGGCGGTGTTTCGCCTCAGGTTATAGGAGAAGCTCTTGAGGTATATGCTGCCAAGAGAATCCAATTCCAAACTGATAATAATGATGTGGACGAACAGAGGTGTTTGTTGGAGACATTGATCTCGTTGTTGCCTAGCGAGAAACAGAGCGTTTCTTGTAGGTTCTTGATCAAGCTGTTGAAATCATCGGTTTCTCTGGGATGTGGAGAAGACGTGAGGAACAAGTTAAGTAGGAGAATAGGAGAGAAGTTAGAGGAAGCAAGAGTGAATGATCTCTTGATCAGAGCTTCTTCGCAAGGACGTGAAACAGTTTATGATGACATTGACATTGTTGAGACTTTAATCGATGAGTTTGTTACACAAACACAGAAAAGAGATGAGCTTGATTGTTCAGACATGTCCGTTTCAGACAGCTCCAAAATAATTGTCGCCAAGCTAATTGATGGTTACTTAGCTGAGATCTCGAGAATCGAACCAGATTTCTCATCTTCAAAGTTCATTGCAATAGCAGAAAAGGTTTCGTGTTTCCCAAGATCATCACACGATGGAGTTTATCGTGCCGTTGACATGTTCTTGAAGGTAACTTCGGCTCTTCCTAAATATTCATTTCTATATTTAAAATAATATTTCTATTTACAAATTACTATAATTTGATAATTTATGAAATATATAAAATATGAAAAAAATATTTTTTAAAATATTTTTTTTGTTTCAAATAGTTTGAATTTCTTTTTAAAATTATGAAGTAATTTTTTAATTTCTTAAAAAAGTTTTAAATACCATCATAGGTGTAGGTATTTCGGCTCATTATTTTTCCAATATAAAATATCATCCAACACCAACCAAAGCCTATTTAATATTCCCCTATTTCAATATAGATGATTTTTTAGAAAAATTATTTTGTTTTAATTTACATTAAATTTTGAGATTTTAAAGTTAATTTTAGCTTTACAGGAAACTGTTCAACCAATTAAATTTTACAGTCTTTTGTAATTGGTTAACTGATTTTTAAATTATAACTTTAAAGTGATTTTTAGAAAAAAAAAATTAATTTTTGTGTAAATTTTATTGACAAATCAATATTTTTCCAATAAGTAGAAATTTGAGAGAATTTATACAGATAACTAATCCAGTAAGTTTGAATTTCATGTAGAATTTATTAGTGCTATAATAAGAGAAAATTTGAAGAAGAAAAAAACTAAAATCCTCTCAAATTATTGATCTAATAAAACTCTAAATAATTTTTATATTTTCCCACAAAACTATAGAAACTCTATTATAAAAACATAGAGTATAGCAAACCACTTCCATGATGAAAAAATGTTTTAGAAAGAAAATATAGAATATACATTGGAATGCTCTCTAATCAAGTATTTTCCTAAATATTATGTAAACTGAAACTCACTCATTATGTATCTACTGTACGGGTTTTACAGCAACATCCAGGAATATCAAAGAGTGAGAAGAAATCGATATGTAGATTAATGGATTGCCGGAAACTATCACAGGAGGCATGTGCTCACGCTGTGCAAAACGAGCGGTTACCTTTACGTGTCGTTGTGCAGATACTCTTCTTCGAGAAGGTTCGCGCTACCGCGAAACCTTCTCCCCCACCGAGCGGCTCTCGCAGGAGCTCGACGACGGAAGAAGAGTGTGACTCAGTAACAGCCACGGAGGAGACAACGGGAGACAAGACAAGTAGTTCTGAGAAGACCAAGGCTAAAGGAGTTGTGATGTCCAGTATTTTCTCGAAGCTTTGGACTGGCAAAGACAAAGATGGTGTGGGGGATATTAGTAGCTCGGATACTAGTGAAAGTCCTGGCTCAGCCACCACCGTCGATGATAAATCAACACCGTCCACTCGCAGGAGAAGATCATCCTCTTGAGTTTAGACTATTTAAGTTATTATTTCTTTCTTGATTAGGGCTTTAGTTTAAGCTAACTTGCTTTAGATCAAACTTGGGTTATCCTATAAGTTTTGTTTTGGTGATAATACGCATAACCCAAAGTTTTTGGTTATGTAACGGTTACAATTTTGAGAAACCTAAATTTTAATGTTTCCTTAGTTATCTTCTCTAGAATCAAATGGTAAAACATGGACGTAGAAAACTAATGTTTGTTAGAATTGTAAAATCCAAACTCTAATGTTCCGTTTGAGATCAACATATTAAGATATGAGACCAGTGTGGATTAAAGAGACGATTCCTCGGTTTTTATTCATCTGTTGGTTGCAATGTTTGGAAGACTACCAACCCACAACTGATTCAGAAGTTGGGTATGTAGGTTCCACCAAACTGTGTACTCTGCTTTTCTGGAACCCAGTATTTATGCCCATGGAGATGTCAATTAGACTGTCCATGTCCACTTGTCCGAATGGACAGTCTCATTTTCTGGACACTGATGGTCTAAACCTAAAATAGACCAAACCCCACTAAGATCATAAACAGGTGGACTGACTGCGGGACTCAAAAAAATAATAAAAATGTATGCTTTGAAAAAAAAAAAATGATTATGCGAATTTTGTGGATGACCATCTCCTCTCTGAATACTGCTTCTTCAAGCTGGATATTTCAATGCTAGAATATTCTCTTTGGTCTTAACTATTTCTACTGAAACTACTGTCGATCGCACCATGCAGAATCGCTCGTCTCGTTCCCGACTCAATTTCTTCTCAATATTTCTTTGAATTTTAGCTTAGTTGTTACTCGCATGTGTTGTAATTGTCACAAGTGGTCTACCATAGACTTTGGTTATTCTAGTCTTCTCGCACCAACTTTTTCTAGTCTTCTCAATCTTTCTTTGTATTTTAGCTTTCTTTTTCAATAGATACGAAGTCTTTCTACGTTGTAATTGTCAATAGAACTAGTGGGTACTGCAGATTGTTTTTAATTTGATATAAATCTTAAAATTTAAACGTAGAAAGACTTAGTATCTGTTGAACAGAACCTGTTCTTTCTTTGTTAATAACAACACTAGCAATTTGCAAGATAATCATCTATTTTATAAAATGAAAAGCCTTTAGCCTGCCAAATTTGACCAGAAAAACTATAAACAAAAGTTGGTTAGTCTTCCATGAGCTTCTTTGTTCTACGTCATCCGGTTTATATTATATACTTTTAAAAGTTTACTTTTGTTCCATTTTGTTAATTTAATTGCTTTTTATTATCTATTTATTTTGGACTCATCAACCTTTTCCTTTAAAATAATGTTCGATCTACGTAACTAAAAACCGTAAGACTTTCGTTTTTGACTTCCTTTCCTATGGGAATATGAAATTACATTCTACAACTGGAGATTATTCAAATATGATCGGTTATCTAGCTTTTATAACTGTTTCTTTGGATGAAAAATGCATATAAAATTACAATTTGCTCTATATACTTGACTTAGTCAGTGAAATCAGTATCTTTCAGCTAACTAATCTAAGCTCATGACCATACCGTCTCATAGTCATACCTAGAACATTTTACTCTTTTATGAACAATAATCCATTAACACATAGATATAATAACCGATAGTATGATTCAAGTAACATCAAAAACATTGGTACATAGTGCATGTGTTTACCAGCTTGTGTTTGTAAACCAGTTTATTTACACTTGATCGAGTAGAAATTACAGATAAAACTAAAAAGCGTAAGGAAAGTAATCGAGTATAACACTAAAGACTTGGTCTCGGATTTTGTAGTTTCAACTCTTGTGTGTGTTTGGTTTTTACTGTTTAGATTCGTCTAAAGATAATTAAAAACAAATATGATTATATATCTCTAGGGTCAACGAAAACGGACAATCCAGGCGTTGACTTAGTCCAGTCTGCACCGTCATCATCTCTGAGACGTTTCAAGCACCACAAATCCTCCGGCGAGAGCGCCTTCCAGTGAGGGATACCAGCTCTGAGTGGCTCACAGCTCCCCACTTCAGCAGCCACCACGGCGCAACCACTCTTTTTAGCTATGTTATGAGCGTGCGAACAAAGCGCCTCCACCATCTCCTCCGCACGTGGCCCTTCTCCGCCGATGCCGTACAAGAAATGCATGGCGAACGGCTTGAAAAGATTAGGAAACGACGGGATCTTCAGGAACGGGAACGCGCCGTCTAAAACGCGCGTCGTCTTCGCTAATGTGCGTTTGAGACGAGAAGTGCCTTGAACTTGAAGCTTGTACACTTCTTTGCTGTTCCAGATACTTATAACCGCCCATGACCCGGGTAGAGACCCGGAAACGTAGTCGCTGCCACGTGGCACGGCTAGGAAAGTGCCTAGAGAGAGTTTGTTGGTGAGGATTGAGTTGATGTCTGAAGGGAAAAACTCGGTGGAGGAGAACCGGTTGCGGTAGAGTGACTCGGCGTCGGAGGGATCGAGTTTGATGATATTGACTCGGCTTGAGACTGTGACTCGGTGGTTAAAGACAGGGTTGACCAGGAAAGTAGGTGTTCGGTACTTGGAGTAACCGCTTTTCTCGGTGAAGAGTTTGACCGAAGCTGCGTTGTCGTTTTCCGTTTGCACGTATGCGTAAGCGGCGTCGTTTAAGCGAAACCAATCTTCGAGCCTTTGCACCAGTTTCAATCCAATTCCCATCCTCCTATAATATTTAAAAACTAAATTAGTTGTCAGTATTTTATAAAATTTCAACCAAATAATCTGAACTTCCTTTTCCGTTAGGCGTTATGTATCATCAAAATATATTAATTTAACTAGTAAGCATCATATGCTTTTATGTAGAAATGATTGTAACAAATGTGTAACTAAGGCATTGGTTGTAATTAAATGAATTAGTTAAAGAAAACACTATAAACAAACTCGAACCTGTAGTACGGAGAGACACGGAGGCCGGAGACGAAGGCGAGTTTGGTGGTGCTTGTTACCGGTGAAGTGCCATCGTGTAATGCATTTCCACCGCGTGTCACCGTCTTGATCGTTCCTCTAATCATCCCAACTATCTCATTATCGATCTCAGCCACCTGTCACATGCATTGCCCAAATTAAAACGAGAAAAGAATAAATAAAAAGAGCAAATCAAAACCATTGAACGTAATTGACAAAAAAAAAAAAACCATTGAACGTTAACGTGTATATATGGCCTAAACGTACCAGCATGTAGAAAGAAGGAGATTGTCGGATCCGGGCAAGCGGGTCACCCATGAGATCAACTAGTAAATACCCGACTTCACAGCTTTTTTCAAGCTCTTCCACTCTCTTTAAGTCTCTGTTTGGATCATAATCTCTCACCACAACTACTTGAAATCCTTTCCCCATGATTTAAATCCAACTTATCAGATAATAAAAAAGCCTTTGGTATTAAAAAAGCGTACGGAAACCTAACAAAACTTTTCTTCTTGCAAAATATTTCAGATTGCTTCCTTCACAAAGTGAGTATTGTCATTAGTCTATTTATAGTTAGGATTTAGCTTTGTTCTCCTAGTTAATTAGTATATGTTTAGGGTTTTTATTTAATTATCACTATCTCTTTCTCTCTATTTTTATAATGTGAATGTTGTTGTTAGTGCTCTTTCTTTGGAACTCTGTCGATTCTTCCTCATTTCCGTGTGTATTTTTATTTACAAATTCGCATATCTAGCTATATTTTATGTTTGATGATCCGGTTATGATTCGTGTATAGCTATATTTTCCGAGAATATCACGGCTCATATGTTATTTCCGTTTTAAAAGTATATAGATATGGACGGATACAACAAAAACTAATAAGTAACACAACCCACGATTCTAACTTCTATCATATTTTATCGTTCTTCCAATTACATGGCAATGCGACCCCAACGTTACATGTACATACTTAATGTTAGGCCCCAACTTGAAATTAAATAAAACAAGACTAATTTCTATATATATATATAGGTAGATCAAATTATACCTTTCATTACATCTATAAAATTATAAATGTTACATCCCAGACTTTAAATAATAATATATATAAAGGTCTTCACTCTATATATGATCTCCATCACATATAACCTAAAACTATAGTTGTGTCGTCTTTTTTTTTGTTAATTGTTGGCATCTCATGCCAAAACCCATGCTAAATTTATGATGTCTATACAAATTTAAGGTTCATTTTGCATGTGTTTATAGGTGAACATTTATAATTGAAATCTAAAGTAGGAGACTCAACTCCTAAATTAGACCTACACAACAAATTCTGACAACTACTATATGACGATTAATTATTCTTTTATGTATGTTTATTCAGTGAGTTTGTTTACATAACGTTTATATTGTTTTTTTTTTTTACGATCGTTTATGAGTTTTAGTTTTTCTAACCATTTTATCTTGACATCAGTATTATTATTGCTCTACAAAGTTATGCCGTTGGTTCATATTTACTATTTAGATCGAAATCTTATAAATGAAAACACATACACAGATAAAGGAATTTGGAAAGCAAGTATAAAGAATACGACCACATATTAATAAAAAGAAGAAAAAGTCGATCAAAGCACACAGAAAAAGCTGGAATGGCGGCGGAGATACGTGGTGGGTTTAGGATTAGCAACGATCCCTTTGATTATTTGCTTTAAATTTTGTTTAAATATATACTATAGTCAGCTATATGGCTATATCATTTGCTGAATTTATAATATAGAGCTCAATTAAAAATATTACATAACTAGTATATGTTCGTTTCATAATGATTCCACATGATCATCACTGTCATCACCTCGATATCCTTTTCCCTTCCGAAGTCTTTTAATCTTAATTTACAGTCATACTCAACTCGATTCAATAATGCATTCGTGATCTTTTACCCAACTCCACGAAATGTGCCTCGTGACAAAATAATCTAAAATTATCAATAGAAAAAATAGTACAAGAACTATTGAAATACGAGCACATATGAAATGCTATAGACATAAATCTAAGTAGCTATGTCCAAAAGTAACCACTCTATAAGTATTATCGTTTAGAAACATGTTCCCCAACCTCTATGGAGCACACTACAGTTAAGTTAATTAGTCATAACCATGACAGTTGATTTTTTTTTTGGCGGCAGAAAAATGAATTTCTAGGAACCATATATATATAACAGAATCTTAGTAGATATTGGTTAACTGGAGTAGAAAATAATGGTAATAGATCTTGTTAATAAAACTGAAAAAGAGATAGGTGCGGTTCGGTTTGAAGAACAAAGCTAAGGGAGAGAATCTGCAACGTGACATAACGAGAGAGTGGTCCTGCAAATTTCTCCTGAAACATAGGCCGTCGATTATTTTAGACATGAGCCCACTTAGAATAAAAGTGATTACCTTTCTGTCTTTTATTATTATTTTATAAATACACTATTTTCTTAGCCAAATGCGAAGGTGCTTCGCAAATCTTTCACCTTACCGGTGGAATATCATCTTTCTGCGCTAATCATAATATAAGGAACGTGATCAGACGGCTTGCTTTTTCCACAATATTCTCTCACTTTTTTCTGCTTTCTCATATTCTTTGGATTGGATTCGTATCTCTCGTTTCTTCTCTATCTCTTCATATAGTTCTTCACTTCCAGTCAATTGTTTACTATTAAAAAGTATAGTTTTCATCGAAGAGTATATTTATTCGACGGCATATAAACATTTTTTTTGCTTTCTCGTAAATTTTGTATTCCTAAGCTATTTATTTTTCAACATTTTCTTATTCAAAAAAAAAATATTTTCTTATTCATATTGTATTATTTTCTGTTATTGCGAATTATAAGTAGTAACTATCAATGCTGATTTAAAAGCATTTTCGATGTTGATGATATATCATCAATTTTACGGACGAATATATAAGTTCAGACAAATATTTTCACCGTTTTGTGTTCTTTTTTAAAGAAAAATTTCATTAAAACCTTCAAAAATGATTATTGCCAATTTAAATTTTCAAACTTTAAATTTCCACGTTAAATCCTCAAATTAATAACATTTTAACAAAAAAATATTGAAGTAACTCACGTGTTTTATTATCATGGTGGACATAATTATAAATGTTGTTGACATGTTATGTTTAACTCCATTAGTTTTACTTAAATGTATATTTTATTAAAATTAATTAATTCATCTCAATTTTAAATAATATAATAACCGTTTAATGCCAAAAAATAAAATTAATTAATTTGTTACCAAAATATATTATTATTTTAATATATAGATAAACTAATTTAAAATCTCTAATCGGCTTGTTGTTATATAAAACAGTCATAAAATCCAAAAATAAAATATTTCTTTTTTCGATTGCTGAAAAAAAAATACAAAAACTCTAAAATAATTCTAGGTTGAGATATTCTTCGTACATAAATTGTTTATTATGATAAATTTTATTTGTTTACACTGTAGCGAAAAAACAATGAAAGAAAATTTAGTTTATTAAAAGATAAAATTCAATAAAATATATGTATAAGTAAAATAAATGGAATTAATCATAATGTCGACGGTGCTTATAATTCTATCTACCATAATAATAAAAAAGGTACTTAAGACATTTTCATTGTTTTTGTTGAGAGTGTTATTAGTTTGAAGTTATATTACGGAAGTTTAAAATTGAAAGTTTAAAAGGTACTTAAGACATTTTAAAGTTTGGAGTTTTTAATGGAAATTTTTTGTTTTTAATGCATAAAAACTTTAATTTATGTATTCAGACATAAAATATACTATTTCTCATATTTTTATGAGGTTTCATTTCATGAAAATTGTTTTCCAACGAACTTTGTTATGTTGAAAACATTTACAATATCAGTATGTCAATATAAGCTAACACTAATGAAGATGCTGAATATCAAATATAAAAAGGAAAATTATATACTCGTCAATAAGAGATTATCTTAGAGAACAAGATAGATGATCGAATACAGAAAAAATAATTGACGGATATCATTTTGTTATATACTTTAAATTAATATTACTTACAAATATTTGTATGTCGAGCGTCTGCTTGGAACATTACTTTGGAATATTCACGAGTTTAATTTAAATCTTGTTTATTGTCCACATAAAAAGAGTTGAAAATTTGATTAAGCAATGACGAATTACAGATAATCATAATCAAATGGGCATGATTAGTTGTAAACCTCTAGAGTATTTCCTTTTAATGCAATATAAAAAGTTAAAAATGCCAAAATTGTACATCACGCTACGTAGGTAATGCCGTTGCTAAAAGACATAAAATGTCTGCTGATGTATTGGACTTCGTGACCTCACTCACTTCTCAAAAATATTATTAATTTTTATTTTGTTTCTTCCTTATTTTAAGGGTCAAGCAGCCTTAATATACACTAACATAGAATTAAATAAGCTGGTCCAAAAAACGTATACTCTATATAAGCATTTTGTAGAACAAAATTTTACTTAAATGCAAGTCAGTTATTTTATTTGCTTAGACGTATACTCTATATATTAAATAAGACTTCCTACTTATATAATTTTGTAATCATTTGTATCTTATTATAACATAAATTTTAAACCATAAATCACAAAAAATTTAATGTGAGAATTTTAACAACTTTAATTATCTATATTTATTTTTAAAAATTTAAAATATAACATATAAAAATCTAAAATTTTATTATATAGTTTATGTGGTTGTTTAATTTATTTTAATCAGTTATAATTTTAAAAAACGATAGAGAATAGATTCGTTTTTATCAAATCTTTATTATTTAAAATCATTAATTGTCATATATATCTAAGCTGCATTGGAAAATTCCGTGATTTTTATGGAAAAAACAATGAAAAACACTAATAACTAATTTATGATTAATTTAATAAAAATCTTATTATATATTTAGATGGACCAATATTTTTTCTACAAATTGTGGTGATGATATGTGACTACAAAAATGTTGTAATACTTATCTTTTAATATAGAAGAGATATCTATATTTGTTACGGTCAACTGAAATTGATAAACCAAACTTCAATTCCAATCGGTTAGGTATATAAGAAGAACTGTACTGTTTTGAAAAAAAAATTGTTCATGTAACAAAAAAAAGTAATGAGGTTTATGAGTAGAGTTCTATATAATTAAAATATTTTCATTTATATATACGATCATGTTGGTGTCATGCACAACTTTGATCACAAAACAATCAAACTAAAGCACTATATAAGCTATATGATATATATTAGAGCTATATAAAAGTAATGAAAAAGACCTTCAATTAGACCGATGGAACAATGAACCTTGCTGTTTAGTCCTTTTTAAATTTAGCTTTAAGCTTTCATTCTTAATCATATTTATATATTAGGTTTTGAAAATATTTCTCTTTTAATATAAAAGGGATTACCAACTAATAAAAATGTATCTATATCAAATACTAGTTTCAAGGGTTGGTCTGAAATCACAGCCCATTCACAATCATAATCTCATACATGTGGTATTCGGAGAAAATAGAACATTTCACAATCTCGTTCTCGATCGATGAGGATGTGATGATCAGCCCATTCACAATCTTTAACATGGTTCGGTTCGCCAACCCAATAAGAATATAGAACAATTTAGCCCACTAACTAATGGACCTTATAGAAGAAAGGAAACAATATAGGCTGCAGAAGTTTCCAACGAAAAACGACACGTTAATCCCATTAATTCTATATCGCAGTTTATTACTAGTATGTGGAAAAACGAAGGCGTCAATTGCGTCACCCATGACATCAATACATGCAGAGTCTTGCTTTAGCTGTGTGGAGAGTGACAAAAGAAAAATACTTTTATATTGCTAACCTGATATATATTTTTAGTTTTCCATTATTATAGGTAGGTCTCTTAAGGATGTTATAGGGTCAATCGCTTCTTTCTTGGTTTCAGGGGTCGACTTAAGGTTAGTCCCTAAACTTATTTATATCCCATAGTTTTGTCCTTTTTAGATCCTGTAATGTTTTTATTTGTATAATTGTACAAAGGTAAAACATGGTGTAAAAAATACTACTACTATTGGTCAACTCAGAGGAGTATCTTTTCTATTTTTGAAAATTAGATTTTCTTTGTAAAGTTTCATTTTTAATTAAAATTTATCTTTATATTAGTTTGTAGAACTAAACCATTTATTTTTTAAAAAACAAAAGAAAAACACTAAACTGAAAATAAACTAAACCCAGATGAGCAAAGACGGTAGCACCACCACCACGCCGTACCTCCTCTGTGTCCAAGCTCACAAACCACCAACTCTGTTCACGATAGCTCTTCATGTACCAAAAAACAAAACAAAATCAAAGAGAGAGAGAGAGAGCTTCACAAGAGAGGTTCATGGCAAAGAGAAGCTAAGAACTTCTCCTTTATTCATCTCTGGCAAGCTGAACCATCAAAATCTCATCCTGCAGAATAACGGGAGATTTAATTTGGTTACCATGTGCATAAATACAAGACTTTGAATGAAAACATGGTTAAAAATGTTATGTGATTAATGGGTAAAAATAAGTAACTAACTTATATTTTTTTGTATGCATTGCATGTGATCATTTAGCTATCATACCAAAATTAAGGGTGGGCATTATACAGATAAAATTGATTCAATTCGTTATCCGTGTCAATTCAATTCAAAGATGGATATTCATAAGTTTTCGGAGCAAAACAAATGTTAAAATCAATATTTTTAAAAAATGAATCAAATCACAAATACCAAAAATAGATGCAAATGTACGATCCACTTTGACTTTTATATAAATAGTGTATATCTACAATTAATTATAGGGGTTTAAATATATAATTTATATAATCATTATTTGACATATAATTTTATTTATACAATCACTTATAGAAATATTAAATTAAGAAAATATAAAATCTTTATAAAACTACAGTTTTCTAGAAAGGTTTGTTTTGTAAAAAGAATTAATTAATTTTGAAAATTTATAGAATATACTGTTTCGCTAATTTTAAAATTTTTTCTTGTATATGTAAGAAATATTTACAAATATTTGTAAATTTTGGGTATAAAAAACTGAAAAAATTATATTTTCGAAATAAAACAGATAAAAGATAATTATTCGTAAAATATGAAACAAATCATAAATGATGAAAATTATGGTAATATTTGCTATGTGCCACCTCTAACCAAAACTGGTTGTTATGATAGCATTCCATTAAAAGGAGCATCAACATCAGTCAATATTAATACACCACTAAAACTCTTAAAAATATATTTTATTGCTTTTAAAATGTTGTTTAGTTACAATCTCACAAGTGTATTTATTGTGTAGCAAAACTAAGATGAAGCATGGAAACTTAACATGTGTAAGAACATACTGTCTCGTTAAAGAGGTTTGAAGAAGTGCTCTCCACTCTTTCTTTTAAATTTCTATTATTTTCTAATTTTAAATTACGTACTAAGATTATTAATAAGAACATCTCATTACTGATACTCTTATTAGATACTCCATCCATTCCATAATATATGGTATTTTGATTTAGTGTACAAAGATCAAAATTTTACTTTCTTTTAAAAAACATTTATAAAGAAAAAGTTTCAAAATTATTCAACAAATTATTTTAAAAATTTGTAAAACATAATTGGCTGAAATTTTTTCAATAAAGTTAAAACTAAGTTTAAAATTTCAAGATATATTATTTTGAAACAAAAAGAAACTTCTAAAACATCATATTAAAACTAATTTTTAAAATTTCAAAATATATTTTTTTAAACAACATAAAACTTCTAAAATATCATATAATTTGAAACTGAGGAATTATTATTTTTACCCACTCATCAACAAGATTCGGAAGAAATAATTGAGTCGCTTTTGGAAATTCCATCTATCATAACCTTCAATTACCCTGAATTACCATTTAAAGTTGAATGATTAAGGGGTTTGGAAGGAGCCCGTAAACAGTATTTATAGCAATCATTTCTAAAATAAGAAGCTCTTATTTCACTTCACAGTTGTCACCAACTACAAGCTGTGGATAATGTCGACGCATCACAGAAAAGAAAGATCATAATTAGAAGAAATAAAATATTTTTTAAAAATGAACGGCTGAGAGAAGACACAACTTTTCGCGGAGACACGGAGCCGCTCACACCCATCATCTTGGAATCTTGACTACTCTCTCTAAGGTCACTTCATAAACGTTACAAAAAATACATACCACATTATAAAACAAATTGAACCCATTTCATTTGTCCAATTATTATTATTATTATTTTAAAATCGCAGTAATCAATTTTGTTTTCAAGTATTAAATGATGTAAGAAACTTCGCCGGCTACTTCTAGCCTCGCGCACAGAAATGCTTTGCCTTCCCAGTTCCTTAATTATATATGTCTCTTTGTTATTTCATTTTATTATAAGAAAATGCCAACTTGTGTTTTATAATTAGGTATTTATGTGTATAAATATATGTGGTCTACTTATCTTCAGAAACATCTATTCTCTCTCTCTCTTTCTTTCCGTGCAAAAGATCACTTGTTCCCAAAGCAAAATCTTCATTCTTCTTCTACTTCCTCTGAGATTCTTCAAGACATCAGCAACTAACCAATAGGAACAGAGAATCAAAAGACAGATAAAATTATTCAGACAAAAGATGAGTTGCAATGGTTGCCGTGTGCTCCGAAAAGGTTGCAGCGAGAACTGCATACTCCGGCCATGTATTCAATGGATAGAAAGCGCCGACGCTCAGGGCCACGCCACCGTATTCGTCGCTAAATTCTTCGGTCGAGCCGGTCTAATGTCTTTCATCTCCGCCGTACCGGAATCTCAACGTCCCGGTACTTAAATCTTAACTAAACCAGATCTCAATTATTATTATTTTTATTTTTAATTTACCCCTGGTTTTCTAATTTCTATATCTGTTCTTTACGCGCAGCTCTGTTTCAGTCTTTGCTCTACGAAGCTTGTGGAAGAACCGTGAATCCAGTCAACGGAGCGATAGGAATGCTGTGGACGGGGAACTGGAACGTCTGCCAAGCTGCTGTCGAGACGGTGCTACGCGGCGGTTCTTTGAGACCCATCCCCGAGCTTCTCGCTCACGGCGGCGGCGGATTCGCCGGGTTTCCAACGGCTACTTCCGAAGAAGCATCTGAGATCTGCACGGAAATGTTGAGTCTCCAGCACAACGATGGTTCTTCCGACGATCGTAACATGTACCATCATTCGAGATTTTCGAGCTCAAGATCGAGATCCAGACAAGATTCTTCTCCGACCAAACGTAAGCGAGTAGAGCAACAACCATCTTCCGAGCTCGATCTGTCTCTGATCCCTAATTTCCCTGTAAAAACAACGCCTTGCTCCACACGGCAGCGATCGAGAACACCCTCGATGACCTCCGAGGAATCAGTGACGACGACGACTACTACTACACCGACGTCGTTTTGGGATAACACTGCAGCTGGTGGTGATCTGTGTGGGAACGGAAGCAAGCTGCTTAACCTGTTTGTTTAAGGAAACGTTGTCGTTTTATTCCTCTGATTTTAGCTTAGGGTTCAGAATTGTAATTTCTTCCCATTTTTCGTGGATACAAGATATTTGGGACCAGGTTTTGTTCTCTCGGTTCGGAAGTTATATTCACCAATGTTAAACTTAATATTAAGAGATGAATTTCTAAAAGGCCTAATTAGGTGAATATACAAAAAAAAGTTGATATTTGCAGAACCATGTAGTGATTTATTGAATTTGCAGATTTGGATAATAGATCAGGGTGAAATGTCGAGCTTCTCCTTGCAGTCCACTGACACAGCTACTAAGAAGGGGAAGAAATTTTATGGGCAAAAGTTTTGTGTCAGAATAATGGACAGATAATAATTCTTTGCAAAATAAATATCAATGCCAATCAAAAAAAAAAAACCTATCGGAGCTTGGTTGTGGCAAGTTGGAGCAAACCAGAGGAATGACGCAGAGACCTAGTGGAGCTTGGTTGTGTAACTATTGAAACTTGGACATGTGACTACTAGCGACCATGGCAAAATGAAGAAAATCAAGGAATGTTATTTGCCGTATTGTCCGCGGCGACTCAACTCGACTCGTTTAGTGAAACTAAATCCAAATGATTTCAAATCTAGTTTAGATATATAAATTTTAAACAAAAAGAAAAGAAACGTATGGAAAGAGTGAAAAATCTGGGAAAATCATAAATAGCCATTTTTGAACTAAAAAGTTGCAGGCCATGAAGAAGAAGATGGTAAAAAAAATTACCATTCTGCCATTGTAGCTAATGTATATTAGTAACCAGATATTTATATATGAATCCGGATATGTAACCACTTATATATTTATGAATTATTTTAGCAGAATATCTAGATGTATTATTCAATAAAAAAACCGGATATTTTTACTTTGAAAAATTAACCGGATTATTTGAAAAAATGAAATGAATTCGTTATAATTCTGTTTATAACGATAATAGTCAGTAACCATGTAACCAGACATATTTATAAGATTAAATAATTTTCTAATGAGTTAAAATTTAAACTCTAAACTCTAGCACTAAACCCTAACACTAAACACTAAACCATAAATTCTTTGGTTAATCCTAAACCCAAAGATTAACCCAATGATTAGCCTTAAGTCCAAAGGTTAATCCTAAACCCTAGGGTTTATAGTTTAGATTATGTGTTAAAAAATAAATTGACTCAAAATGTATTCAACACTTTGGCTAACACAATTACGAACTATATCGATAGAATATGAATACAATAAATACAAACTATATATCCGGTTTACTGAACTAATAACAGGCTTCAATTGAATTTATATATCGGTGCAAACTGGTGCGTACATATATCTAAACAAATGCTTTATCATGACTGTAACAAGCAATGAAGCTTTACAATAATATAGCAATGAAGCTTTCACCTCCAAGTATCAAGGCCTTCGGTTATCAAAGATGGCTGTATCATTGCTTTTGTTGACCTAATCGTCATGTTCCTGTCAAATGAGTAGAAGCTTTCCCCTTTCTCCTTCTGTACCACGTATCCAAATGGTACTACCAGTCTACCAGTTTTTAATCAAGATAAAATTCTTGAGATGGTTCCTTGGTACAAACCTGAAGCAAGGTGAATGCTATGAACATTAACGTCATTAGTGGCAACACAATTTCAAATATTTATATTCAAACAAATGATACATTACAGAAAAAATTAAGAAAGGGAGATAGAAGAAAGTCGCACTCTTTATCTTCAATTTGAATCGTTGAGACCAAATCTACCTGCAACACATCGAAAGTATGTTACTTTGCTCCAATTTAACTTTGTATTACCCAAGCATAGCTCTCGTAATCAGGAAGCTTATCGCCATATCCAGCATTCATTGTCAGCATCGTATACGCCTGCTCCTGAACACCAATTCAACAATCGAATATATAAGCATCAGTGAATAACTTAAAACACAGAGAAATCCGAAACAGAGAGATGCCAAAAAAGAGAGAGCCACACCTGTTCTTGGAGCGTTCGAGCGACAGCAAGATCCGAATTTGATTAGACTCAGATTACTGAAGGGAGCTCGAGCGGAGGACGATCGGGAAGTTAGCTCTCTAACCAAATTTGATCTGCTCTCATCATCCACAGCCACCGCCACTGCCGTCTCTGCAACTTCCTCTCCTTTCTCGCTTCCACTTCCGCCTTCTGAGACGACACCGGTTTGATGATCCTTCACCGCTTAGTTTAATCTTGGTTGCTCGTCAGCGGTGACGGCACGTTGCTAGTATGGTTGTTGTCCTTCTTCGTGGCCATGATTGTTAGCTAGGATTTTCAAATCAGGATTTTCGTGTGAGGTGATAGAACAAGAGGGGAATTGTGGTGTTGGAAAATTGGTATGGAAAGGGGAATTATTGAAGAATCGAAAAGCAAGTAGTACTTCAAATTTAAATAAATTTATAATTAATTCAGAAACAAGATAAATAAAAGAGTTTTGTCAGATCTGTCTCTGTCCTAGATAGTTGTGATAGGGGCAAAAGTGTATTTATGAAATATGTACAGTATGATAGCCATTCACCTAATTAAATTCTTTTCTATGGTCACCCGTCGCAAATTCCCTTTCTAAAATTTCTACCTTGTTAAATTTTTTTTTTTTTTTTTTAAATTTATCTCTGTCTTGAAACTTCATGATACAAAAAAACATCAAAATAAACATTTACTACGTCACACAAATCGATTCACCATTTTGTCTAATATTTTTTTAAAAAATCATCATTAGTATATAACCATTTACAACTATATTCATAGATATCTATCCAAATTTCATGTTTATTTTGTTGAATACCAGCGTCTATAGACTGTTTTTAGCACATGGAATATGAATATATGTACTACATAGCACGTAATTTTTATTTTAAGCAAGTAAATTTTCATAAAGAAAAAATCTCAACTAGTATTATACTATTATATGGTAGGGCTCGGATCACGTTAAATACATTATACACTAAAATGATACTCCCTCCGTTTCGAATTATATGTCGTTTTGGAGCAAAATTTTCGTTTCAAAATAAGTGTCGTTTTATGATTTCAATGCAAAATTTATTGACTTTTTAATCTAATCTATTTTTCTATTGGTTGAAATCTAATTAGGTGTATTGGTAATGATGTTTTTATCTAGTAAATATACAAAATTAAATATTTTATTAATCTGTATGCCGAAATCTAGAACGACAAATAAATTGAAACGGAGGGAGTATAAAAGTAGAAGATCGAACAATTATAGAATAGTTGGGCCGTACGTATATCAAAATATTAAAATAATAGAAATAGATATACGATATCTAAGCATGTGGTTGGACCAAATGGTTGGAAAGGAGGCACACATGACACATAGAGCCCCTTTGTTTTGGAGGCGGCTTTTGGACGACGCAAAGGGCCATTTTCCACCAATGGAATTCTCTAAAACACACTCTCCTTTTCTCCCCATCTTCATATTATCTAATCATCTTCTGTAGATAACTATATTACGTGTCACATTAGACGTTTTACCTTTAGATTGGATATAATACAATCAACTACTTAGTCTATTATACCAACCCGTAATTCTAATCACACTTTTTGTTGTCTTTTCTTGATTTCATATTGTTTGCAAGGTATTATTTCTTAGTTTCATGTGCATTGTGATGCTTTGCTTTTTTCGGTCGATATTAATTTGAATTTATTTCTTGTTATGCAACTTTTTGTTCCATAAGGGAGAAGGATTTAAGTCATTTGACAATAAAAAAAATTAGTTTTATTTGAAGAGAAAAGAAAAGATATCTGGCGTTTAAGATAATGTTTTAAGACAAATCAAAAGATATTGTGACCTAGGACCCACAAATATTCTTTGTTAACCAATCAAAAAGGCGATGGTTCACGTCACTTTTCTTCCTTTTTCTGACTTCTGTGATTTTAATTGAGTTTACTTATTTCTCCCAATCAAGATTTTTTATTGCCTCCACTGTCCACAGGCCTTTTATGAATAGGAATTTGATTCAAAATCAAATGGTAGATAAAATAACTAAGAGAAAACATTCGTATTTCTCAGCAAGTCTCGAAATTTTAAGGAAGAGTCAGGCTTGGTTTGTTCATCATGTCCTTTTGATTTCATTTATTATTATATGAAATTGAGAAGATGAATAGTTTGTCATTAATAGCTAGCTCCATAATATTGTGTCTACTCGTCCATGATCTCAGGGATTTATCTCCACCAATATTGGGAGCGTCATGGATGGCCCAACGTCATCATCCAGCTTTTCAATCTGCTCCGTCCGTTCCATCTGCTCTTAATTATTAGTTCCACCAAGTTTCGTAGTATCAGTTTTACATGACTCGTATCCAAAGATGATATCATCAACGACTTATCGACTGGTATAGAAACTAAAGTCAAATCAATAATGTTAATTAGAAACGGATAGAATGACTCGTGCTGGAAGTAAAAAGCCGTAGTTGTAATTGGATATGCAGTCTTTTTCCTTCACCCTATGTCTCCGAGCCCACTTGCTGACCTAATTACATTTAGCTTTTATCCATTCCTTCAATAATGATATATAGGAAGATGTGTTTTATCAAAATGTTATCAACTTATATACGAACGAGACAATGATTTGATTTTAAATTTGTATGTGTGTGTATATGTAAATTAAAGAAACTTCTAAGAGGCTGACTGGTTTTCCCGCTACCACCCGCAAACGCAGTTTTTGCGGTTCGTACTGGTTGTTAGCGTTTAAACAATCACAGAAAACGTTACAAATCGCTTCAAACCGTTCTGAACCTCTTAAAATCAAAAGCTGGATCCAGCTAGCGTTTGCGGTTACGGGCGTTGCGGGAGGGTGAATTTTTTTTCTTTAAAAATAGAATAAATAAAAATAATACTAAAAGTATCCAATAAAATTTTAAATTGAAATAATATAAATTGTAAAATATATACATATTATATTTCAATTTATATTATAAAAATTTAAAACCAAAATATTTCCTATAAATTTTTAAAATTTAATAATATGATTTTATAAATATAAATTTTATATTTATTATATTATTATATTATTATAATTTAATATTTTTATAATTATATAAAATATAAATATTGTTAAATTATTATTTAACAGATGTTTCGTTGGTACTTTACCAGTCATAAGAGTCCCGCAAACACAACAATTTCTAACCGTTGTACCAGTCGTACAAATCTCTAGAAAACGTTTAAAACCGCAACCACCCGCACCCGCAAACTCTCGCAACCGCAACCGATGCGGTTACACCAGTCAAGGCCCTTAAATCGTTGAAAGACGTATAACACATGAGGTGAGATGATTTGGAGACAAGCCATATCACTAGTGTTGTTTTTGCCAGTAGTGAAAAGGCAAAACTAATTAGGGGTTTAATAAATAAGTGATGATCCTTCGTCGTGGGAGAGTCCAAGAGGCATATGCCCCTTCAACAATTTTATTGGTCGTACCCTTAAACTCTTTTCATCTCCTAATCCACGCACTTTGTATTTGTTTACGTCATCCACTACTGACTTTTTTAGCCAAGGGAGATTATTATACTAATATACTGGCTTGTTTATTGATTCCTTCCACACATGTCTGACTGACGTACGTACGTAATTAATGGTAGACGTATTTTAAGGTTTGTAATTCCATTGACTGCAGAGTGTGTGTTTTTGTCATTAGTTACCAATTAAACTTCAGGTCGGTGATATTTCTGATTGGGTGTGACGCATATGTAGCGGTAGAGGCAGGGCTGATTCTGAGATTTTGAAAAAAGTTGCAATGGCTATGCAAAAAAAATTGGGAGTTTAAAATATTTTTTTGAAATTTATGTCTATATAGTTTTTTTAAAAAATTATGGAGGTCTGTTGTAAATATTTTACTACTCATAGTCCATGACTAGCACTCAGTAGAGCCCGCAAGTTTCAGAACAAGGTATAAAGTTGATGAAATGGCAGAATGTCATTCAAAGCTTTGTCGTATTGTGCATCATCAAGAAAATTGAAAGGCAGAAACCACTCAAAGCCATATCAAGAAAACATGTAAACATAATTAACCAATCTATAAATGAAAGCTGGGTCTAGTATTGTACTAACAGTCACTTCTGTATTAAAATGTCGTTAGTAAATAAATAATGTAAGCATTAAAAAAACATAGAATGCAAGAGGATCGAGAAGGTTCTGTCGGGGGTTTATTTGGTAATCAACGCGAGAAGAGGCGTATAGAATCTGAGGACTTGGGACCAACGGAGATTTAGAAGCGATGGAGATATTGACGGAACGGTATTCGACCACGTGAAAGCCACGTGACTGTCTCCCGCATCACCGGAACTTATATCCGTTCTTCTTGGCCTCTATGACCCTACAAAGGGATTGGACAACTTTGAGTAATCTTCTCATATCCTATATATAACGTGTGAATCTTGATTAACTAAAGTATAGAAACATTAATATTAAGCAGACCGAATAACTGGTATACATAAATAATACGGCCTCGACTTCAAAGTATATATCGTATCTCTCTTTAATTTTGGTTGGGAAGTAAATTTCTACCTGTGTTTTTTATCCGTTTTTGAAGTCTGTTCACTGATATCATTTGTCTAGTGGGTGTCAGTGAAGTCCAATACATTTGGGCTTCTTAAACTTACTGATGATTTAATTTAAGCCCAGTAAATTTATGGCCCATTGATTATGCTTGGTTTTCCTTTATTTTTACAAGAGTGCGCGCATATTGACAAGATCATACATTTTAAGCACATTGTTTCTTTTTCTTGTAATTTCAATAGGTGCATCCGATGCGACTCATACGATGGAGAGTAATATATCTATTTGCGGAATTTTTTGTTTCATCAATCATATATAAATTCAGCCAGTGACCGTGATGTGATACCAAAGTGAGCTGCGTGATCGTTCCTTTCATATGGATTCGATTAGTAGTAAGTTGTATCTTGCAACACAAAAGTCAGAAACTGGTATGAATAGCGTAAACACCAAAAAAGGTAATAATATTAATTCTTACCAATACATGAGGTCAGCCATGTAGATTGACAATAATACTACTACTTACCACAAGACACGGTGCACGAAACCAAGCCTTGTATCTTTTCCACACCAATAATGGCTTATAATATAGTTATCCAAACTAACTGTGGCACTTGATTGATAATTAAACACGTGAACCGTAGAAGATAGAGTAACCAGTAATATCATGTTTAACCAAATTAACCAGCCAATTTAGCTGACCAAAAACTAACTCTTATGGGGGACAATGTAGTATTTGTCGTGGTGTCTAGTTCAGCATCGGGTAATGAAACAAACCAAAACCTATCATGTCATCTAGTCCCTGTTATCTCAAACTCTCTGAGGAGCGTCTATGTGTATTATAAATTTTGGATTTGATGTGTTTACTTAGTTATAATACTTTATCGGTTTTTTCTTCACCTTTTTGTTTTGTACAAGCTAATATATATACGTCTTCAACATTTGGTTTAAACTGTGCCTACACATCGATCTCTAGGTATACAGGTGGCTTGCTTTAATACTTTTTCAGAAAACACTTGACATACGAAATGGAAAAACTTTCCTTCCAACTTTTTTTCGGTAATTTTTTTTCTTCAACTTCCAGTGTTATTAGTATCAAGCTTCAACCATTCCCTTGCTTATAAGCTGTAAACATTTTTTTTGTTCAACATATGTAAACATACGTAACTATATATAGACAGCCGCAAATAAAACCAGACGTTTCAATCTCCTCTTTTTTTTTTTTTTTGATAATTCTGGGGTTCTCCACTTCGTGGATCATTCTCCAGGGCCCATTCAGACAGCGGTCCACTTTACCCGGAAAGGTATTACCTAGGCTGAGAATAAGGTCCAACACCCAATACCACTCGTAACACGGAAGAGTAGTTCCCCCGCCTGACGTCGAATCCGGAAGCATGACAATTGGTCCCCAAAGCCCTTACCAAGTGGGCTATCTCATCCGATCTTCAATCTCTACTCTTGTATGTAAAAATGTTGTTAAAAGCATGTGTCTTAAGTTTATGAATTTAAAATTTCGTTATAGGAAAATTAATAATTGTTAACCAAAAAAAAGGAAATTAATAATCAATCTGCTATGATCTGAAATATTATGCATGACATTTTTACATTCTCAGACGTTTTAAAATGTGGCAAGCTCGGGAACATTGTTTTCTGACATAATAATACTTTATACAGAAAAATGCTTAGCACTTTGTTTCCAATATTTATTTCAGTTAGTATATTATAAGTAATATCTATATATGGAACGTACGAGAATTTGGAGGGAAAGACGAAGTCATAAAATGTTAAAACTTATTCGAAACGATTGATTTTTCTATGGACAATTGGACATACATTCAATAAGAGTCTGCCACCATAAATGCTACACCTAAGCTTAGCTATTTCAGACATATTAACGCCTATATATATTAAGACCTAGAGAAACGAAAACGAAAGCACATGACCAGAAAAAGCTGTCTGAGCACCTACGTTTTGTCCCGGTTTGAGTATCAAAACGGTACGTTTCATATTGACAAGCTACTACACGATGTGTCTGGTCTCTTTCTTCCTTCTTGCCTTCACAGTCATTCGTCCTTACTTTTTTTTGTTTTCTTTTGCTCTATTCTCAAAATATACACATCCGCAGTTAAATATTATTCTCATACTCTGCCTTCATATTCTTGATATTCTTTCTGTTCCCTTCTCTAGCATCCAACGATGAACAAAGCCATGATTCTAAACCCGACCCGGCCCGTTTGGCCCGGTTTCTCTTCTTCCAAGTCCCTATGCGGCGATGCCAACTGCATGGAGCAGCTTCTCCTCCACTGCGCAAACGCCATCGAATCAAACGATGCCACGTTAGCTCAACAGACCATCTGGGTCATCAACAACCTCGCTTCCTCAGACGGTGACTCCACGCAGAGACTCGCCTCCTCCTTACTCCGTGCGTTGATCTCACGCGCCGCCACCAAATCACCCGCATTCTATTTTCTACACGCTGCTCCCGTTTCCCAGGAAAAACTTCACCGCTTCTCCGTCATAGAGCTTGCGTCGTTCGTTGACCTCACGCCGTGGCACCGTTTCGGCTTCATCGCCGCAAACGCAGCGATCCTCGACGCCGTCAAAGGTTACTCATCCGTTCACATCGTTGACTTAAGTTTGACTCACTGCATGCAAATCCCTACTCTTATAGACTCCATGGCAACCAAACTCATCAACAAAGGACAACCTCCTCCGCTTCTCAAACTCACCGTTGTCCTCGCCGAGTCTCCTCCGCCTCCATTGCTCGGGATCTCCTACGAAGAACTAGGGTTGAAGCTAGTAAGCTTTGCAACCACACGTAACATAGCAATGGAGTTTAGAATCATATATTCTTCTTACTCCGATGGTCTGTCCTCTCTTATCGAACAATTGAGATTAGACCCTTTAGTCTGCAATGAAGCTCTCGTCGTTAACTGCCACATGATGCTCCATTACATCCCACACGAAACCCTAAGTTCTTCCCGATCATTTTTCTTGAAAGAGCTCAGGGATCTAAACCCAACGATAGTAACTTTAATCGAAGAGGATGCAGATTTCACCTCCAGTAACTTTATCTCCAGGTTTGTTTTTTAAAAAAAAAATGTTTTACAAAGATATATGTTTTATGTTTTCTATATATTGTAAACCTTTTAAAAATTAATTGAGCTTATTGAATTACTATTGATTTAAAATTTACTGGAAATTAATAATTGCAAAAATGATACAATTATAATAGTGATTTAATGTGTCGGCTTGGGTTACACTTATCTTTAAAAAACATTAATTTTCTTGAACAAAAATAGGATTTAACACGAAAAGTTTGATCCTATGATGTAATCACCATGTAGTGAAATATTGACGTTGAAAGTGAAACATTCGAGTAAAATACTATAATGTGTGAAAATGTTCAATTCAGGTTAAGGTCACTCATCAACTACATGTGGATCCCTTACGACACGGCCGACACGTTTTTAACATGTGGCAGCGAGCAAAGGCAGTGGTACGAGGCGGATATAGGTTGGAGGATAGATAACGTGGTAGCCAAGGAAGGTGATGAAAGAGTTGAGAGATTGGAGCCAAAGAGCCGGTGGTTTGAGCGAATGAGAGAAGCCGAGTTCATCGGAGTTGGGTTCGGCGAGGAGGTGGGAAGAGAAGTTAAAACGATGCTAGAGGAACACGCCTCCGGGTGGGGAATGAAGAAAGACGTTGATGATAATGATGACGTGGAACGCTTTGTGCTGACGTGGAAGGGACATAGTGTTGTGTTTGCCTCAGCTTGGGTACCAATCAGTAGGGTTGATGGAGCTTCTTCTTACATAGAAACTTAAAACTGGAATGGATAATGATGTTTATCTTATTAACAATCTGCCTTAGTGGTACTTAATTAGAAGGTGACGTGAGAAACAATAGATAAGTGTAACCCAAGCCGACCCGACCGGTTAGTTATGTATGAATGTGTTGACTTTCAAACTAGTATGATTGGTCCGATCCAACTGAGTAATATTTTGCACGTGCCGCGTTGACTAGAGGTTGACTCTGATAAAGCAGAAGCTTCTTTAAAAAAATAAACAGAAAAGAAAGAAGAATATGCCATCTATCCGTCTAAATTTTACTTCGTTCCACTGCAAGTACGTGAGTCATTAAAAGTTCAAATCAAACTCGATCAGAGAGATTCTTCATTGTTTTTTCCTCTCTGGTCTTCTTCTCAAGAGGCTAGTTAAATTTGTCAGTTTTTAGTACTTTTATGCCGAATCTGGTAATCTGTATTTCATTTTTTCGCGATTGAGAAATTTAGTTTAATCTCTGTAGTTTCTGCTGATCTCGGGACTCGAAACTGGTAAAAAGGAAAAAAAAGGTCTGAATTTTTAAATTGTAGGTTACTGTTCAGTGTGTGTGTGTGTTCGTACACGAATGGTTCAAGTAATAAAATCATATCAATGTAACTTGTAAAAGTTACTCACTTCAACAATTCCCAATCTGGTATTGTAATTTTGATCTCAATTTCTGTGTATCGCACAACTAAAGAGTTGACCTTCTTCCTTCGTGGTTTGACTTATACGGTTCCTGATTGGGTGATTTCTGTTTTTTTTTTCTTATAGGGAGAAGTTTGAGGGGCCGATACGTTGGAGTTAAAGTCTCAGCTTGAGATGAAGATTGGTCAGGCCAAAACAGAGAGCTATCTTAACCTCATGTAGAAATTCTTGAGCTTGAAAATCAGCAAATCCGATTTCGATAAGCTAATCATTGCTACGGTGAATAAGGAGAATATTAGTCTACACAACGCTTTGCTTAGAGGGTTGATCAAGAATGTATGGCTCTCAAATACACCTCCTTTGATAAAGAATGGTCTTGAAGAGAATGTTGTTTTTCAGAAAAGTCTTGGTTTCGATTATTTTCCTAAATCTCCTCGTGAAGGAAGGACTCAACGGAGGTTTAAAAGATTGTAATGGAAGCAAAGCGCAGAGTCAAATCACTGAGGTTGTTTCTTCTAGTTTTAAACAACTATGGTCAATGGATGATGGTGAAGAAGTTGACCAGCTGATTCGATGTTGGAGAAGTCAACCCATTGAAACTCCCATTGGTATTAATCTCAGAGATGTGATCAACAGAAGCCGTCACATAGGGACGTGTTCGACGTGTTACTCCTCTCATGAGCTTCCTGACTCTGTTTCTTTGAAGAAGAAACTTGAACAAGAAATCAAAGAAGAAGAACTAGAGGTTTCGGTTGAGTTTGCTAATTCTTTCAACGTTGGACTCAATGTCTACTTGAAAAGACTAATCAAACCGTGTCTATAACTAGCGGCTTCAAGGTCTAGGAACCGGGGAGAAGTTTGTTCTTCTTTAGTATCTATGGTAGATTTTCAAGTAGCTATGGAGTCAAACCGGTCGATACTTGGGGAAGATTGGTCTACAAAGGTTGAGAAGAACCGGTTAGTTGCACCTGATTTGCCTTCAGATTTTCAGACACGCTAACTCTATGACTAGATACAACTAATTCTTACTTACAGAGTTTCTAAACATCTTTAGGTTTTGTGTGTGTGTATATATATCTACTGGTGTTTAATTACTTTTGCTGATCTTGTATGCCTAGGTTTTGAATTTGTTAAACAAGCTTAAAAGAAGAAATAAGGTGCTAAGATGTTGTAATCGTTCTGTGTTATCATTCATGAATATACAGAGTATTTATACAAGTATGGCCGTATCTAATCTTCCCAAAATATAGGAGATAACAAGACTTATCTAACAAACTGTTATCATCCCCTATATATTAATCCTGGAACATTAGTTAAATGACAACTTTGAAGAACATGCTTATGTGTCGAACTGAGAGCGCTCCTCAGCTCTCTTTTTTTATTCGACTGACCTTGCTAGGAACTTTAAAAACGTGACATTATATGAACAAGTAAAACTTTATTATATATCATTGGATTCGAATATAGAAAGAAATAATCATTTAACTCTTTCCTTTGATGTTTAGGCATTAATGGATAAAAACTATAAATATTAAATGATCATTTGTACAATATTGACTTTCCAAATACGATTTTGGTGCTTCAATTTATTAGTAACAGATTTCCAAATCACTTTTGGTTTTCTTTTTTTTTCTGGTCAATACTTTTGGTATTTGAACCGGTTATAGACATATGTGTCGTAATATTACAACTGTGATTACATTTGTAAGACTAATTAAACTGTATAATAAATCCACTTACTTACATTGAACATTTTTTTTATTGTGAAACTACATTGAACATTCTTTTTCTTCCAAACAACGTTACAATAGCTCAGACCAATCCTTAGGTCCTTATTTGTTTCGGGTATCTGGCCAAGAAATACACAGGAAAGATTAAAAAGAAAACACTTAGTGAGATAACAATCACATAAACTTGCAAGGTGATTTTGTAGTATATAAAACAGAGTTAAAAGTGATCTATGATTTCACCATTAAAAAATTTAATCAATAAAATTGATGTAAGTAAAAAGTTTAATAATGTATAAAATGATGCAGTCCAATTAGAGTGATAGAGATAGGGAAAATTCATATACGAATAGTTATTTATAATCCAAATATACTTCTTGCATTTGAACCTAATGAGATATTGGTCATTGGTTGTTAGCTTTAACAAGTGGATCATCCGGTTATCATATGATATCTTATGGATTTTTTTCTTATATCTTATCTTTTGAATTTTTTTAAATGACTATAAATTACTAAAAACGTTAAAAGTTTCACTTTTAAAATTTTGTGATCAATGAATGAAATCTTTTTGGTTATAACAAGATACAAATAATCATAAAATGTATGAATATGAATTCTCATTTAATATATATTCATATATTAATATTTTTTATTTTAAAATATGTACAATATAAAAATAAATAAATATGTTAATTTTGAAATTTGCATTGAAAAACTATCACATCAAAATTTTTGGGATTAATGGTTTATTTTTTTTTGTTACAGAAATATACAAATACGTAGTAATAAAACCATATGATAATAAATATTTATATTGAAATATATTATATATCTATGTCAATATCATTCAAATTTAATTACATACCATATAAAATAAATAAAATAATTATTTTGATTTACTTACCATAAAAATATTGTAAAAATAAACAAGATGTATTGTTTTGATTTATGTGATTATTCTAATCTCATATATATATTAAGAAACAATTGACTACTTCAGCAAGTGTAAAATCTTATTAACTAATATTTTTCCAAAATCTTACAAGAGACCGATACATTGAAGATTTATTTATAAACTATTAAAATCACCTAGCGAGAACATGGATTGCAAAATAAAATTTCTTTCCTAATCCTAACCCCCTTTCTCTTCGTCACAACACTTACAAAAAATAATTTGGAAATCTCAAATAGTAAATTTTTTTAGTCCAGTCCATCGTTTTTCTTAAATTGACCTAAAATAATTTTTAATGATTAACTAAATTGATCATGTATATTGTAGAATGTGTTTTTGTTTAAAAAAATTTGCATACCCATAATAAATATGAATCATCATCGCTTTCATTTAAAAATTTGTTATAATAAAAAATATAGGGTTGGGTAAAATCTGAATCCGAAAAACTGAAACAAATCTAATCTGAAAATAATACTAAACTTTAACCAAAATTGGTTCGATATCCGAACGGGTTCAAAATTTTGATATTTAGAGAACCAGAACTGAATCCGAATCGAACTATTTCGGTTGTTCAAGTATATTTGAACCAGATTTATATACTTAAATATATAAATTATTTTTTAAGTTTTATATTTAAAAGATTATACAAAATATATAAAATGTTTTTAAGTTGTCCAAAATATTTAAAATATATACAAATAAAGTACACGTTTAAAATAGTTAAACGAAACTCAAAATACCAAAAATACTTAAAATATCTATTGATTTTCTATCCAAATATTTAAAGCTAAACCAATTTTATATTAAATTTATGTATTTTGATATACATTATTCGAATTTATATGATATATTATTTTAATTTTTAGATCTTTAGAAATTAAAAGTATATATATAAACTTTAATTTTTTTAAAAATTAAATGGGTTGTCAAAACTCCAAACCGAACCCGTAAAGATATGAATCGAATATCAAGCGGACCAAATGATATCCGAGTATCCATCTTTAATCAAATGTAAAAAAATATAAATAACAAAATGAGTATTGTTTATATTATTAAAATACATCGTAGTTGAAAAAATTTACTCCGCGCAAGGCGCGGGTTATCATCTAGTTATCCTAATATAAGGTAATGTTACATCCCAAAGAAAGCATCAGAGTTGCTTGTAAACTTCTTTCAGTTTTGGGTTCAGTCGGAAATGACTTTAACGGGGTTTTCTTTGATTTGTGTATTTAGGCCCATTAATACTAACGCATTATACGGTCCCCGCATTATACTAGGCAACTTTCAACAAGGAAATTAAAAAATTATAGGTGAGTGGGTCCCATATTGGGAATCTAAAAGGCTCCTTTAGCAACATGAAGCATGGCATTTGACACTTGGACATCTAAAGGAACGATAAGATACTCTCATCTCAAACGTGACCTTCGTGCATAGCAAATATCACAATAATTCTTTCAAATAATTTGTTGGACTCTGTATATATATAACTAAATATATGAGCAGTTAAAATTTTTCATTCACCCTTTTCTTGTTCATCTTATACAGTACTAACATTCAAGGAGATAGATCAATCAAAATTACTTGCATATGTTTACTTAAGAGTATGTGAAAGTAGCTTATAAGTAAATCTCGGTTTTATTAGTGCAATAAACAGTTCCAACCTCGAGATGTTTCCCAGGCCATTAGTCATCATAATTGCCATTAGTGACACGTAAATGATAAATCACTTGTTTAATCATCTTATTTACTTTCCAATTCTAATAATCAAGCTCGTGATTATGAAATGGGAAGCCCGAGGTTCAGAAATTCAGAAGGCCGTGATCCTTGATTTTCTCAACATGTCTCAAAGCGATATTCCATTTCCTTGAAAAAGTAATACTACAACTTTTTTTTTTTTGTTCAACTGTAATACTACAACTAATGTTCAAAATTTCCTTTTTTTTTGTCACGAAACTAATGTTCAAAATATACCGTGAATAAACTATAATAAAATGCGAAGAGCAACTTTAGCTTTTTTCATAGCCCTTAATTTTTTTTATCAAATCCCAATCTTCAAGAATAGTCCCTATGTTTCATGAGTACAGTTTTTATCATTAAGATTCCTTTAATCAAAAGTTGTGATGTAGGTATACGTATGTACTAACAAAATACTATGCACCCATTTTTAATTAGATTTAAGGACGTTGTTAAAATATACTAGTTGGTTGTGTAAAAACATATTAAGACACCAACAATAAGAAATATATTCAACTGCACTTTGTTAAATCCAAATTATATAATTTAAATATTCACAGTTTTTCAAACTTGGAATGTATATTTCTACATGCATGTGGATTAACAGTTAACTTCATCTGAGTCTTTTTATATTTGCTGAAATAAAAAAAAGTCTTTTTATATTTAGTATCATAGTCTTCTCACTGGCGCCTTTTTATTAATAATATGAAAGGGAATTTTTCTTTTTATGAAAGGTAAATTTAAAGGGACTAATTTTATAAAACTTAAGTTAATAAACTTATTGAAGGGAGTCGTCCAACGCGCATGATCGTAGGATAGGAGGGACAAGACATGACTGCAGGAGTCAGTATCTCGTTTGCTTCGAGAACCTACGAAGAAAGACACTCTTTCTCTTCTTCACAACTCTCGATCGTTCATAACAGAGTAGGCTACATGAAAATCTAATTTTGTTGGTCCGATCCATACATTTTTATTAAACACATAAACTATTGATTTTAAAATATTGGAGACAACAATTTTCGAGGACTTAGTGTGAGCCACTCCACAAACGCGGGCACTGATCGGACCCACGGCTCCATGCCATTGCCCCTCCTCTCTCCGGCAACGCGTGCCTCTCTCTCCCTCCTCCCCAATTGCATGATCTAAACCCAAACTTCTAAGCACGTTTGTTTATTTGTCTTGGTTATAGAAATATAATTAATAGCTAGTCTTCACATGTTATATGTTACTAACATTTAGTAAAACAGATCCGTTACCTGCATTTGTGAATAGAGATAATTTTTATATGGAGTTCGTGGTTAGGTTAACGAAAGAATAAAAAAGAGAGGGGGTTATAGGGTTTTTATCCGATTTTTACAACATAATGTAATGTTAACTTTGCATGTATATATACATATCAAAAAATAAATAAATAAGTATATATATATTAATCTTTTTCTGTCAAGTTAGATTTTATTAAGATAACTCAACAGTGGAATACAAAGTCTACTATATGAACTGAAGGAAGAAGTACATATCCTCAGCAACTAAATCCCATAAGAAGAAAAAGTAAATTCCATAGAAAGGGAAGCACAAACCCAAACAACGGGTGACATATAGAACCGATTACGAACACTAGATTAACCTTCTTTTTGTTTTTTTTGTCAAATATGTATTAACCTTCCTTTTCTTATAAACTGATCAACTACATTGCTTATACGGAAGTTCCGTACGTTGTCAATATGATAAACATGAACCCACGAACATATAGCTGCGTCTAGACCCCTACAAAGTAGGAACCCCACATGGAAATTTATCCCTACAAGTTTTAAATGCTATATTGAAGATCTATATAATTTCATCATCTACCGACGAAGCAAAAGCCAATCAGCAATCGGAACGATCTATCATGCAAACTAAATATGTTTGAAGTTGTCACAAAAGCATAAAAATGGATAATGTTGGAAAGTAAGCCATGACATGATGAAGTTTAGCTTTATCAAAAACTAACTAATTAGCTAACTCTTACATATCATGCTTCTATATGCATCGTTTATTTCCAAATAGTCTCTTATCGTGAAAATTAATTAAAGATCAGTGAGTTGTAAAAGATTTGACATTGTTCCCGTTACACAATACATATATATACTTGACTTTATAATTAAAAGATAAAATTAGCACAAAACAGCCAACTCTAAAGCCATGTCTTGTATTAATTTAAATTTGACATAACATGCAAAACTCAACGGGACAATAAACTTCCATATTAGAAAAATAAAAAGTCGGTCCAGGAACATTTAATCAGAAAACATCTTCATAAAATAGTACTAGAAATTTGTGATTATTACTTACAGAAGAATTATTTGATCACTTTTATGTGTGTTTCGTAGATACGGTGGAGATCAGATCCTGTTGGGTCAGTTTTAAGTCTTTTGAACAGTTCGAAAGGACATCCTCAACGAAATCCAACGGCCAAGATCTCTCCTCCGATACTTGTGGGACCCGTGACATGCCACCTATTCTCAGATTCTGATTCGCTCTCTCTCTCTCCCTAAATACCAAATAATTCCTCCAAAAAGTCTGTTACTCCTAAATATTTTAGCATATCTACATTTGTGTTACTAAATATTAATAATCAGTACTTTTGTATAATGCATAGTTATTAATATACTAAGACAACTTGGTTTGTTGATTTGTTAGTCTGGGTTGCATGTGATTCAAGCTCAGCAAAGATAAAAGATGTTCCCCGTTATTTCTTAATCATAATTATTCTCGAATAATACTTTAATATGAGGTTTATTAGATATAAAGTCTCCAACAACCAAAAATTCACATTTATATGACAATTTATTGAAAATACAAAATAACTCTGCTTAATAGTCCAAACAACTTCGGTGCTCTTGATATATAAAGATGACTATAAAATATATAGTTTCAGACCCCCAATATAAACAATCATGAGACGACATATATATAAAAACCCTAGCCACCTTGAATATTATAGTAATTCTTAATTATGTGGATATGTGATGGATCCGGAATTGAATGTGGTCTTGTCTCATCTGTCAAGCATGTATCCATGTATAAGATTATATAGACATACATATATATGAAATGATAATCTATAGTATCGTAAATAAAGCTTTGCTGGAGCTGTCTGCGGAGGTGGGTGGCAAATGGCATATTTGTTGAAGAACCTTTGAAGGCTATTGGCTAAAGACACTGTTTCCGGGCATGAGTTTACAACAATCACTTTGGTTTTTGTGATATGTGAGAGCGAGTTTAATTATTCTTTCAAAACAAATGATTACATAACCCTCATTTTATAATCATTAAATTAGCGAACTTCTTTAAAAATAATTTATCAGCAGTATATATAACTACGAAGAATGTGACGCAAATCCATATCTCTTCTCTAAGCTCATGATCATCTGCTTGATCATAAAGCCTATTATCCTCTCTTTCAGTAGAAGTCGCTATTTGATTTTTTCTTCATCATTCTCTTCCATCATACATTCAGCTTCTGAACCTATTTGTTCCAGGTTAGTAATGATAATCCTCCTAATTATCCTTTCTTAGTTTGATATTTGTTTGTCATTTCATCATCGGCTTATATTTCTTAGAATATAAACCAACGCATATTTTTGTTAGATTTTATTTCGATTGAGCATCTCTATTATTATTCCCACAAAACTTTGACACTAATCTTATTGTAAAAACCAGAAAAGTCCATAAAAGTGAATGTAAACGAAACTTATTAATGAAAAGACAAGATTGGCATGCGTGTTAGGTAAAGAACAAGAACCACCAATTTGATTTTGAAAGTACGATATATATGTCTGAGATTTTGTATGTATAGATATATGAAGATATTTTTTTGTGCATGTGTGCTCAGATTTATAGCATTAGTGGCTAAAAATTGAAGAATCTAAATCGAGTACTAGCAGACAAACTTAAATGAAAACTTAAATTTCCTTTTCTTCTTTTTGTCACAGGTTATTACAAAGCCAAGTTCATCATATCAAATCTTCTTGAGATCTTGAATTCCTTAGAACATGGAGAAGCTTCTTAATCCATCTGAAAAGCAGTACATGAAAATGGCTATGCTTAAACATGAAGAAACTTTCAAGCAACAGGTAATCACCAATTCTTAGATTCTGTGATCTATTTCATCTTACGTCATATATATGTATATGAAAACTTAATGTATAGTTTTACATGCATTTTCAGGTATATGAACTTCATAGGCTATATCAAGTCCAGAAGATATTGATGAAGAGCATGCAGGTCAACAAAGTCAATGATGTAAATCCAGGACTAGGATCATTCATCAAAAGAGTTGACGGGCCGGAGAACTTTGCCCACGGAGGAGAAGCCGGTGGTAATGATATAGAGATTATGGACGAGAGTGAGATCGAGCTAACGCTTGGACCGTCGTGTTACGGTGGTGATCTGATGAGAATGAACAAGAAGAAAAAGAATAATTCTTCGCTGGAGATGATGGATGGAAATTTAAATTCCGATCGCCGGAGTTTCTCATCTTCTTCCACAGGCTCAAGCAATAATAATCATAACAATCTTGAAGATCAAGTGAGACAAGAGAGATTGATGAAACATCAGAAGCAGAAGCCTTGGCTTCAAGCATTGACCTTGAATGTTATTTGATAATAATAAATAATATTCATTTTAACTATATTCTGAAATAGATTCGCATTTCCCTTTTGATGTTTTATCATGCCTCTTATCAGGTGATCTTTTTAAGATGATTATCAGTAATTTTCTTCTTCAGTAGTTCTTCTTAGGTTTCTTGTAAATAAAAGCATTACTATGGATGTTTTACTTTGTTTATGAAGATAAAAAAACAATTATTCACGAGTTCAATGCATCGCCAGAATTTATCATATTTAGATTTACAAGTATCTACTCAAGGTTCGATCTTTACAAAAAGTATATACAGATCAAAGCGAAAATTGGATTGTTATGTATTAATAATAATTATAAACTAGATCATGACCCGCGCACCTGCGCGGATTTATCTTTTGATTCACATATTTTATATACATGTTGTATATTATTTAAGATTTATAATATAAAAAAGTTAGATAGATCCAGAACCAAAAAAAAATCGACCCGGAAAAAAAAATCAAATACTTACTTAGATCCAAATGTTGAGAACTCGAAGAACTTATACCTGAAATGAACATGTTTATACCCGATCCAGTGAGCTAAATTTCAAACATAATATCTTTTGTTATATTTTAATTCATTTTTTTGGTTAGTGAGATTTACTATTTATTCGGAAGATTTTTGGCTAACTTAATAATATATATTCGTAGGTTTCTTTTTTTCTGAACATGAAAAAAAGATTTGTGTCTTGATTAAATTTATTTTATATAACAAATTGCTGCTATAAATAATTTTTATAAAAACTAATTTGTAACAGTAATATCATTTTTGTTATAAATTAGTATATCATGGGTTATAGGTTCAAAGTATAGAGCTAGTCGTTTTCATAGTATTACTAATATTATTAGATGCAAGTTAATGAATACAGATAATATATTGTATTATTAGTAATCTGTCTATAGTATTATATGTTAGTAGATATATTATTAATAATCTATCTTATAGTATAATATGCTAGTGGATGTATCTAGTTTATAGTAAAATATGTGCAATATAAGAAAACATGCGTAGTGGATATAATAATAAGGTAAGAAGTGAAAAACTATGGTAATGGTTGATATTAATTATTTATAAAAAGACATGTCTAATAATAAATAGATTAATATAGCATTAATTATATAAGATCCAACTTTAAAATCCACCTAGAAGAAGTTGTAATGTTTCTGTTTTAATAAGATAGATGAATAATAGAGGAGACGTTATAAAATGGGCCAATGATGAAGTAGTTACGGGACAAGAACATGCACTATCTGCTGGCATGTTCCCTTAGAGACTTCAAGCATCACCTACTTCCCCTGATTTAGTTCTGCTATATATTTTTATAATTTCTAAATCTAAGAGATTAATGAAAACTTATCAGTAATTTATGTTATATGACCCTACAATCATGTATTATCATTATCAAGCTTTAGAATCCCAAGTTCTCTGTATCTATGATCTATTCTTAAATGATGTATTCCTAATAATATTTGATGAATAAGATGAAATTGTTTTCACTAAAAAAAACGTTACCAGCCAGCTTTATGTACAAACAAACATCATAACCACACAAAAAAAAATTCAAATAACTATTAAGTAGAAAACAAGAAGAAGAAAAAAAACACTTGAATCAGAACTTAGAAGTCCCAACAAAAATTAAATACAATACTCATGTATTTATATAATATATGGTTTTTTCAAGAAATAGAGTGTCTACGATCTTTGGGTGGTTTGGTTCTGCCTGGTGTGATGCCAAAAGGGTTTAGCTTTCCGAGTTTCTTTGAAACAGAGTTCATAAATGACTTTCTCCGCAATGGAGGCTTATCCATGGAAGCACCAGTTGAGATTGGAGAACTATGATTACTGCTCATGGTTGTTGTGGATGATTTCTTCTCGGTCTCTTTCTCAAACTCTTTAAGTTTCATCTTCATTTTGAGAATCTCGAGTTTCAAGTCCTGATTTTCCCGTTTTAGCTTGGATAGTTCGTCGTTGTAGGAGCTGAGTTTAGGAGGAAGAACAGTTGCTGCTGCATCAGGTGGTGGTGGTGGTGGTGGGGCTGGAGCTTCTGAATCGTTAGTGACTTCTCCTCGTAGACGTTGTTGCTCGTAGTAAAGGACTTGAACAATGGTCTGAACGGGAAGACGATCGTTCTGAGCTGCATGAGCGCATGCTTCTCGTGATAGTTTCTGGCAATCCATTAAGCTGCATACTTTCTTCCTCTCTACGTCACTCATATTCGGATGAGCCTGCAAGAAGACCATTTGATCAATATCCACATCGGAATAGTACATGATTAATATATAAAAAAACTTAGATCAATTCAGTTATGACCAATTGATTTTAAGTTAGAAAGTCCGAACTTAAAACATTACTTGGCAAATAAAAGTAAAATTTATAGTATCCTCGTAACATTTACCTTCAAGTAGATGTCGACGGCTCGATACATCCCATCTTCAATAACTCTAGACTGTTCAGGAATAAGTTCAGCTAAACCGATGAACTTCTGCAAGCTCACATTCCTGTCAGAAGCAATCTCAGCCAGATAATTCTCCATAAGTTTACCAACACGTTCCATATCACCAACAAGATCAACACCATGGCTACTTAACCTGACTCCTTCGAATTCAAACTCAAGATAGTTCATGAGAATGCGTTGAACAGTGTCGGTGTCAAACAACGAGTGTTCTCCAGTGAAGGAATAAGAAGGAATCAAGAGATCGTCAAGAACCGCTTGTGGTAATTGTAGTCCCATTCTCTTCTCTAAGTCAAGCCTACAAGCAACCGTTGTTTCTAGGTATAATGCTGCGCGTAGAAGCATCGAGAGGAAACTCACTGACATTGCGTTTTTCTCACGAGGAAGAAGGCTTACTATTGTTTCTAGGACCACTCTTTTCTCGTGTTCTTGTTTTGGTTCAATCTTCTTTGTTCCTTTACCGAAAATCTCCTGCAAAAAAAAAAACCAAACTGATTAAACCCTAACAAAACTCTGTTTTTAACGGTAACTTGTGTCTCAAGGAAACTAACTCACCAGCCCTCGAAGAGATTTTTGAGCGTAGAGCATAAGCACTGGACCAAGTCCATACTGCTTAAACCCTCTAGCCATCATCGCGATCAGAACACGTTGAAACGAATCGATCCTAAGAACGGTCAAGTCTTCAGCCCACCAATCAACCACAGCCTGCTTGCTCTGCTGAACCACAACCTCATTGTTGCTGTTATTACTCGCGGGACTGCAAAACTGGCTCTCCTTACAAGTCATGTAAGCAATCGCATCGATGCAGCGGCTCACTAGTTTCACTCTCTCAGCAACGGGCAATAAATCCTCTGACTTGTGCAACACGGTGATCGCACTCGATAAGCTCTTGAGAGCTACTTCGTTCAAGTAAGCTTCGGCTCTTACGACGAGATTTTCAACAGAGTGTTCCTCGGTCATGTCTAGGTACTCTGCTGCACATCGCAGCATGGAAATGTTATCTGTGCTCATATCAAAGTTAATACCGTAGCAGAACTTAGCAGCTAGCTCGAATGCTTCAGAGCCTCCAGGAATATCTGGGATCTTGATAACACTTGCGTCTGAGTCGTTTTTTGATTCAGACACAAGTTTTTTGATATGGCCACATTTTGACAAGAGTGGAAACTGCAAGAATGTGATCATCATGTCACTGGTTTTGCATCGTAGAGATTGATAGGTAAACTTAGGTATAGCTTTTTTTTTTACCTTGTGCAGTGAAAAAGAAGCTTCTCCTACATGAACGGTGACATCACTAGAAACTTCCTGAGAAGAAATCCTGAAAGAATGTAAAAAAAAAAGATTTAAGAATTGTTATTTCCAAAGTGGAAAAAAAATAATGGATTCAGAACTAAAACCATTCACTGGTTCTCTTCATGGCTGATGACAAAAGATCTTTCTTCTTTGCTGACATATTATGAACACTTTGCTCTCAGTTTCTTATGACACAAGAAAACCACCATGGGACACTATTTCAAGTCCTTCTCATGACGAAGATGTGACGTAACGTTGTGCAAGAGAGAATAAGATCAACGTAGAGTTTCTTTCTCTCTTTTCCTCTAATAACTGCGACCAAACAGAGAAAAACAGAGAACCGCAAACTACCTTTAACACCAAGAGCAAGAGGAGTGGAAGGTTAGTTAAGTAATTTTCACCGAGAGTACAAGATAGAGAGAGTGTCTTAAGGAACTGTGTGTGTGGTAGTGGTTTGGTTTTAAAGATTTTAGAAGAGTCCAAATGGATCAGACGCACCTTTTGGACCAAAACAAATAATTCCAAATGAAGTAGAAAAGAGTATTGATTGCTCTCCACAAATGTGTATATATCTCTTCCAAATATAATACAATGTTCGCTATATATATAATATTGGTTGATGGTAAGGAGAAGAGAGGGAAGGCAGTATAAGTAAGCTGGAGAATCTTGATTTTATAACAGAACATGAATGATAGATCTTGGTCCCTACAAAGAGTCTTGTCATCTTTCCACTCTTCCCTCTTTTTTGATAATTGAAGTCATTATATGCTCCACCATTTTGATTGAGACTCAACTCAACCTTGCAATAAATGGTGTCTTTGAATTAGGTCTGGGCGCGGATCGGATATCCGGGTTTTTGAAGGTATTTGTGATTTGCTTCGAATGTTACGGATATCTAATTTTCCGATTTGCTTTGCTTCGGAAAAATACGGATATTCGGAAAAACGGATATCCGGAAAATAAATAGATATTTGCGGATATTTGCGGATACTTACGGATATCTCATTTGTTTTGATTATTACAAATAATCTTAAAAATTCAATACAAATTTGTTTTGTAAAATATTTTTTTGCTTAAAAGATATAGTGAATCTACATATTTTGTAAATTTTTAAACTTAGTTAACAATTATAATAATACAAAACTTAAGAAAAATATTATAATTGTCATAAATGTTTTTTCTTCTTTTTATGTAATACTTTTATATAAGTAATAATGTGAATAGAATCTGTCAAATCATATGTTAAGAATAATAATTATATAATTTTATATATCTAAAACTTTAAATATAATCAAAATATACATATATTATATATTGACGGATCGGATCGGATATTCGCTTCCCAAAATTTTAGTATTTGTGATTTGCTTCGATTTTAACGGATATTGAGTTTTAATATTTGCTTTGCTTCGAAAGCTTACGGATATTCGGAATTTTCGGATCGAATAGCAACGGATAACGAATCGAATCAAATTTAACGGATAAAATGCCCAGCCTTACTTTGAATAATATAAGACGTCCCTTACGAAAAGTTTAAAATTGTTAAATAGTAACGATAATAAAAACAGAAAATGCTACATGAATCTGACTTGACTTATTTACCTCTAGATGTTTTCGTGACTTGGTCAGTTAAAATCCTCCATTGTGTTGCCTCAGGTCTTCCTCCAAGTCCTCAACAATGATATCACATTATGTTTTTTTTTTTGAACCGATTTTAGATATCACATTATGTTATTGTCAACCAAATCGAGATCAATAGCTATTTGAAATATTATGTTAGTAACTATAGACCCACATTATACATAGAGTTCTCATGTAGCCTCTTCGTTCATCACATGTTGCTCTGAAATGTTAGAATGTTAGTTTTTAGGTTTTCAAAAAGTAAGTTTCCAACTTAAAATAAATTGATGATGATATTTATATATACTATTATTTATGTTTTACCAGAACTCTAGACGTAGAAGCTTATATTATTATTACGCATTCTTTACCACAACAAGTGGGGGAGCCATATATAGCAAACACTCCAAAAATATATATAACAATATTATATCTAAGCGAATTTAATATTTGTGCCCTCAATAAAAATATTTCATGCCTCCGCCATTGACCACAACCCATTAATTTCTATAATCTCAATATAGGAAACATAAACTCGTGAATCTTATTCTCTTGTTCTCTTGTTAATGGATTTTGGAAACCATTACAAGTAAAATAACCATAGCTGTGGTAATCTTGGAGCGTCTATACCACTATGACGAATGAACTTTGGCGTTTGTCGAGGAATCCACTGATATTGATCGATCTTTAAATGACACTGTCGCTGAATTTTCTTTCTTTCGTCCATGGGGACGCAAAATAGAAAGTTTCCACTTTTTCTCTTGTCTGCGAACTTTTACGTTCCCCATTAACTACAGATTTTCACAAGGTATATAGCACCAATGGCTGTAAATTATATTAGCTATCGATACATTTCTTAAACCCTCAGACTCAGGACTTTATAAACCTTTCACAAAACTTAACCTGCAAATACTAATCCAAAGGCCTAACATGTGTGTGTATAAGCATGTGGACCAAACCTTTCTGGTCCAGTTATATATTGGGTCTTAAAAGTCTTTTTTATTCTTACCAGGCCCATTTAGGAAAGACTTGTTGCGCGATGATAATTAATAAGATACGAGAGGCTCGTGGAAACAAGAGATGCCCACGAAAGCATGACCTGCATTATTAAGATAATTAATAAGATAAGAGAGGCCCGTTTAGCTTTTACGGTTAAATGCAAAAGCATGAGTTCACACATTATTGCTTTTTGATAGATTGCGTGGTATTCAAAAGAAAAAGAAGAAAAAACTGGAGTAGATCTGGTAGGCACACATATCAATTATAATCAAGTTCCAAACAAAGAAAAAGCGTGGTCCAATGGAAACACTGATACATACTATTCTTTTCCAAAATTTAATATAAAAGTAAAACAAGGACGTGGACAAGAGTCTAAAACCACTCGTGGCATTATCACTGAGAGAGTCCAATACGATGGACCAACCTGCCAGCTTCTGCTGTTGCTATAAATTTTATTTTATCGCTTCCAAATATATATTTTAGTGTAAGAAGATATTTCTGAGAATGTATAAGTTGCACAAAAAAAAAAGATATTCTGAGAATGTATCACTATAGCGTTACAATTATTTAGATGGGACTTCGGTTAGGTCTGGTCTGATGTAAAGACACGTTAATTCATGTCGTACCATACGAACCGAAGTCTCTAACTGCCACACACATTGTTTGGTTAGTTGATGATGTCTTCCATCAAACTCATTGAGATCATTGAAAGGTAGTTCGTTACGTGTACGCTCTCTTACTTATTAACATCATCTGGTCTCAAGTAGTTTATATTTGTTAATCAAAAAAAAAAAAGTAGTTTATACTCTCTGTTTACTTTTAAGATGAACATGTCGCTTATTAGTGCCAAAATATTATATGACATTGTTTTTAACTGTTTCTCTATTTTTTGGAAATAATGTTAAATTTATTTAAAGAAAAGGTTGTTTCTTTTGTTAAAGTTTAGCTATAAAATTATGTTTTCTTTTTCTTGGTAAAAATTCTACGTATATTTTAATTGTTTTGTTTATAAATTACCCTTGAAAATCAAATTCAGGAGACTGTAAAAGAAACTTTAAGTTATCAAACATAAAATCACGATGGTGTACGCAATCAATGCGCTAAAAACCAGAGGAAACTTGCTAATATGATTTTGCACGCAATCAAAGGCGCATCCACGGGAACGTGACAGGCTTTCTGATGTTAAGTATTTACAAAGAGACATTCTGAGGGGGTGCACAATTTTGATTTACAATGTGGACATGAGTTTGTATTGTTGTATATACAAACAAACAAAAGAGAGTCACGAGCACCTAGATTCCTGTATAAACGTACTTCGAGGTAAGACAAAATTGTTGACTGGACCCCTTAATAATGATATATATCGTATTTGGGAGAATTTAACCAGACTCGAGACGTACCGTACCGTACTCAAGCGAACCGGACGTGAGACAGTTAGTCGGTTCAATGATTACTAATTTTTCTTTTGCTGATATCAAGGAATATCGAAACAACTAAAATTATTAGAATGTTATCTGTGAAGAAACAGATTAAATTACTAGTGTAAGATGTATTAGGCAGGAAAATGGTATGATGGGTGGTTGAGAAAAAAAAATAATTATGATGTTTCGAAAATATTAATTAACTTAATTAGGCTCACATGTCGCGTATTAATATCTACTTGTTCCCACTCATCTGTCCAACTGTAATAATTGAATCACCGAATAATTATGCTAAGTTCCATTAACCGGAACAAAATGGTTAACTTTAGTAATATCATAGTTAGTAGTACTAGTATATACTCCAAAGTCATAGATGTTTTCTTATTTATAGGATGTTGATACCGGTTAGAGAAAGGTTACAAAAATCCCATCATTTATTGAAATTGAGATCGGACGGTGGATTATGTATGGTTTGGAGTTTGCTTTTAGCTTTTGTCTTTTACAGAGTTGAGATCTGGTAAATCGGAAATAAAGAGATCTAATAAAGTGCACGTTAAGACACATGGGTCATAATCCCAGAAGCTGTGCTTAGATCCAAATCTAGGCCTTGTGCGTGTTCTCACTGTAGCTTCAGTTACATTTGTACCCCCATTGATAACAACATAAAACTGTCCTAGCTAGTTTCGTATGCGCATAAATCGTTATTTTACGTTAAAGTACAATGAAATAATTTTCCTTCAAAAAGCTAATGTTAACTGTTTTCATTCACTCGTAGCATATATTAGATTCGTGTTGAAATTCATTCAGAAATGTGTATATCCTTTTCAGTATTCTCGGATAATTTTCTCTTAAGTGAATTTGTATTCGCTAAGCTCGTTGGTGATTGTGATATTGATATTCACATAAGACACACTGCCTTCGTGAGTTCCCACTCAGTAGTCCTTTCCAATAGTATATCATCTCGTAAAGAGCATAATAAGATTTTAAGATTCGAATGCGTATGTGGAAACCAATGTAACTTACAAACGAAATATATCTAAATAAGAAAACGAATTTGATTTTCCATAAGTACACCGCCAAACTTCGGACAGCACAACAAATAGTGTTCCACTATCATAATTTAAAACGCTATATAGTCTTAATGGTTTTCGAACGTCAACCATCATTCTTATTTTCTGAACCACATAGCATGATGATTCTATCAAACCTATTAACCAACTTTATAGTCTCAGACAAGTTCACAATAAAAAAATCTGAATAAAGGACGACAATACTCTCGATATAACAAAGCAAACATAGGTTGTAATGGTAAATATATTTAGTAAAATTTATCTGAATAACATGAATGGATATAAAAAAAATCATGAAAAATTGTTTCAAATACACTAAATTAAACACCGATTTTCAAAAATACTGTTACTCAAAAATACTATTATAACATTCGAGTTTAAACATTGGTGACTATTGTTTTAGAGTATAGCATTTATGGGGTGGATTAATTAATATTTTTTTATAAATAACTCTTAAATATCTATGAATGATTCAGAAGGATTATTCTATTTTCTTCATAATGAACTTATATATTTTATAAAAATATTTATCTTTTAAAGGTACATTTGAAAATGATATCATATTTAAGATAAAGTTAGAATCTTCCTTAAATTGGTTCCATTTTCTCTTCATCAAATTCGTTATAATTTTTTTTTTTTTGTATTTAGTTTTTTTTTTTATTGAACTGATAGAATTGCTATTTCATTCCATTAAATATAAAAGGTAGATTCATTTTAGAAGTAGTGGAATAGTCATTATATATCATACCATTCCAGATATAAAAATAAATTCCATTCATATTCATAAAAATAGATTCCATTCTTAAAAAAAAACAGATTATAATATCATTAAAACACACATATACTTCGTCATTACAAATAGGATATATTTTATTCGTGTAAACATAGGTACACTCAGGTGAATAAGAAGTCTTAAACATTAAATTCGAAGGGGAAAAAGAAATCAGAGGCTAATCTAAGAGAAAATACAAAAGTAATCACTTTCAAAGCAGAAGAGTGGAAACAACAGTCAAATGGATTTATCGTACGCATTATATACTATCTCCTCTTTTTTTTTCTCTACTCGTCTATATAAACCTTCTCTCATCTTCATCTTCCTCCTTCGATTCACAAGAGAGAGAAAGCGACCACAAAAAGATATGTCTTCTCCGTTTCTCTCCTCCACCGCTTTCTTCCTTCTCGTTATCCTCTACCTGGGTTCCTGCCACGTGTCCCATGGAGCTCCTCAGCAAGCAACATACATCGTTCACATGGCCAAATCCCAGATGCCATCAAGCTACGACCTCCACTCCCTCTGGTACGATTCCTCACTCAGATCCGTCTCAGAGTCCGCTCAGCTGCTCTACACTTACAACAACGCAATCCACGGATTCTCCACTCGTCTAACCCCCGAGGAAGCCGACTCGCTCGCATCTCAGCCAGGCGTCATCTCAGTCCTACCCGAGCACCGCTACGAGCTGCACACGACTCGGTCCCCGCTCTTCCTCGGCCTCGACGACGAGCACGGCGCGGATCTCTTCCCCGAAACCGGCGCATCCAGCGACGTCGTCGTCGGAGTTCTCGACACCGGAGTCTGGCCGGAGAGCAAAAGCTTCTCCGACAAAGGATTCGGTCCTGTTCCGTCGACGTGGAGAGGCGGGTGCGAGGCCGGGACTAACTTCACCGCCTCCCTCTGCAACCGCAAGCTCATCGGAGCTAGATTCTTCGCTCGCGGCTACGAAGCAACGATGGGACCAGTCGACGAATCCAAAGAGTCCAGATCTCCCAGAGACGACGACGGCCACGGAACTCACACCTCATCAACCGCGGCGGGATCCGTCGCGGAGGGAGCTAGCCTCCTAGGCTTCGCCAGCGGGACAGCTCGAGGGATGGATCCACGCGCTCGCGTGGCGGTTTACAAAGTCTGTTGGTTAGGCGGTTGTTTCAGCTCGGATATTTTAGCCGCGATAGATAAAGCGATCGACGATAACGTTAACGTTTTGTCGATGTCGCTTGGTGGTGGGACGTCTGATTACTATAGAGACGGTGTTGCTATTGGAGCATTCGCGGCCATGGAGAGAGGTATATTCGTTTCGTGCTCTGCTGGTAACTCTGGCCCGAGCCCTTTCAGTTTATCCAACGTGGCGCCGTGGATCACCACGGTTGGTGCTGGTACGTTGGATCGCGATTTTCCCGCGGTTGCGGTTCTAGGCAACGGGAAGAACTACTCCGGAGTTTCCTTGTTTAAAGGAGACGCTCTTCCGGATGGTAAGTTGTTACCGTTTATTTACGCGGGGAATGCTAGTAACGCGACTAACGGGAACTTGTGTATGACGGGGACTTTGATTCCTGAGAGAGTGAAGGGGAAGATTGTGATGTGCGATAGAGGAGTGAATGCTAGGGTTCAGAAAGGGGATGTGGTGAAAGCTGCGGGTGGAGTTGGTATGATCTTGGCCAATACGGCTGCCAACGGAGAGGAGCTTGTGGCGGATGCTCATATGTTACCTGCGACTACGGTTGGAGAGAAAGCTGGCGATATCATCAGGCGTTACGTCTTGACGGATCCAAATCCAACCGCTTCGGTTTTGATCCAAGGAACTGTTGTTAACGTCAAGCCTTCTCCGGTTGTCGCAGCGTTTAGCTCGCGGGGGCCTAATTCGATTACTCCCAACGTCCTCAAACCTGATTTGGTGGCTCCGGGAGTCAACATCCTCGCCGCGTGGACAGGAGCCGCTGGACCGACGGGACTAGCTTCCGATCCTCGCCGCGTGGAGTTCAACATCATCTCCGGGACGTCGATGTCTTGCCCTCACGTGAGCGGTTTGGCGGCTCTTCTCAAGTCGGCGCATCCCGAGTGGAGCCCCGCGGCGATTAGATCGGCGCTCATGACCACCGCTTACAGATCATACAAAGACGGAAAACCGATCCTCGACATCGCGACGGGGAAACCTTCGACGCCGTTTGATCACGGTGCAGGATACGTGTCGCCGACGATCGCCACTAATCCGGGACTCGTGTACGATCTCGGGACGGTTGATTACTTGGGTTTCCTCTGCGCGTTGAACTACACATCGTCGCAGATCAGAAGCGTTTCGAGACGCAATTACACTTGCGATCCCGCCAAAACGTACTCCATCGCCGATCTAAACTATCCGTCTTTCGCTGTTAATGTTGATGGATCCGGAGCGTACAAGTACACACGCACTGTCACGAGCGTTGGAGGAGCTGGGTCCTACTCGGTTAAAGTCACTTCCGAGACCACAGCGGTCAAGATTTCGGTTGTACCGGCGGTTTTGAATTTCAAAGAAGTTAACGAGAAGAAATCGTATACGGTGACGTTTACCATAGACTCGTCTAAGGCGTCTGGATCTAACAGCTTCGGCAGCATTGAATGGTCAGATGGGAAGCACGTGGTGGCCAGTCCCGTGGCGATTAGCTGGTCGTAGTGGTTTGGTTTAGTTATGACAAAATTAATGGGCTTTTATGGGAAGAAGAAAGTCCGGATATTGTAACGCCGTTTCTATAAGAGTTTCTGTTTAGCGGAAACGGCATGCAGTCTTGGCTTATCTAGTTTGTTTTTGGAACTCTTGTCGTTGTGTTTTCTCTTTGCTATTTGAAGAAAAGAAATATTCTCCGGCCACAAGGATAGCTGGATTGTGCCTTTAGCTGTTTTATCATGTGACTTGAATATTTAAATGAAAAGTAAAATGATTGGACTTTTTAGCTGTTTAATTTAATTTACTCGGCCGTGACGTGACATCCTGTAGAAACATAAAATTACTAAATATGTTTCTGAGATGATGTGAAATCATCCCAGACGGGTATGGTAGATCATAGTTATACAGAAGAAAAACAACATGATTAGATTTTTGTTGATTTATGGGTTTTAGGGACTGAAGTGTATAGCTTAATGGGCTTAGTATGCTGGGCCCATTAAGAGGTTGCATTTAAAACGTTTATGGATATTTTGTTTCCTGTATGGATGTAATGTAGTCTGCTTCTCCAGTTCAAGAATATAGAAAATTGAATTCTAGAACACATGATTATGAATTTTAATCGGCACCGTTCCTTTAGTCAACGATTTTAGCAGATGATTACCCACTGCACAAGTCCATTTTGTATCATGCCTTCCATGGCTAATCTTGATTCACGTTGCATGATTGTAAACCTCTCTTAAATCTTAGAACCAAATATTAGGCGTACAAGACAATAGATATCCACATGCACAGACAATATACATTAACATATAATATATATCCTGAATATTATATATATATAAATCTTATCGCATTCGTTAATATATATATGTGTATAGTTCAAGATTACAAATACATTTTATGAAATTACAAGCGAACTTTTTTGATGTGATAAAGCTACTATTAAATATATCCTTAAGTATATCCTTAAGCAGACTTAACAGAAAATGCTTATTTGATAGAAAACTATCACTAATCAAGTTCCTCAAATGTATGATAACAATGTGATTATGATGAGTTTGAAAATGTAAATTTAATAATAAAAAGAAAAGTAGAAACAACAATGAATACATCGTTTCTTGCGGCCCTTTATTCATACAACACAAAACAATCTCACAAGCCACGCATGAGTCACAAAAAATGAACACTAGTACCATCAAATAATTGAAAAATATGTTAACAAAATCGATAAAAATAGAAAAGTTGAGAAAAATATAGTTGTTGCACCATAAGTTTCAACTATCTATGGTACCACATTTACCTTTTTTTTTTCTCCTATGCTTTTGGCGAACATAGCTTTTATAATTATACAACTCGACCAAGACTTATCATATGATTTCAAATCCACATTCTACCCTTTATTTCGTATATGACAAAAAGATGTCGTTGATAATGAGGAAATTTTTTTTTCATGAGTGTTATTAACCCACATCCTTCTAGAACTGGACATCGAAGTATATTAAAATTTAAATTTAATATGAAAATAGTCATTTTCCTATTGTATTTATAGTTTATAATCATACGCGTGGTCATAGTCTAATGTTTAACAACTTATGGAAACATTTCTAGACCATTATTACACGTTTGAAAATGAAGAAAGATATGAAAATGTCAAATACCGTAATAGACGTTAGATCATTTTAATTGACCTGTAGCTAGAAAGTAGAAACTAAAGATTTCAGATGATTAAAATAAGAAAAGGATGCATAGTTTATTCTCTACATATACACAGACAAATTTAAAACGCTCGTAGTTAACAACAAAACATCAAAAGAAACTACAAAAGCTCATTTTTTAGCAAAAAAAAAAAAAAAAACTATAAAAGCTCATGATAAAATGTATGATGCATGTGGAAGATGAATGGTGATGGTGCTGGGTAAAGCGTAGCTATCGCGTGCCAAAAATAGTGGCCTAGGCCCACTCCTCCACAGACCCAACCTTCTAAGTTATTATTCTTATTATTTATATTTTCTTGGTTTTTTAACGATATTTTCTTGGTTCTTATTTTTTTTCTTTTATTACATATCTATGTTTTTCATTCATCAAAAAGAGTAATTAGATATATCATATATATAACAAAAGCCTGCCACAACTTTATAGCCTCACAGATTTATCATGTGTGTTCTTACTTCTTACTAAAAGGGTTCTCGAAACATTTTAGTTTTTACCCGCCAAAGCAAATATAGAACATTTAACAGCCTAATGCAAGTTGACCGTTAAATAAAACAAAGTAAATATAGACTCGAAACATAAATTAAACATATTTTCAGGAGTCTAATTAGGCACAAGAAGAACTCGAAACATAATTAAACATACGAATATAGGGTGCAAATAAATATAGACTATGCTCAACTATAGACAATTGTCACGATACTAAACGAAAAAAAAGAAAAAAGAAACACCATGTCTAGTAAACTAGGACTCATTCTTCTCATGATCTTTGTTATGGTTAGAAAAAAATCAAATGGGAAATCACCTTTTTCTGTGAAATAAATTAAATATTTTCCGATGGCTTAATGTCTGTTTTCAAATACTATTATACTTTATGTGAATAAATAAATACATTACACATGTAAATTATGTATCGAAAAAAATTATGTATCAAGAATGATATATTTATAGGCTTAAGTGGAAAATAACTAAAAGAAAAGGATCGATATCGTTTTGACTTTGTCAACAGAGACTTATTTTGTTGTCTTTAAATATTCGCCCACTCTTTCGTTATGTGTTTAAATTTAAAAAACTTTCTCTCTGTCTGTCTCTGGTTGGAAACTCGGAAGCTTCGAAAATGGGGAGGACTTGTACAGAAGACGAAGAAACCCTTTTGATCTCTCATCGCAATCAAGTTCAAGAGAACGAAGAAGAAGACGAAGAAGAAGACGAAGAAGAAGAAGAAGCGCTGTCTCTGTCTGATTTGCCGGTGAATTTATCTAACGTTAAAGTTCATATCCCGAAACAGTCAAAGTCAGAAGAAGAAGAAGAAATCGATTCCGGGTTCGAATTCGAAATCGGGTCGTCGTTTCGGCTCGGGTCGGATTCGTGCGAACCGGCTCCGGAGATGAGTACCGCAGACGAATTATTCTCGGAAGGAAGGATTCTACCTTTACGCCACTCCGTCAGCTTAGACGCCGGTTCGAACCGGTTAATCACCAGATCCGAATCGGTCGAATTCCGACGAACCAGAGCCGGATCAGACCGGAAAATCAAAAACAATTTCATCGACTACAGCCAACCGAGTCCGAACCCACAGATCATCAGACGGTCATCGAGCATGACGGCGAGGGTGAGCTCGATCAGAAACCCTAAATCATCTTCGATTTGGGATTTTCTCCGGCTGGGACTCGTCCGGACGCCGGAGATCGAGCTCCGAACGCCGGCGAACGCTAGAGTGTCGGTGAGCCGGAACAGCAGCTGCAGCAGCACGAGCACGAGCTCGAACTCGAAGAAAACGGGAGGAGAGTCGAGGTCGAGGAGCCGGAGAAAAAGCTTTCTGTTCGCGGATTGTAAGTGCTCGGCGGCGACGGAGACGGTCGTACCTGTGAAAATGAAAATTAATGAGGCGGAGGAGAAACAGAGGAGGAAGAAGACGGCGAAGAAAGAGGAGAAAACAGCGTTTGCGCGTAAGAGAACGTTTGAGTGGTTAAAAGAGTTATCACAGGTAGGTTCTGTCGTTGATCCTGGCAGAAGAAGCTTGGCGTGATTGATGGATGACTCCTCGAGGAGGAGCAACAGACACATTCTTGTTTCTCTGCTTTCCTTTTTTTGTTGTCTTTAATATTTTAATTTAAATGTATTTTTTTGTGTTTAATCATTTCCTACGTAATTATATTTTTGTATGTTAGTGGCTAATTGTCAATTATACTTTAGTTTTTTTTTCGTATGATTTTAATTTTAGCTAAGTTTTAAATCACATTTTCTCTGATCATCTCTATAATATGATTTTAATTTTCGTTAAGTTTTAAATCACATTTTCTTAAATCATCCAAGTCCGAAGTTTACACACAAATTCTCAATCTAACCTTTGAAGGTGCACTACACATTCATCTTTAGCTGATATCAGTCTCATAAGAAACTTTTTTTAAAGTTGAGTTTGATTTTAGACGAGCAAGACAAGAGAGATGCATACACGTATATGAGATGGTACGAAAGTGAAACATCATTTAAGAAACGAGAATGATGTGAAAGTGAAATATCATATAGGTGTGCTTAACTTTATTTTTCTTTTTCTTTCTTTTTGTTTTCCATAATAGATAAGGAGTGGTGCTTGGCATGATTAAAAGCAATGATGTTTACATATTCAAAGACGTGAATTTCTCACCGTCAAAATCGTATAATATAATGTTTTACTACCAAATCCTCAACTCACTTGTGTTGGGTTGTGCATTAGGCGGCTTCAAAATCGATGGAAAGTGGAAACGATCGAAAGGGGCCGCCCATCAGTTCAATGTCCTCTATATTTCAAGTGGAGCTAAAAGTATATCGTAAAAATTCTAAAAATTAATAATGTTAAAATAATGTTATATTTTGTCAAAAATGCTATTTTATTAGTTTATAAAATTATTAATTTATAAATAGTTATCTATTTTACCATTCCTATACTATTATAAAATAGGAAGTTGAATTTACAGTATATACTAACTAAAAATTAAAAATCTTATTTTCATATTTTTTTTATTAGTATCATAGAATTTAAATGTAATTTAAAAATAATGTTACAGAATATTATTAAAATATAACCAAGTATTAAGAAAAATAAAAATAAATTTCATTGTAAATATAAAACAAACAATATCATATTTATTTGTATTTATATAAACCGTATATATAACATTATTAATTTATGATTCTAATAAAACTATATTTATATTTTATCTTCTTAAAAATATTTTCTTATTCAACCTAATTCTTACCGATAAAAATTATGAATTTATCATGTTTATTAATTTATCAAATATTAGTTTATACAGCTTATTTGCTTCCATGAAATAATAAGAGAACAGTATACAATTCTCATATTATAGACATTCACTGTTTAATCTTTCACATTGTATACATGTTTTCCATATAAATTACTATATAATATTAGCATCATATACATGTAGATGTCTCTTATATGTATAGGTTTAGTAGTACAACCCTTGCAGTAAACTAAGATCAGCTTCGCCTCTGCCTCTGGTTCTCTTGGTTCTCTTGTTTAACGGCTTCAAAGCACTTAAGAAGACTCTTTGCCTGAAACAAACAAAAGCATAGAAACAGTTATAATTATTACCAAACAAGAAGAGAAAAAACACAAAGCAAAGAAAAGGAACCTTCTCTTTGGCTCTAGGTGTTCCTGATCTAGTAAGAGCCACAAGAGGTGGAATAGCTCCTTCTCTTATGACAGTGTTACAGAATCTTGAGCTATCCATACAAAGAAGGCAAAGTGCTGCTGCTGCATTCTCTTTCCCTCTTGGTGAACCTAACTCCACAAGCTCCACCAATAGTGGTATCCCTCCTTCATCTCTAATCTCCATCTTTGCTTGTGGCACGTTTGCAAGATTAGCCAAAACAACCACAGCTCTCTCCACCAGTCCACCTGCCGGATCCATCATCTTAACTAAGTACCTAATTCCTCCAGCTTTGATTACTTTCTCTTTCTCCCTGTTGCGTTGCAAGAGGTTGAATAGAGCAGTGGCTGCGTCTTTCTTTGCTGCTTGACTTCCATGTCCCATTAGCTCAACTAGTGGCTCTATAGCTCCGGCTTCTACTATCTTTCTCTTGTTCTCTTGGGTCCTAGACAAGCTTACTAGAGTTGTTGCAACGTTCGCTTTGGCTTCTATGTTTCCTGTTTTGAGAACGTGAATGAACGGCTCGGTAGCTTCACTACTCGTGATGACATAGTTGACGTTGAGGGTAAAGTTCAGCAAGCAAGTTGCAGCGTCCTCTTGGATCCTCTCGTCCTTGGAGTAAAGCTTATTGACTAACGAATTGATTGCTCCACACCTGACAAACACAGGGCGATGGTCTATACTGTTTCTTGTTAGTATCCTGATCTGAGATGTGGCCTCTCTTTGTGCATCTAGAGAAGAACTCTCCAGTTCCTTAATCAGTTTCTTCACCTCTGCTTCCATGCTTGAACTGCTTTCAGTTTCTTTTATGGTCAGTGGGATGATGATCCAGGGGTCACGTATACGCCTCAATGATGTAGCAGTAGCAGCAACATTAGTGCTTCTTTTGGCTTTGGAAGCCATTTCAGAGACAATGCCTGGTGCAGAAGCAGACCTAGTTAAGACCTGACGCAGCTCCTCCCATTTGGTAGCATCTACTGATTCTATATGGTTGCACTTAAGTGTATCATCCATTACAGGAAGAGGCAGATAACCACTGGAAACTGATCCAACAAGAAGAGGGAAAGGCTGAGTTGAGTGAATCAACTCCATTGGATCAGGAGGATTGACATTGTTTGATTCACACCAGTTGGCAATGAATGCCTTGACAGTGAAGTTAGGTGCCAAACTGGTCCCAGGTAAAGCCTTTCTTGTCTTTGGGCAAACCATGAGCCCCATGTCAAACCATTTTTCGATAAATGCCCGTTCGTATGTTTGACCAGATCCCACAATGACAGGATCAGTCATAAGCTCAAGTGATAGTGGGCAGTAAAAGTCAGAAGGTAACTGAGAGTCAGACTGCTTTATGTTGGCAAGGTAATCATGCATTTGCGTTATCAGAGAGATCAGTCCATCTATAAACTCAGCTTCCTTGTTGTTCTCGGCAAACTCGGCATTTTCCTTCAAGTTTGCAAGTAGTACACCTTCAATCAGAATATCCTGGTTGGATCTCAAACCAACACTCTCAGCAATTTTCACCAGAACCTCTGTAGTAAGTTCAACACCTTTTCTTTGATCTATCAGAGCTAGATCAATAGTATAGGAAACTTCCTCTCTTCCCATTAGCTTTACCAGTTCTATGCAGTCCTGCAACATTAAACAAGAGCCAGACATAGCCTGTCCTGAGATTTTGGAAATTCTATTCAAAATAAAATATTTACAGATTCTTAAATATCTTTACAAATTTTGTAATTAATTGTGTTCTTTTAAATACAAAGTTTTAAAACTATACTATTTTTTTAATCTAAATCATAATAATATAAAATTTATCAATATATTTTTATCATTTTCATAAACAAAATTTCTTTGATTCATCTCTTTTATTTTGTAATACACACTTTGATGTTATTATACCAAAAAATTATATATATATATATATATATATATATATATATATATATATATATATATATATATATATATATATAACTTATAAATAAAAATATAGGGCCTTCCTTAAGTGGGGGTCGATTGAAATGTTTCAAAAGAATCCTTACAAGCCTGGTTCTGGAGCCAGATCAATTACTAGAACCTAAAGAACACTACACACTAATTATTGAACATTGAGACTATAATACCTCACAAGATGGTGAGACCAAATCAACAGGTAAGAGCTTGAGAAGCTGAAAGACTTCCAAACTTGATTCCCTCAACTTTGATGCTAATGATTCAATTCTAAGAACCTGGGGATACACAAGATAGGTAGCTAGTAAAGAGAAAAAGACATTACTAAGAGAAGAGTTTGGCTGTTTCTTTACGTACATAGAAGATTCTACTAGAAAGAGGTTTCCAGCTCTCAAAATTCTCTCTTAGCTCATCAAGGTATTGAGATAACTCTTCAAAGCCTTTGCTAAGCAATTCGTTAGGAGACGCATTAGAGACAACAAGGTTGTCAAGAAAAGGCATAAGAAGCTTTGCAATTTCTTCTCCTCTGGTGTAATACTTATGACCTGGATTTGAAGATAACTTGTCCGTTGATGATGATATACTGAGATACGAGGAGATGTTATCGAGAAGAACTCTTAACGTAGACACCCCCTCCATGTATACCTTGAGTTATGTTAAAAGAAAAAACAAGAACATGAGTTTATAGAGTTGTGCATCCGAAAGCAAATGGCAGTTTCAGCTTTCTCTTATTATTAGTGGCCTGTTTAGTCGTTACAAAATTTATTTATTTTTGGTTCTTGATAAATGTGTTAGGCTATTGTCGAGTCTCTTACTTCAAACCAATAAGGTGTGTGTTTATGTAAAAGTCATATATATTCAAAACCTATTCATTATATTTTGACTTTTTTGAATGTTTTTGGGTTTTGGATTAGGAAGAGCTGATCCTATGTTTGATATTCATGTGATGTATCTTAATAATCTTTTGGACTTTCTAATTGAATCTGTGGATATTTCTGTTGTTGAAAAACAAGCTTCTTATTATTGTTTTATTCATCTAAAACCAACAAAGATAGGAGTTTTCAACAAAAGAGAGTTCTGAATATATTCTACATAAGTCTCTGCTCTAAACATAAACACCAACATTACAAATACATATCATGACATTGTTACCATACTACTGTTGAACCAACTTTCTATTGTTTTGTTTCAGTTTTGCAGATTTATTGCCATTCAGTAAAAAGAGTCTTTGCTTTTTTACTTACTCATCATCCCTCTGTGTCACTTTCCGTGACGACACAAGCTGCCAAGGAGTATACGTGAGGCCTCTCGAGATAAGGTAAAGCACAAACACCACATACGCAACAGCGAATATGATCACCGGCACAAGCAAAACCACACTCGTCGCAGCTTTTGAGAAGAAATCCACCATCAGATACCCATTTATAGCAATCACAAGAGCAGCTACGATCCACGAGACGGTCTGCACCAAAGGCTGGATTTTGAAGCTGCCCATGATCTGCTCGTTAGAGACCAAACAAAGCAGAGGGATGACGGCGAAAGGGATCTGAACAGACTGAAGAACGTTCAGCCACTCGTTAAGCTCGTCGAGCAAAGAATCAGAAGAATCAAAGACGAGGGCCACGATCATCGTCGGGACGATGGCGCAGCTCCGTGTGATCAAGGCTCTAACCCATTTCTTCATCTTGAGATTCAAGAACCCTCCCATTATAAACTGTCCTGCGTAGGTCCCCGTGATGGTACTGCTCTGACCAGCTGCCAACACTCCTATCGCCCATATGTAGAGTATAGGGAAAAACCCGCCGCCGTATTTGTCCTGCAAGTACTGTCCAGCGTTTGCGAGACCGATGGTGTCGGCTATGTCTGTCCCGTAGAAGGCTTTGGCAAACACGGTGGTGACAAAGACGTTGATGATGAAGGAAACAGCGAGAGCTCCGGTTGATTCAATGGAGTAGTACTTGAGAGCTTCTCTGACACGGAATCTCTTTTTGGGATCGACTTTTCTCGATTGAACAAGCGCAGAATGCAAGAAGACGTTGTGAGGCATTATTATACATCCCACGATTCCAACCGCTTGTTTTATTGTCCTGGAACTGAGTTTTGGGACCAATGCTCCTGTGTTTGAACCAAAAAAAATAAAGTTACTATTTTGTCGCCCCAGCCTACTCGGCAAATTGGGTCTGAACGAAATAATTATTTTCAAAATGATCTTTTTATGAAAAAAAAAAAGATCTAAAAGTTCAAAATCCTCTATAAATCGCCTAATCAACCAAAGAATAAATAATAATTAAGATCACTAACCAACAAGGAGTTCAGTTCCACTGGGTTTTGTCTGACCAAACATCCAAGCAAATGCAAGCGCCATGGTTGCAATCAAAACAGCAAACACAGCTTCTAGTTTCCTTATTCCATAATTCTCCAGAAATAGAAAGATAAAACTGCAATCAATCAATCAATCACACATACTAATATTAGAAAACCATTCTAAACATCTCCAAGAACCAAAAAACAACCCTAAATTTGAGAAAACAAACCAATCCAAAGCAGTGATAACAACACCAGCCCAAAGAGGAATAAGCCCATTAGACAAGATCTTGATAGCTATAGCACTACCGATAACTTCCTGAATATCAGCACCGATCAAAGCAATCTCCGCCATGATCCAAAGCACCATCCTCGCCCAAGTGGGATACTCCTCGCGGCAAAGCTCGGCGAGATGTCTCCCCGTGGCGACGCCGAGGCGAGCGGAGAGAAGCTGAATGAGAAGACCGATGGCCGTGGCCCACATGAGGAGCCAGATCAGAGAGTACCCGGCGATGGCCCCGGCTTGGAGATCGCTCTCCAGGTTGCCTGGATCGAGGAAAGCTATGCTCATGAGGAACCCGGGTCCGGTGAACAGCCATAGCTTCTTCCACGAGAAGCGAGGTGAGTTCCCGAGCTCGTCGTAGTCGGCGCCGTCTTCTTCGTCGACGCCGACGATGTGGACTTTCTCGGTTTCTTCGTAGGCTCTCTCCTCCGATGCTAGTAACAAAGGACGACCTCTCTCCGTCTCCGACATTTGGTAAGAATATTTGAGTGTCTGAAGTCGGTGATGTAACTGCGGTTTTGAGAAGTGTGTCTCCTTTCTCTTGTTGCTGCTGGTTACTGGCTGCTGTTAGTATTATTGTCTTTATATAATCGGAGTTAATGGTTTTAGATAAGATTAATAATCAGAACTTGTGAAGTGTAGAGAAGGGCAGAAGGGGGTTAGTTTTTGTCAACAAACTCACTAGATCGTGTGAAGCTTGGGATTGTCGAATCTTTTTTTTTCTTGGGAATATCACTATCTCCACAGAATTAAAACTCTTATTTAAATTTAAATATAATAAAAAAGGCTTTCCTATTCGTTACGCCATCTATTAAACCTTTTTAATTAATGAAGAAAATGAAAAAATGAGGAAAAAAAGCATTTACAATATCTGATAGTGATACCATTTTATATAGAGTTTGGAATTTTCTGGTTAAATGTTTGAGACGGGGTGAGCACTAGCAGTAACAAAAATGAAATGGGTTAGGAATAAGAAGAAGCGTGTTTGGCGTGGTGGTTGCTCACTCCGTCAGCTCCCGCCACGTGCTCCACTGTTTTTACCTAACCGGGACGTACGACGGACATAAAGACAGACTGTCTCCAAAGTCTTTATAGTTTTCTGTCCGCGATAGCTCTCTCAGTTTGTACTAAACTAATCACTTTCAGTTTTAAGTACAGCTTGTGGACAACTAAATTTGAATAATATGCATATGCAAATACTTTTACCTTTATGCAGTTTGTTTTCTCGCAATTATTACTCGTTATTCGACGTACCATGAACCAATTTAGGATAATCAAATCTAACCTCAAGTACAGTTTTGCCTTTCTTCTCTAGTTTAGCGTTATAATAAATATATGTGCAGTTACAAAATATGGCTAGGAATTAGAGTGTTAAGACGGTTCCTACTACACTTCTAAAAACTACATTCTGAAATCTAGAACACAGACCGAGTTATCAGCGAAACAAGCTGCCAGTTTGTTACCTTCCTTGTCCCAACACACTTCGAAAATTCCTCCTTCTCCTGAGTATGTCTTTACTATCTTGCCTTCTTTTAGTGACCATATGTGTATCGAGTTTGTCCACTGACCCACTCGCTAAGTACTCCCCGTTTGGACTAAACGCCAATGAGTATACTGCGTCCCTTCATATCATTATCATCACCAATTCAGATTTTGCTACTACTAATGAGGTTAAACAACAAATCATCAATTATCATATCGAGGGCTAAAGTTTTTTACCTGTGGCCGTTGAGACTATAGATAGCATCTTTCCGAGTTCTGCATCCCATATCTTTACTGTTGAGTCAAATGATGCACTGCTCACATTCAAAGAAATAACACAGAGAGATCTGTTACACACAATGTCACTTTACTTTTTTTTTCTAGGTATTCTATATTTTTTTTATCACCTTGCAAGAGTTAGCGGTTTGTTAGGATTGTTGGTCCCTGGTCCTGTAGGGCTCCATCTGATTGTATAAATCTCCTGAATATAACAGAATAATCTATATCCTTAGACACTATTAAAAAAAAAACATTCCTCCAACACCTTATGTATACAGTATACCTTAGTATGGTCTCGGAGGTCATGAACAAAGTTGTGTTGTTTAAAAAAAAAAAAAAAAAAAGTTGTGTTGTTTTACATTCCGTATCTGAATAAAAAGATACGTACAAGATAAGGAGACAGATAAATACTGAACACAAATGTGTGTTTAAGTCAACGGGAGATAAAAAAGGTACTTTAAAGAGATTAATTCAGAAAACCTTTAGCAGTACTGTCATCAGAACATGAGGCCAGTAAAGTACCGGTAGGATCCCATTTCACGCAGTTAACCTCACCCTGCAATTATGGAATCACCGTGTATGATTGGTGATGAGACAAACGTCAGACTGATAATAGGACTTAAATGACAAGATATGAGTGAGAGACATTACTTGATGACCAGCAAAGGTTTTGACGGGCCGAGTTTCTCCAATCTTACATAGGTAGATCATTGTGTCCGTAGAACTCGTTGCAAAAGACACATTGTTGCGCCAATCAACATCAAGTGTTGGCCCTATACTCGCAATTACATCCAATGTCATAATCATATGAATGAGAAAACTTGATTCAAATCGATGTTTAATCCCCAAAAAAATAAAAAAGCTACCTGAATGAAATTCAAATTGCTGCTTCCATTCCTCTGCCTTTACATCCCAAACAACAGCAGTTCTATCGACACTTCCGGTTAGAAGATAATCACCCTTCTTGTTCCACTCTAGGGAAAAAAATAGGTCCCTTGTGTTTGCTCGGAGTGCTTAATGCTTATAAAGAGTCATTTGAAATTTTAGAAGCTAACTCCCAAAAAACGTGAGTAAATTTTTTGGCCAACGATACAGATTGCAGAGGAGGCTTATCTGATTCCTGAAGATATCGGAATATCAGAAAATTCAATTCCACTGAGGTCAGTGAATGACATCTCCAACAGCAAAAATAAAAATTACTCGTCCCTCCCTCCAAAAGAGGTTTGATATATTTTGCTCTTCTCCCACCTATGGTTCTATTATCTAATAACTTACACTAGGTGATAACCCGCGCCCTGCGCGGAGTGAATAGATTTTTAGAGATGGTCAAATTGAATTAATATAAATTATAAATATAAAATTCACTAAAAAAAATTAAACTGATCTTCAATTTTATTTTTAAACTTGTGTATTAGTTTTACAATTTTACTTGGAACTTGTATCGTGAAAGTGAATCAATAAGAGTAAGCGGATACTAATAAAAAAATTATCATTTAAAGATACATAAAACATAGATATAGAATATAAAATTGTTATCATTAAAAAATCATAAATAAAAGATAAAACGAAACATAATAAATAATAAAACCATGCTGAAACAAAATATAACAAAACATAAAATGATTAAAAATTACTAAAAACTGCTGTGAATAGTGCCATTAGAATCCTTCATTTGCAATCCTATTATGAGGAATCCAAAAATCATTTTATCGAAAATTTAAAACATCATTGAACAAAATCTGTTAACAAAATGTAGTACCTCAGTCTGAAATCGTCGATTTCTGAAACATCATTGGACTCAAAGACAATTTTCGAAAAACCATCAATGTTAATAGTATTCTTCAATCGACCTTATTATGAATTTTTTTTAACAAAATGCACATATTAAATCAGCTATAACATATTTTCAATTAAAAAATAAAATAAATTATCTGCTCGCCAATGGTGAATCGGTGTGTGTTCATGCCTTCATGAAAGGGGGTATATATACGTATTTGGCTGATTATGTCAATCAGAGAAAAATTGAAATCTCCCTAATTATGGCTAAATCCTGACTACAATCACGCAGTTTGAGGTTGAAGATAATTTAAAACTTTCCATGACACAGGTTATAAAATCACAAAGAACCTCTAATTAGGTAAATCATTTCATATATAAAGATAACTGTAATCAATTCATTTTTCTATTAAAACATTGTATTTATATCCATTTGATTTGGTTATGTTACCTCGGCATCAAAATCTTTCCAAATTTTGTTTAATAAAATATTAACCATAATCTAACATTCTCTATATAAAAAACCATCATTATGAATTGATATACAACCTGTGAATATCCAAGCAGAATCGGCAGACTTGAATTAAATCATTAATTTTATACACTTATACTCCACGATTTTCGCTCTAAGCATTTATAATTAGTATATTTAGTTTTTTTTTCTTTCTTCGATTGTAATCATAAATATAGAGATTTTTCATTAATATAACTTCTATTTAAATTTATTTTATATTTACGATTGAATAAAATGCGTTGATACGACATAGTTAACTTTTTTTCAAGACATAACCTTGGTAGATAATATGTGAAGTTATATCTCATGAATAATACTTGAAATATTTTTCGGTGGATTAGTTTTATATATCAATCCGACGTTTGTCTTTATAGTAGTGACGAAAATATACAATATGTAGCCATATATTAACAAAGTATCTCTTTTCTAATTTTTAAATCATATACCAAGTATCCCTAATATTACCAATTATATGTCAAAGTCTACATCGAATTTTTAACATTTGCACCAAAAAAAAAATCTACTTCGAATGGAACTCTTCATAAAATATTTAGACAATCTTAATTTATCTTATATTGTTTCATATCAAATTACCATATTTATCTTCCTTTGTTGTATAGGATTTAGAGAAATATATATTTGTATTTATGATTGTACTAAAATGAGGTAACTGAATTGCTCATAGTTTGTTAAGGAGATGTAAGGATTTAACATATATATATATTTTTCAAAGAATAATTGCATGATACCTATCAAAAATGGTAACTATCAATCTAATATATGAATAAATGCATGATATGTTTTGAAAAAAGGAATCAATATGGAGTATTAAATTCATCTTTTGCATTGCACATGAAGCCATGGTCGACGATGATTAATAATAAGAGGATACTTACACATTTAGCTGAAATATGATAGAGTTTGATTTCAATTAGCTGGAATATTCTGTATTCATGGAAAGATCATTTTGTTTCTATCAGCTTCAGCCCTTATTATATTTATAAAAAGATGCTCGAACTTAAGTGGAGAAAAAAATATTAAAGGTTCATACAAGTAAATGAATCTTTCTGAAAGCTTGAATCAAGAACAGTTTTCAAACAGTCTTTAATAAGGCTGTAGTTCTACGTTTTGACAGGTTATTACGAAACGCATACGTTAACATTATGCAAGCGTACTCCAGCTTTAATAACGCTGATTTGAAATCACAGGAACTTTATTATTTAGTCCATATTAGTTTTTTATACATTGTTAAAAAATATTTATGGTTTATGAGCATTATTCATTGTTTCAGTATTTGATAATGGGGTACGGAATGTTGAGTATCCGAACTTTATATACATACAGTATCAGTAAATTTTCTTATATACATATAGTATCAGTAATTTTTTTTATATAATTGCACTTTAGAAATGAAAAGTGCAGTTACTATAAAACAAACCTACTAATAAATTTTTTTATTTTGAATAAGAAATGAAAAGCGCAATTATATATGAAAAAATTGGTCAACCTGAATTCTCACAACATTCTACGAAATGGTTTAATATGGAAACTACGTGACTTTGTTATATATGGAAAAACAAAATCAAACATAAATGATTGATTGAAAAATTAATCATCTTTTATTATCTTTAATGATAGTAACAATGATTCATATGTTATAACAAAATTTGGTTGATTTAACAATGGCAAAATAATGTAATTAGTCTAGTAATGAAAGGGTTTTATTAAGATAGGGGTGAGAGTGAATGTGAGGATGCCACCTAGGAAATGGCATTGTGTAAATAACACATCAAGTTAAGGTTGTTTTCTTTTAGTGCTCCTAAAATAATATATAGGGGATATTGGGCCAAACCCATTTAACATGTCATCATCTATCTAATTCTTATATATACATATATTTTCTTATTATCCAAAATAACTTCTGATAAAAAAGTTAAAAATTAAAGAGAAATTGCAGTGTATATACAAACATAATTGCTAGGATGGATTTTTGGTTTAACAGGCGACGTGTTTTTTCTTAATGACCAGACTATCCCTATTCACTAGTTTGATACATTAGGTTTCATCATTACAAGTGAAGCAAGAGACGAAATGAAAAATATCATCACTATATAGTTCGTAATTATATCCTACATCTTTCTCATCCCCTTTGTTTTCTCCGCAACCTCATTTTCTCCAATCTCTCTCCTCTGAATTTTACAGTCGTTTTGTCATTTTCTAAAATCTTCTACAACTTGTTCTCTTATTTTGTCCCGACTATGAATTACCGGAATAATCATCCTTCAATCTCAATCGCATCTACTTTTCCGGCGAAACCCCTATTCTCATCGGCTCTCCGGTGGAACCGTTGTCTCACAACACCATAAATCATTTCGGATACGTCTAGGCCCTCCAAATGATCATGATCTGCACTCACTGAAGCTGTACGACGAGACTCTGCAACCGATGTAACTAGTGCTGAAGATGATGATTTTTCATATACCCCTAGGAATGGTAGCAAGGCAGCACACGTAAGGACGTTGGATACTGCTAAAAAAGTAGACATCTTCACATTCCTCACCTTTTTTCCTGCTTTCGACCATTCATGGTTATCCAGCTATTAATGACATTGTAACAAAATTCTAAAACATAGCCGGTTAACTGAGTCATGTTATTTATTCGACTTGTATTAGCTATAGTAACCGGATAATAATTTGGTTAGACTTACATTTTCTAAAATAGCTGTACGGATAGAATTTTGTAAACTGTGTGTCACATCTATTATCCGGCTAATCATCGATTAAAACACATATTTCTCTAAATATCCGGCTAATCAAAATGTTATATTTTTCATTGTATGGGTAGGTGTGATTTCTATCATTCTGCATGAGAGTAACCTTGAGGTCGACGAAGCGCAGCTATGTTTCTCTAACGAGGCCAATGATGCAGCTTTAGGCAGGAAAAAGAGTGAGGAAAAGCACAAGCCAAACCCTCACCAATAACGGCGCTGATGCGGATTATGTTGCTTCACATTGTACAAGAGAAGATCAAAGGCGATATTAACAAGCTACTAACTCTACTTTTGGTCTATAATGTTGGATAACCAGCTATTTATCCTCATTCCATTAGACATTTATATACTTAGCCGTCTAGTATATAAGTTACCCAGCAAACATATTTTTTGTGATGTCGTCAACATTATGTAATATATCCGGATTCATCATCATTTATCCGTTAAAGACCAAGATTAGCCGTCTATTTCAACAAATATCACCATGTGTCCAAGTGTCATCGTTTTTAAGAGTAATCTAACTAGAATCTACATATATATATATATATATATATTCACTAAATCTCACACAATGAACCATAAATTTGTAAATATCTTTTTTTTTATTTTAAAATGCACTAATAACAAGTGATTTATCCATCTTACAATATATTAGGAGGATTTGTTTTTTTTAGGCGTTCTAATTGGTTAGAATGCACGTTCTAATTGGTCAGAATGCACGGTTAATAGTAGGTGCATGGCATAGCATGTAAACGTTATTGTGTATATATATTTTTCCTCATCATTACTTTACATGTAATGATTACGAAACTCTTGAGCTTCTCACGTAAAAAAGAGAGAGACCACGTAGGGGCATCGATGTATTTTTCAGGGGCAGAAGTTGAGTCTGAAGCTTGGGCTTCCTCTTTTTCCATATCTGCAAATATTGCCACCAGACTGTATTTAATCTGCAAATGCCTCAAAATTAAAAGACAGAAAATACATAACTAAATATTAATCATAAATTAAAAATCAATTTCATTGATTTGATAATTATCTTTGTCTCAAAATTATTTTATATTGTGTTATAAAGTATCTATCAACCTTAATAAATAATTCACTTAAAATATAAAGAGAACAATGCAAAGAAAGCAACGTCCCACTAGGTGTTGTGGCGTTCATGTGATCTTCCATCACGGGACTTGGTTCTATTCTCCCATAATGAAGTGGATGTTATTGATTTTCAGAGAATGGTTTGTCCAACATTGTATGCAATGATTTGGTTGAAAGACGGCATTGGAGTTTCACTTGAGGAGCCTCTTTTACAAAGGGAAAATTATTTTGGTTGGATAATGGGATATAGCCATATAGGAGATTGCTCATCTCACTATTCACATCTTCGTAAAGACCAGCACTTCTATGAGTGTTGGCGATGGCAGCCACTGGAACAAGGCTCCAAAGGACAGCGTTGTTTGTGCTTTTGTACAGAGTGGGAAGAGTTGTTTGTGTGGTTCATTTTGCGGTTTGAGATGTCATGTCACCAACCTCAAATTCTTGTATGGCCATGACAGAGCCGGTATTCTGTTCTAATCTGGGATTTCTTTTGGCATTTTACGTTAACAACAGAAGTGTTGTTGCTGCATTTGCCAAGACCGTTATGAAGCGTTCTGATTAGTTCTTATTAGTGTATCAAACCGTAAATCAAATGTTGGTTAAGTCTGGTTTAGTATTATGATGTAAACCAGTACATGAGCTCTCTATATAATAAGCTCATTTTGAAAGACTTTGACATTTAACCGAAATAGAAAGTTTGTTACGACTTCATCTTCTTCCTCAATTCATCATCACTGACAGTTCTTTGCTCTAGTTTGCCATGAGAATATTCTTTTCAGAAGCCAGAGGTGTAAGCGATTCTTCGTACTAGTCTTGTTCAGTTCTTCGAGCTTATGACGTTTTGCGAGATACTTTCACCACATCTCTCAATAGTGCAAGAAATTTGTTTGCGCTTTGCCTTGAAAGTAGTAACAGCTAGCAGACCCACGTTCTGTAGTGCATCCTTCTTATTTATGGGCCTCTGTATTGGTGTCATAAAACAGAGCACTGGTGTAGTTCGTATTCCATGTGGGCTTGGTTTTATTTTAGTTTTCTATTATTCTAGATAAAATACAGATTAGTTAGGAGATAACTTTAGAATCTTTGTTTTGTTAGCCTACATATTTAGGCAACCATCATTTGTAAAGAATCACGTTTTATTTCATACTAGGATATGATCCGCGCCTTGCACGGAGTGAGAAAAATACTTAATATTTAAAAGTACATCATATTATAATTTTTTTCGAACAAACAACAAAAAAAACACATTTTTTAACAAAAGTACAGCATATTTTAACTTATATACAATAAAATCTATAAGTAGATACGAGATGAATTTAATATACCATTATTAAAATAATATATTTATCAATATATATTGTATGCAGACGTAAAGTAAGGTAAAAATAAAAAGGATAACACAAAAACATACATTACGAATTAGAAAATATAATATCCTATTTTTTGTAGACAAATTGTAAGTGGACACCAGGACAAAATTGTATAAAATTATATTAGTATGGATTTGGGTTCATTTAAGTATAAACGAATCTATCAATTTTTTTTCAAAATGGGTCACTTAAATATATGAAGCCGGTAGACTAATTAAAAAATTGGAAAAAAAATTTCAGAAAAAATTGGACAATTTTTTTCAGAAAAAATTTTAGACAATTTTTTAAGAAACGAAATAAAGTCTGGCCATTTTGAAAACTAAAGTATATGAAAACGATAAAAGCTGAGTGATATATGGGTCTCCTCCCACATATGTGTATATATACTAAAGCAGTTGCTTAAACAATAAATTTGCATATACAATTTAAGGGAATACGAAATCAGTTTATAATGTGATTGACCACTAAATCAGTTTATCTCATATTTGTTTTTTTCTTTTGAATACGAAATTACTTTGCGTGAATAGTGTTAATTAGCGTCAATCTTGGACTAATTATTAAATGTTTTAAAGATTAAACTTGTGAATCAAGTTTTGCGTGATTTAATATTTAAGTCTGAATACAAAAAAAAAAGATAACGTGGATTAGGAAACAAAAAGCTACAATCAATCTTGTTTAAAAAAACGCTACTATCAATCATAATTGCAGCACTGATCATGGCAGATTAATATAGGAATCAGAAAGATTGACTAATAGTCTTTAATGATAAAACATTATATAGAAAACAGTTTAAAAATTACATTAACTCATATGAACCCCAGATAATATTTTTGAATTAATCATACAATTTTGAATCAAATTGTATGTCGTCACAAAACTGGGAAACGGTTCTGCAAGAACAATAGCCTTCAAATATTTAAATCAATATCATTAAATTTATATACAGTATACAATATAATGTTAATGTTAATATATACAATATTCTATATCTGTTAATATATAGGATAAGCCAGATTTACACGTTTATATCTATTATGTGTAACAAAATTCATTCACATTCTGGTTCAAAAGTTAGACAGCTGAGGATTGATAACTTTTTAGAAACATGTTTATGTAAGGACAAATTACTACTTCAAAAGAACCAGAATGTGACAATGATCATTTCTTTAGCGTTAAAAAAAAGCAGGAGTGAGAAGCGGTGTGTAATGAAATCTATGGAATATGTCTAAATTTGGATTTTAGTTCTTTGTAACAATAAGAGGGTATTATTTCTACTTTGTCTACTTTACTATGCGGTTTCCTCTTCTGGGATCTGTTACGTGTTTAAGTATTTGTGTGGTGTAATCCAATAATTTGCTTCCTGAATGTTTAATTCAATAAAATTGTGATCTTCTAAAATCCCGAGAATACTAATATACATAACTCTCACTTGAAAAAACCGGTAAATTAAATTGAGATGTAAACCACTGATCTAGCATTTTAATATTGATTTTTTTATTATAGAATGCAAATTGTGGACCAGAACCAAAAGATTTCTCGATGGTGGAATATTAATTGCATTTTCGTATTGTAAAAATTTTAACAGTCTAAAAGTAAGAGAGAGAGTGAGACACATTAACATTTACATTTTGAATAAGTCATGGTCGTAATTATAGAAATAGTTTGCTATTTGTCTCTACACGGTCAATCATTAATTTAGTGCACGTAAATGCATTTAAATGTCAAGAAGAAACCGCATAGTTTCAGTTACCACTACGTTACATAGTTTAGGTCATCAAGAACAAAAATCAATAAATATAGTCAAAATGTAATGAAAAATCATGCTGTAAATTTGGGACATAACAATGGCAACTGATGTAAATAATCTAGTAATTTAAGGATTAATGCATAGAAAGGCTGAGATGAATTGTGAGGAAAACACCTATGCAAAATGGCAACATGGTAATAATTCTACTCTTTAAAGGTTGTTCTTTTTAATTGCTACTCTATTAATACTAAGGGGATTAATCAAAGAATGCTTTTTGCATTCTTCATTCCATTGTATTCGGCTAGAAAATTGGTTGGTGTTTTCAACGAAATTAACAAAACAGTTACGGACTTCTTAGTATAGAGCGATATTTCAAAAATATAGAAAAGGAAACTAGAAAGACCATGTTAACATACAAATGAGGATACTGTTCAGATACTTGTTGCCAGCGACCTTCTGGAGGAGGACGAGCGACATGAATCTGTGACCTTTTAGTATGATTCAACTATTAGAACGAACCGGAGATATTGAAAGCAAAGGAGACGGACGGATCTCGGATCCACCACAGAATGATAATTAGGTTTTAGAATCTAGAGTTTCGACAAGAGGTTCTTGAAGGATTTTTTTTTTTTTTTTTTTTTTTTGGCAACGAGGTTCTTGAAGGATAATTAAGGGATTTACTCATATATGCATATCCCAGATATGATGTTACTACAGGTATTGAACAACAATAAAAAAAAACAGAGATCAAATAAATCATGCGGAGTCTACTCGTTGTGTTCGAAGTGATCTCATTTGCATTCTTCCTCTTCTCCTCCCTCGTGACTCAAGGGCTGAAGCTAACCATCAACTTGTTGAACAGCAAAGAAACGGACGAGGTTAGTAAAGCAAATATCAACAGTGATCTTCTTCGTCTCGGTGTGGTTGGTGCAGCCGGTGGTGGTCCATCTTGGGCTGTGTGTTCCTTCTGTTGTCAATGGTTGAAGTTATTCAGCTCCGTCTCGGGCTGCTCTCTTGTGGTACCTCCTCATTGGCGATTCATACCGTGTTGACGCTTGTGGTCTTGGTCTCTTCTGCTCTTAGTGTTTATATTTTCACTGTGTTTTACTCTTTCATGAAGTGAATGATTATCTTTTTACATATATTAAGAAACCTGATAGTTGTAATTTTTTAAAGTAACATATAGTTGTTAAATTAGTGATATAAGTATACGCATGTATCTTGGTCTCTACATAAAGAAAGAAAATAGTGTTTAATAAACCTAAGCAAGTAAGGAGTATGTATGTTTTGGTTAAATAGACTACCGAGAATGTGAATCAAATTAGAACCCATTAAAAATTATCCCCTAGAGACTGTAGTTAATTGATAATTGAATTTGCCTTAGAGAGCATACAAACTTTTCAGCATTAGAGAATGAAGCAATGGGTGAAACTCTTGATGACAAGAGCTTGAAGGTGCAGATAAAGGAAATCAATAAAAACAAAAACAGTCCACCTTCTTTTTTTTTTTTTTTTTTTTTGTTGATTACATGAAGTATTTTAAATCTGGTCTCTTTTGCAATATAGGTGGACTGTTTTTTTTTTATTGATTTCCATAGAGTACAAGCTAAAACAAAATTATATATGGAAAGATCTCAAAAACTAAATAGATAATCATGTGGAATATCCGACTATCTGAGTATTATAAAAATGCACATCTGAGAATTATAAAAATGCACATGTGATTAACATTAACATTCAAAAGCAGATTGAAGATATCAAACTGATTCACAGAAAACTAAACAACTAAGGCCATCTACATTAGTGAACCCTCTTTATGGGGTTCATAAAGTATTTTTTTATTATTTTTTTTATTCTGTTTGACTTTCTTTTCTAAAAAAAAAAAAAAAAAAAATAAGAATCCAACCAATCGCGGGCCACCACGTGTCGTGGGGCCCGCAGAACAGTCATGGATCGGTTCAGTGGAAAGAGCTTCTCACGGCACAGGTTCAACAAATTCACTTATTTTATTATTTTTTTTTCTTGGAGAATGTGTGATCCCCTTTCAATATTCTTCAATGCAGATGTCCTAAGTACAGAGAGATTCATGCATAAGCTCACAAGACTAGCACAGCATCTTCGAAATATATAAGACCAATTCACATTCCACTTCTACGAAAACATAGCCAGAAGATCAAAACCAAAATTTTTCTAGGAAACATGTTCTTGCATGAATATTCAGAATAACCAGCACGAATTAGATCACAGATCAACTCCAAAATCTTTTTAACTGTAATCTCTTTCAGCGATGACCAAACTTCAAAAATCGAAAACATTAATATGCACGCACAAACACGGCAATGGTCAGTGTCACTCCCAGTATACCAACCATTCCATCTAATCAGTAGTCTTGAAATTGAGATGATATAATTTCCCTTGCCCCTTCGATGCTCGATACGTGTGTTGAGTGTTTTGTATTAATTACTAACAGCTAGCACTCACCACGTGAACTTAAAACTGTTGCTCATTTAAGTCATTATTCACAGTGATGAATGGTTGCAGTTAGATTGCAGGACCAGCTTGACACTATTAGAACATCTCCGATAAGCTCCTTCATTTTTAATGGAGTCCACCTTTAAAATAAAGGAATGAAGGGATGGTTCTCCATCAATTATTCTCAAATTTATTTTATAAAAAATTAGTAATTTACACTCCAGTTTTTAATATTAATAATATTTATCTATAATCATAAAACTTTCAAAAGATAATAAAACATACTATTTGAAACATATCAAAATAAAAAAAATTGAGAAAATAAAATAAATGTAGTCAAATATATTTATAAATAGTACAAAAAGTGTTAATAAAATAATTATAATCAAAATACATTAAAAAAATATAACTATAAGTACTAAAATATGATATATAAAAAGTTTTTCATTACTATTGTAAAACATATATAGTTATAGAAAGTAAAATGAAAAGTAAATAGTGTTTTAAGGGGGTGAAAATCTGTTGGAATGCAAAAGTTTTCAAAAATTAAGAAGATAAGAAGATGTTGCAGATGCTTTTATTGGTTGCAGGACCAGCTTAACACTATTATTGGCTCTAGTTTTTTACCCTTTAAGATTTATATTCATATTATATTTAAAATATTTTTAAAATTTAATCAGTAATATTTTGTATATTGCGTGATGAAAATAAAACAATATACATCTATTATATTAAAAGAGAAGTCATGACTTATTTCATGTGTGATATTTAAAATGGACTATCTCCTGAAAAATCATTAATTAAATTATATCTATCATTTAATTTTACATTATATCTATGTAACTACTTTAATCATAATATCTTTGATATCTTTTCATTTTAGATATATATATATATATATTAGAAAAAAATTCCAACAAATTTTCTGAAAAATATTTTAACAAGATCTCAATACTTAAAATTTGATGTAAAAATGTTCATCTAATTTCGTAATTAATACTAAAATATTGTTATACATTAATTTATACTCATTTATCATTTATAAAACGAAAATAATAATTATATCACATTTTTATTTATTTTATATACATAGTCTTTCAGATTAAAATAATTATTATACTGAATTAAATATGATAAAAATATATTAAATTGATATATTAATATATTTTATTTTTATAAATATAAATACTTATCTTAAAATAATATAGTATATTAGTAAAACGGGTATCACATAATAAATTATATAATACATATCTACAAATTAATATATCTGAAACTTACATATATAATAATATATTATCTAAAATAAATAAACATAAAAATTGCTAAAAGTTAATCCAGATTTTGAAGTGTAAGTAAGAATTTAAAATAAATTAAATACAAATAAATTGTAAAATATTTTGTTCCATGTATATTTTGAATCTTTTAATAATAAATATATGTGATGGTTTGAAATAATTGATTAATTACGACATGTAACCTATAAAATTCTGTTTTAAAATAATTATATAAATATTTAAATATATAATTAACATAAATATATATCACTAATGATATAAAATAAATATCTATAAATAATATAAAATGAAATATCTGCGCAGATCATAGTCTAGTATCAAATACTTTTGGTCCCTTTTCAATTTATTTATTTTATTTTTTATTTTTCTGTATATAAATATAGACTTACGAAAAAAAAATAAAGCCCCTTGACCATTAATTAACGGGACCCGTTTGTCCCTACTAATTACCTTACCCTGAATTGTTGCTACCTATATAGATCCCTTTTATCCTGTAAGAGACTCCATACTTTTTTAACAAAAAAGACTCAATATTTAGAATTTTAAAAAGAATGAGTTTGACTCTGAAGCTTCTGCTTCTACTTCTACTTCTTTTTGTCTTGAGTCATCATGTTGATTCTGGCTCTATAGTCAAGTTTCTTCCCGGTTTTGAAGGCCCTCTTCCTTTTGAGCTTGAAACCGGGTTTATAAAATGTTTATTTTTTTCTTCTTTTACCAATGTATAATATGTGAAAAAGAAGAATAATAATATATACTCTGACCAAAAAGTTCTAAATATGTGCGTTTGAGTTTGGAATTACTAATTTGCTATTCTTATGAATGAAAGGTACATCGGTATTGGTGAGGAAGAAGATATACAATTGTTCTACTACTTCATCAAATCTGAGAAGAATCCAAAGGAAGATCCTCTACTTATTTGGTTAAATGGTGGACCTGGATGCTCTTCTCTCCTAGGACTTCTTCTTGAGAATGGTAAAATCTATAAAATATATTCATTTTAAACCATCATTTTCAATGGTTTTTCTTAAAGTGGTAAAACCAAAAATAGGACCTCTGGCTTTTAAGTTCGAGGTTTACAATGGAGATCTCGCTTCTTTGGTCTCTACTACATATTCATGGACACAGGTATTGATGGAAAGTACTTTCATATGTCGATCATAAATCCAATGATCTATTTGATACTTTTCATAATCTTCATCACATTTTCAGGTGGCTAACATAATATTCTTGGATCAACCTGTTGGATCTGGTTTCTCATACTCAAGAACTCCACTTGATAAAATTAGTGACACAAATGAAGTTAAGATGATCCATGAGTTTCTTCAAAAGGTAATTATTATATGGCAAACTTGAGTGTCTTCTGAAAGCCCTTGTATGTCTTGTAATCGGTGGCAGATTCAGAAACAATTATGACTGAGGTCAGATTTTATTAACTACAAAAGAACTTAGGCTGAAATTTGTAAATTTAGCTAACCGGAAAGCACAATAGTTTATATTTTTGTACTTGTCTTTATTGTATCACATCTATAAATACTTGTAAGTTATAACATGAAATATGTAACATTTATATATTTATATTTTTATAAATCTAGATTGGTATATATTATAAATCTAGATTTTGATCCGCACAAAGATTTTCATTTTATATACATAAATATTTGAACTGAAGTAAGATAAAGAAAATCAAATGTTTAGAATTAGAATAATATGATTATATTTAATAAGGAATTAAATAATAATAAAGAATCAATATCGGTTTGTTAATCAATCCTGTTTTGTAGGAGTATTTGGTTATATTATGAGTGATATATTATTAAGTCATATTATTTAATAAAAAATTCTTATGTTATTTACTTTTTAAAAAATTATTAATAGATTTCGATCCGCACAACCGTGCGGATGTTAATTTTCATTTTATATACATAAATATTTGGATAAGTGGTAAGGTAAAGAAAATTAAATGTTCAGAATTAGAATAATATGATTACATTTAATAAGTAATCAAATAATAATAAGAAATTAAATATCGGTTTGTTAAGCGATCCGGTTTTATAGGAACCGATGGTTGTATTAAAAATGAGATATAATTAAGCTATGTTATTAGTAATAAATAAATGAATGATAAATGATTTCTATTAATGGTCCATTTTCTAAAATATAACACATGAATCAAAGTTGTGACTCTACCGTGAATAAATATTTATTTTTTGGTATCATAAAACTTATCTTAGTATCTACAAAGTTATATGCTTTTTCGGTTAATTCATATTTAAGAAACGATGGTTGTCAATAATGCATAGCAAACCAAGTGAACCACCCACCATTCAACAAGATGTAGTATCGTGTTCAAATTCAAGTCTAGCAAACCCCTAAATAATATCTGCCTCTTCTAACCGGTGAAAGTGATACTGACCCCAGTTTACGAATGTCATATTCTATTCGTATCATTTTAAATGGTGTTTAGAGATTTTAATTTTGTTTTATAAAAAGTGATGTTCTATAATTCTATATAGATAAGATTTAATATTATTTGAAATTTGTGATCAATTTACAAAAATTTGTATTTTTTTCTTATTGGTTGAATTAATTATATTTTATATTATTAAGTTAAATTGCATAAAGATTTTGTATTTTCTTAATCTATGTGTAAAAGTCTTAACAATAGAGGAAGAGAGAGTATAATATTGGACAAGGATATTCCACTATTATCAAACAAGAAAGTACAGAATAAAAAGGTTAGAAACGGAGTGGCGAAATTAAATATCTCTAACTATAGTATTTTCTCCGTTTCAATTTATTTGTCGTTCTAGACTTCGACACACAAATTAATAAAACATTTAATTTGTATATTTACTAGATAAAAACATTATTACCAATACAACTAATTAGATTTCAACCAATAGAAAAATAGATTAGATTAAAAAGTCAATAAATTTTGCATTGAAATCATAAAACGATACTTATTTTAAAACGAAAAATTTGCTCCAAAACGACATATAATTCGAAACAGAGGGAGTAATTTTTTTGTCGGTAGAATCATCACAGAAGTCTAGGAGACTAAAACCCTCAGCTCCACAAAATTTAAAGGTGCCGTGTTAGTTTTCTGTTTGTTAGCTAATCAAGTGGTCGAGTTCCATTTCCACCTAGTTTCGTTCAAGTTACAACTCTACTGTCCTACAAACCGTTAAGATTATAAATGAGTTTTGTCTTTTTCTCACACTGCATTACTCACATATGCATGTAATAATCTTAATGAGTTTTGTCTTTTTCTCACCCTGCATTACTCACATATGCATGTAATTTTCTTTTACAAGCTGTCATTGCGATACTTTGTATATATATGGGTGTGGACGATGTTATTTTGAAACCAGTGCGGATCCATAAACTATTTTTACCAGGGTCAAAAATTTAAATAGTATTCAAATAAATTAAAGTTATAAATAACATTTAAATAAATAATGATTATAATAATATTTTATACGTCTACTACTATTATATCAGCTTGTTTAGGAATCAATACCAACGAACTCGGACCAGCATAACTGTGTTTTAATGAAAACATCAAAAAATTAAGTGATTTGGCTATATGTCGATTAAAAAGCATGATAAACCTATAGATATAAAAATTTGTTAGATGAATTTCCAGAAAAGAGATATAAAGGTTTGATTTACTATTGTTAATTATAAAGATACTATAAATTTTTTGTTGCATAACTATTTTTTAATAATTTAAAGTTTTATACTCTTTCCGTTTCTAATTGTAATTAGTTTTGATTAAAAATGCTGATATTTAGAAAGTTGTTATTTAAAAAAAAATATCATTTAATCAATTAATTCAACCAATTATAAAAAATATAATATTATTTTATTAGTCACACAATATTCAATAAATGAAAAATGCATTGAAATATGTAAATTATTTATATTGTGAAACAAACATTTTTTTGCTAGAATTACTTATAATTCGAAACAGAGGGAGTATTATTTAGGACCTCGATTATTAATATTGTACTAGGATAAGATATGTGTCTTGCGCATAGTGAATTTATATGAAAATTATTTAAGAAATGTTATATGAAAAAATAAAGTTTATATTCTTGATCGAATTAATACTTTTGGCCTTTAAAAAACTTTTAAAAACTTTTTTTAATTACATAATTTATTTAATGATGAACTGATCTCATTTTTAAAAATACTTTAGGTCAAAAAATCACTTATCGCAGAAGAACCTAACGTTTAGACCAAAGAATCCGAGGCCTACTATTTGGTTACAATGAAACTATGTCAGCTCGGCTTTATATCATGAATTAGAAATTTAAAAGTTAATTATGGTTGTAAGAAGTTTACATTCACGTGCCAATCTTATATATTTTCAATATTTGTCTCCTTTTTATGTCGTTTTTTTTATTTTGGTTATTGCTCGATATAAATGTGTATTTTAGAGTTTATTCTCATTTTGTTATTTTTTGGTCTGAGATTTAGAAATGTTTAAGATTTAAAATTATTAAAGAGATCCATACTTAAGTCAAGATATGCGTCTTGTGCAGAAAAATATTTTATATTTATTACTTATTTTATGTTTTTCTGCATATTATGAAATAATAAAATAATAATTATGTATTAAATAACTGAGAAATCAGTTACTGTTATGTAATAAATTGGTGTGCGCATATAAATTAAACGATCACTCTTACTTGCTTGTAATCACTTTAGGGTAAACATATCAAAACAATCAATCTTATATATGATGTATAATTAAATTTAAATGATATTAACATAGATATATAATAGTTTTTTAATATGAATATTTATTAATTGAGGTTTCTACTCATATGATTTTATGATTATTTACATATTTTTGTAATAAAAGTTTACACCAACAAATCATTTTTTAATTTGGGATGTTTAGTGGTTTCAGTAATTTATAATTATTTTAAAAAATGAATATTTCAAAATTAAAATAATAACTTTTCAATATACGTTCAATGCAAATAACAAAATATAAGTATGTATTTTCATATGATGTATAGTTTAATTTAAACGTTATGGTTTTATAAACACCTATTAAAATAAAATTATTTTCATATGCTTTTATAATCATTATATCTTGTTACATAAAAAAATAAACCTTGATCAAAAAAGTTTATGAGAGACTTTTAACATTTTTAGTAATTTATACTCGTTTTGAAAAATTCAAAATAAAACATATACAAAAAATTTAAAAAACGAGTCAAAAATTATATTCAGTGAGAGTTGAACTAGGTACATTTTACAGCTAGTAATGATGCATTAACCAGTTTAGCTGTAATGAATATTCGTATACTTATGAAAATATAAATATATAAGCAAGACAGTTAAATATTTTTTATTAATCTGTTTCTCTTGCCCAAGTCACGATTGGGCATTAACCACTTTGGCTACGTAAATACATTTTACAAATATACAACCATAAATATATACCGACTACAACTTAAAATGTTAGTTCATATGTATAAAATGTGGTAGCATACATATAAAAGTATTAAAAATTTCTTTCCGTGTATTCCCCCAAAATTTTCCTGCTTTTTCAATAAATCGCTATGTCTGGATGTGCCACATGTGTGGCGCCTAACTAGTTTCCAAACAAGGTGTAAAAGTAAAGTTTATATATTTAGTCAATAAAATAAAGTTTATATATTTAAATGGAGGTAATTTACCCGAAAGCACTAGGTCTGAGACTTATTATCTTACATCCGGATTCAATTTGAGATCCACTCCGGATCTATTTCAACAACAAGATATATGGGATGTCCAGATCAGAATCCAAATAATAAAATATTAGATCCGTCAAAACCAAATTCGGATCCAGATATCTTAATTTGTAATGAGCCTTGAATTCTTTTGATTAATATCACTCCAGACGTTTAAAAAAAATCGGTTAAAGTTCTTATTGGTATTTTTTTATAACTAAGTTCTAAAGAAACTTTCATTTAGTAGCAAACTCTAGAGTTTTTTTTTCCTCTTTTTTGGCAGTGGCTAAACAAGCATCCACAGTTTTTCTCCAACCCGTTTTACGTTAGCGGAGATTCTTATTCCGGTAAGATTGTTCCAGCACTCGTTCAGGAAATCTCAAAAGGTATGTTTTTATCAAATCAATCGCTTTGATATTCTCTCTTTTTAACAATAGTGGTATCATTGATGTAGGAAACTATATATGTTGCAAACCTCTCATCAATCTACAGGTCATTAATACTTAACTTCTTCTAATTATTATATTTTTTTCAAAAATCAAGAGATTTATAATATATTTTTATTTTTTGGTGTAAAGATTTATAATATATTTCTTTGTACAAAATCAGGGGTATGTCCTCGGAAACCCAGTAACATATCCTGAATTGGACATAAACTATCGTATTCCATTTTCTCATGGAATGTCATTAATCTCTGATGAACTATACGAGGTATGAGAGTGCAACATGCCATCAAATTTCCCTTTAATTTTCTACGTTACTACTTATGAAGCCTCAAATGATGCAACAATATATACAACTTTTTTTATCAGTCACTGAACACAAATTGCAAAGGAATTGATGGAAATGTGGATCCACGTAATACAAAGTGTTTGGAACTTGTTGCATAATACCATAAGGTAAACACTCTGAACTTCAATCATTTTTTGCTAGGTACTAATTATACCAACATTAATTCTAATTTACTTTTTAACTACCTGCAGTGCACTGACAAAATAAATCCATATAGTATACTATTGCCAAATTGCGATGACGATGAAAATTCGGAAAATATATCTCCTGATTGCTATGTAAGTAATGCCTTTTTCCTCCATCTAGTGACGATTTAAAAGGGTTGGTAAATGAAAAAAACGAACTTGGAAGTCCCATAAAGATATGAGAATCAACAATTTAATGATGATAATATAAATGCAAGAACGATAGCACAAATGTAAAGCACAAATTACATCAGCTAATATTTTTACAAAGATTGCATTTACTAGTGTATACTATTAAAGCATGATTTTATTTTAAAAATTTAAGAGTATGCCCTTTCATTTCAATGTATTTACAAATCTTCCGTTGACATTTAATTTAAAATAAAAATAGAATATTCTCTATAACTATGGTAATTAATACTTTCCATATTTTGTGAATGATAATAGTTTTAATATTTATGCAGTATATACTTTTCACTTAATTTAAAATTTATCATCTATAATATTATTTAAAGATCGTATATAAATATATACATGCAAATTAAAAAAATATTATTATGTCACTTTTTACATAATAATGATATGCTAATTTTGAGTGTTCAATTTCTTTTAAAACTTATCTTAAAATTAAGTTTTAGATCTAAACATAAATAAAAAAAATACAAACTTATCATAGTAACCAAAATAAATTCATATCAATAATATAGTTTTCTATTACCATTGTTTCATTTTATTCAAATGACATAATACAAATTTAATTAAAGTCTAAATAGTTACTTTTCAATTTTATATAATATTAAAAAGTATGAATTATTTAATAAAAATTTCAAAAATATTATTTATTTTTTTGGTTTTCAGCGGGTCATCTCATATCAGATCTTAGGTTAATAGCGGATTTTTAGATTTTTACCAGGTTTTATAAGATTATAATTACAATTCTTTCTATTAAATTGAACTGAATTATACACATATCACTGGATTTATTGGTTCAATCATATATCTCGGTTGGATATGAAAACACCGCTTGAAAATCAATTATTATAATAGAACAATTTTTTGAAACACAAATATAAAACTTTAAAATTATTTATTCTCTAATCCAAATTACGAACTCAATTAAATTTTATCAAAATAAAAATATACTCGCGCTTTTAAAGCGCGAATCAAAATCTAGTATTCTTTTAAAGTAACACCGCTTGAAAATCAATTATTATAATAGAACAATTTTTTGAAATACAAATAGAAAACTTTAAAATTATTTATTCTCTAATCCAAATTACAAACTCAATTAAATTTTATCAAAATAAAAATATACTCGCGCTTTTAAAGCGCATGTCAAAATCTAGTATTCTTTTAAAGAGAACTTATAAGTTTCTCTTTAAACTGAATTCCAACAAAAGCAAGACCTTCTCGACTTGTTGCCATAGCCTCACACTTCCTAAAGTCGAATACAAAACATCTTCCCTTAGCTTTCAGTACTTCCACTCGCTTACAAGCTTATAAAAGTCACTCTTATGCTAAGAATACAATTTCAGTGACAACCCTAATATATAGGTCGTATGTGACTATATATACAATACATCCAAGTCAGCTAACCTAGCCACCTACCAGATATTTACTAAATCCCCCAAATATGGTAAGTTTCCTAAAAGTCCTACTAAGTATTTATGAACTTCACATTGTGAGATCTCCCTTCTCCAAGGTTAATCTCTTCATGCTTTCTCTCCACGATGTCTCCGCATTAACTCTAACTTGATCGTCAATCCGTTATTCAAGTCTCGATTTTCACTTGGTCTTGTTCATCTGCATGCATACTCATTGTTGTATACTCTGCTCCATTTGTTGCTGCACTTGCGTCTGAATTAGAACGCCCACCTGATCTTTGCATCTTCGATCTCCCCCCTTTTAACTTTGAACTAGATCTTGATCCGCGCTTTACAAGCGCGGAATATTTTATGATGAAAATTCCCTTAAAAACTTATTAAATATTTTGTTAATTTATAAGAATTTTGTGTATCTAAAATATTTTTGCATTTAAATGCGATACAAATCCGCGATCAAAATGAGAAAATCCGGAGGTCAAATAATTCGATATAGTTTTTTAAAATATCCATATTTTAAAAAGTCACTAAAATCCGAGACTAACCGTTTGAACCGATGGATGACCGATATGTAATCTAATTTTATTTAAATTATTATAGTTTCATTATTTTCATCTTTTAATGCAAATTTTAAAGTTCATTGTTTAAAAATTTTATGAAATTATGACGTTTCTACAAAATTTCGTGATAGTGACATCTTGTGTATTTGCATGGTTTTAATCTTCATCCTAGTCTTTATATTAGTCATTTGCATATGTTTAGTGTGCATTTAGGTTGCATTGCATCACTTTTGTCCTTTTCAGGTATTGGAGACCTTCATTGGTGATTTTGGAGACATTTGAAGTGTTTTGGGGACAAAAGAGTGATGTTTGAAGCACAAATCGTGTCCCAACTGAAGGGCCGTAGCGACATCAGCATAGCGACCTCGTCAAGTCGCTAAGACGCAACCCGAGCCATCGTAACGACCACCGTAGCGACTTACCAAGTCGCTATGGTAGGAGAAGCCATAATCCAAGAAATGACTAAGTGTCTGTAGCGACTTCTGCGTAGCGACATGATCACGTCGCTAGGAGGCCACCCGAGAGAGCGTAGCGACCACCGTAGCGACTTGCAAGGTCGCTACAGATCCTGAAGTGTTGAAGAGTTAATAGCGACCAGAGCGTAGCGACTTGCATGGTCGCTACGGGCGAAAAAGACTGCTTCTTTATGGGTTAACCTAGGTTTGTTGGGTTGACCCAACTCGTTTTTTTAGACTCCTATAAATTCTCTTTAGACCTAATTATGTAGGAGATCTTGTTTTCTTTGTAATCACATTAGCTATTTTGGTGAAAGACTTAATCTTGAGCTTCTTTTCATCTCTATCTCTTGTGATTATTGATCAATCTTGACCACTAAGCATGATTAACCTTCAATCATCCATGGGTTTTGGGTTATTCATGTCTATTAGTGAGTAGTTACCATTTGGATTCATGGGCTAGGGTGATTAGGGTGATTAAGTGAAGATCTAGGGTGTTTAGTGTTAGATCTCTTGTTTCCTTGCTTGTCTACTTCTCTTAATGCTAGATTAAAGTTGGCCTCTTTAATCTAGAGCTCTAGACATTTCCCACCCACAAGGTGTTTGATGAAATGTCTGAACCAAGTAGAGCTTGCTCTAAACTTACCTTACACAAAGACCATTGTGTTAAGGGAGTTTAGATAGTTAATAGACTCATCCTTAATGATTGCTTAGATCTTTTAGGCTCAAAGACATTTGGTGTCTAGTTGATCAAAGCAAATGAGCATTCTTCTTGACCATAGAGCTTGCTTATTTCAGTGTTCTAGACTTAAAGAAGTCTTTTGATTGAAAGCTTGCCACCCTTAGATTGGATCTTAATCACTTAAAGTCAAATGCCTAGCCCCATGAGTCCTATCGTCCAAGATTGATTGAAAGCTTGTTTCTTTATTGCACTTTAGCATAGTTCTAGTTCATATCATCATTCAAAACCTGATTGCACTTAGATTAAGCATAGATTTGTATTCTCAGTGCATTGAATTCACATAGGATTGGTTCGACATCTCATATACTACTTCATTTGATAGGGACCTGAAAAGTCTTGTTACCAATTGGCGCCGTTGCCAAGTTCTATTGTGATTTTGACATTGGGATTTAGTCATTTGCTTGAGACTAAGTCATTTTTCTTATTATTGTGATATTGGCTCTGCTTTTTCCTTTTTCTTTTTCATTTCAGGTGTATGAACTTGAGAAGTAGAGGGACTACAAACCTCACTCCTCTAGTACCAGACATCAGGGCTTTGGAAAGAGAGAATACAAGAAGAAGGAGAGAAGAGGAGCAACAGGCTCATTTCAACAGATTGGGTTTTGATATGGCTCACCATCAGAACCAGAATCGAGATGGAGAGATCCCTTTGGGAGCTGCCCAAGAGGGAAATGGTCAAGGAGCTGCCAACCTTCGACCACAACACCCACAGCGCCAAGCTCGCGCCATTGGAACCTATGATCGCCCTCACATTCATGGTCATAGGTTGGGAATCAGAGCACCACCTGTGGAGAACAACAACTTTGAGATCAAGTCAGGGCTACTCAACACCATTGAGCACAACAAGTTTCATGGCCTGGCAGCTGAAGATCCTATTGATCACTTGTACAAGTTTGATCAGTATTGTAGTTTGTCCAAGACAAATGGTGTCTCTGAAGATGCATTCAAGCTGAAGCTGTTTCCTTTCTCTTTGGGAGACAAGGCACATCAGTGGGAGAGGTCTGTCCCAAGTGACACTATCACCACTTGGGAGGGATGTAAGGAAGCCTTCTTGGAGAAATTCTTCTCTACCTCAAGGACAGCTAAGATAAGGAATGAGATTTCTGGTTTCCAGCAGAAGAATCTAGAGAGCTTCAATGAGGCATGGGAGAGATTCAAGGACTACCAAGCTCAGTGTCCTCATCATGGTTTCAGTAAGGAGAGCTTGCTTAGCACTTTCTACAGAGGAGTTCTCCCATCTTGCAGAAACAGACTTGACACTGCTAGTAATGGTTTCTTCTTGGGCAGAACTGAACAGGATGCAGAGGAGCTGGTGGAGAACATGGCAAAAAGTGATTCAGTCTACAATGAGGAGTATGATAGAGCCAACAGAGGGGATGACCAGCAGACAAGGAAAGATATCAAGTCTTTGCAAGACAAGTTGGACTTGGTTCTTTCAAACCAATCCAAGAAGGAGCAGGTTAGCTTTGTTGGTGATCCTAGTCAAGAGGTTCCTCCTAAGGTAAATGAAGTTGATGGTTTGGAAGGGCAAGAGGAGTTATGCTTCATCAACAACAATGGTACTTGGTACAGGAAGGAGCCCAACTTTCAGTACAACAACTACCAGCAAAGACCCTATTCCAACAACCAACACGGTGGGTACCAGCCTAAGAACAACCAACAAGGAAGCCATCAACCTCAGCAAAACCCTCCTCCTGGTTTCTCCAACAAAGGAAACCAGTCTACTCAAGCACAAGGAAGTTCCTCTCAACATCAGCCTCAAGACACAAGCGTGGAATCAATGTTCAAGCAACTACTTGAAGCTCAGTCAAGAAGTGAGAAGCAAATTGGTTATGAGTTGAAGAACATCCACTCAAAGATAGATGGGAGCTACAATGAGCTCAACAACAAGTTCAAAGCTTTGGAGAATCAGTTTGCCTCTATGAGTTCCAACTCCAGTCGCCAACAAGGAACTCTTCCCGGAAAGCCTGAGCAAAACCCAAAGGAGACAATGAAAGCAATCACTTTGAGAAGTGGTAGAGAGTTGCCTTCTAGAGTTCTCATTAAGGATAATGAGAAACAAGGTGGGGAGGTGGTCATCAATGTAGATGATGATGTGGTGATTGTTGATGAGAAGACTAATGAGGAAATCTTGGAAAAGATAGTGGAAGCCAAGGGAAAAGGAAAGGTGGGAGAAGAGAAGACAGTTGTGAACAAGAATGAAGTTGCTACTTCATCAAAAGAAGCTTCATTCACTCCTCCTCCCTATGAGCCAAAGCTCCCTTTTCCTGGTAGATTCAAGAGACAACTCTTGGAGAAGTACAAAGCGTTGTTTGAGAAGCAGATGAGTGAGGTTCAGATTACCATGCCTATTATAGATGCCTTCATGTTGGTACCTCAGTACAGCAAGTTCTTAAAAGATGCTGTAGCACAGAAGAAGAAAGAGATGGAAGGAATGGTGGTGCTTACTCATGAGTGCAGTGCTATTATTCAGAGATTGACTGTCCCAAGGAAGCTAGAAGACCCAGGCAGTTTCACCTTGCCATGTGCTATTGGACCTTTGACATTTGAGAGGTGTCTATGTGATTTGGGAGCAAGTGTGAGTCTCATGCCTTTGTCTATTGCCAAGAAGCTTGGGTTCTCTCAGTACAAGAAGTGTAGAATCTCCTTGGTGCTAGCTGATAGGTCTGTGAAGCTTCCTATAGGCATCTTAGAAGATCTTCCTGTCATGATTGGAAACTGCGAAGTGCCTACTGATTTTGTGGTGCTTGAGATGGATGAAGAACCTAAGGATCCCTTGATCTTGGGAAGACCTTTCCTTGCTACTGCTGGAGCTATGGTGAATGTAAGAGATGGCAAGATAGACCTTCATCTTGGCAAAGGAAACATCCTGCACTTTGACATCAACGAAGCTATGAAGAAGCCTACCATTCAAGGCCAAGCGTTCTACATCGATGAGATGGAGACTCTAGCTGATGAGCTTCTTGAGGAGTTGGCAATTGAGGATTCCCTACAACATGCTCTAACTGTTGATAGGGAGAATCAGATGGTTGAGAACCAAGAGAGTAATGACTTTGTGAGGAGGCTAGATTCACACAAGAAGTTTGATGAGAAGGTGCAGTTTGAGGAGCTACCACAAGCAGCTTCAGCTACTCAACAAGAGGACAGTCACCAAGATGACTGGGGTGAGCTCAAAGCCCCTAAGGTGGAGCTTAAACCCCTTCCCCATGGTGTAAGGTACGCTTTTCTTGGCCCTAATGAAACTTATCCTGTCATTGTGAGTAGTGAACTTACTGAACTTGAGCTATCTGAACTTTTAAATGCACTTAAAAGATTTAGAAAAGCAATAGGGTACTCTCTTGATGACATCAAAGGGATATCACCTACTTTGTGCATGCATAGGATACATCTTGAGGACGAATCTATGACTTCTATAGAACATCAAAGAAGGTTGAATCCCAACTTGAAAGATGTTGTAAAGAAAGAGATTCTTAAACTCTTAGATGCTGGTGTGATCTACCCTATCTCAGATAGTAAGTGGGTGTCTCCTGTGCATGTAGTCCCAAAGAAAGGTGGTATCACGGTGGTCAAGAATGAGAAGGATGAATTGATACCAACTAGGACCATAACAGGTCATAGGATGTGTATTGATTACCGAAAGCTTAATTCAGCCTCTAGAAAAGATCATTTTCCATTGCCATTCATTGATCAAATGCTTGAGAGGCTTGCAAATCATCCTTTTTATTGCTTTCTTGACGGGTATTCAGGGTTCTTCCAAATACCCATACATCCCAATGATCAAGAGAAGACAACATTTACTTGCCCTTATGGTACCTTTGCATATCGAAGGATGCCATTTGGGCTATGTAATGCTCCAGCTACCTTCCAAAGGTGCATGATGTCTATCTTCTCTGATCTTATTGAGGATGTTGTGGAGGTGTTTATGGATGACTTCTCTGTCTACGGATCTTCGTTTTCTGCTTGTTTGTCCAATTTGTGCAGGGTCTTACAGAGATGTGAAGACACAAACCTCGTGCTGAATTGGGAGAAGTGTCACTTCATGGTTAAAGAGGGGATTGTGCTTGGGCACAAGATTTCTGAGAAGGGGATTGAAGTAGACAAAGCTAAGATCGAAGTGATGGTTAAGCTGCCTCCACCAAAGACAGTGAAAGACATTAGAAGCTTTCTTGGTCATGCCGGGTTTTACAGAAGATTCATCAGAGACTTCTCCATGATTGCAAGACCATTGACCAAGCTGTTGTGCAAGGAAGCCACCTTTAGCTTTGAGGTTGAGTGTCTTGAAGCCTTTAAGAAGCTGAAGAATGAGCTTGTTAGTGCTCCCATTGTCCAGCCACCAGATTGGAACCTTCCCTTTGAGATCATGTGTGATGCTAGTGACTATGCTGTGGGAGCCATTGGGACTTGAAGGATATGCCAAGAAGAAGTTCTACAAGGATGTGAAGAGATACTATTGGGATGAACCTTACCTCTACACACTTTGCAAGGATCAACTCTATAGAAGAGTAGTAGGTGAAGAAGAAATCAATGGGATCCTCACACACTGTCATGGATCATCATATGGAGGTCACTTTGCTACATTCAAAACTGTTGCTAAGGTTCTACAAGCTGGATTTTGGTGGCCACACATGTTCAAAGACACACAAGATTTTGTCTCAAGGTGTGATTCTTGCCAAAGAAGAGGGAACATCACCAAAAGGAATGAAATGCCTCAAAATCCAATACTTGAGGTGGAGGTGTTTGATGTATGGGGAATAGACTTTATGGGACCTTTTCCATCATCCTTTGGCAACAAGTACATCTTGGTGGCTGTTGATTATGTTTCCAAATGGGTTGAAGCAATTGCAAGCCCCACAAATGACTCTAGGGTGGTTCTCAAGATGTTTAAAAGCATTATCTTCCCAAGATTTGGAGTCCCTAGAGTGGTCATAAGTGATGGAGGTTCACATTTCATCAACAAGTTGTTTGAAAGCCTCCTCAAGAAGAAGGGCGTGAAGCATAAGGTGGCTACACCTTACCATCCTCAGACTAGTGGGCAAGTGGAAATTTCCAACAGGGAAATTAAGTCTATCCTAGAGAAGATTGTGGGAACTACAAGGAAAGATTGGTCTAACAAGCTTGATGATGCACTTTGGGCTTATAGGACAGCTTACAAGACTCCTTTGGGCACTACACCATTCCACCTTGTGTATGGAAAAGCTTGCCATTTACCAGTTGAGCTTGAGTACAAGGCATTGTGGGCTGTTAAGTTGCTCAACTTTGACATCAAGACAGCTAAGGAGAAGAGACTCTTTCAACTCCATGAACTTGATGAGATTAGACTTGATGCTTTTGAGAACTCAAGGATCTACAAGGAGAAGACTAAAGCTTTCCATGACAAGATGATCTTGAAGAGAGAGTTCAGCCCTGGAGATCAAGTGTTGCTTTACAACTCAAGGTTGAAGCTGTTCCCCGGGAAGCTTAAGTCTAGATGGTATGGCCCTTTCAAGGTTAAAGAAGTGAGGCCATATGGGGCAATTGTGTTGTGGAGCAATGATGGAAGAGACTTCACAGTCAATGGACAGAGAGTTAAGCTCTACATGGGAAGCAACACAGAAGGAGAAGGAGTTTCGGTTCCACTCTCCGATCCTATCCAAGCCTAGCCTCAAAAGAAAGGAAGTCAAGCTAGAGACTTAAAACAAGCTCACTTGGGAGGAAGTCCCATGTTTATCCTTGTATATATTCTTTATGTTTTCTTTATCTTTTTAGGATTGTTTGGTGTTTGTGAGTAAGTCTTTTCAGGTTGCTAGTTGATCAGAGGTGGAGAAAGGAAGCTTGAATGAGGACAAGGCTCGTAGCGACCTGTCTGTAGCGACCAGGTGAAGTCGCTAGGAGAGAGCCCGAGGCTTCATAGCGACATGCCTAGCGACATACTTGGTCGCTACAGAAACTTTTGGAAAATTTGGCTAAGGGGTCGTAGCGACCTACTCGTAGCGACCACGCTTGGTCGCTATCGGAGAGCCCGAGCCATCGTAGCGACGTCCTTAACGACTTCATATGTCGCTACGGGTTTCCAAGCAGAAACGGAGAATTTTTCTAAGTGTCCCGTAGCGACCTCGCCATAGCGACTTGCGACGTCGCTACGCATACCAGGTACCAATGACAAAAACCACTAGAGCAGCGGGGAGAGGCCAAGATGACAATCCACCCAAGAGGAAAGGGAAAGAGACAGTGGAAGCTCAACAGGATAGTGATGACAGTCTTGGCAGATTCATCGATGATGCGCTGAATGCTCCAACTGAAAGTGAGCATGAGGAGGAGTTGCCGATGCAACAAGCTAGCGAGCCTCAGAGGAGAGGAAAAAAGGTTATGTCTGGTCCCCAAAGGAATAGGAAGATCAAGCCCACGAAGCCGCAGCTGCTTGCTCACCTCCGAGATGGAATCACATGGACCCCGACTAGATTTCCTGATTCTTTGTTCTTGAAAGAGACCGGGCTATATGATGGAGTGCTCCAAATGTTCAAGAACATGGGATATCAGACAATCATTACCATGGAACCTCAACCCCTATATGAAGACGCTTCTTGTCAATTTCTCTCATCACTTGAAGTGTTTCTCTTTAGTGAGAAGAATGCTGAGCTTGGTTATGGGCGGATCCAGTTCAAGATAAGGGGGAAACTTTACAAGATGAGCTTCAAGGAGATCAGTGATATCATGGGCTTCTCAGACGATGTCCGCTCAGGAATTCCTACAGATTTTGGTATAGGTGACAGGGTCTGGCCATTAATCGCGGGAAAAGAGGCTAGACATCCCCAGCTCAACAGGAGCGTAAGCATCCGGCATCCGGTCCTTCGGTATGTTCATCGCACCCTAGGCAACACTATCTTTGGGCGGCGAGAATCTAGCAATGTCTTGGATGATGAGTTGACTCTGATTGGTCTTGCACTCGAGCCATTGTTTGGAAGAAAAAATATATATGGTGTAGTGGAGGATATCTTCTCAGACTTCTCAAGAGTTGGGTTCTTCGTCAAGAGGTTGATGTACTACAAAAGTTGGGCTTGGACTACTCACGATAAGACGCCCCAACTGAACATAGGCGGGTTGATTACACCACTGTTGAAAGCAGCAGGTGTCCCTCTTGGAAATGAGCTTAAAGGCGCTCAACCCCCTTTCTATTTGGATGGTCCTTACATGAAGAAAACCAAGTTCCTCTCGGGTATGTATCAGGACCGGTACGTCTTCTCCTTCCACATGGATGGTCATCATGCAGAGCTCGTGCTGCCTTGTCCACGCGTGACCATGATCAACCGAAAGCCCGCCATCGATTTTGTTATCCCATACAACCTCCAGCTTGGCCAGCATGGTCCCCTTGCCCGTGTACCTGATAGAAGGAAAATGATGGCGAGACAGTCGAGTGCTGGTCCTTCTTCTACTGCTGCTACTTCAGCCTCCCTCCCTGCCCCAGCATCCAGCTCACGAGCTACTCCGGAGATTGATGAAGAGATGCCCACACTCTACGGTCCTAACCGTTACCACTTTACGCCATTTTCCGGAGCTCTCCCAAAGGGCCATTTGCGTGATGCCCATGAGTACATTGGGAAATTAGAGGGGTGGAACAGAATTCAAGACAGGACCATCTACAAGCTGAAAACCAAGTACAAAGCTCTTAAGAAGACGGTGAAGAAGAACGCTCAAACCTCAGCCAATTTTATGAAGAAAGTTGGTGATCTCTTGGTGAATGCTGGCATCGGAGGCTGTCGCGCGAGTGACTTTGATGTAGTTGAGACTTCTGCTACAAGATCTGGCGACCGGATCCCTGTTGATCGCCAGCGCCGCAAAAGGCGTAACCCATCTCCTCTACGTGGAGACTCTGAGAATGAATCTCCCTCATTAGACACTTCAGAGGAAGAAGATGAATGTGATGAGGTGAGAAGCCAACGGTATGAGGAAGAGGCTGAGGTTGATGAGGATGACCAAGGGGATGCGGTTGATGAAGAGATCCAAGAAGCTGAAGGCCATGAAGAAGAAGGCGAGGCAGAAGAAGATGACGAGGCTACTGCCTCAGATTCATCATGAGGTATCTCCACTACTTTACCTTTGTACATATTTCTTTCTCTGTCTTTCATTGGTTTTATTTCCGGTATCTCTTCCTCTCCTGATCACATAGAGACTGTGTGATTCAAGTGTGGGGGGAGGTACCAAGTTGCTAATCATTTGTGTGTTTCATGTCATTGTCATGCATTGTACATACTTTTATGCATTAGAAAAAGCCAAAAAAATCTGAAAAATTTGAAAAAACTCAAAAAGAAGCATGTAGTTGCATTTGCATCTTTAAGATCGAGTCTAGAGCATTCATCTGCTTGCATAAAAAAAAAAAAAAAAAAAAAAAAAAAAAATTTAATTAGGAGTCTTTAAGCATGCATATAGGATGCATTCATTCGTGCATAGGGGGCTAGGATTGAAACAGCCTTGCAAAGAGCTCATGCTTAGTACTCAATGTGATACCCTTTGTAATCATGGTAAGTAGCTTGAGCATCCTTTGAAAAACTTGTAGATTTCGAGCCTTGAAAACTCTTCTTGAAACATGTTGCTTGCTTGATATTGACATTGCTCTTGAAAGCCAACTCCAATTTGAACTTGAACTTAATGAACTTAATCTCTCTTGCTTATGGGCACTTGCATACTTGATCATGGATCTCATACACATTTGGGTTATCTTATTCCATTCATTATCCCTTGTTAACCCAAATGGAACTCTCCTACCCCTAAACCCTTAGCCATTCTTTGAGACCAACATTGATTTGCTTGAGTGAGGCCTTCTTTTTGATAGCTTGTCATGTGCAAAATCTTGAGAGTATTGGGAGCGACATAGATTTGTTCTCATCTCTTGCTAGCATAGGATCCTCATTTGAGTTAGCATCTAGGATGGTTAGTGGGTTTGTTTATTCTAAAGTTTGTTATCTTGGGTTTGGGAGAAAAGAAAGATGAGAAAGATGATCAAAAAGTTGAGAAAAGAAGCCACTAAGGATCAAAAATAAGAAATCTCTAGATTTAGTCTATTTGAACCTTCCCCCAATATAAAGAAAAGAAAAAAAAAAGAAAAAAAAAAAAAGGGAAAAAAAAAAAAAAAAAAAAAATGATGAATCAATAAGATGGTGGGAAGGTAGATAGAGCTAAGAGTTATGAAAAGTTAATAAAAAGATCCTTAGATGGTTAAGTTAAAGAGTTCATGAGGTGAGTGTGATAAAGTGGGTTACTTTGGGTATTGGGATGAATGTGAATAGGGGTGAAGCTTGTTATATCACTTAGGAAAGGGTAGAATGATGAGAATGGATCTATGTATGCATAAATTGTTCCTGGTCTTAGATAAATTTTGCATAATGATCAAGCTCCTTGTTCTTGAGTGATTGCCACTTTGAAATGATTTATTTGAGCCATTGTTTTCATTCACATTTGACCACTTTGTTCACCAAGCCAAATGATTAGGATCATGTGCCCATTTGCAAGTATTCACCTTATGTGTTTGTATAAATGAATGTGAGAGTTGGTCTAAAGAGCTTGTTGATGGATAAGCATTGCAACTTGTGTAGAGGTTTAAGAATGTTGATAGGCCTAGAGAAGTTAGAGTTGGAAAAAGTCTTTGCTCTTGCTATTTGTTATGACTATGTAAGGTTATCATATTGATGATTAAGAAGAGTTCCTTTTGGTTATGAGCCCCCCCTTTCAAACCTCTTCTCCTTTTTGATCTTGAAAGTTTACTTGTGGACAAGTAAAGGTCTAGTGTGGGGGAGTTGACATCTTGTGTATTTGCATGGTTTTAATCTTCATCCTAGTCTTTATATTAGTCATTTGCATATGTTTAGTGTGCATTTAGGTTGCATTGCATCACTTTTGTCCTTTTCAGGTATTGGAGACCTTCATTGGTGATTTTGGAGACATTTGAAGTGTTTTGGGGACAAAAGAGTGATGTTTGAAGCACAAATCGTGTCCCAACTGAAGGGCCGTAGCGACATCAGCATAGCGACCTCGTCAAGTCGCTAAGACGCAACCCGAGCCATCGTAACGACCACCGTAGCGACTTACCAAGTCGCTATGGTAGGAGAAGCCATAATCCAAGAAATGACTAAGTGTCTGTAGCGACTTCTGCGTAGCGACATGATCACGTCGCTAGGAGGCCACCCGAGAGAGCGTAGCGACCACCGTAGCGACTTGCAAGGTCGCTACAGATCCTGAAGTGTTGAAGAGTTAATAGCGACCAGAGCGTAGCGACTTGCATGGTCGCTACGGGCGAAAAAGACTGCTTCTTTATGGGTTAACCTAGGTTTGTTGGGTTGACCCAACTCGTTTTTTTAGACTCCTATAAATTCTCTTTAGACCTAATTATGTAGGAGATCTTGTTTTCTTTGTAATCACATTAGCTATTTTGGTGAAAGACTTAATCTTGAGCTTCTTTTCATCTCTATCTCTTGTGATTATTGATCAATCTTGACCACTAAGCATGATTAACCTTCAATCATCCATGGGTTTTGGGTTATTCATGTCTATTAGTGAGTAGTTACCATTTGGATTCATGGGCTAGGGTGATTAGGGTGATTAAGTGAAGATCTAGGGTGTTTAGTGTTAGATCTCTTGTTTCCTTGCTTGTCTACTTCTCTTAATGCTAGATTAAAGTTGGCCTCTTTAATCTAGAGCTCTAGACATTTCCCACCCACAAGGTGTTTGATGAAATGTCTGAACCAAGTAGAGCTTGCTCTAAACTTACCTTACACAAAGACCATTGTGTTAAGGGAGTTTAGATAGTTAATAGACTCATCCTTAATGATTGCTTAGATCTTTTAGGCTCAAAGACATTTGGTGTCTAGTTGATCAAAGCAAATGAGCATTCTTCTTGACCATAGAGCTTGCTTATTTCAGTGTTCTAGACTTAAAGAAGTCTTTTGATTGAAAGCTTGCCACCCTTAGATTGGATCTTAATCACTTAAAGTCAAATGCCTAGCCCCATGAGTCCTATCGTCCAAGATTGATTGAAAGCTTGTTTCTTTATTGCACTTTAGCATAGTTCTAGTTCATATCATCATTCAAAACCTGATTGCACTTAGATTAAGCATAGATTTGTATTCTCAGTGCATTGAAATCACATAGGATTGGTTCGACATCTCATATACTACTTCATTTGATAGGGACCTGAAAAGTCTTGTTACCAGATAGCAAATGACTAATTAAAAGGATGGGATCAGGATCTTCTATATCAGTATGAAATGATCTCTGGCTCCCAACCACTCGCCCGAGACCAGCAAATAAAAAAGTTCACAACAGTTACCCTGACCTTACAGTCGATCAACTCATTGACTCGACTTCGCGAACTTGGGACTTGCAGGCAATTCGGACTTTGGTAGATCCCCAGGATGTTCAACTGATAGAAAGTATACCTCTGAGCAAGAGTTATCTTGTGGATAAAGAGGGATGGCATTTAACACAAAATTGGAGATATACGGTTAAATCAGACTATCAGGTTGAAAGGATTTATCCAGACAAGGATAACCCCCCCCCCCCCCCCCAAATCTTTATTTGACATACAATTGACATACTTAAGGCACACTGTTGGAAAATTCTATGCACACCCAGGATCAAGCATTTTATATGGCAATTAATATCAGGATGTATAGCAGTTAAGAAAAAATTACAAGCAAGAGGGCAATAAGGGGAAATTTATTGTGATGGGTGTGGAGATTTAGAGGAATCGATAAACCATGTGTTTTTCGAATGTCCTCTAGCATGTCAAGTTTTGCTCTATCGAAGATACCATCCAACCCTGCTATGTTTCCCACCCAATCTCTTTTCACAAACATTGATCATTTATTCTGGAGAGTCTGTCCGAAGATGGATGACCATCATTTTGCATGGATTCTATGGTATATTTGGAAAGTAAAGAATAACAAGGTGTTTAGTAATTTGGATACAGAACCTATGGTACTCTGAGAATTGTAGAAAAAAAATCAGCACTTTGGGCAGAGGCTCAAACTTCAATTAATCAGAAGGCAACAAGAGAAGTAGAAGTCCCGAATCTTATGACAATCTCAGGCCGTTGATGCTTCATAGATGGATCTTGCAAAGATAAGGAATCTCTTTTGGGTCAAGGATGGTATAGTACTCTGGAAGGTTATACTGCATTAATGTGAGCAAGAAATGTTCGAGCCAGTCTTTCACCTCTACATTCAGAAGTGAAAGCGCTAATTTGGGCTATGGAATGTATGAGGAACTTGCGATAATTTTGGGTTACGTTTGCAACGGATTATTCTCAATTGGTGAAGATGGTTTCGGAACCAGAGGAATGACCCGCATTTGCAAATTATATGGAGGATATCAAGACCCTACAAGAAAGTTTTCACAGCTCAGAAATCATCTATGTACCAAGGACGCAAAATTTGAAGGCGGATAGTCTAGCACGAAGTGCCAGGAAACAACTGATATTTTTTGTCAACATGGATGCCGAGCTACATGTTTGGTTCACATAGTCAATATGACTCTTTATAAGCTGATGACAAAAAAAGAAAGAAAATGACAGATATAAAATAATTAAGAACTATAAATATCTTGATCATTTTACTCCTTTTTATGTAGCTTAATTAATTTTATTATAATTGTTTTGTGTAATTTATCTTGTTAATGATTGATTTATATTATAATCGGTTTAAATTGGTTGTTAACAATTAATGTTAAGCATTTTTCTTTAGATAACATATCTTTAGAAAAAAATTCATAATTGTTTTTGTTATTATATTTTTTGTACAATGTATAGTGTTTATATATATATATATTTACATAAATAAATGATATAAACATTATTTAGGCAATATAAATTAAATTAAATAATCCATTAATTTAATTGATTTACTATTGATTGGAATATTTTGTAGTATTTAAACCTGTAAAAATAAGTTCCCTTTATTTTCATTGTTTTTTCTTATATTTGAATTTTTCAATTTTACGTTTATCTAAATAATTTGGAAGATTTTTTTTTAGAAATCATTACCAAGATGAGATTTAATATTTTATAAGATTAATTATAGTGTTGTTTGGAAACATAAATGATAGTATAAAGAAATGAATATATTGTTTGGAAACATGGATAGTAGTATAAAATAAAAAATATTAATGATTTAATGTAAGTTTAACTATAAAGTAGTTAGGTGTATTTAATTTAAAAACTTACAAAATAAATGTTAGGTCAGACAAAATGTTTCTGTTGATGCTTCTCAAGTACCTGCAACACTCCGCTCACACACAAGCACAAATTATTTCCTTTTTCCGGTGCACTACCCCATGATTTCCTAGATATTTGCCATATCTCAAACTTTCTCATAAATGGAGTTTTTCAAATTTAAAAAAAAATATCGAAACCTTCCATTTGTTGTAATTACAGCCTTTGTTTAATAAATTTTCAGCGATATATATATATATATATATATATATATATATATATATATATATATATATGTATATATATGATAGCTCATACAAATATTGAAACATGGTCGTCTTGGCAGTATTATCTATATTATCTCATTGAAAGTTGGGCCAATAACGAGAGAGTCCGTGAAGCTCTCCATGTTCAAAAGGTATTTCCCAACTTTGGATTAAGATCGTTGATGATATAAAGAAAGATCTAGAGTCTAAATTCTTGATCATCTGTGAATACAGGGGACTAAAGGACATTGGAAGCGATGTAACAATACTATTAGTATTACGTACAGTTACGACATTATAAGCAGCGTACCTTATCACCTGAATAACAGCATCAGCGGATACCGGTCTCTTATTTATAGGTTTGAAGTTACATCATTTTCTTTACAACCAAACCAAATTAAAAAAAAATAGGAACTTATCCCAAGATCAACCCTAACTTGTTACATGACTTTTATTTGGTTTTAGTTTCTATAAAATCTAAGATCAACTAAAACAATATCGTAAACTATATTGTTCAAACTTACCTACAATTCCAGAGATTGTAAATTTTTGTGTGTTTATGGTGAACAGTGGTGATCATGACATGACAGTGCCTTCCCTATCAACTCAAGCCTGGATCAAATCCCTCAATTACTCCATCATCGATGACTGGAGGCCTTGGATGATAAAAGCTCAAATTGCTGGGTACATACGGTGTTTCAAAAAAATATACTTTTCATTTATTTCTCATCGTATCCAAGCTTTTATGAAACTCACTTTAAAATCATTGGTTCCTTCTTTTTTTACCAGATACACGAGAACTTATTCCAATAAGATGACATTTTCTACTATCAAGGTAAGTCTTCTTGTTTCAACTTACCATTGTAATATTGTTGCATAATTTGCATTATAATTTAAAATCTTTTGAGCATTTTGATGTTAGGGAAGTGGACACACGGCAGAGTATAAACCAAACGAGACATTTATTATGTTTCAAAGGTGGATCAGTAGTCAGCCTTTGTAATAGAGACTCATGGCTTTGAAGCGCGGTTTTTTATATTATGAAAGACTCATTTTGAAAACGCTCAATGCAGATACTCTTGTTTGTTTTTTTAATCGCATGTACACGCCTACGGGCCATAACCTTTTTCGGTGCTATGCGCATTTTTCGTCAATCCATAATCCATGAAACATTTATAAGATAGATTACTGATTTACTTGCCTACTTATTTTGTGAAGTCTATGCTCTAGTTTATATACAATGAACACCTACATGATCAACACTATGCAGAGGTTGATCGACACGCTTATGCACCTTCTAATCAAACACACTTAGCAAGTGTCGATCAAAACCCTATGGATATCGATCGACACCTTTCTGACACTTAAGCAAAATCGACACCTTCAGCTGGCATTGATGGACACAAGCAAAACTATGGTCGACGCTCTGCAGATCTCCAGAGTATGTTGAAATGGAGGCTATCAATATATCAACAGTTTTCTGAGGGACATGTCCCGAATGGAAAGATAAAGAGAAAGAGGAATAGCGTTCGTAATCTAAGGAGAGAGGCTAATGATAAGGAGATGGATGCATTCACCAGAAAAGTGATAAGGATCCATAAAGAAGACTCTTTTGATGATGCCTTCTACAAGCATAGGCTTTGGAAGGTCTTCATGGAGAGAAGAGAGACATAAGAAGACATCAAGCAGATGTTCCACACACTCAGAAGCAAGATGAAGAAAAACATAAAATTGGAGAAGAAGAGTGACCCAGAAAAATTTGTGGTTCCATGACTGTTACAGGTCACCTCTATCCAAATGCTTTGTGTGATACTAGTTCTTCATGCCCAGAGAAATGGCTGAGTTGATGAGATTCAAAATAAAACCATCTCTAGATACTTTCACCTTTTTATATTGCTCTAGAGTAAGTTCAAGAGGGATTATCACAGACTTGGAGGTGAAGACTAGGGATGATGTAAATTTGATAATTTACATTAATTTACATTAAAATATTAAATATATAATATTTTAATATTTTTTAATAATTATAATAATATTAAAATCAATCAATTTTAAATGTAAATTTTAATTTTACTTTTATTTATAGCAAAATCAGCTGAAAAAAAATCTAACAAAATCTTACTAAAATTTTTAAATATGTTTTTTAGTTAATGCATTGATTAATTTCTTAACTAGTAATATATTATTATTATGAACTAATATTAGATTAAATTTTAATGTGAGATTTTCCAATACAAATTTCAAAATTAAAATATTAAGATCTCAATAATTTTTCAGTACAAATTTTGAAATTAACATATTTATATATTTTTATATAGTAGATAATTTAATTTAAATGATATATATAATATGAATATCTATTAGTGAGACTTCATATTCATACAATTTATGATCATTTGTATCTTGTTTGAATAAAACAAATACACCATTGATCATAAAAATTTAAATATGAGAATTTTACCTTTTTTAGTAATTTATAGTCATTTTAAAAAGTTTAAAATATAACATATTAAGGTAAACCCGTTCTACGGGCGGGCGGATAAAGAAAAATTATATAAATTTATTTTAAATGTTTAGTTTATTTTAACAAAAATTATTATTAACGTTCATAATTTTTTACAAAAAAATTTAACTATTCTTTTAGAAATTATATACTTGTCTGTTTCAGAGAAAAATAAATGCTTGTCTAATTATTATAAAATTGTAAAACTTAATTTTTTTTTTATTTTCTTTGTACACTTAAAACAGACTAATGAGTTCACGATGTAAAAGAAATAACTTATTCTATATAACTAAACATTATTTTAAGACAGATAAATAGGTAATATGAAACTATCATTACGCTTTATACATATACTTTTTTGAGAAAGATAATACATATACATTATTGCTAGAATCTTATATGTAATACATATACAAATATTATTTGTTGAGGTGTTATTTGGATTTGTGAATCGTGTGTTAACTTTTTCTCTACCACAAACAGTTTGTAGTGGAAACTTAGGTTGTTGAATGTTATTTTTTTATGTTCGGATGGTGTTAGTAAGAGATTGTTAGTCAAGTAATCTCTGAATTTTTAACTTACTTTGTTGCGGAGATATGCTGTTTAATACCATATTTGTAAGCATGTGACTATAGAATATACATTATGTTACATTTTAGTAGTTATAAATTTTGATAAGGTATATCTGATGAGGCTTCTATATTAAGCTTTTGAAAGCTGAGCTAAGCAGGCTACTCGTATGCGCAAAAAAAAAATCAGGCTGCTTGTGCTAACGGGCATAGATTATTGAAATTGAAAACTTGTAGCAAAGCTTGGGAAATCAAAAGTAATGGAAAACCCATCAGTTTCCACAGTTGTGAAGTCAGTTTCAAGCTTAGTTGTATTATGCGCGTCTCTCTGCTACAGTCCTTAACCTATCAAGAGGCACTGATTTTCTTATAAAAGCTTGATTAAGAAAAAAATGTAAAAGGGAATAAAATATCCGAGAGCAGAGAGATCACTCTTTAACCTGCATTGCTGCTACTATTGATAAGAATCCTTGACATTGTTTGAGCAAGACTGCTTCTTGTGCAGTGATATTCATCATTTCCGCAATTACTATTCATTTCTTCTACCTACCTATGAGAGAAAACAAAAAGAAACCTGCATTTCGATAAGGTCCACAAAACACCGAGCAACAGCTAGTAACTAATACTCAAAAAAAATCAGCCTTCAGCGACCGTAGCCATACGAAAACTTGTTCCATATATCTCAGACAATTCACTCAATAGTAAGCCTGATAGAACCTGAAGCAAGGAAAGCAATCCAATTAACTTACACTGAGATCAATCAAAATCAACCCACACAAAAACATCATACCAATCTAATAATTGGTTAACAATGGACTCAACTTACATCAGACTCTCATCAATATCAGTGAAGGTTATTAATGTTCATATCAGAAAATTCCATATCACAAGATGGAATTAAATAATGGAAGGCATACTTCTTTCTGGTACGACTCCTGGTCTCAATTGGGGTAACTAAAGACTCTTCTGGGAGAGGGTGGTACCATCGCTCTTGGTATCACAGATGATGCAATGGTTGTTGATGTATTGAACAAACATAGACGAAGAAGACACATATCAAGGATACTAAATGAAGTGGAGGACGAGATTGATATCATGCGAGTGCCGAGTAAATCATGAGGAAGATATACCATTGTGGAAACGTAATGATGTGTAAATATTCAAAAAAAAATTCTATAAAGAAAACCTGGTTGAATATGCGTGAAGATCAGTTAGAATGTAATTGGAGTTAAGTAGTTTGGTTTACTCAATCCACACCCAAATACTCTTTTCTGGTTTGGGTTGCAATGCGTAACAGGCTACAAACTTGTGACTGAATTCAGTTTTTGGTGCTGTGTCAAGATATGCAAGAAACACGCCAACATTTGTTCTTCAATTGTTGCTACTCTGGGAAAATACGGAAAGAGTTGGTAGGAGGAATCTTGAAAGATGAATCTAGAGTTTCGACAAGAGGTTCTTGAAGGATTAATTAAGGGATTTACTCATATATGCAAATGCCAGATATGATGTTACTACAGGCATTGAACAACAATAAAAAAAACAGAGATCAAATAAATCATGTGGAGTCTACTCACAAACAAATCCCAATGAAGATACAAACGTGAAAACACAATCAAAGGAGTCTACTCAGTTCGAGACCTCGTTGTGTTCCAAGTGATCTCATTTGCATTCTTCCTCTTCTCCTCCCTCGTGGCTCAAGGGCTGAAGCTAACCATCAACTTGTTGAACAGCAAAGAAACGGACGAGGTTTGTAAAGTAAATATCAACAGTGATATTCTTCGTCTCGGTGTGGTTGGTGCAGCCGGTGGGTGGTCATCTTGGGCTGTGTGTTCCTTCTGTTGTCAATGGTTGAAGTTATTCAGCTCCGTCTCGGGCTGCTCTCTTGTGGTACCTCATTGGCGATCCATACCGTGTTGGCGCTTGTGGTCTTGGTCTCTTCTGCTCTTAGTGTTTATATTTTCACTGTGTTTTACTCTTTCAGGAAGTGATTGATTATCTTTTTACATATATTAAGAAACCTGATAGTTGTAGTTTTGTAAAGTAACATATAGTTGTTAAATTAGTGATATAAGTATACTCATGTATCTTGGTCTCTACATAAAGAAAGAAAAATAGTGTTTAATAAACCTAAGCAAGGAGTATGTATGTTTTGGTTAAATAGACTACCGAGAAGATGAAAAAAAAAAAGACTACCGAGAATGTGAATTAAATTAGAACCCGTTAAATTATCCCCTAGAGACCTAGAGACTGTACTTAATTGAGAATTGAATTTGTCCTTAGAGAGCATACAAACTTTTCAGCATTAGAGAATGAAGCAATGGGTGAAACTATTGATGACAAGAGCTTGAAGAAGCAGATAAAGGAAACCAATAAAAACAAAAACAGTCCACCTATATGGCAAAAGAGACCAGATTTAAAATTCTTCATGTAATAAGTAAAATTGATCTCCATAGATAGAGTACAAGCTAAAACAAAATTATATATGGAAAGATCTCAAAAACTAAATAGGTAATCATGTGGAATATCTGACTATCCGAGTATTATAAAAATGCACATGTGATTAACATTACCATTCAAAAGCAGATTGAAGATATCAAACTGATTCACAGAAAACTAAACAACTAAGTACAGAGATTCATGCATAAGCTCACAAGATTAGGAGTTCCAAAAAAAAAAAAAAAGCTCACAAGACTAGCACATCATCGTCGAAATATACAAGACCAATTCACATACCACTTCTACGAAAACATAGCCAGAAGATCAAAACCAAAACTTTTCTAGGAAACATGTTCTTGCATGAATGTTCAGAATAACCAGCACGAATTAGATCACAGATCAACTCCAAAATCATTTTAACTGTAATCTCTTTCAGTGATGACCAAACTTCAAAAATCGAAAACATTAATATGCACGCACAAACACGGCAATGGTCAGTGTCACTTCCCAGTATACCAACCATTCCATCTAATCAGTTATCTTGAAATTGAGATGACATAATTACCCTTGCCCCTTCGATGCTCGATACGTTTGTTGAATGTTGATGTAGGTCCAGTGATAAATTTCACGATGCCTAACTGCCCTTGCCCCTTCGATGCTCTACCAACCACCATCTAATCTTTTTTTTTTTTGTCGGCCAACAACCATCTAATCAGTAGTCTTGAAATTGAGATGACATAACAGCCCTTGCCCCTTCGATGCTCGATACGTGTGTACGGTGTAGGTCCAGTGATAAATTTCACGCGTCGTTTTAGGTTGTTTGTGATATATTAGACGAAATCCATCATGAAATTTAGATAACGAGTATCTAATATATATAAAAATATATAATTTTAATTAGTACAAAGGAAAGTAAATTAAAAATAAATCTATACATATTTGTATATTAGATATAAAATGGATAATATTGTACCAATAAAATAATATAGTGTTAGCATGAAATTTCATAATTCCAACAATTAGTATCAGAGTGGTTAACGATAAATCTATAAAAAAACCAAAATATTTTTCCAGATATGAATGGTACAATCTGCATAAAGACCAAAATACATTTCGAGATATAAATAGTATCCTTCGAGTAAGTAATGAAAGGTATGTGATAGAAATCAAATCAAAAAATCATGAAACATGTGATATTGTGGAAGAAACATTTTGAAAGAAAAAGTTCGAGATTAATGTGGTTTTAGTTTGAAGGAAAAATGACAAAATCCCACATTAGAAATTTTAACAAGAAATGTCTAATATATATATAAAAAATCTAACTCTAATTAGCACGAGATCTTTTGGGAAGGAAATCAAAAATAAATCTGTCTGAACTTATTTATTAGACTAAAAGTAAACAATATCGTATTAATCGGATAATAGAGAGATGTACAAAGGATTTCAGTTTCACAATCCCAACAGTTGTCACGACAAGACTGGGTTTTAACATTTTTAATCCACGTTACATGTATGAGGCCTTGATTGGTAGAGCATTAGCATTAGCATTATGCTCCACATTATCCAATCAACATTTGTTAGAAAAGCATTTATAAAAGCATTTACTAAATGCTAATGCTCTCCAAATGTTCTCTAGCAAATGCTTTCTTATGAAGCTTTTAGAGGAGCATTTGCATTTACAATTTATAAATTTAAGAAATAAATATAATTAGTTCATTTATTTTATTTAATAATATCATAAAATTATTTTTATATACAAAAAATGAAATTTTGATTTCTAAAATAAATTTACAATATAAATACATTTTTTAAAAAATAGTATTTCACATTTAAAATATAATTTAATTATATAAATCATATTACATTTTAAATGCAAAATATTATTTTTAAAAATAGATATTTTAATTGTAAATTTTATTTTTTTAAATAATTTTTTGATATAAACATAATTTTTGAAATTAGTAAATAAAATAAATTAATTATATCTATTTTATATATTAATATATAAAATAAATATATATATATATATAATGATAATTTATTTATTTTTTAATAATATTCAAATTATTTATATCCAAAAATAAATATAAATTTAATTTATTTTATTTATTAATATTCAAAATTATTTTATATCCAAAAATAAATTTATATTTTTTCTTAAAAATACATTTTTAAAAATAATAATATTTCACATTTAAAATTTAATTTAATTTATGTTATTAATTAAGATTCATTATTTTAATAACAAATATAGTATTAATATATATATATGTATATATATATTATAGTTTAATATATATAGTTTTAAAATATATTATATATTAACTTTTATAAAAGAATTAAAATTGTATAATACTGCTACTTTATCAATTATCTTATTAAAAGTTTTAATAAAAACATACAGCTTCTGAAACATACTGCTTCTACAGCATACTGCTACTGCTTCTTCATCAGCTGTATCAATCGAGGTCTTAGTAAGACAATAAGATTGTCATGATGATGGATCGGAATCATGATTATTGTCTATATTTGGCAAATCCAAAGTGCTTCTGATTTCTTTTGATTTTAAAATACATTACCAAAAGAAGAAGCTAGTTATCAAATCATGTATGACTTTCGTGCATAATGAAGTTACTAGATGGGTGTTCAGAAAAGAAAAATTGAAGTTACTAGATGATTAATAGGGTATAATTATAGTATGGTATTTTCCCTTTGAGAGCATCTTCAACCCATCCATATTTTTGCTTTTATAATAACATTTAGAGTTAAAATTATTCCTATTCATCTCTATTTTCACCTCTAAAATAGAGATTACTATTTTTACTTTATTTATAGATGAAGAAATATCATTCTTCTATATTTTACTCTATATTTTAGAGATCTCAATTTTAGAGAAATACATTAGAATGAAATTCATCTCTGTTATAGAGTTTCTATTTTAGAAATAAAAATAGAAAAATACATTGGAAATGGTCTGACATAACACGCTAAGTTATTGTTTTTATATTGATTTTTTTTCTTTTAGTTTTGCCATTTGAAGTTCAAACTAATTGATGGTAGTAATTTAACAATCAATATAGTTCTCATCTAGTAGGTTTCTACGCATTATTTATAAACTGATTTTGCCATAGGTTTTTTTCTACAATCACTTACACTAAATAAAAATGACATGAGAAACTAAAAATATTATATGGCGTATAAGTTAAATATGAACACAAATGATTACATTTAATGCTAATTTATATTTTGATATTTTTTTTAGAAAATGGAAGTAAATTATACATTATTATTAAAGTAAATCTATTCAAATATAACATTAAATAATATAAATATAATAATATTTTACAAATTTCAAAACATTAATTATTTATAATTTCATAATTATAAAAATTTATTACCAAAAAATATTTTCAAATTTTCCTAATATGTTTTTCAAAATTATAATTTTAATCATACATCATTAGTTTTTATATATCTACAAATGTCAGAAATATTGTTTAGTTTTACTTTTTGATAATTATATAACGTTTATATCAAAAAATTTAATTAATTTTATACAAGTTGATTTAATATATTTTATCCAAAATAAATATATAAAAATATATCTAATATTATAATTTTTAAAATATATACATATATACTTTAAATATAATCTAAAATAAACAATTTTTTAATTTATCTTAATTTTATGTTCAAATCAATCAAAATTTATTTTTTAAATAATAAAATTTAAAATAATAATAAAATCTAATTTTAAAATATGATTTAAAATTAAAATTTTATTGTTGCACATAGTACAGGAAAAACCAAGTTTTCGTTAATTTTTTTTCTTTGTAAACTGGCATTCATATTTAAAAAAAAAAAAACATACAAGCCTAATAAGACTTAAGTTTAAGATGGGCTTTACCCAAGGTTAAGCAAATTAAAGATACACATATCATAAGAAATTGGTGAGTCAAAAGAGACTCTATGTTTCATACGGCGCAATGTTTCAGAGAAAAAATGATTTTTGTTTATCTTCTTTTTATTTTTAATTGACAACAAATCTCAAAAAAAACTTCCAATATGCTAATGCTCCAAAGTATTGAAAGTATAAATGTTCTTAAGGTAAAGGTGAGAGTTTTGTTAATCTGAATGGGCAATTACTTTGTCAAAATAAGAAAATTTTCCAAACAAATTTTATATGATATATGAGATTTTTTTTATGTCAAATACCTTTTTGCTGAGTTGCTTGTGCGTAACATAAAAGAAGATGTTGGTGTTTAGTAGCTCAACCAGCATATTTTATGGCCACCCAAAAATGATAATCGATAAGGTTCTAAGTTCAAACATCAGTGGTGAAGAGAATTGTTGATGGATACAGACAAAAATACTATATACGAGTAGTTTTTTTTATACGAGTAGTTTTTAAAAGACAAGCGATCGAATACGAGTCTTTTATTTTTACTGAGAAAATCAAATGATCACTGCATAGCGAATGTTAAATTTTTGAATCTAATGTTAAATTTTTGAATCTTATTTTGATATTATAAATATGTGTTTCATATCTATTTTCTTATCTTGATGATCAAATAATTAGAGTAATGTTTTTTCAAAAAAAAAAAATAATTAGAGTAATGCTTTAAACCAAATAAGCTAACCCGTTACTGCGGGTTAATTGACTCTCCAGTTTGTTGTTTGTTTCTAATCAGTTTGATTTTACTTTAGTTGGGTTCAGTTGTTTATGTGCCAAGTGGAGGGCAGTTTATTTCTGAAATATGAAATAGTGAAGATAAACTTTACAACATAGTACACCGCAGGGAGGCAGTAAGAAAATGTGTATTTATCTTTTTTTTCCTTATAGAGTTGGTTCAATATTATATAAATGAACTCGTAATTCGTGTGTAGTTGATCTTGGTTAAAAGTATTTTCAGTCAAAATCCTCAAACATGTATCGTCGTCACTGATCGTCGTGCATTACCTACACATGCTATATACTGAAGTGATAAAAAGCATGTCATGAGAAATAATAACGGAGGAAGATAGGGTCAGATCTCGTGATGAAAATTCTAAGTCATACCAAATAAATTTGCGCATGTCGCCTTCTCGGGTCCCAATCTGTCTACATGTCGGTAAAACTGCCTTTAATTCGTTCGCACCCCTTTCATTACTTTCGCTGTGTGTAATAAAATTAGTTTTGTTGAGATCACGACACTGTCATCATCTTTGATTAGCCAGTTGAAAAATACAGCGGATATTATTAGTAGAGATAAATCCATACAAGAACCATCTTTTATTAGTAGAGATAAATCCATACAAGAGCCATCTTTCATTAGTAGAGATAAATCCATACAAGAGCCATCTTTTTTATTCATTCTAAAATACAGCGGAAAAACACACTGTCATCATTTGTGTATAAATATAGACTATATAGACTTACAAAAAAAAATTAAGCCCCTTAACTATTAAGACCATCTCCAATGTATTTTGCTATTTCTTCCTCTATAATAGAGAAACTCAATAATAGAGATGTGATTTGCTCCAATGTATTTCCATAAAATAGAGATCTCCAAAATATAGAGTAAAATATAAAGGAATCCTATTTCTTCCTCTATAAATAGAGAAAAATATAGCAATCTCTATTTTAGAGGAAGAAATAGAGTATAGTTAGAGTGATTTTGGTTTTAAATGCTATTATAGAGGCAAATATAGAGAAGGGTTGGAGATGCTCTAAGTTACGGGGGACTATCGCACGTTTGTCCCTCCTAATTAGCCTACCCTGAGTGGTTGCTACCTATATAGAACCCTTTTATCCTGTAAAAGACTCAATATTTTTTGAACAAAAAAGACTCAATATTTAGAATTTTAAAAAGAATGTGTTTGACACTAAGGTGCTGACTGGTTTTCCCGCTACCACCCGCAAACGCAGTTTTTGCGGTTCATAGCGGTTGTTGGCGTTTCGAAACAATCATAGAAAACGCTACAAATCGCTTCAATTGAAATAATAGAAATTATAAAATGTATTCATATTATATTTCAATTTATATTATAAAAATTCAAAACTATAATATTTTCTATAAATTTTTAAAATTAAATAATATGATTTTATAAATATAAATTTTATATTTATCATATTTTTATGATTTTTAATATTTTTATAATTACATAAAATGTAAATATTGTTAAATTATTATTTTATATATATCACATTTTTATTTATTTTATATACATAGTCTTTCAGATTAAAATAATTATTATACTGAACTAAATATGATAAAAATATATTAAATTGATATATTAATATATTTTATTTTTATAAATATAAATACTTATCTTAAAATAATATAGTATATTAGTTAAACGGGTATCACATAATAAATTATATAATACATATCTACAAATTAACATATCTAAAATAAATAAATATGAAAATTGCTAAAAGTTAATCCAGATTTTGAAGTGTAAGTAAGAATTTAAAATAAATTAAATACAAATTAATTGTAAAATATTTTGTTCCATGTATATTTTAAATTTTTTAATAATAAATATATGTGATGGTTTGAAATAATTGATTAATTACGACATGTAAACTATAAAATTCTATTTTTAAAATAATTATATAAATATTTAAATATATAATTAACATAAATATATATCACTAATGATGTAAAATAAATATCTATAAATAATATAAAATGAAATATCCGCGCAGATCATAGTCTAGTATCAAATACTTTTGGTCCCTTTTCAATTTATTTATTTTATTTTTTATTTTTCTGTATATAAATATAGACTTACGAAAAAAAAATAAAGCCCCTTGACCATTAATTAACGGGACCCGTTTGTCCCTACTAATTACCTTACCCTGAATTGTTGCTACCTATATAGATCCCTTTTATCCTGTAAGAGACTCCATACTTTTTTAACAAAAAAGACTCAATATTTAGAATTTTAAAAAGAATGAGTTTGACTCTGAAGCTTCTGCTTCTACTTCTACTTCTTTTTGTCTTGAGTCATCATGTTGATTCTGGCTCTATAGTCAAGTTTCTTCCCGGTTTTGAAGGCCCTCTTCCTTTTGAGCTTGAAACCGGGTTCATAAAATGTTTATTTTTTTCTTCTTTTACCAATGTATAATATGTGAAAAAGAAGAATAATAATATATACTCTGACCAAAAAGTTCAAAATATGTGCGTTTGAGTTTGGAATTACTAATTTGCTATTCTTATGAATGAAAGGTACATCGGTATTGGTGAGGAAGAGGATATACAGTTGTTCTACTACTTCATCAAATCTGAGAAGAATCCAAAGGAAGATCCTCTTCTTATTTGGTTAAATGGTGGACCTGGATGCTCTTCTCTCCTAGGACTTCTTTTTGAGAATGGTAAAATCTATAAAATATATTCATTTTAAACCATCATTTCAATGGTTTTTCTTAAAGTGTTAAACCAAAAATAGGACCTCTGGCTTTTAAGTTCGAGGTTTACAATGGAGATCTCGCTTCTTTGGTCTCTACTACATATTCATGGACACAGGTAATGATGGAAAGTACGTTCATTTGTCGATCATAAATCCAATGATCTATTTGATACTTTTCATAATCTTCATCACATTTTCAGGTGGCTAACATAATATTCTTGGATCAACCTGTTGGATCTGGTTTCTCATACTCAAGAACTCCACTTGATAAAACTAGTGACACAAATGAAGTTAAGATGATCCATGAGTTTCTTCAAAAGGTAATTATTATATGGCAAACTTGAGTGTCTTCTGAAAGCCCTTGTATGTCTTGTAATCGGTGGCAGATTCAGAAACAATTATGACTGAGGTCAGATTTTATTAACTACAAAAGAACTTAGGCTGGAATTTGTAAATTTAGCTAACCGGCAAGCACAATAGTTTATATATTTATACTTGTCTTTATTGTATTGCATCTATAAATATATAGTAAATTTTTAACAGAACAAATCATTGAAGAAAAATTTCATGAAAAACTGAAAAGCTTTTAGAAAAGTTTTCTACATTCAAATAAGTTTTCCATAGCAGTTATTGATAATTTGGCACGAGTAAAAATTTAACTTTACATAAAATTGGTAAATTATGTAAATGAAAATTAGAAAAATAAATTTATAGAAAAGATGTTTTACTGCATTAAAAGAGGTTTCTCACATGAAAATTTAGATCGGTAAAAATCGGTGTACCCTTAATTAATAATTATATAATTTATTATATAATTTTAAAGAAATTTTGTATTAACAATTCTAGATTTATCTATTAGATTAGATAATTATATTAGTTAGATAATAATGATAAATTAATAAAATAAAAATTAGCCAAAAATAAAAATGTAGAATAAAAATAAATAAAATAATTCATGATTGTGTTGTTATCTAAAAATAATATGTTTAATCATAAAAAATTAAAATTAAGAATGTAGTTTCTACTTTATAATATGTCTAATCATTTTTTTTAGTGAATGTAGTTTCTACATAATTTTCAAAGCTATAATACATAAGTACTTACAAAAAGTTTATTGCAATAATGAGCTTATATGTTTGATGAAAAAAGTTTCATATATAAATAATATAATATTCAATTTGATCTTTTAAAGTATAAACAATAATTTATTATAATAAAAAATATTCGTAATATAAAATGTCCGCACAAACGGGCTAAACACTTAGTATACTATAGTGGTTTGGATCCATGTAAGAGAAAAATTTAAACACAAACGGGCTAAACACTATACTATAGTGGTTTGAATCCATGTATTTTTTTTTTTTTTGTCGACGGTTTGAATCCATGTAAGAAAAAAGTTTAAAGAACAAAAGGTGAAAGATAAATTACAAAGGGTCCATGAACGTATAACTACCGAAAAATTTGGGGTCATTAACTGCAATTTAAATGGAGCGGCCTGCTTGGATATCCATGGCTTCAAGCCCTTCCTACAAATAGTGTTAGACACTTTATCCGACAATTTGAATCTATTCGTTATTCGTTTTCTTCGATCTGAAAAATTTAGATATCTGGTTCCAAATCTCCAGCGCAAAACAAATATTAAAATTTGATATTTATTATACGAAACAAACCACAAATATTAAAAATATCAAAGTTGGATATCCGCTTCATTCCCACTTTTACAAATAGAAGTATATCTATAATTAAATAGAGAGTTTTAAATATATAAACTTTACTTTTATAGATGTTTCAATTATCAATATAAAATTGATTAATTTTTATGTTATTTGACCAACTATATTATGAAATCTATTTTGTTATGGTTGATTTAGGGTTAAGTGAATATTTAGTTATGTTTTGTATAAAAAGTATTAAAAATAATTATGTTTTTAATCTATGTGCGTCACTATGTTTTTGTATAAAAAGTATAAGAAACAATTCAATCAAAAAATGATAACCTCTCGTAGAATACCAATAAGAAATTTACCCGATTTAATTAAAAATGCTCCCTCTTTTTTCTTTAATTAGATAATGTTTTAAAGTGACGCACATAGATTAAAAAAAATGTTTCTTATACTTTTTATAAAGAAAGTTTCTTTCTGTAAAACTACTTTAGAAACAAACTTTCATTTAGTAGCAAACTCTAGAGTTTTTTTTTTCCTTTTTTTGGCAGTGGCTAAGCAAGCATCCACAGTTTTTCTCTAACCCGTTTTACGTTATCGGAGATTCTTATTCCGGTAAAATTGTTCCGGCACTCGTTCAGAAAATCTCAAAAGGTATGTTTTTATCAAATCAATCGCTTTGATATTCTCTCTTTTTAACAATAGTGGTATCATTCATGCAGGAAACTATATATGTTGCAAACCTCTCATCAATCTACAGGTTATTAATACTTAACTTCTTCTAATTATTATATTTTTAAAAAAAATCAAGAGATTGATCAAAAATAAAAAATCAAGAGATTTATAATATATTTTTATTTTTTGGTGTAAAGATTTATAATATATTTCTTTGTACAAAACCAGGGGTATGTGCTCGGAAACCCAGTAACATATCCTGAATTTGAACTAAACTATCGTATTCCATTTTCTCATGGAATGTCATTAATCTCTGATGAACTATACGAGGTATGAAAGTGCAACATGCCATCAAATTTCCCTTTAATTTTCTACGGTTACTACTTACGAAGCCTCAGATGATTCAGGAACAATATATACAACTCTTTTTTATCAGTCACTGAACACAAATTTTTTTTGGTAAAAGTCACTGAACACAAATTGCAAAGGAGTTTATGTAAATGTGGATCCACGTAATACAAAGTGTTTGGAACTTGTTGCAGAATACCATAAGGTAAACACTCTGAACTTCAATCATTTTTTGCTAGGTACTAATTATACCAACATTAATTCTAATTTATTTTTTAACTACTTGCAGTGCACTGACAAAATAAATCCACATAATATACTATTGCCAGATTGCGATGATGACGAAAATTCGGAAAATATATCTCCTGATTGCTATGTAAGTAATGCCTTTTTCCTCCATCTAGTGACCATTTAAAAGGGTTGGGAAATGAAAAAACGGAACTTGGAAGTCCCATAAAGATATGAGAATCAACAATTTAATGATGATAATGTAAATGCAAGAACGACAGCACAAATGTCAAAGTACAAAGTACATCAGAAAATATTTTTACAAAGATATGTGTATTTATTGGTATTTTTTTAAAGAGAACTTACAAGTTTCTCTTGAAACAGAATTCCAAAAAGATCAAGAGCCTCTTGACTTGTTGTCGTAGTTTCACATGTCCTAAAGTCGAATACAAAACCTCTCACCTTATCCCTTAATACTTTCACTCGCTTACAAGCTTATAAAACTCAATCTTACGCTAAAAATATAATTTCAGTGACAACACTAATACATAGGTCGTATATGACTATATATATAATACAATCAAGTCAGTTAACCTAGCCACTTACCCGATATTTACTAAATCCCTCAAATATGATAAGTTTCCTAAAAGTCTCCAAGGTTAATTTCTTCATGCTTGCTCTTCATGATGTCTCCGCATTAATTCTAACTTGATCGTCAATCCGTTCTTCAAGTCTTGATTTTCACTTCGTCTTGTTCATCCGCATGCATACTCATTGTCGTAGAATCTGCTCCATTTGTTGCCGCACGTACGTCTGAATCAGAACATCCATCTGATCTTTGCATCTTCGATCTGCCCCTTTTTAACTTTGAATGTTTCTCAAGTACCTGCAAGACTCCGCTCACACACAAGCACAAATGTCTCAACACATAACTCCTGAATAATGTATACATGAAAAATTAAAATAGTTCATGACATTCGGGTCTAAGAGTTAGAGAGAAATACAAAATTAACCAAGTACACTCCCCCCCCCCCCCATAAACATAGACCTAAGTAGACTAAGTTTTCTCCCCCATAAACTAAGTCCCTTGGTCATCACGTTCAGCTGACTGTTGCGGATTTGCTCACTTTTTCCCCCGACTTGAGTGCATACAAAGTTAAAAACTTTCAAAGATGTTATATGAATTAAATAGAAGACTTACTTGGATACATCATTCGAGCTATCCGTGATAACACACCTTAGCATCAATTGGTTCTTTTGGAGCCGCCATAGTTCCTAGATGAATGATCTGAAACTTTCCTGCTGATCGTGAAGACTGTTGTGGTGGTACATAATGTTGTTCCGCATAGCCTGATGCATGTTAAGCCTCTGATGGACCAGGCTGAGAGTGCTGCTGGTTTTGATGATCTTGGCATTTATGCAGCTTTCCCTTTCCTCTTAGCCTTTCGCTGAGCCTCCTCTGCAGTTGCTATGTCTTCCTCCTACTTCTTGAGATACTCTTCACCAAGACGAGAATCCTTCTTGTATGGGATCCCATACACAAGTTTTTCCCTCAGCTTTCTCTACAGCAGATGTTGACTCTGAAGGACGTCATAGATGGTTCGAGGAAAGATCAGTCACCTCATATCTTTCTTGCCTCCTTCCTTCTGATGAACTCCAAGATTCAGAACTTGTGAGTAGATCATCTCTCCCACATCAACTCGAATCACACGAAATATTTTGTAGATGAGACGATTCTGTCAGCTGTACTGCATTCTTGTGAGACAAAGGCACCCAGTTGTACGCTGATAGAATCACAAAAGCAGCCTTGCAAGGATATTGGGGGCGAGTAGTTAGGTTCTTGAGACTGAGAGTACCTTCTGTCAGAAAGTCTATCAGCTCCTCATTTGACAATGCATCAATCGTCTCATCAGCTTCTATTTCATATTCCGTCAATGGATCAAGATTGAGATACTCATTGATCCTGGCTGGAGAGAACTCAAACTCCTGACCTCTGATAGTGACCTCAACTCGTTCGCTGGAGGTTATGGTTGTCTCACCGGATAATGCTGCATAGAGTTCCTTCACAATCTTTGGGACGTAACCCATTAACCTTGTGACAGTGCTTTCAAGATGACCCTTCTTGATAATATCAAGATAATCCCGTCTTCAGCCTCTAGATAAACAAGTCTCCCATGTATGATTTCACTAGATGAGAAGATTTCATACCTTTGTTCTGCCATGAGATCAGCGTTGGCATATCTCCTTGTAGTCTTTTCAGATGAATCTCATGCTGGAGTTGATGCAGTATGGATCTGTGTCACTGCTCTTGGCACGGTTTATTTCCTTGAAGTCTTCCTCTTAGGATTGTTCCTCTGTATCGAACGTGTCGTCTTTCTCTTCTTCCCCTTGGCTTTTTTCTTGATATCGATCAGGAGTTCCACATCCTCAACGTCGACTTCCTGAACTTCATTCGACTATGTTTTCTCTGAATCTCCTTCTGCATCAGAGGCATAACCAGAGGACACCTATTTTTCCTTCCCTCGAGCCTTGCCGACTTCTTCTGGAGTCATCATAGGAGTTTGGTCTCCAAGATCGGATTTTTTCCTCCGTCTCTTATTTTTCTTCCTCTTCAAATTCCATTGGACCTGAGTCAGCATCTGATTCAGTGTTCAACTTTTCAGCTGCAGTGGTGAATGCATCTGACTTGGTTTGAGAAGTTTGACTTCCTTGTGGTGTCGTCTGCTCATCGGAGTAATCAACCAGACAAATCGGTGGTGGTGGCGGTGGTGTGATGTCTTGTTTCTTGGTTGATGCAGAGGTTTTCCACTCTTCGTCAACCTTTCTTGAGAGAGAGAGTTTTCATTTTTCCGGTGCACTATCCCATGATTTCCTAGATATTCACCATATTTCCCACTTTCTCAAAAATAGAGTTTTTCAAATTTAAAAAAAAAATGAAATCTTCTATTTATATATGTTAGCTCATACAAATATTGAAACATGGTTGTCTTGGCAGTATTATCTATATTATCTCATTGAAAGTTGGGCCAACAACGAGAGAGTCCGCGAAGCTCTCCATATTCGAAAGGTATTTGCCAACTTTAGATTAAGATCGTTGATAATATAAAAAAAAAAGATCTAGAGTCTAAATTTTTGATCATCTGTGAATACAGGGGACTAAAGGACATTGGAAGCGATGTAACAGGACTATTCCGTACAGTTCCGACATTATAAGCAGCTTACCTTATCATGCGAATAACAGCATCAGCGGATACCGATCTCTTATTTATAGGTTTGAAGTTACATCATTTTCTTTACAACCAAACCAAATTAAAAAATGGAAACTTATCCCAAGATCAACCCTAACTGACTACATGACTTTTATTTGGTTTTAGTTTCTATAAAATCTAAGATCAACTGAAACAATATCGTAAACTATATTGTTCAAACTTACCTACAATTCAAGAGATTGTAAATTTTTGTGTGTTTATGGTGAACAGTGGTGATCATGACATGACGATGCCTTCCCTAGCAACTCAAGCCTGGATCAAATCCCTCAATTACTCCATCATTGATGACTGGAGGCCTTGGATGATAAAAGCTCAAATTGCTGGGTACGTACAGTGTTTAAAAAAAATATTTTTCATTTATTTCTCATCGTATCCAAGCTTATATGAAACTCACTTAAAAATCATTGGTTCCTTCTTCTTTCTAACAGATACACGAGAACTTATTCCAATAAGATGACATTTTCTACTATCAAGGTAAGTCTTCTTGTTTCAACTTACCATTGTAATATCGTTGCATAATTTGCATTATAATTTTAGATCTTTTAAGCGTTTTGATTATAGGGAAGTGGACACACGGCAGAGTATAAACCAAACGAGACATCTATTATGTTTCAAAGGTGGATCAGTAATCAGCCTCTGTAATAGAGACTTATGGCTTTGAAGCGCGGTTTTTTATAATATGAAAGACTCATTTTGAAAACGCTCAATGGAGATACTCTTGTATTTTTTTATTGCATGTACACGCCTACGGGCCATAACCTTTTTCGGTGTTATGCGCATTTTTCGTCAATCCATGAAACATTTATAAGATATATTACTAGTTTACTTGCCTACTTATTTTGTGAAGTCTATGCTCTAATTTATATACAATGAACACCTACATGATCGACACTATGCAGACATTGATCGACACGCTTATGCACCTTCTAATTAAACACATTTAGCAAGTGTCGATCAAAACCCTATGGATATCGATCGACACCTTTCTGACACTCTAGAAAAATCGACACCTTCAGCTGGCATTGATTGACACCAGCAAAACTATGGTCGACGCTCTGCAGATCTCCAGAGTATGATGAAATGGAGGCTATTAATCTATCAACAGTTTTCTGAGAGACAGGTCCCGATTTGAAAGAGAAGAGGAATAAGGTTTGTAATCATCTAAAGAGAGAGACTAATCATAAGGAGATGGATGCATTCACCAGAAGAGTGATAAGGATCCATAAAGAAGACACTTTTGCTGATGCCTTCTACAAGCATAGGCTTTGGATGGTATTCAGGGAGAGAAGAGAGACATAAGAAGACATCAAGCAGATGTTCTACACACTCAGAAGCAAGATGAAGAAAAACATAAAATTGGAGAAGAAGAGTGACCCAGCAAAATTTGTGGTTCCATGACTGTTACAGGTCACCTCTATCCAAATGCTTTGTGTGATACTAGTTCTTCATGCCCAGAGAAATGGCTGAGTTGATGAGATTCAAAACAAAACTATCTCTGGATACTTTCACTTTTTTATTTTGCTCTAGAGTAAGTTCAAGAGGGATTATCACGGACTTGGAGGTGAAGACTAGAGATGATGTAAATTTGATAATTTACATTAATTTTTTTTTTGACAACACATTAAAATATTAAATATATAATATTTTAAATTTTTAAATAATTATAATAATATTGATAATCAATCAATTTTAAATGTAAATTTTAATTTTACTTTTATTTATAGCAAAATCAGTTGAAAGAAAAATCTAACAAAATCTTACTAAAATTTTTAAATATTTGTTTAGTTAATGCATTGATAAATTTCTTAACTAATAATATAATATTATTTTAAACTAGTATTAAATTAAATTTTAATGTGAGATTTTTCAATACAAATTTTAAAATTAAAATTCTAAGATCTCAATAATTTTTCAATGCAAATTTTGAAATTAAGATATTTATATATTTATATATAGTAAATAATTTAATTTAAATGATATATATAATATGAATATCTATTAGTGAGACTTCATATTCATACAATTTATGATCATTTGTATCTTGTTTGAACAAAACAAATACACCATTGATCACAAAATTTTATTATGAGACTTTTACCCTTTTTAGTAATTTGTAGTCATTTTAAAAAGTTCAAAATATAACATAGAAGAAAAAACTAGTTTTTATTAAATATTTAATGTAATTGTTTAATTTCTTTTAATAATATAAAATTAAACAAAAATATATATATATATAAAAATTGGTATCAAATATGTATGATTATTCATAATCAATTGTAATTTATATGTTAATAATATTAGACAATTTCATATCTTTTATTTAAAGAAAAAAATTGAGAATATTCTTTTGTATACAATTAATCAATTTGATAGTTAGTTTAATAAAAATATAATATATTTATATGGATCAATTTATTTTCTAAGAATTCTAAGAATTATCCTAATGATGACACATGGTTACGAAAACATACTGTAATGCTCTATGATTAATATATAGGAGATATACTCATTTTCTTATCAAAAGGAGATATCTTCTCTATTAAAAGAGAAGTACAATTTTTATCTACCACTAAAAAGTCTTAATAGGTCCATTTATTAATTACATAATATAACATTACATTATAATCAATAAGTATATTAATAAAAATCAATTTTATCTATAAACTTGAATTTTATTTTTAATTATAATAAAATCTGTTGAGAGAATATCTAACAAAATCCTACTGAACTTTTTAAATATTTTTTATTAAATAATGCATTAATTAATTTCGTAATTAAGTAATTTAATATCAGTATTATATTAAAATAGAAGTATTATATAAATTAAATATTATAAAATTATATTAAATTTCTAAATTATTCTATTTATTTTAAAAAATACTTTTATTTAAATAAATTATTATCTACCATTAAAACGGGTTCAAATTTGTTAACAATGTCATATTTTTATACAATAAAGTTATTAACATATGTTAACATTTGATTTCTACATCTATATATTTTCAAAAATCATATATTGAAGAATTTTTTTATTTGATTATTTTAAATGATGAAAATTCAAAAATATAATAACAATAAATAAAAAGGTAAAATGTATAAAAAAAATCCATATTAATATATTGATAAAAAACCTAAATAATAAGATTAAAGAGATATACAATACATAACATTAAGATATAAATCATATATTCAAAGTTTTATGATAATACTAAAGTTAAACATTTATAAAAGGAAAATATACCCGTACGAATGTACGGGTTAAACTCTAGTACTCACTTATATTCATTTTAGTGGTATAGATATCAGTTGTGGTCCTTGCATAAAAATTTTATATTGCTAGAATTTCATCTAAAAGTAACTCATTTCCAAACCGATTATTTAGTTATTTTATTGCTACATATATGACCTAGTATTTACTCTATATTTTCTTTTGATTACATGAAGAAACGATTCAAACAAAGAATTTTCAAGAACAATATAATATGGAGTTGAAATATTGTATACAAATGAGGTTATAATATATTATAATTTGTTAAGATACCTTTTTTGTCAAAGATATGGGAATAGAGAATATATGGAGATGACTAAAGTTTCCAAGTGCTACAATACGGTTCTTTGGTTTTGGTGGAAATTATTTAATAACTAGATCTCAACCCGCACAATTGTGTGGGCGATTATTTTTATTTTTATATATGTAACTATTTGGTGTATGTGATTAGTGGTATATATTTTTAATATTTATCATATTATTAATAGTTTATTATATATTTTCAAACATAATAATTTTATAGTTTGTATGCATGTATTTATTTTTTGTTTCAAATTGTTACTGATATCTCTCTTATTAATACATGAACACTAATTAAAACCTTACATTATATGATATTTACCACAAATTCCATTCAACTTACTATTAAATTAGATATTAATTTCCCTTATAGTTTTATTTTAGGTTTTGATCGTACATATATATTAATCGAATTATATGTATGATTTAAATCTTTGACTGAATAACCTACATTAAGTGTAATTAATATCAACCTACATTAAAATATTATATTAAATTAATATCACAAATTTAATACAAAATTGTACATTAGTTTAATATAATTAAAAAATTAATAAGATACTTAAAAGTTTTATTTTAGTAAAAAATAAATAAACATGTGTATTATAAATAATTACAAAATTAATTACATATTTAAAATATTTGTTTAAGTGAAAACAAAATATACATTTATATTTTAAATAAATACAAATATATATATTTATATTATAAATAAAAAGATTTGAAAAGATTTTATTCGGATGTAATTAAGTGAAAATTTGGGAATATCTATTTGATTTGTTTGTTAAGAATAATTCAAATATATATACAAAAAATCATTAAGTAATTTTCTAAGGGGTGGTCCAAATAAAAAATCACACACGAAATAAGTCATGACTTTTGTTTTAATATATAAGATATTATGCATAAATATAAGAATGGAGTGATATTATAATTGTTAAAATAATTAAGGTTAAAATCTTATTGGTTGATCAAAATGTGAGAAAAATAATTTAAAATTTTTAAATAAAAGAATGATATGATATTGTAAATCCTCCGATATATTAATTGAGAATAAACTTAAGTAAGTTTGTGAAGTTTAAAATTAAGTCTCTTAATTTGATTAGTATTCACTTTAGAATTTATATTTATTAATATTAAAAAATTAAACAAAATATATACAGGAATAATTATTTAAAAATAATTATCTTTTATTTCAAAATAGATTTTTAAATTTTGGATAATTCTTATTATTATTAAGTTTCATCACTTATCTTAACAAGAAAATTATTAATTTCGTTTTTGTTTTAACTAATTTATATATTTAATTCATTAAGGATATAATAAATATTAAAACCTCTAACTTTTTACATCCGTTGCAAAAATTTACTATGCAAATAATATTATAGATTGTTTTGGTATTATCATAGGAATATTTTGATTTTTGGTTATAAAAGGACAGTGTTAAAATCACTGGCATTAGATCCTAAATATTAGGTGTGAACAAAAAAAAAATCATAAATATTAGGAAAAAGTCAGGCTTATTTTATTTTAGTATTTTTATTTAATAATATAGATTAACATTTAAAAAAAACACGAGGGGAAAAATACAACCGTTGACTTTAGGCTTCACAAAGCAGTATAACTAGATCATGATCCGCTCGACCGAGCGGGAGTCAATTTTTTTTTTAATCTTTGTTTGTACTAAATGTTATAAATGATTGCAATGTGTATTAATATAACATTTTGATAAATAGCAATGTGTACTAATGTGTTTAAATAAGCAATGTGTTTTAATTACTAAATTTGATTTTTAAATTTTATGATAACATAAAGTAGATTTTTTATATATTATTTAAAATATATAGTGCTATATATTTTGTATTTTCAACATTTATCATACAAATTTTATATTGGAGTATTATTTATAAGAAAATATTTGTATCATAATATATTTATATATTATATAAACATATCTACGATTTTTCGTAAAAGGCCATGCGCACCCGCACGGATTTTATTTTTAAAATGTATTCTATATTGTTTAGTTTTATGTAGTATCAAGTTTGTATAATTCAATTTTGTGTTTAAAGAACAATATCAAAACTGTCTTTAAAAATAACACTTTGCAAGCGGGAGTTGTGTCTTTTTATTGTAACACAAAATTTGATATAAAACTTATGTTTTTTTGTACATTACGAAGTTTAATTTTTTAAAAAATAATTATTATATAATTTCAAAGTAAATTTTAACTTTGAGGTCAAATATATTTTGTGTGTAATGGTTCAAATCATTTTGTCGATATATATTATATTTCAGTTTAGTTTGTTATTAGTATTATTAAATATGTATATACTATACAATATTACTATATTCTATACAATATATAAAGTTATGTGTTATTTGTTTTAGAAAGTAGATTAGGCCCAACGTAGTTAAAGAATAGTCATATCTTTACGTATGTATCTATGAATTATCTAATTAATGTTATTCGTACAAATAAAATCAATATGGCCAATGAAAGTATACTGATCAATTTAAAATGAATTGTATATGGTAATTCTAGTACGATTCATATTTTTAGTATTCTTTATTCGTACAAATAAATCTATTTTAGTTAAATCGACATGTAATAAATGTGAACCATATATGGAATATGGACAAACAGAGGAATTGTATTTAAGGAAATATATCAATGCAAAGTTAGAATATGGTACGTATTATATATAAGAAATAAGACATTTAATTTAAATATATGAGGTCCACCTTTAAAATCCACCTAGAAGAAGTTGTAATGTTTCTGATTTAATAAGATAGACTAGATCTTGACCCGTGCGACCGCACGGGTATTTATTTTCTGTTTTTAGTTTTTTTATATTAAATGATGTATTTGTAATATTTGATAATAATTTATATCGAAAACTAATTTTTGCAGCTATAACAAAAATTAAAATTTTAAGAAAATATTCTTATATAAATTCAGTTATCCTAATTAAAATAGTATAGGTGTGGTCATAATGCTTTCGAATTCCAAATATTTGGAATTTATATTAATATAAATTTGTTAAAAAATAATCACACTCGGTATTTAATTTTAAATCTTAATTTGGGTGTACTAAATGTTATATTTGTAAATGTAATCATATTAAATTAAGTAATTTTATATTTTTGCGTTTAACGTAAAATGTATTACCGACACTAGAGATCACCTAAACAAATCTAACATTTATATGATTAAATGTATGTGTAAGATATATAACAAACAAAGTTTTTAAATGATAAGTATGAAAATACACAATATGGTTAGTATGCTATTAAACATGATACATTACTTATAAAATTTGTAAGAATAAATAATTGTTAGACTTTTAACAAATTTGTGACATATAAAAATTAAGATTATAATTTGTAAGAAAATGAAATGTAATATAATATATATTTGATCTAACTGCTAATTCATTATAAATGGTCTTATATGTTCAATAATTTTCAGATTGGATTTTGACAATTAGTTTTCATAATTACTGTAGACTAATGAGAAAATCAATGGAAAATAATTTTTTGAAAATAAATAAAGTGATTCAGTTTCTATATCTTGTAGTAGAGATGGGCGTTCGGATATTCATTCGGATTTGATTCAGGTCTCTTTGGGTTTTAGATTTTTGGGGTGAAAGGTTTTAGCCTCATTCTGTATTTATAATTTCGGTTCATGTTCTGGTTCGGATAACTCATTTGAATTGTTTAAAAAAAATAAAATTCTTAAAATATAAAAGTAAAAATTTATATAACAAATAAATTTGAATAACGTATGGCAAAAACTTAAACTTAACATAAAAATTGTTTTGGTTCGAATATTAAAAGATAGTGATCTCCTACCATATCATATGCGATTTTTATTATCATTAAATGTGGTAAATTTAGAATTAGGAAATGTATTTATTAAACTGAAAAGACAACATTAATAAAATTATAAATAATTTCGAAATTGATTTAATAGAAAAAGAAAATTAAATTTTATATTAGGATAACACATTAGCTCAACTAAAAAAGACAACATTAAAATAGGTAACTTAATTTATATTAGGACAACACATTAACTCAACAGGAAAAGACAAGCATTAAATTAGGTAGTTTAATTTAATTTCAGTGGCATTTAGGCGTAAATACTGTGCAACTTGTAGGGTTAATCCATATGTGTACTTCTGTTTTAATAAAGTAGACTAGATATTGATCCGCGCTTTTAAAGCGCGGATTTATTTTTCTTTATTTTTTAAAAATTGACAAATATTTAGTAAATGTCATATTTTCATTTTTTTATAGAAAGCTTAAGTTTTTTTTATCTTTCGTTATCGTGTTTCATTTTAAAAGAGTATAGACATGAATACAATATCCGGACCCGAAGAACCAACCCGAAACTGACCCGAAAATCAGGGTCCCGAATCCGATCAGACCCGGGGTAAATATCTGAATGAGTTCTAAATTGCTATATCCGAAGAACCGGTCCCGAACCCAATCCAAACCGAGAACCGAATGAGTATCCGAAGATATCTGAAATGTGAATATATATCTAAAAATATATGTTATAATTCTTTTTATAATTATTTTAATATTTTAAATTAATATTATAAGTTAACTATAGTAGTTATTTTCGGTACTTTTGAGTATTTTTGGATAAAATAAGATAGTTTGGATAAAACTTTACCCAAAAAGCTGTATAGAATGTATATTTTTGGTTACTTTTGGTTACTTTTGAATAATTTGGATACAAAAATTTGAACTGAATCAAATACTTTGGTTACTTTGAGTACAAATAACAGAACTCGTTTTAGATACTTTGGTTATTTGGTTATTTTCAGGTTCTTATGCATGAGAACCGAACCCACCCGGACCCGGAAAGATCCGACTCGAACCCGACCCAAAATTTTATAAAACCCGAATGGAGTTTAATTTCAAAACCCGAAAAATGCGATACCCGAAAGAACCGATCCGTACCCGAATGGGTACCCGAACGTCCAGGTCTAATGAGTATTTATGTTTAGAAAATTAAACTTTATTTTTAATGAATTAAGTTGGTATAACTCTGATATATAAATTTTATTATGTGGTTAATTTTTTAATAAAAAATATATATACTTTTAATAAAGATTTATATTTTTCAATGAAAAAATTCAGAATTTTTATGAATGCTTAAATTATATTAAAAAGAAAAAAACATAATAATTAAGTGATTAATTTTTGTTCACTACACAAAATATTAAGAATGATTGAAAATAAATTATTTGAATTTGGAGAAAAAAATAAGAATTGAATCTGCTTTCTTAATCGGCCCAAATGGCCCAAGAGATGATGTGGGCAGTGGGCTGGATCCAAAAAAATGACCCAATAAAAATGTATTATTAATATTACTTGATTGCTCTTAATGAAATAAGCAATGTTAGTTAAAGAAAGGGCATGTTTAAGTAAAAAATACAATAGGATCCTGCTTTAATAGTATAGACTAGATTTTGATCCGCGCTTTTAAAGTGCGGGTTTATTTTCCTTTATCTTTTTTTAAATTGACAAATATTTAATAAATGTCATATTTTCATATATTTGTTTTTTTATAAAAGACTTAAGCTTTTTATCTTTCTTTATCGTGTTTCATTTTAAATGAGTATAGGTCTGATCACAATATCCGGACCCGAAGAACCAACCCAAAACCGACCCAAAAATCAGGGTCCCGAACCCGATCAGACCCGGAGTAAATATCCGAATGAATTCTAAATTGCTATATCTGAAGAACCGATCCGAACCCGATCCAAACCGAGAACCAAATGAGTACCCGAAGATACCCGAAATGTGAATATATATCTAAAAATATATGTTATAATTATATTTATAATTATTTTAATATTTTAAATTAATATCATAAGTTAACTATAGTAGTCATTTTTAGTACTTTTGAGTATTTTTGGATAAAATATGATATTTTGGATAAAAGTTTACCAAAAAACTGTATAGAATTGATATTTTTGGTTATTTTTGGTTACTTTTGAGTAATTTGGATACAAAAATTTGAACCGAATCGGATACTTTGGTTACTCTGAGTATAAATAACCGAACCCGTTTTAGATATTTTGGTTATTTGGTTATTTTTCAGGTTCTTATGCATGAGAACCGAACCCACCCGGACCCGGAAAGATCTGACTCGAACCCGATCCGAAAAAAAAATTGAATCTGATTTGTTAAACGGACCAAATGGCCCAAAAGAGATGATGTGGGCAATAGGCTGGATTTAAAAAAGGTGACCTAATATAGATGTGTTATTAATATTACTTAATTGTCCTTAATGAAATATACAATATTATTAAAGAAATAGGTATTTTTAGTAAAAAATACAATATAATACTGCTTTAATAGTATAGATGTGCACATGAAGAAACGAAATTAGAAAAAGCAGACGAGATGTATAATTTGATATCAATCGCTCTAGTCGTAGGATTCATTGTAGCTGCGGCTTATCTTTTCAGATCAAAGCTGAATCTTCCACCAAGCCCGGTAGGTTTCCCGGTGATCGGACATCTCCACCTGCTCAAAGGTCCTGCTCATCGTTGCCTACGAGACCTCTCTCAAAACCTCGGTCCAGTGTTCTTCCTCAGGCTTGGCTCTTGTCGAGCTGTAGTCGTCACATCAGCTTCCGCAGCTGAGGAATTCTTAAACGATGTCGTTTTCGCAAACAGGCCAATTGCTACTTTGGGTAAATACATTGGTTACAACGGCAAGGCGCTTTAGCGTAGATCCCTACGGAGACAACTGGCGCAATCTCCATCGTATCTGCGCCGTGGAGATCTTCTCCTCCGGTCGTCTCAAAGCATCGTTGGAGATCCGGAGCGACGAAGTGAGGTCTCTGCTTCGGACGATCCACGCGGCGACATCAAAAGGAGGAGGAGGAAACAACTCTGTCCAAATGGAGCTAATATATTTTCTTTGGCCTCAGTTACTCTCCAACTTCAGTTACTCTGATCTTGAACTTGGACTTGGATTTGTTTTGTACGGCAAGAAAATATATACATCAATTCTAGTAAAGAAGCTTGGGCCTCATGCAATCTTGAACTTGGAGAGTTAATTTCAGCGTATGACTCGAGTTCTTTCGAGAATTATCATCATATGCGGCACGCTCTCTCTCCTTCCTAAAATAACTTCATCTCTTTTAAACTGTGAGAGTTTAGGTGAAAGGTGCTGAGCCACTTATTCAGCTATACAAGATTCTTCCGAAGGCTCCTGGTGGTATATATATCTGAACCAAAGGTAAGGGTTGAGCCAGAGAATTTAAATCTGTATATGTGGAGTGGAAAACCCCAACATGGTAAGTTTGTACCTTTTGGAATGGGTAGATGAGCGTATCATCGAATGGATGGAGCTGGGCCAACTTTTATTAGGCTCGGCTTTAGGCTCATTGATACAATGTTTTGATTGGAAGAGGGTTGAAGACATGGCAGTTGACATGTCCGAAAGAAAGGGTCTTACCATACTTAAAGCTGTGCCTTTAGGTGCCATTTAGGAACCACAAAAGATAAGAAAAAATAATATGATTAACCAATTTAAAAAGTTCAAATTGTTAAAAAGAGAAAAAGTAACCGTAGGAATAAGTAGTGAATCACCAAAAACAATATGATTAACCAATTTTTAATACATGAAAATTTGTTTGATGTTGAGTTAACACCCGAGTGATCAATTTTACTAAATGGATAAATTCAAAATTATAACTCAAATATAAACTCAAAAGGTTAAATCTAATTCATGATTGATAACATTTCTAAGTTACACTTGTAACACAAACTTAATCAACTATAGTTCATATCATTATCACCAATCAAATCCTACATTGTTCATGGACCCTTTGTTTCAAAATCAAAATCAAAATCAAACACGTTCTATGTCGTTGACTTATTGACTCTTTAAATCTGCATATGTGGTGCACATGAAGCAACGATATGAGAAAAAGCAGACGAGATGTTTAATTTCATTTCATTCGCTCTAGTCGTCGGATTCATTGTAGCAGCTACTTATCTGCTCCGACCAAAGCAGAATGGTCCACCTAGTCCAGTATGTTTCCCGGTGATCGGACACCTTCACCTGCTCAAAGATCCTGTTCACCGTTGCCTCCGTGACCTCTCTCGAAACCTAGGTCCAGTGTTTTCGCTCAGGCTCGGCTCTTGTCAAGCCGTGATCGTCACGTCAGCTTCCGCAGCGGAGGAGTTCTTATCCCACGAGAACGACGTCGTCTTCGCGAACAGGCCTATCAGTACTTTGGGTAAATACGTTGGTTACAACAACACGGCGATTATCGTATCCCCGTACGGAGACCACTGGCGCAACCTCCGCCGTATCTGCACCCTGGAGATCTTCTCCTCCGCTCGTCTCAAGGAATCTTTCGAGATCAGGAAAGACGAAGTGAGGTCTCTGGTTCGGACAATCCACAAGGCGGCATCAGGAGGAGGAGGAGGAAACGACTGTGTCCGAATGGAGCTACGGCCGTTGCTTTTTGGGTTTACATTGAACGTCCTCATGAGAATGATAGCAGGTAAACGATACTACGGCGACGAGGATAACGCGGAAGCTAAGGAAGTGCAAGAGCTGATCAGCGAAACGTTCGAGCTCGCAGGGTTTACTTATGTCGGTGACTTTCTTCCGATTTTGAAGCTGTTTGATTTCGATGGATACGTTAAGAGAGTGAAGAAACTTGGCTCGAGACTAGATGAGTTTATGCAGGAACTGGTCGACGAACACAGAAGAAACTGGGGAAAAACAGAGTTCAAGAACACGATGATCACTCATTTGCTCACTCTTCAAGAATCGCAACCTGAGTACTATACTGACGAGATCATCAAAGGACTCGTACTGGTTCGTTAATTCCTTTTACTTATTTCTTTGTTTTCAATTCGTTATTAGGAAAAATAAATAAATCAAGATAATGATATATATATATATATATATGTAGGTAATGATACTTGGCGGGACGGACACAACCGCAGTGACATTGGAATGGGCGATGGCTAACCTTCTAAATCATCCAGATGTTCTAGCCAAAGCCAAGACGGAGTTAAACAATGTCGTCTCAAGTAAAGGGCGTTTGATGGAGGAATCTGATACGAGCACTTGTACATACCTCAATAATGTGATTTCGGAGACTCTCCGATTGTATCCTGCTGGGCCAATGCTGGTCCCTCACGCGTCATCGGTTGACTGTAAAGTTGCTGGGTATGATATCCCACGTGGCACATGGCTATTCGTTAACGCGTGGGCAATTCAGAGAGATCCAAAGGTGTGGGATGAGCCTGAGGCCTTTAAACCAGAAAGGTTCGATAATGAGGAGTGGAAGACCACCAAACGTGGTAACTTTTTACCATTTGGAATAGGTAGAAGGGCGTGTCCTGGAATGGGGCTGGCCCAAATTTTATTGAGCTCAGCTTTAGGGTCATTGATCCAATGTTTTGACTGGGAGAGGGATGAAGACATTGCAGTTGACATGTCGGAAGGAACGGGTCTTACTATGCCTAAAGTTGTGCCTTTAGTTGCCAAATGCAAGTCTTCTCCTATCCTAGACAATGTTGTCGTTTAAACTTATGTATTTTATTTCCGGTCATTAACTAATAAGAACATAATGGTTTCCTCTTTCTCATTTTCTCTAGACCTTTCTCTGTCCTCATTCTTTCCCTCAGCATCTCCTGCACTTATTTACATCCTCTGAGATCAGATCCAACAGTTAAAAGAATGAAAAATCTTCATCAATTTCCACTTCTCCCTAGGAGTAAAAAATAACGTAGCCCAGTCTAACCAGACCAAAACACCGTGTAGGAATCACAAGAGATAAGATAAAATTAACTATATACATTGTTCAAATTAGCTTTCATCTCGAGGTGGAACCATATTCCCATCGATGTTGCATTTATTAATCCCTGCCTCGTAACCTAGAGGGAATGCAGCATGTGAAAAACCCTATAATACAAAGATTACGATATAAACATAAACAAGACATTATACCAGTATAGATGTTAGAGATATTTTCTCAAGATATTAGGTTCTTCTCCGACATATTTAAACCGGGCGTAAGAGCAACACCAATAGGGATTCTAACAAAAATTCTCAAAACATAAAATAAAACATTTTAAGCAAATATTATTTGGGGTTTTCAAAATCATAAAAACTCTTGATAGTCCCATCTAAACTATTAAAACTGAATTACAAATAATATTTAACCCTAATTTTTCATCAATAATTACCATTGATTGCCACTCTAATTAAAACACAGTCGTTCTGATACATTCAATAATAACCATTTCATTCGGTTGACAATCCAATTCGTTTGCCAGCTCATAAAGTCGCATGTTTAATTAGAAACAATAGTTTATATTGGTTTTGGCTTATAATCACTATATAGCCCAGATAATAGTCACTAATTATATTATTCAAAACCCCCAATTGTTTAATTTAAAACTAAACCGAGGAAACAATTGATCTTTAGTTTACCAAAACATAAAAGGCTCCTCCTCTGCGTATATAAACAGAGTATTCAGAAAAAAAATAAAAATAGAAACACAATATTGAGCATCAGTATAGTCAATCCCTTCAGTTTTATATTAGGGTTGAGGATTAAATATTAATTGTATTTGTATTTTAGATATTACATTTGACTATTTATATATATTTTCAATTATTTAAACCAACTTAAAGTACCATATATATTCTGAATATTTTTATATACATTAAATATAAAAAATAATATATATAAATATATAAATTTATTTCGAATACATTTGGGTATCCAAAATACTTCGGTTCGATGAATTTGGTTTCAGTTCTCTAAATACCAAAAACTTTAAATTTAATCAATTTCGTTTCGGGTTTGATATTTTTTTCGGATCGGAATCGGTTCGATTTTTGGATTCCGGTTTTTTGCCCAACTCTAATATTAACATGAAAAACAACATATTTTATAGAAATATACACCCGCACGGGCGTGCAGATCAAAAATCTAATATATATTAATTGAAAAGCATTTTGAAGAAGCAATGATGATATGTTATTCACCACAATACTTTTCTAAACCACAAACCAAAGTCAAATTGATTTAATCTAAAGCAAAGTAAAATATTCCTAACTGCCTTTTCTGGGTATGTTAATCAATATAAAAATAATCAGTTTCAAAATTACATGATTTCTATATCTTATTTGTGATGGGCATAAATTATTTACTTTAATTTCATATCTTTTATCTGGAGCATGATTGTGATTGGTTTCTAAGATCCTTCCTATCCTAGGCTTCATTTCGCAAATTTGTTATTACCGATAGTCCAAGAGACCTAACCCCAGCCTAAAGTGGCATTATGAATATTACATTATATTTTGTTCAAATATTTCATTCCATGTATATAAATTATAGAATACCTTTTTGGACAAAAATTTATAAAATACCTAAGATACTTTGTTTGTTTGAACCTCATTGGGGTTGTTCTAGTAAACACAAGATTGTTCTACGGGGGGCTAACATTATCCAATAACTAACATATTATGCCAAGCCCTTTGAAAATGTCATCACTACGGACACAACCACATTGAGACCCCGTGTTTTCTCCTTCTTTCTTGGTTCACCGACCCCCGTGCTAAAATATATATATTTTTTCAAACGTGGTATACAGCCTGCCTAACGTGGGCTGCGCACGCTCTATATCGTTGACTTTAGACTCCCGTGTATATGTGCACATGAAGCAACGAGATCAGAAAGAGTAGACGAGATGTTTACTTTGATTTCTTTCGCTCTAGTCGTCGTATTAACAGTAACGGCGGCTTATATTTTCCGTTCAAAGCTGAATGTTCCACCAAGTCCGCTAGGTTTCCCAGTGATCGGACACCTCCACCTGCTCAAAGATCCAGTTCATCGTTGTCTCCATGACCTCTCTCGAAACCTCGGTCCAGTGTTTTCGCTCAGGCTTGGCTCTCGTCGAGCCGTGGTCGTCACGTCAGCTTCCGCAGCAGAGGAGTTCTTATCTCACGAGAATGATGTCATCTTCGCGAACAGGCCGATCAGTACTTTGGGTAAATACGTTGCTTACAACAACTCGATAGTCAGCGTATCTCCCTACGGAGACCACTGGCGAAACCTCCGCCGTATCTGCACCGCGGAGATCTTCTCCGCTGCTCGTCTTAAAGAATCTTCCGAGATCCGGAGAGACGAAGTGAGGTCTCTGCTTCGGACGATCCACGCGGCTACATTAAAAGGAGGAGGAAACAACTCTGTCCGTGTGGAGCTACGGCCGTTGCTTTCTGGGTTTACGTTGAACGTCCTTATGAGAATGGTCGCCGGAAAAAGATACTACGGCGAAGATAACGCGGAAGCTAAGGGAGTGAGGGAGCTGATCAGCGAAACGTTCGAGCTCGCAGGGTTTACTTATGCCGGTGACTTTCTTCCGATTTTAAAGATGTTTGATTTCAATGGATACGTTAAGAGAGTGAAGAAACTTGGCTCGAAACTAGATAAGTTTATGCAGGAACTGGTTGACGAACACAGAAGAAACAGGGGAAAAGCAGAGTTCAAGAACACGATGATCAATCATTTGCTCACTCTTCAAGAATCTCAACCTGAGTACTACACTGACGAGATCATCAAAGGACTCGTACTGGTTAGTGACTTTTTCTTTAAATATGTTTCTTTGGTTTTAACCAGGCATGGACATTGTTATCCTAAACTTGAGTCACAACCTTAATTGGAACCGAGTCAAACCGAACCAATCGAAAACAACCCGATTCAAACCAAACCAAACTAATTATGGTTTACTTTGGTTGAAAAAAAATTAAAACCGAATTAATCAAACCGAATAGAACCGAAACCGAATTCATAAAGAAAACGAAATGCCACTTCTAGTGTCTATAATATTTATATTAAGTTCAAAGATAGTAATCTAGATTAATGTTTGATTTTACGTTTAAAGATTTGATTAAAAAAGAAGTCTTTAACTCTTAAATATAAAGAGAAGCTACCTAAAATTTAAACTGAGTTTCATTTAAAAAAAATTCTCTACAACATCTTTTTCTCTGTGTATCCTGCATAATTTTTAATTTATTTAAATTAACTTTAATTCGACTGTATTTTTATAAATTCTTTTTGTGGTTTTAAAGGTTTTTTGTTTTAGTTTTATATTGGATTTAGTTCACATAATTTATTTTTTATTATCATCAACATGGTGATTTTATGACCATGTGTTAATGTTTCAAAACATGATTTTTCTTAAAAGAAATAAACTAAGAAAATCTGATTAAGCCGAACCGAAACACAAACCAAACTGAATATAAGTTGAACCGAATACAAACCAAACTGAAACTGATGTAAACAATGCAAACCAAATTAACTATGGTTTACTTCAGCTGGAAAAATTCTAAAACCTAATTAACCAAATTAACTGAACCGAACCCGAACCCAAACGGGACACGTAACTCCCACACATTGTGTCAACTCATTAGAAAAAATAAATCAAGATCGAATTGTTTCATTATATGTAGGTGATGATAGTTGCCGGGACGGACACAACCGCAATGACATTGGAATGGGCGATGGCTAACCTTCTAAATCATCCAGATGTTCTAGCGAAAGCCAAGACGGAGTTAAACAACGTAGTCTCAAGTAAAGGGCGTTTGATGGAGGAATCTGATACGAGCACTTGTACATATCTCAATAATTTGATTTCAGAGACTCTTCGACTGTATCCTGTTGGGCCAATGCTGGTCCCACACATGTCGTCCGTTGACTGCAAAGTTGCTGGCTATGATATTCCACGAGGTACATGGCTATTTATCAACGCGTGGGCAATTCAGCGAGATCCAAAGATATGGGATGAGCCTGAGGTTTTTAAACCGGAAAGGTTCGACAGCGAGGAGTGGAAGATTCATCATGGTAAGTATCTACCATTCGGAATAGGTAGAAGAGCGTGTCCTGGAATGGGACTTGCCCAAATTGTATTAAGCTCAGCTTTAGGGTCATTGATCCAATGTTTTGACTGGAAAAGGGATGAAGAAGATATGGCAGTTGACATGTCGGAAGGAACTGGTCTTACCATGCCTAAAGCTGTGCCTTTAGTTGCCAAATGCAAGTCTTCACCAATTCTAGACAACGTTGTATTCTAGTTTCTCTTTAATGTATTTTATTGTGAGCCTAGACAACGTTGGAAGGTCATTTACATTGCTAAAAGAAAACTCTTTTTAATTATGTTTGAAAAGTTGAGAAACTTATATATTTATTTTGTTTGAATAGTTAAGACTTAAATATAATCATGAAAATCGAGATTTCTCACTCGAATCCCTCTATACATTTTTTAAAAAAACACTGAGAATTATTATGCCTAGTCCCAAATGTTGAAAGAAGAAACATTATTTTTTATTTTCTTCCTCCATAACGATTTCATGTAACATTTCCTAAGCTCTCAATTGTCTACATCGGGATCAGTCCATTATCCCTGAATCCTCCAACGAACCCACCACCACCACCATTGTTGTTTCTCTGCATCTCCTTCATGTAACTCCTAACCTCCGCCTTAATCATCTCCTGCACCACCGCCATAAACTCGCCGCCGCCGTTGCCACCAAACGATCTCCCCATTTCCTCAATCACACCTCCGAATCCATCAGATAACCGCATAAACGACATCGTGTTGATGTCTCGACGCATCGGCTTGTTGTTGTTATTAGTTGACTCGTGACTACGGTTTGACTCCTCGCTGACGTCAGCACCAGGAAGCGACAAGCTCAGCGAAGTCGCTGGGTCATCAAAAGACGACAACGACGACGTTTCAGTGGGAAGCGGCAACATCACACTACCAGCACGTGGAACAGGTTTGAAAACCTCAGCAGAGGGCAAAACGGGAAGCGTACTCGAATCGCTGACATCAGATCCAGTTGGGCTTCCTGGGCCCATATAAAGCCCATTAGCAACAGGAGGAGCACCATCGCTCACCGATCTCTTCGCCGGCCGATGATCTTCCTCCGCGCCACCGCATTTCCTCTTAAGCGTCGAGTTCCAGTGATTCTTCACCGCGTTGTCCGTTCGACCGTTGAGAAGGCGAGCAATCGTGGCCCATTTATTACCAAACTGCGCGTGCGCGCGCGCGATCGTCTCGTCTTCCTCCGCAGAAAACGGGCGGTGCTCAACCTGCGGCGATAGCTGGTTGCACCACCGTAACCTACACGATTTCCCCGATCTTCCGGGGATGGATTTGCCGATCAACGTCCAGTTTCTCGGGCCGTGTTTGACCACGAGATTACGAAGCTGCTCGTCCTCTTCAGGACTCCATGGACCTTTAATACGATCATCCACCATTGAATCTTTATTAGTATATATGGATGATAAACTCTGTTTTGTTGTGTGAGATAGAGATGATATAATAAACAAAACAAGTGAGTTCGAGGAGTTGAAGAGAAGACAGACTTATAAGGCCCTGTTTGTTTCTCCATTTAGATGAATTCATTTAGCTGATCCATTTGTGTGCTCCATCTAAATGATCTATTCAAATTTTTGACCATGTTTGTTTCTCCATTTGGATGAGTCATTTGAATGAACCATTTGAATGTATTTTATGTTTGTTTCTCCATTTAGATGATTCATTCAAATGAGTTTAATAACCAAATTACATATATACCCCTGTTTTGGTTTAATCATATATTTGATATCAATTGATATCAATTTTAACTACACAAAATTTTATTATTCATTATAAAATATATTTACACTAAAATTATTTTAAAATTAACATTTTGACATTTATAAAATTTTATTTCATAAAATATACTCAAATTTTAATTTTTTTTTAATAAACTTTCAAACAACTCATATATTCAAATGCTAACAATAATGTTTATAAAACTGAAATTTAAAAGATGTCTAACAATTTAAAGAAACCCATCTAAAGAAACAACCTGCCATATAAACCATACAAAGAGTTTTTGGTCAGTCAATCAACAATGGGAAAGACATACCTACAAACATAAAAAGACCATAGACACATACTTGTATGATGCTAGTATGGAAGTCTAGTTCCTCTTGCCATCTCCATAGTAATACAGTGACGCACACTCTCCATCAGTCTATCACCCTGCGGAATGTATCCGAAATGTTCTTCATCATCATCACCATGCTGTTCATATGATTCCACTCCTTCCCAATATGAAAAATCAGCTTCTCTTCAACTCTCAGTTTGAGGTAGAACCGAGTTTGCTCATCAGTCCATGCAAAACTCTTATAGCATTCAAATATTCAATACCAGTTTAAAAATCACATGAGGAGACAGCAAAAACAGACAGACATCACTTAACTAAACTAAGAAAACCATTCAAATATTCAGTATAAGGAACTAAACTAAGAAAACCATTCAGTTAAAAAAGTACTTACATCAGTACCAGGGACAGAGGTCATTGCAGCGTTAGAATACTCTGAAGATCAGTAGCTTCCTGTTATATGGTTTATAAGCTTTGCGTTAGAAACACATTCTCCATAGAAATAAACTTTAGTCAACTTAAGAAAGTACTGCTTCAGCGCATGATTCTTATAATCAAAAGATAGTAGTTCTTGTCATAATTCATAAAACTAACATCTTAAATAATCTCAAGCAAGTGATGAACTATACAAACCAAGCTAAGAATAATGAAAAAAATGATTTCAACACAATGATCAGAAAGCTACATGTTTCAACAGCTCCTCACCAAGAAAGAGTTAAAAACACGTAGGCTTCTTTGAGACTATAAATTTGAACAACATCAGTGAACTAGCAAACTAAGAGAACCCATCAAACCCAATGTATTGAAAACTAAAACCCACATATATGAGATTGTAAATTTGATTGTTTCAAGTTCAAAGAAGCAAACACATTCTCAAGCATAAACCCATGACAAATTCAAAAGGGAACCCAAGCAGTCTATGAACACAACGATTTCAAGCATAAACCAAGTGACCATCTCGTAATTCAAAAGGGAACCCAAGCCCTCTCTGTGACCATCTCAAGCAAGCTCGTAACAGGGCCTAACATCTATAGAGATCTAAAAGAAGAAAACTCGAGGGAGAGAGACTTTGAGAGATACCCGAGAGAGAGAGAGAGTGAGTTGCGGCGAGAGAGAGAGAGATCCGGAGAGAGAGAGAGATTCGGCGAGAGAGAGAGAGCGGGATCCGGCGAGAGAGAGAGAGAGAGAGCGCTCCAGTGAGAGAGAGAATAGAGAGCTCCGGTGAGAGAGAGAGAGAGAGAGAGAGACCCGCGAGAGAGAGAGATCCGCGAGAGCTCAAGCACCTTTCATGGAGTTCGAGAGAGAGAGAGAGAGGGATCCGGCGAGAGAGAGAGAGACCCGCGAGAGAGAGAGACCCGTGAGAGAGAGAGAGATCCGCGAGAGCTCAAGCTCCTTTCATGGAGTTCGAGAGAGAATGGAGTTTGAGAGAGATGAAGTTGTCGGCTGAAGAAAAAAGATCGACACTCTGAACAAAAATTAGGTTTGTAATATTCAAGTTAAATCAGGGACAATATCGACATTTCAGAATTTCGACTGAACCAGTTCCAGTCAAATGATCTGATTCGGTTCAGTCAACTGGTTTACAAAATTTAAACTATATTTTAAAAAGTCATTCAGCTGATCCATTCAAATGAGTGGTTGATTTTGGGTCTAAACGAACAAGAGACTCAGTTACAGGCAAATGGATCAGTTCGATGAACAAACGAACAGGCCCTAAATACAGAAGTTTTGAGAGTGTGTAACCGGGAACCGGTTAGGACGGTGGAGAAGTTATGGGCAACGCTTCTTCCACGCAAGCCGTTTTTTCAAAAGTTTGGGATACAGCTGTTAATAGACACGCGTCGCGACATGACTACGTCGATGTGTTTTCTCTTTGTCGTTTTCGTAATGATTTTTTTGAAAAGCTTTCAGATCTTTAGGTTTCGTTGCGTTAAGCGTGGAGATCAATCGAGGTCAATGTAAGGAAGCTGTGTATGCACGCGCATGTTGATTGCGTGGTGAAAGTTGGAAGTTAAAGAGACAAAATCACGAAACCCAACTAGCAAAGCTTATTGATAAAAAATTTACACTATTTTGGTTAATTTTAAATTTTCGGATGAAAATGAAAATGTTTTAAGAAAAATATCTGAAATAAAGACGAGAACGGTTAGGTTTAGGTAAAGTCAGTTTTTTTTAATGTTTGTCTGAGTCTAGAACAGCATAAGCCAGGCTGTATTACCACTCCATAAGATTTGTATAAAATGATACAAGTTGACTTAAAAAGGAATTAGACAAAACATAAGCATACCTAATCCATATGACCATATGTATCTGTCTTCTTGACAAGTCTAGTCTTTAGTTTGGTTTAACTGAACAAAGCGAACGGTCACAGTCTGATTGTCCTATATATATCTAATTGCATCTAGATAAACCGGATCTAGAACCATAATTCAATTTTATAATCTTCAGTTTGAGAAACGTGATGTAAATGAGCGGCTATCAATATATGATGTGGGAGGGAAAACGACAAGATAGGTTGCCGAATTGGAACGCTAAATCATCATTGCCTTTATTTCCTGAAGTTAGATTTATTTATTTTTGTGTTCCAGAAAAAAGAAAATTTTTTTTTGGCGAAATGAAGCAAATCCAGGGTGTAAACTCGTTGATTGATTAAAAAAGAGTTGATTACACTATGAGACACATTATGAGATTGATTTACACTGAGAGACACATTCAACTTGTGGGACACTTATTTTTGTTTCCTAGTGTGTGATAGGACATTAATGCCCTCTCTTGAAAAAGGTGAGAAAAGCATTGGTTTGGTATTGCAAAATGGGAAACCGGTTTGGTTTGTTTCATTTAAATGTTTGTTTATTGATAAAGGTACTATCTTTACACCCGTTTGATTAAAGTGTGTACTTTCAATCCAAAGGCATTAATTGAAAGTGAAAGCAAATGACAAGACCAACAATTAACAAGAACACAATTAATTGCAAGTCTGACAACATCAAACTTTGGCTTATAACTAAAAACAAGAAAACAAATCCAAAAAATCATCATATTACGTCAATCGTGAGAAAAAACCTTTTCACGTACACAAATTCCATGTCCACAACTCCTCATTTCATACATTATTCATCCACAAATTCCATGTCCACAACTCTTCATTTCATACCTTATCCATCCACAACTCATCTTTTCTACTATATCTCACGTACACAAATCTCATGTCCACAACTTCTCCTTTTATACCTTATCCATCCACAACTCCTTTTTCACATTTCGTCCATCCATAACTCCCCTGTCCACAACCACTGCATCATCAGACAATCATCCTTCGAGTCCTCATCCACCCCCAATCAATTTCACCGCAGCCTTTAGCTTCACCGACAGAAACCCTAGAAATCGTACCCATCCACAATAGTCACTAGCCAAAAAGGACTCTAAATTCAAGAGGGGAAACCAGAGGAATAACGAAGGCTGTTTCGCACCAGGCCTTGTCTCTTCCGTCAATTAAGTACAGATCCAGGTTATACAAAAGGAGAGGAGACGGATTAATGGCCTCCCCTCGAACATGAAAACCAGGTGCAGACACGGAGGCGCAGACATGGAGGCGCAGTCATAGCATAATCGGGGATTGAGGATCTCGAACAGCGGAGATACGAAGGGGGTATAAGAGAGTTTGAGTAAAGTGTGAAAAAAAGAGATTAAAAATGCCAGAATAACGGAGAGGGTTGTCTGAGAAAAGAGGAGAAGGTGTATGGAGGCTAGAGTTTTCACATACGACGGTGGAAGAAGGCTAGGATTCTAAAGAAACGACAATATGGTGATTCTGATTTGCTCGAGCGGAAAGAGTTTAGGGTTCGTCACAAAAGGAGAGAATTTATGGTTTTTATTAAAGGTTGCGACTTTCTAAAACCAAAAAGGGGTGTGGGATTCAAAATTCAAATTAGAGATATGGTTTGGTATAATTCGGTTTGGTTATATTCATCATGGTTTGGTTTTTCCAGATTTATGTGAAGTAAGGGTATAGAAGACATTGACTAAAGAGAAAGGTTGTCACATGTAAGAAGTGTGTTAAAGTGTAAATCTAAAGTGAAAAAGTGTGTCTCAGCGTAATTTTTTCATTAAAAAACAATCTACTCCATAAATCTGTTAACTGTAATCCATAAAGTGGCGCTCAGATAACGCGTGTTTAAGAGGTGCTCTTGACCTGTACGTATGAATAAAACGTCAGATATTCTTTGTCAACCCGCACGCTCCTTGATTGCACCTTCTCCCTAACCTTCCTCCAACGGTTTATTATAGCAGATTGTTTTTTTTAATGAAAAATGAAATTGTTTACGAGCAAGATTGAAACAGATAAGTTCAATGTTCTTCTTTCGGTTGTTGAGATATTTCTACTAAATTAACACTAAAAGACAAAAAGGAACTCGCTGTCTTTGATTTATAATAAGTCCATTTCGGTTTAAAGAAAAACCCATTGGTGTACAAAACCCAAATGTAAAGTTCATCTGCTTAATTATGATGTAGCTGTACCTTGTGGATCTTGTATCGAATACTTTGAGTTAATTTGTGTAACCAGTGGTAAAAGATTAATTATTGCGATGGGAACAATAAGGCGTAGCTGTACCTTGCTTGTTAAACTTAACCAATACAATATGTAGTACTCCCTCCGTTTCATATTATTTGTCGTTCTAAGTCTTTGCACACAGATTAAGAAAACATTTAATTTTACATATTTTTAAAATAAAAATACTATTACCAATACACATCAACCAATATAAAAATAGAATAGAGAATATTTTCAATAAATTTTGCATTGAAAACTGAAAACGACACTTATTTTGAAACAAAAATTTTGCTCAAGAACGACATATAATTTGAAACGGAGGGAGTATTGGTTTATGTTCTTTTTTCTTTTTTTGCCCAACCTACCAAAATATAATACTCTCTTTGCTTGTTGTTGCTACTTGCTACGATCAATGGTCGGAGTGTCGGTTATGGTCTGCTAGTTTCAAGAGTATTTTTCATAAACAAGATAAAATATCTAAATTTATGGCTGATTGACGATAATGATGGTTGATTGACGATGTCTTACTCGCGGATCTTGGACAAATCCATAATTCGTGAAGATGTTAATCAAATTTACATTCCCAAGCTGTAATCAATCAGTTTTTCTTTTTCCTTTGTTCAGATAAATCATTATTTTCAGACATTTTTATGAATGATAACATAATATTTAGAAAATGTAATCAATCATTTTGTAATAAAAACAAAAACACACTCAACCAAAACATTGGAAGCCTAGAGGTATACTAAAATCCATATCCAGTTAGTGTGATATGATTGTATCCCCATGCCTCAGCAAGTAAATCGTACGGAGAGAACCCAAAACACAGTAGGCTTTAAACAATCGGTCCAATAATAAGTAAGGCCCATTCAATAGTTTCTACGTGTTGGCTCGGTGCACTTTATTTTTTTGTCAACTGACACAGTCGACGTGTGGACTCGCTCATCTCATCTACCTCATATCGCTAATTTGGCAGTGATCCCATCGCCATGATCAGCCGTTATCAAAGCTTGTTATGGATCCACAAGACATAGTTACTGCGGGATTCTTAATGGTCCAACCACTAGTGCTGCATTGGCTGAGCTTGTTGTAGACGGTATAACCTACTACTACTAGTTCTGCAATGGTTAGCCGGTTCAGTCCTTCCCGGTTTTTCCAAAGGAAGAGGAGATGTTAGTGTATAGTGTGCCAAAGCAACTTTTGTCCATTTTACGTCTTCCTTGAGCAAATAGAAAGCCCTTAATGCGACAGTGATGCGTACTGCATGGTTATGTTTTGTACTTGTGCAATCCGCATCGAATCAAAATGTATTTTTTTATTAACTTAAAACTTTTCGAAAATATGCAAAGGCCAAAAACATTATAATAACCGAACCAAATGTCCAAAATGTAAATCTCGATTTGCATAAATTTTAGTGAAAGCCGTAACGGCTGATCACGGGCTCTTTGCACTAATTTCAGCAAACTTTTTATCCTTAAATACTTTCTGTCGACGCTTATCATTAATCTAAATGCTAAAATAAAGCGGAGTATTTTATTTGAGAGCGAATCATGTGCCCAACCAATGGACTGACTGACTGACTGATTACGATAAAGCTCTAGATTTTCATTCGTTATGGGTTTTCACTTCACATAGATTTTGCTTACCTGTTAAGGGACGCACATAACCAATCCAATGAGAATAAGGTATAAATTCATTATCTTAAAGTATCTTATCTTTTGTTTAAAAAAAATTAATCCTGGCATCTTCTTCCACGTGATTTGCTAAATTTTATTCCATGCTAGCTTTTTTCTTATCTGAAGCTCTTTTCGAGCTTTTGCCTAATTCCTTTATAGCTCAAGCTTTCTAGAAAGATTCCATACAACGTTTTTTTTAAAGCCCTATCTGGCAAAAACAGTTATAATAATAGTAACCAAATTAATATGAGGAGTAGGCCGAGACACATTGCACACCTCTTTGGTAAGCTAAATAATAAATGTCCAAAATTTATTACTTGCCAGAATGTAATATATGTTCTATGTGTAAATATCTTATGGTTACTTCTAAACGTTTTTCTACTATACATTTTCAATTCGTGCAAATTGATTGATTAGTTATGTATATTAAATAATGATAGCTATTTTTTTTCCTAAAGGCGCATATATCTCTTTATTTATGTCACATCATATAGCAAAGCAAAGGGCGTTTAAAGCCTTTGTCGTCTTAAAATCTCAATACATTTGTATATTGAGATTTCAGAATTATATATAGTTAAAAACTTAAAACCGTGTCCCGTTTCACGTAAATCATTCTAATGACACGTCGTTGTTAAAAGCTTGCTAGACTTATCAAACAGATACAAATGTTATTGCCATAGTTGTTCCTTGACCGTTAAAATCTTCTTTCATTGCTATAAAATCTTCTTCTTCTTTTTCGTCGAAAACAAAGAAATTGAAAAGTCGTAACAGATATCATAATATATCCAAAAACACCCGACCGATCAAGTGTCATTGATCAGTCTATTATTATATGTTCACTGTTTGAAAAACTGTCGAATTGGGATCACATTGTAAATTTGTAAGACAATAAATGAGTTTGGAGTTTGTTTTTTCTCTGACTAAATATAAGTTTGGAGTTTTGCAAAATAGCAAGTAGAAAACGCCATTTCTTACGCATCTCCGTTCTTTGTCCACCGCTAAACTAGTAGCCATTCTCTATTTGATTATTTATTGCTATGCCATGTATACATTTATATCAAAATTTGCAGGTTACTTACGTTTACGATCGTGTTTTATGTTTACTAGGAAACAAAAAAAAAAAGGTAGATCATTGAATATCTAGCGTCATGTACGTAATCAATGAACACAGTGTGTGAAACCTGGATTGCGTACACTGCACTAATACAGCAACGACCTGGAATTACTTTTACCTTTGCATATTAACCATTTTCTCAAAGTATCAAGCGATCAAATGATACGTAACAAGAGGGCCACGATGATGTAAGCTCAAGAAAAGAGCTGTGATCGTGAAAAAGAGAGGAAGCCTGTGACACACATGTGATCGATGTGTGACACAATGGAAAGAGTCGGTTATGGAAACTATGACGTGGCATAACGTGGTTATCAAGTAAAGAAGATATGGAAAATTAGATTGCATCGAGATATTAGGAAATTTAGTATATTCGATGAGGGCTACTTAACTAGATTGTCTAGGGCAGATCTAGGTTAAGGACGCTAATTGAAAAGCTTGAGCAAGGGTTTGTCTTGTCAAGTAAAAAGAGGTGATCGAGTTCAGGGTGTTGAAGCTCGATCTACTGAGTTTAAGAGATTAGAAATTGGTCCGTCTCTAGTCGTGTGTGACTGAGAGTAATTCGGATTAAACAGATCAAGGAGATTGTTTAAGTGATTTCTAATATACAAGAAAGAGTGTTCTTGGATTCTCTGTGTGCTCCTTATATTTGGTTGTCCCTGAACTTTCATTTGGTATCAGAGCGGGAAACCTCTGTGGTATCAAGTACTACTAACAGGTTGAGATCCTGCGGATTTCATGGACAACATGAAGGAGCTTATCACGCTGCATAAGCCTATTATGCTTGACGGCGGAAACTTCGGACATTGGAAGGCAAGGATGAGACATGTGATCAGAGGGATAGATGAGGATGCGTGGACAGCAGTTGAAGACGGGTGGACACCACCTACTGTGATGATGGAAGACAAAACTTTGGGTCCAAAGCCTAAGGAACAGTGGACAGATTCTGATAAGTCAGCATCAAAATTCAACTCTAAGGCATTAACTGTCATATTTTCAGCTGTTGATTTGGAGCAGTTCAAAATCATTCAAGGGTGTGAGTCAGCCAAAGAAGCATGGGATACCTTAATCAATCACTTTGAAGGAAATTCAAGCGTGCGACGAACCAGGATTGATCATCTAGCCTCAAGGTTTGAAAACCTGCGCATGGGAGATGATGAACCTATCGACGGGTTCATATCCAAGATTAGTGAACTAGCTAATGAATCTTCAGTCTTAGGAAAAAGGTATGAAGAGAAAGATCTGGTGAAGAAGCTTCTAAGGTGTCTACCTCCTAGATTTGAAGCGTACAAAGCAGTTCTTAACATAGCAGTTGACACTGATGAGATGAAGTTTGATCAACTCTCCGGGATTCTGAAGGTTCATGACCTTGAAAAATCAGATCGACAGGAAGCTACTCAGAAGAGCATCGCCTTCACTGCTGACACTAGAGACAATGACAGAGTCTCTAAGATTGAGGAGAATCTAAGCTTAATGGCAAAGAACTTTAACAAGTTCATGAGGCGAGTTGAGAAAGGAGGCAGCAGATCAAACGGTAGGTTTCAGAGGAACGAATCAGATCGCAATGGCGCACAGTCCTCACGGTCAGATGCTTCAAAGAAGAAGAAGGAACTACAGTGTCATGAATGCGAGGGTTTTGGACACTTTCGGAATGAATGCCCACTTGCTAAGAGGAAGGAACTCAAGTGCATTGAATGCAAGGGGTATGGTCATACTCGTAGCGAATGTCCCAATACTTTGAAGAAAGATAAGTCACTTCTGAGCTTCAGTGATTCAGAATCAGACAGTGAAAGTGATGATGGTGAATTACACCTAAACTTCATGGCACTCGTGGCTCATGATGTTACTACTTCAATCTCTAAAACTCAGGTAGATATAACAGAAGATGAAGAAGATGAGCTTAATCATGACCTGGAAGCTGAGTATAAGGCACTATTTGACCAGTTTACCGAGCTTAGCCACGAGAACCTTCAGCTATTAAAGGATCGAGCAATGCTAAAAGCACAAGTAAACATCCTTGAACTTGAGAAGCCGATAACACAATCAACTGCCCCTTCAATCTTAAAGGAATCTGATCAAGAAGTTCTTGCACTAAAACGAGCAATGGCAGAGCAGGAACGGTGTCATAAGGAGTTTGAGGGAAAATTCAATCAGTTGAGCGAGATGTTCTTCCAAGAAAAAGACAAAAGCAAGCTGTTGGAAAGTCAGTTAGCTGAAAATCTGAAGAAGATAAAAATGTTGTCAACTGGTACTAAGTCCCTAGATCATCTGCTCACCATGGGACAATGTCCTAGCACAAGCCGAGGTCTGGGCTTTCAAGGTTCTACCTTCAAGTCTGATCAAGAAGGACGTCAAGTGACGTTTGTAAAAGAAGCCTCCGCAAAGGAAAAGGTAGATGAACCTCGTCCTCTTCAAACTCAGCCTGCTCCTCAGAACTCAGGAAAAGCTGTATCTAATCCGCGAGCAAGACGTCGTGGGAATGGTTGTCACTTCTGTGGAAAACGCGGTCATCATGTCAGCTTTTGCTACTTTCGCAGGCACCAATACGAACGAGCTTGGAGATTAAATCTATGTTTCATGGAACCCTCCATGTATGGACATGTCTGGATTGCCAAAAGAGATCTATATCCGACTTATAAAGACCGTGTTCTCAAAGTGTCACACACAGAATCCCCTGAGCCACACAAGGAACCAGAGTTGAACCTAGCATGCAACTTCACAAGCGTATCAGAAAAGCTCAACTTGGTTAGTCATGTCGCATACACTAGTGCTGATGGGAGTTCTCAAAGTGATTCTCCGTGGTACTTTGACAGTGGATGTTCAAAACACATGACAGGAAGCTATGAACATCTTGAGAAACTCCAACCCATTAAAGGAGGCAAAGTGACTTTTGGTGATGGAGGACAAGGAAAGATACGAGGAGTTGGAGAAACGAGTAGACCGGATTTACCCCGCCTCATCAATGTTTATTATGTTGATGGTCTTAAGGCAAACCTGATCAGTGTTAGTCAACTATGCGATGAAGGTCTAGAAGTGATCTTTAATAGCAAAGAATGTCGTGCTGTTGATTCACAAGGGAACATCGTACTGTGTGGAATCCGTTCTGGAAACAACTGCTACATGTGGAAGCCCACAAACGTGTGCTGCTCAGCTACTACTTCGAAGCTTGATCTCTGGCATAAGAAGCTGATCACATGAACATCAATGGACTAACTCGACTTGTTAATGCAGAAGTAGTGAGAGGAGTTCCAGATTTAGAGTCTCAAACTGATACTGTATGTGGAGCATGCTGTCAAGGAAAACAAGTCAAGGTGCAACACAAGCGAATTCCTGAAATCAGATCTAAGCAATTGCTGGAGCTTGTGCACATGGATCTTATGGGTCCGATCACCCCAGAGAGCATAGCAGGGAAGAAATATATTCTTGTTATGGTAGATGACTTCTCAAGATACACCTGGGTTGATTTCTTGCGAAACAAGTCTGATGCCATCGAGAGCTTTAGGATCCTTGCGTTACAACTGAAACAGAAAGGTGGGATTATGCAGATCAAGAGTGATCATGGTGGAGAGTTTCAGAATGAGCAGTTTGACAGTTTCTGTCAGAGCCAAGGGATCCGACATCAATATGCAGCACCCAGAACACCACAGCAGAATGGAGTTGTGGAAAGGAAGAATCGCACACTACAAGAGATGGCAAGAGCAATGTTGTGTGGAAACAATGTTCCACCAGGTTTTTGGGCCGAAGCTGTCAGCACTGCATGTTATGTGATAAATCGGGTGTATGTTAAGCCTAATACTAAGACTACACCCTATGAGATACTGAAAGGCAAGACTCCCAATCTTAGTCACATGCATGTGTTTGGATGTCTATGCTATATTCTGAATGATAAAGATCACTTGAGAAAGTTTGATGCCAAAAGTGATGTAGGGATGTTTCTGGGCTATTCTACTAACAGCTCTGCTTATCGTGTCTTCAATCAGCGCACCAAAATCATTGGAGACAAAGTAAATGTGGTTTTTGATGATAGTGTGGGATTCTATCAGACACGGGTCACACAAACTATTGACTGTGCTACACCAAATAACTCTGCTCCGGAAGCAATGATCAAGGAAGAGTCCGAAGACGAGGAGGAATCTGACAGTGTACGAGTTGATCTGGATCAGGGAAAAGTTCATAAAAATCATTCCTCAGCTGATGTCATTGGAGGTCTGTTTGATGAAAGGGTTACCCGAAAGAGACAGATTAACTTCAAGGAGATGGTTAAGTTAGCATCATTCATGGCCAAGATGAATAACGTGGAGTGTTATGTTTCTCAGATAGAACCAAAGAATCTCCAGGAAGCTTTAGATGATGAATACTGGACTGACTCGATGCATCAGGAGCTGGAACAGTTTGAACGGTTAGATGTATGGACGCTGGTTCCTAGACCTGAAGGAGTCAATGTCATTGGAACAAAGTGGATTCATAAGAACAAAATAGATGAAGAAGGGAATGTGTTTCGGAACAAGTCAAGACTGGTCGGTCAAGGTTACACTCAGATCGAAGGAGTGGATTTCGATGAAACATTTGCTCCTGTAGCACGTCTCGAATCAATCAGATTACTCTTTGGAATGGCATGTGGTTTCAGAATCAAGCTTTATCAGATGGATGTCAAGAGTGCGTTTCTGAATGGAGTTCTACAAGAAGAAGTCTATGTTACACAACCTAAGGGTTTTGAAGATCCTCACTTTCCTGATTATGTCTACAAACTCAAGAAAGCTCTCTATGGACTTAAACAGGCTCCACGAGCTTGGTATGAAAGATTGACCGACTTCCTCATCAAGGCTGGGTTTCAGAGAGGAGGAGTTGATAAGACTCTGTTCATAGGAGAAGATGGGAAGGATATTATCATCATCCAAGTGTATGTAGACGACATCATCTTTGGGAGCACGTCAAAAAGAATGGTGGACGATTTTGTTCATACTATGACAACAGAATTCGAGATGAGCATGGTTGGGGAGCTCAGTTATTTTCTTGGACTACAAATCAAGCAGCTTGCGGATGGAATCACTGTATCTCAGAGCACGTATGCCAAAAATCTTATCAAGAGATTTGGAATGCAGACTAGCAAAGTTGCCAACACACCCATGAGCACCACTACCAAGCTGTCCCGTGATGAAGATGGCAAACCAGTTGATGAGAAACTCTACAGAGCAATGATCGGGAGTCTCTTGTATCTCACAGCTAGCCGACCTGATCTCTGTCTGAGTGTGGGCATTTGTGCTCGTTACCAAGCGTGTCCAAAGGAGTCACACATGAATGCGGTTAAGTGTATCATTAAATATGTGAAAGGAACTTTGGATTTTGGTCTTCACTATACTTTTGAAACTAACGTGAATCTTGCAGGTTTTTGTGATGCAGATTGGGCTGGGTGCTTAGATGACAGACATAGCACTTCTGGAGGTTGTTTCTTTCTTGGTAACAACATGGTCGCTTGGCACAGCAAGAAGCAAAACTGTGTCTCGCTTTCGACGGCTGAAGCTGAGTACATCGCATTGGGAAGCTGCTGCACACAATTACTCTGGATGCGACAAATGCTCGTTGATTATGGTATCATCTCTGATCCTATGCTCGTTCATTGTGATAACATGAGTGCCATAAACTTGTCTAAGAATCCTGTTCAGCATTCGCGTACCAAGCATGTGGACATACGACATCACTTTGTGAGAGAGCTAGTTGAGATGAGAATTGTGATTCTAGAGCATGTATCAACTGAGAAACAGCTTGCTGATCTATTTACCAAACCATTGGATTACAATACCTTCCTAGGGCTTCGTAAGGCCTTGGGAATTGTTAATCTCTGAATAAGTCCTGTCAGAAGAGGAGAGTTACTGCATGTACATCACACTAACTGAGTTATTCTACTACATCACCATCAAAACCTTGAGTCAACAAGTTCATTTTCGCGAGTCATTCCCCACGAGTTTATCTCTTATGTTCTTAGGTTCACTGAAGAAAGGCAATCATCTCGGATCAGGATGCTATCACATTTTAGTTCTGAGGCTTGATCAATGTCTGGATTGAACAAGGAAACACATAAGGGGTTGAGTGTATGAGGAAGGAGAAGAAGTTGTGTTAAGCATAAGAAAGTATGAGTCACTCAGTAACAAAAAGTTGAGAAAAATGCCTGGAATGATAGATACTCGAGTTGGAACTGGATGCTGCAACATTCTGAGTCTGACCTCGATCACTGTCTTGACTGGGCAGGGTATGTCTCACTTCTTACGAGAAGGTCCGATCTGACACAGGGTGTTATCCCACTTTGTGATAGACTCGGATATCCTCTCATTGCACGGAATTGTAGACTATACTCTTGGGGTAAAAGTGTTCAAAGTTACTTGTCGAGTAGGAGTGACAAACACAAGATACTTACCATGTGTTTCCAGACATAACTAATGAGTGTGAGTGTGAACTTGTGGAGGGGTGATCAGTGGAAGTGAATCTCGTGTGTGACAGCTACTCGGCTGAGAAAGAGCTACAAACTTGGGTTGACTCATTGATTTCCCTCAAAGTTTTATGTGGTAGCTACTTGTGTTAGTGTGGTGACTTCTGTGTCTTTCTTCTGGACAAAAAGGCATCATGAGAATGCCTTAAATGGTTACATGTATATAAAGGTTGTTTTGATACTTGCTTTGTGGATTTCGGTTCTCTCTCTCATGCTCTCACATGGCTATAAGTGTTGTCGAAAATCACTTGGTCATATTCTTTTTTATGCTGTGTTGGTTCATTATTTCTTTTTGGGCCTCTCTCATCTTTGGGCCTATCTTATGTTACTAATTAAAATTGAGTTGATGAGTGTTGTTAGGTGCATTGTTATTGTCGCCACTTTCAAACAGTTTCCCTAGCTCATCTCTCTCTCTCCTCGCCATCGACATGCAACCGCGAAGAAGCTCTCGTCTGAATCGAGGCTCATCTGGTGCTGGAAGCTCGTCTCAGCCTCCCTCGTCGCAGCCGCAGTCTTCTCAATCTGCGCGGAAGCGAGTTCGCCGGCATCCATCGCGCGATGTTTCACCGGAGCTTGTTGAGCCGGAGAACGAGTCGCTCTCGGAGACAGACTCCGACAATGGTGTTGTGAATCCTATGGGTGAAGCTGAGACCGTTGCGAATCAAGCCAAGGAAGCTCGCTATCATGAAAATCGTCTCATGTATCGGACCAAGCTCGATCTGTACCCCGAGCTGATGCAACCACACAAGACGCCTCTTACTTCCCGATTCTTCTCTATGGCGGCTACAGAGCGATTCCAAGGACTCAAGATGAGGAAATTCATCAATCAACATCGCATCTCTCTTACCGATGCTTCATCACAATGAAGATGGTTTCAACTTTGGGAAGCTAGTATATGATCAGATCATGAGGATGGCTGAAAACACTAAGAAGAAAAAGTCTCGAAGGATCATGTTTCCTACTCTAATTCAGCAAGTCATCAACTTCCAGAGGATTGTCCCCATTGACTATCCGACTGATGAGTTTACTGGTTTTCCTAAGCTGGTGGTGAAGGACATCAAAGCAGGGCGTGGCACTGGAGCAGACACACGATCTGCAACCCTCGAGGAAGACATTGAACGCACCATCGCTGATCTCAAAGCCATTCACATTCGTCTGAGGAGTAAGCGTATCATGTTTGTGGATTGTTTTTATCCTAGACTAACTTGTGCCTGTTTGTTTTTATCTGAATGTGCATCTAAGCAGGGGGAGAATACCTTCAATATGCTCCACCTCCCACGGGGAATCAAGAGGACGAAGCAGCTGAAAATACCGAAGAGCTGAGTCAAGCTGGTGACACTGAGGAGCTTAGTCGAAGCCTATCTTTCTGAGCATGAAACTCTGTCGTGCTGTGTTTTTTCTTTCTTTTGAAACATAATAAGATGTGTGTTAGTAAGACTAAGGATCATGTTGCTTTAACTGATGGTGTGCTCTGATAATGTAGACTTTGGATTCCTATCTATGCTTTATGGATATTAAAGTGATCTCAGTGTGCTTGTTTCGGTATCTTGTGTCTGGTGCTTTTGGTGTGGATTTGCAGGTTGCTTAGGATGTCACATTAAGATAAAAAGGGGGAGAATGTAAGCTCAAGAAAAGAGCTGTGATCGTGAAAAAGAGAGGAAGCCTGTGACACACATGTGATCGATGTGTGACACAATGGAAAGAGTCGGTTATGGAAACTATGACGTGGCATAACGTGGTTATCAAGTAAAGAAGATATGGAAAATTAGATTGCATCGAGATATTAGGAAATTTAGTATATTCGATGAGGGCTACTTAACTAGATTGTCTAGGGCAGATCTAGGTTAAGGACGCTAATTGAAAAGCTTGAGCAAGGGTTTGTCTTGTCAAGTAAAAAGAGGTGATCGAGTTCAGGGTGTTGAAGCTCGATCTACTGAGTTTAAGAGATTAGAAATTGGTCCGTCTCTAGTCGTGTGTGACTGAGAGTAATTCGGATTAAACAGATCAAGGAGATTGTTTAAGTGATTTCTAATATACAAGAAAGAGTGTTCTTGGATTCTCTGTGTGCTCCTTATATTTGGTTGTCCCTGAACTTTCAGATGACGCTCGCGAATTTAATTAAACGGGGACCGGTTCTAATTAATTTGACCCGTTGTACATTAATCTTGACATGCATTTATTTTACGTGTGATGTTGACCTTTGCTCAATCCAGTACTACATTTATATATTTTTGACGGAACTATTCCTTAAATCAGGTTAGGCTCGTGATCCGTTGAGATTATTGACATATACTTAAGTTAAACACTCTTAAACTATACACATGTTTTTTTCTGCCAGCAAGTTAAACTATACATATGTTCCGGAAATATCAGTTTTTTGTTGTTGAAAATTTCCAGAAATATCAGTTAAACCGACTTATTCATGATCTAACCAAGGCTTAAGTGCTCGTCCCAGTTCATTAAAGCCAATTCTGGAAAACAGTAATACCTAAAATTATAATGTAAACTTATATAAAAGTATATAAAGTTACGAAAGTTCAAACCAGAGATTATATGAAACGAATATTTTCGTTTGCTGAATTTGAAATAATAAACACTTATTAATTGATAAATAATTATATATATAGGTAAGACAGTGTAGGCAGTACGTATGTCTACTTATCAATTAACGTTACAGCTGTTTTTAATTTATGTATGTGTTTCCTGCATCACTTAAGTCAGCCTACATGCATATGATGATACTTTTTTGTAACTACATGCATATGACGGTATATGACGTACGATGACTATAGTATTAAGCCTAATGAAATAAACAATATTAAACGGTCATATGAAAGTAAATCCAAGTCAGCGAGAGACCTGCTACACATCGAGCTTTATCTGAATGTCTTATAGCAAAGATACTATTCCCCCATCTGATCATGTTTGTTAAATAATAATTAACTGACTAACAATCCAACTTATACAAATTTATTCACACACATCACATGATCCATGAATCATCTCACGTCATATTTTCTCGGAACATCGCACAATCATAACAAATACATATATTCTACAGTGTTTTGTGATCCAGCAAAGATTTGTATGGAAGAAAAATATCCAGCTTCATATGCTATAATATTTTGTAACGTTCTTTGGGAAAATAATTTTAAATAATGATTACCATATAGGGTCCATGTTGATTATCAACGTTAAACGACAGAAACGACGTCGGCATGAACAGCGAAATAGTTTTAACTTTTGTTATCACATTCCGTGCAAATTATTGGATAAATTTAAGTGCGAAATCAAGAATCCCATAATAAAACACTTTCTCATATCGCTCGCTCGCTCACTATCACATTTGCCTTTTCAACAAATTAAAGTCTCTCTCTCTTTTTTACTGACGATGCATGAGCTTAACTAACACTCATGACGACACCCGCCGCCGTTTTCTTCGCGCTCATCGTTCTGCTCTTCGACCGATCTCTCGCTCTCAACACAGACGGAGTTCTCCTCCTCTCTCTCCGTTACTCGATCATCGACGACCCTCTCTCCGTTCTACGCAGCTGGAGATCCCAAGACGAGACTCCCTGCTCTTGGCGCGGCGTCACGTGCGACGAGTCATCCCGGCACGTGACCGTTCTTTCCCTTCCGAGCTCGAAGCTTTCCGGGACACTCCCTTCCAACCTGGGCTCTCTCCCTTCGCTCCAAAGACTCGATCTTTCCAACAATTCCATCAACGGCTCCTTCCCCGTCTCCCTTCTCAACGCGACGGAGCTCCGGTTTCTTGATCTCTCGCGCAACCACATCTCCGGCGAGCTGCCGGCGAGTCTCGGCGGCGCGTTCTCGAAGCTCAACGTCTTGAACCTCTCCGAGAACGCTCTCGTCGGAGAATTGCCGGTGACTCTGGGCTGGCACCGGAGCTTAACGGCGATCTCGCTCAAGAACAACTTTCTCTCCGGCGAGATTCCGGGAGGTTTCAAGTCGGCGGAGTATCTCGATCTCTCGTCGAATCTGATCAGAGGCTCCCTGCCGCTGCATTTCGGAGGGAACCGTCTGCGCTACTTCAACGCTTCGTTCAACAGACTCTCCGGCGAGATTCCGTCGGGTTTCGCCGACGAGATTCCCGAAAACGCCACCGTGGATCTCTCTTTCAACCAACTCACGGGTCAAATCCCGGGTTTCCGGGTCCTGGATAACCAAGAACTCAACTCTTTCTCGGGTAACCCGGGTCTCTGCGGGTCCGACCCGGCGAAACACCCGTGCCGTGACCGCGAAGCAACCTCTCCACCTCCGTCTCTGACACCAAACTCTCCTCCAGCGTTAGCCGCTATACCAAACACCCTAGAGTTAACCGATCACCCAACCAGTTCCAAATCCGGTTCGAAATCAAAATTAGCCCGTAGACCGGTGATTATCGTGGGCATTGTTGTCGGTGACCTCGCCGGTTTAGCCATCCTCGGGATTGTGATTTTCTACATTTACCAGTCTAGGAAACGGAAGACCGTAACGGCAACGTCGAAATGGTCCACGTCAGCAACAGATTCCAATGTCTTGTCTAAATGGTACTGTCTACGGAAAACCGTTAGAGTTGACGGTGACTGCGAAGAAGAGGACGAGGAGTCCGAGACATCGGGATCCGAATCCGATGAAGAGAATCCGGTCAGACGCTCCGGTTTGGATGATCAAGACAAGAAAGGTACGTTGGTGAACCTCGATTCAGAGAAAGAGCTTGAGATCGAGACGCTTCTCAAAGCTTCAGCTTATATTTTGGGAGCCACCGGTTCGAGCATAATGTATAAAGCGGTGCTTCAAGACGGTACGGCTGTAGCAGTTCGACGTATCGCTGAGTCCGGTTTAGACCGGTTTAGAGATTTCGAGACTCAGGTTCGAGCCTTGGCTAAGCTGGTGCATCCTAACCTGGTTCGAATTCGAGGTTTCTATTGGGGATCCGACGAGAAGCTTGTTATTTACGATTTTGTCTCTAACGGCAGCCTCGCTAACGCCCGTTACAGTAAGTTTATTTTTTTTCCTTCTCTCTGATTTAACGCTTACGTTAGTAGGATTTTGTGTTAGTAAGCTAACATGTGCGTGAGAGTAAAAACTGTCGGTTTCGGAGTCAGAGAGTTGGTTCCAACTAAAACATGTATGTCAGTTAATGCTCGGAGCAGAGTCAACGTCAATCCTCAAATCTGATCATTTATATTTTTTTGTTACTATCTCGAATGCAAGATAATGACAGCTCTGTTTCGGTGAAATCTTACTGTTGAGTAACTTGAGTCCATATATAGTGATTTTGTTGTTTTGTAGTGGTAGAGGCAAGTGCTTTTGCTCCACTTTTGTCTCTTTGTTCAGATACGAATCAGTAGGGGACTCGCTAACTTGCGCATGTACGTCTTCGTCTAATATTTGGGCCTGTGTCTGTTTTTTCTTATAATGGCAGGGAAAGTGGGCTCCTCGTCTTGTCATTTACCTTGGGAAGCTCGGCTCAAGATAGCGAAAGGTATAGCTCGCGGGCTAACGTACATACACGACAAGAAGCACGTTCATGGCAATCTCAAACCAAGTAATATCCTTTTGGGTTTAGACATGGAGCCGAAAGTTGCAGATTTTGGGCTTGAAAAGCTTTTAATCGGAGACATGAGTTACCGAACCGGTGGATCGGCTCCAATATTCGGAAGCAAAAGATCAACGTCATCTCATGATTTTGGGCCGAGTCCGAGCCCAAGCCCGAGTGCAGTTGGATTACCTTACAATGCTCCGGAATCTCTCAGGAGCATAAAACCAAATCCAAAGTGGGACGTGTATTCTTTTGGAGTGATTCTCCTGGAGTTGCTAACGGGGAAGATCGTGGTGGTTGATGAGGTTGGACAAGTTAATGGGCTTGTGATCGATGACGGTGAGCGGGCAATGAGAATGGCAGATGCGGCTATACGAGCTGAGTTAGCGGGGAAAGAAGAAGCTGTGTTGGCATGTTTGAAAATGGGCCTAGCTTGTGCTTCTCCGATACCGCAGAGAAGGCCTAATATAAAAGAGGCTTTACAAGTTCTAGAGAAATTCCCTTTTTCATGTTAGTTCACAGTAATGATAATAATTACTACTACCGAGAAAGATTTAAGAGCTTGACTGTGTGTACTTAGAGTTAGAATCATTGATTTGTTTGGTGTGTCCATCTGATTATTGAGTTTATTTTTGGTTTTATGAGTTAGTGACAATAATATATCTGGGCCAAATAAGAAATAACGTATTGGGCTTTTACTTAAAGATAGACACATAGAAAGCACCTGGATCCGAAAAATTAGAAGCGGGTAAAGAGATTCGGGTTTAGCAATTTAAATTGAAAACTCCGCTCTCGTCCCTCTCTTATATTCGAAAAGAAAGAGCCGTAAGGAGTTTGGATCTGAAGTAGAGACGAAGATGGCGACGAAGATTGGGATGATGGATTCAGCTTATTTCGTAGGGAGATCGGAGATTCTAGCGTGGATTAACTCCACTCTTCAACTAAATCTCTCCAAAGTCGAAGAGGTATTGTGACACCATTTTTCTCTTCAATCGATGAGAACTCTCAGATCTTAGGCTATTATCATCTTCAGCTAGAGAGCACCGTCGATGAAATGATATTTTTTTAGGGTTATAGTTTGTGGAATTTGAATACGGATGGATCTATGGATGATGTGTAGGCTTGCTCAGGAGCAGTTCACTGTCAGCTGATGGACTCGGTACACCCTGGAGCAGTGCCGATGCACAAGGTTAATTTCGATGCCAAGAGTGAGTACGAGATGATTCAGAACTACAAGGTTCTTCAGGACGTGTTTAACAAACTCAAGATCACTAAGGTAGCTTTCTTAATTCGATTATTTAGGGGGTTTGTTTTAGGTAATAATAGAGCTGCTTTGTAAATCGAATTGATTTGTTTGTTGTTGTGTGGTGTGTATATAGCACATAGAAGTGAGCAAGCTCGTTAAGGGTAGACCGTTGGATAACTTGGAGTTCATGCAATGGATGAAGAAGTACTGTGATTCTGTCAATGGTGCCCAGCTTCACAAGTTAGTTCTCAGTCTTTATGATCTCGTTTGATTTCAGATGCATATACTCGTTTTTTTTTTGAAACTGTTGTCTTGTATTTGGTTTTCAATCGCTAGTTACCACGCAATGGAGAGAAGAGAAGCCTGTAAAGGAGGAAAAGAAGCAACCAAGAGAGCTGCAGCTACACAACAATCAGCCAAGAGTTCTTCTTCTTCTTCTTCGGTTGGACCTAGACCTTCTTCTTCAAATGGAACCCGGAAACACGAACCACCATCCTCTGGGAATCACCACTCTTCGAAAGCACCCTCCTCTAAACAACCTAAACCAGTGACTGCTGCTTATGATGAAAAGGTATGTGTGTCAGTTCTGAAACTATATCAAGTCTTTGAAAAAGCTCACTAACTCTCACTTTTGTTATCTCACAGATCACAGAACTGAAACTGTACATAGACAGTTTGGAAAAAGAGAGAGACTTCTACTTCTCTAAACTGCGTGATGTAGAGATTCTCTGTCAGAACCCTGACACAGATAACTTACCTGTATGCAAAAGCTTCCTCATCCATCGCCTTTCAAAACTCCATTAATGTCTTCTGTTATATTCAATAATCACTCAAATCTTTTTTTGGTCTTTTGCAGCTTGTTGGTTCCATTAAAAGGATACTCTACGCAGCAGATGGAGAAGACGTTGGAGGAGGAGGAGCAAAAGCAACAGAGACACAGACCTTAAGCCCTATTGCTGAATCATCTTCAGAAGAGAGAAGGATCAGTGGATTAGAGTCGCAGAAGAGGAAACTCATAGTGAATCACGACGTGGATGTTGCAGCGGTTACAACTCTCTCTCCAAGGCAACGCCTCTCTGATTCTACTGATGTCAAATGCAGTGGATCCTCTCCTCTTTTAACTTGCTGAATCAGAACAAAAATATAAAAACGATGAATTTACTTACTTATGTCTCTCTCGGAGCAATTGTTCTTATGTTTGAAAAAATCCCCATCACTTCTTTATTATAAACCCAAAATATCATACATGTGATGATGTTTTATGATCCTTGTGTTATAATATGTTTTGGCTACTGTTAAAAAAATAACTGCGGAGTTTTAGCTGATAACTCAAGAGTTTGACGACACATCTTATTGATTGGTAGCTGTGTTGAATGATTAAACTGGTGCAAAATCTCAGAATGCTTCCGATGTTAAAGCCTAAGGCTCAGGCTAAGCCAATCAATCTTTGAAATTTTTTAGAAAGACGTAAGTGAGAACCGGAAGTTTCGCCAATCCGACTATAATTATAATCCGCTCTTTAGAAATTTTTCTTTTATAAATTTATTTTACTGTTTCTACAAGTTATTTTCCCCCTCCCATAAACTATCTTACAGCAGTTGAGTTCTTATCTTAATAATGAACCTAAAGCCCATGCAGGTATGTTTCTTCTGTTTATGTGTATTTTGGTGTACGATAAAGATTGTAATTTGATTTTAGTTAAAAATAATAAAAGGAAATGGACAACAAGAAAAGACAAGAGAAGGATGGATCAAAAGTAGTGATGGTTGAGACAACGGAGCAACGTTCTTCTGCGGGTAAAGGCCCAGAGCAGAGGAAAATAGAGGTGGTTCACAAGTCTCACCCCAAAACTAGTGGTGGTGTTCTGGTCGGAGCTGCCGCCGCAGTCGAACCCACCCTTGAATCTGCCAAACAAGTCATCTCTAAAAAGTAAAACCAAAAACTTTAATCTCTGTTTTCGAGATAATTGTATAAATTTCGTATATACTCTTTTGTAATCCCATGATAATCAGAACCTCTATTATCCCCTTGTTTTCACCCATTTGATTTAATCCCTTCTTATCTATATTAATAACTTAAGGCACACGAAACTCTGACATACCATTCACACAATCTTAAATTGGTTCCATTCCATCCATATATATTGTCATTAAAATGTTTCTATGCGATAGTTCCACATTTGTATTTTTTTTTGTTTGAAAAAACGTTCCACATTTGTATATTGCTATTAAAAACTTTCGAACTGATTAAAAAAACCTTTGAACTTTATAAAAAGTTAAAGTTGAATAAAGTAACTCCAAATCTTTATTCTTATGGAATAATTCAACATGGCAGAGCCTTATTTCCTTCCTTTTGTTGTGCTCTTGTTCTTGTATTTTATTGTAAGAAAAGGGTTGTGTTCTTCACCACCAACAACATAACTATCCCAAAATTCTCAGCCTATGTCGACTTATTAAATATACTTTTAAAGAGATAGCAATGGTAAATTGGTGGTGGTGGGTGGTGATGCTGCTAGCTAGGACTGGGCATTTTATCCGTTAAATTTGATTCGATTCGTTATTCGTTACTATTCGATCCGAAAATTCAGAATATCCGTAAGCTTTCGAAGCAAAGCAAATACTAAAATTCAATATCCGTTAAAATCGAAGCAAATCACAAATATTAAAATTTTGGGAAGCAAATATCCGATCCGATCCGTCAATATATAAGTATATGTATATTTTGATTCTATTTAAAGTTTTAAATGTATAAAATTATATAATTATTAGTCTAACATATGATTTGATAGATTATATTCACATTATTACTTATATAAAATTATTACATAAAAGGAAGAGAAAACATTTATGACAATTATAATTTTTTCTTAAGTTTTGTGTTATTATAATTTTTAACTAAGTTTAAAAATTTACAAAATATGAAGATTTACTACTTCTTTTAATTTTTATCTTTTATATCATGAAAAAATATATTTTTACAAAACAAATTTGTATCAAGTTTTTAAGATTATTTGTATTAATCAAAACAAATGAGATATCCGTAAGTATCCGCGAATATCCGCAAATATCTATTTATTTTCCGGATATCCGTTTTTCCGAATATCCGTATTTTTTCGAAGCAAAGCAAATCGAAAAATCAGATATCTGTAACATTCGAATCAAATCACAAATACCTTCAAAAACCCGGATATCCGATCCGTGCCCAGGCCTACTGCTAGCAAAATCATATACATAGAATAACATATAACAAATATGTCAGTGTCCATATATGTCTGAAGCTCTGATAAACATCCAATGAGTTATTCACATGTGGTGCTTAAAAGCTATAAAGTATAAACATATTTATTGTCTTTGACAAGACATGAGACAATAATTTAAGTCATGGGAGTTGTTACATGCTAGCAGTAACATACATATATGTATCAGATTTCTTTTCACCTTCAAGGATAGAAACAAGACAAGTACTTGAACCACATATCTTGTCTCAAAATCCTTTCATTTCAAATCAAGATTTCCCCAAAAGCTAAAAAATAATAAATTTAATGAATCAATTATGGAAAAAGAAAACCAACCACTCTTCTTCTCTCTGCTTGGGTTTCTCAAAAGGTACACAGTTGAGGTTTTCTTTCACATGTTTTACTAACCCAAAACAAAAGAAATCAGATGTTTCAGGTTTTCATTTATTTCAACCACTCTTATGTCTTATCTTTCCAATCTTATCTCCCCCAAAATCTAAAGAGGTCCAAGTGTTTTCATAAGTAAACATTTGACATATCAGAGGAGAGAGAGATAGGTAGAGATACTTTTTACTTATCACTATTACTGATGGTTGTTTATCAGTCAATTCTAACCTCTAAAACCCTACCCTATATTGCTTCAACTAGTGTTTGTTGAGATTACAAGGACAATGTAATCTTTACTTTATATTTTTGAACTCTCTCTCTCTTCTACATTTTTCTTCAACATAATCAGGTAGCATAATCATGTATGGATACTAGAATTTTAACAGATAGAGTTAGCTTCGGAACTAGCTTTTAAACACAAAATGTTTTTGCTTAAGATTGTAGCCATAACCGATGATGATGATACCCAAAATAGAGATTGAACTCATGTTCTTCAAATTTGAAACATTTAATAAATGAAAAGTACTAGCGAGGACTACTAAGCACATTGAGAAACATACGGTTTATTGAAGGCAACCTCATTTGCTGCTCATTCACTCTTCTCCTCTTGAGCAGAGGCTCTGGAGATAACGATGATGATACTGAATCAGCAGAGACATTCCAGGATCCATTCGAGCTGTCATCAAGGTCAAACACACCGCTTGGACTCTCCTGATGGAGCCAGTCCATCATGCTCTTCTTGCTTGGATTGTGCTCCAACAATAGTTCATAGCATTCATTGACTTTCTCCTGTGAAGTTAAAATGCTGAATCAGGTTTTGATCTCTAAGCATTTTAGTACCAATTAATACATACATACCTGATTAACTTTGAGTAGAGTCATGAGCTGAGATTGGTATTCAACTTGTTCACATGGTTTCAAATCCTTAACGACATGAATCATTATCGCAGTTGCTAACACAGAAGGGACGTAACTCATAAACCTCGTATCTGCAATCCAAGATTCCACAATTTAAGCACCAATAATCATCATAAAAAAACGGTTTATATAAATGGGGAAACCTCACCAGCAACAACGGAGATCAAAAGACGCTCACAGTCCCTAAACAAGTCCAACTGCTGGTGACATTCAGAGCCTAATCTCCGGATAATGTGATCAAAGAATGAGATTGGAGTCACAGGGTGCATCCTCCACTTGAGTGTAGACAAAACCAAAAGCTCCATTCTTTGTATGGTTTTAGCTTCAAAGACATATCTTGCTTCCTCCACCTAATAAACCACAAACAAACAAAGGAGGTTTCGTTACAAGTTGACTTTTTCAACAACAAAACAACACTAAGAAAAGAAACAAACTTGGAGATGAATGAGCAATGGGACATGAATCTCTTCAACTTTAGCAGCTAAAGACAAACAAGCCACAGCTACGAGCTGAGACATCCACGGCTTATCCGCCTGAAACTTAATGCTTGTGATAAACCTATCGAAGTAGTTCACAGCAAGCAGAGCCGTCGATGAAGCGAACCCGTAACGAGATTTAACCCTAAAAAACCAGTCCAAAGCCTCTTTTCTACAAGAGACCAGACGCTCGTCTAGTGTTTGGTGGCAAGGGTAGTAGTAATTCGTTTCGTTTTCCTTTGAGATTAGACTCTGCAACTCATCGTCGTCCCATAAAAACATATCCTTTAGCGGTAAAAACTGAAACTTTACGACGCTTTCGTCAGATTTCTCGAGAAAATCATCGTTCCCCACGAACCCACCACACTCTTCCTCGCAATAGAGCACATCAAGCGCACAAAACGGTGCGTTTTGACCGGTTTGTGATTCTTCTTGTTCTTTCTCCAAAGCCATCTTCTTTCGAGAAGAGTAGACTGCAGATGTCTCTGTTCATTCTGCCATTGGAGCTGGTTTCGTCGACAGATTCTAGAGTGAAGAGAGAACGAGGAAAAGAAAGAGAGAACAAGAGACCGGACAAAAGCCAAGAAAGCGAATGGTTTTTAATTTTATCTTAACGCTTTGTCTTTTTTATTTGTTTTAATTTTCTTCTTCCTCATCTTTAGTACTACTGTATGGCGCGCGAGAACTTTTATTTAAATTTATAATTCACAAATTCATTTAGGAAAAAAATAAATAAATACAGAGAATCCCTCCTGCGTTTATTTAATTTATGATAATATTTAAATTTTATATATTTTTGAAAAAATTGTTTGTCTAGAGGTAAACTCTGAACATGTCAGGAAAGTAGGAAATTCTAAATACGGGGTAATTTCATTTGTATAAGATACACGTATTTTAGGCAACATGTAGATTTTTGGATGTATATAAAGATTCGTAATATGAATCTAATTATTTTTGTTTATCAAAAATAAACAAATAGAAAGAATCTAACTATTTTATTGGTCTTCGTATTTACTATAGTCACGTCTTTCTTGATACATAGCTTTGCAGATTCAGTGTGGTGATATTGTGGTCCATTGGTATTGTACATAAGATTTAAAGCAAAGAAAAAAAGAAAGGAGAAAGAGTCGTTCCATTGAAATGATGGATGATTATTAAGATATCTTTTTAAAAGGCGACTATAATATTTGTGCCTCTCTGGTTTATATGCTTAAAACTCGGACTTAATTCCCTAAAAGGGGAATAGCAATTAGCAGATAGTTGTTTGATATATACTCTGTCATTAAAATTAAATTTGATTATCAGAAAATGATGTTTTAAACTTTAACAACCACATTACTGTGAAAATACATTGAACTAGTTTAACAAAAGTATATAATTAGAGGGTAGAACACATAGTATACTCCACAGCTAGTCAACTAGTATCTTTCTTTTCTTTTTTTTGAGCAAACTTCTTTTTTTTAGTATCTTTCTGATTACTTGTAAGCAGATGTTTAGATTTTTATTGATATATAATGATGCATGAATATTTAAATCACGAAAGGGAAAGATGTGAGGCCGCTGGTAACAAGCAGCGATGTCTGAATCTGTGAAGATTATTACAAAGTTCGATAGCGACTTCTCATTTCCAGCTTTCACATCTCTTATATTTTGCTTCTACTAAATGTCCCCACCTCTCTGCATTTCTATCTTTATCCTTTTATACGATGGAAGCTGTAAACTACTCGATGTAAAGTGTGAAACTAATGTACTAATATTTTCAGTTAAAGGCATCAAATAATATAGTTAGATATGACTTCAATTGGGAGATATGGTCAAAGAAAATATAGCAAGAAATGATGTCAAAGAAAAATAGAAACTGATAAAAAAAAGTAAATAGAATGTCAAACCGGAAATAAGCATTTCCGGTACTAGTTACTCCAGAGATATTACATATATTCCAGGAATCATAGATAACTAAGAGAACTTCACGTAAACATGGTTCACATCAAAGGCATAGAACGATACCAGATTCTTAGGAATTTTAAGTATGGGGTAGTAAAACATGTCGGGTTTATTGAACGGACGAAACTAGCTTTGCATCGAATGATTTGGAAATTTTTGTTCAAGTCTGCTTCGTAATCGAACTCTGAATTTCTGTTTTTCGGTTGTTTAATGAAATTTATATTTTCTAAAAGAAAAAGCATTTCCAGTACTATATGAACATACTCGTTATTTACATAATTCAATGTCAGTAACACTTAGCTAAGTTCAAGTCCTCATTTATGATTCAATGCTTCAATATCTATAAATCATGTTGTATGGAACTGAAATTAGAAGTAACAAAGAGGTGTCAGAGTATTGAAATCATCTAAAATAATGGAATTAATTGATCATATAATAGTCAAACATGGAAACAGTTGTATTGTTTGGTTAGTTCACAGCATTATTATAGCTTTATCGGTTGGAGAAAAAGGAACAAACCCATTTAAATTTGACACATCCTTTTAGTTATTTTCGTAATAATATTGTCGTAATCTAATGTTAATGCATAGGATGTGACAAACTGACATAACACATTTTAGAATAAGACCACAGACTTTTGACTTTTCGTCAACAGTCTTCTTTCTTTCGGTAAATTGATTCCCTGACTACTTTTACAAATAGTTATTTTATATCAACTACTATTAACATATTCAGTTCTAATTGTTAACTGTTTAGCATAAGAAGTTAATCTAGTGCCAATTAACAGAAATAGTCAATTACGTTAGTGTTAAATGTTTATTCTTGGCCCATTAAGGCATCAATTAAAGATACTTGGGGACATTAGCATAAGACAAAGAGAGACACTACTGAGTTTGTCTTAGGCTGTGTTAGTGAGCAAGAGAAAGAGTGACATATGAATGCCAGTGAGGTCTTGTTCAAGGCAGAAAATAATCCTATACTGATCCGTTTATATACATTTTTAAATTTAATCGAAATATAATCCTTCCCAATTTGTAAAAGGTTTCGGCCTTTCAAACTCATATATGGGCTTTTAAGCAATATTTGATTCCAACCCATCTTGAATCCTTGATCGTATGGGCTTTGTGACTTTGTCCAAAGAAATTTCAGAGATTATTTATCCACTCATTAATGCTCTTCGTCTTTTATATTTTCCACATTATTATATTGGGGGACAACAGGTGCACTGATGTCTCATCAAATAAGTACATAACACCCGAATGTTAAAATATTTAAAGAGGATAAGAATTGTCATTAAACATTAATAATAGCATCGCATATGCTCAGGTTATCTCATCCGCTGCGTATTAAACAAACATAAATGTCGAATATTCATTCATTCATAGACTACAACAAAGTCTACTAGTCTTGAAAACCTGAACTTTGACCGTTGAACACGCGAAGTAATGATTTTCCAGAGAAGAGCGTGAATAGAGGATAGAAAAAAAAGCATTAACAAAAAGTTAAAAAGTCGAAAGAATCAACGATCAGCATTAAATCACACATCGAACGGCTGCGATTAAGAAACGAAGCGCGATCGAGTGAGAGTTGGGTCTAGCGTAACGACTACGATGATGCCACGTGTTCCCTTATTTCACGGGATGGGCCGTTACTGTTTTCACTTTATATTATTCCCTCAAAAAAAAACGAAACTCAATTTTTTTTAAAAAGAGAAAAAGAAGATTAGAGAGGAAAGGAGAGGAGACGAAACCTTATCGGTGGTGATGGGCCAAGCGCCGTCGTCTACTACGGCGGAATCGAACGGAAGAGAGGTAGTAGTAGATCTCAGGTTATGGTCCGTGTCTCCGGTGATTGTTCGCGGTGGTGGTGGAGAATCGATGGATACGGGGAAAAGCGATCACGATTTCACTCTAGATCTACCAGACGAGTGCTTAGCTCACGTGTTTCAGTACCTCGGAGCTGGAGATCGGAAACGATGCTCTCTCGTCAACAAACGGTGGCTGTTCGTCGACGGTCAGAACCGTCACCGGTTATCTCTCGACGCTAGAGCCGAGATCTTCTCGTATTTAACCTCTATGTTCGACCGGTTCGATTCGGTTACGAAGCTCGCTCTCCGGTGCGATCGAAAGTCGGTTAGCTTGAGCGATGAAGCTCTGGTGGTGATCTCCGTTCGTTGTTTGAATCTGACGCGCGTGAAGCTTCGCGGTTGCCGCGAGATCACGGATCTGGGGATGGTGGAGTTCGCTAAGAACTGTGGGAATCTGAAGAAGCTTTCTGTCGGATCTTGCAACTTCGGAGCGAAAGGAGTCAACGCGATGCTCGAGCATTGTAAGCTTCTTGAGGAGCTGTCGGTGAAGAGGCTGAGAGGGATTCACGAAGCGGCTGAGTTGATTCATTTGCCTTCGTCTTCTTCTTCGCTTAGATCTATTTGCTTGAAGGAGCTTGTTAACGGTCAGGTGTTTGAGCCTTTGGTTGCTGGTACTAGAACGCTGAAGACGCTGAAGATTATTCGTTGTTTGGGTGATTGGGATAAGGTTTTAGAGATGATCGGTGAAGGAGAGAGCTCCTTGAGTGAGATTCATCTTGAGAGGCTCCAAGTTAGTGACTTTGGGCTTTCCGCTGTATCGAAATGCTCAAAGGTGGAGACTTTGCATATAGTGAAGACACCGGAGTGCTCCAACTTTGGTTTGATCGATGTCGCTGAGAGATGTAAGCTGCTGAGGAAGCTTCATATTGATGGTTGGAGGACTAATAAGATTGGTGACGAAGGTCTGCTGGCTGTAGCTAGGCACTGCTTGAACTTGCAGGAGCTCGTGCTGATCGGTGTGAACGCAACGCACAAGAGTATATCAGCGATTGCTTCGAACTGTGAGAAACTCGAAAGGCTAGCGCTCTGCGGGAGCGGGACCATAGGGGATACGGAGATTGCTTGCATCGCTAAGAAATGCGGGGCGTTGAGGAAGTTTTGTATCAAAGGATGTCCGGTTTCGGATCTAGGGATCGAGGCGCTCGCTGCGGGTTGTCCTAACCTGGTGAAGCTGAAGGTGAAGAAATGTAAAGTGGTGACTGGAGAGATTGGAGAGTGGCTTCGGGAACAGAGGAGGACGCTTGTGGTGAGTATGGATGGTGATGAAACCGAAGCAACGGTAGCGGTTGATGGTGAGAGTGAAACAGCGGTGCTGGAGGAGGCGAGGGTGGGTCAAGCGGCGGAGATTGTTGGGTCAGGTAATGGTGGTGGTGGCGGTAGCGGAAACAATGGAGGAAGTAGATTAGCGACGATTAGGTCAAAGTTTGGGTTCTTTGCTGGAAGGAACTTAGTAAGTTGCAGATTCAGGAGGTGGTCTCATCCTAATAATGACAACGGTTCTAATTCTACTTGATCAGCTTATTATAAGTTCCCTTAAAACGAAAATTGTCGAAAAAGCTTTCTACCTTCTTGTTTGATTTCTGTTTCGTCTGTAATTCTATTTCATGTGTGTGTGTGTGTGTAAGAAGAAGACTGTCAATTAGAAAAGTCCATTCCAAGGAAGAATGTTGTTTGTTTTTCCTCTGTTTGGTCAAATTCAAATGAATGTAGAACCAGCATTCATTGGATACAAATGTAGAAATCCTCTTATGTATAATTTACACTTGATTTTCGTATTTTTATTTACCGCTATGAATTATAAACTAACAGAAAAGGACAGAAAGGTAATTAAAAGCTGAAGCTTCCTAACCAACAAATTAAATTAAAAAAAAAAGGAGGCACGAAACAGAGTAAAACCTTAATTCTCGTTTCTCAGTCTCGCCGCCTCTGGAAACTCACAGAGCGACGGTCAGGTACTACTCGACTGTAAAAGCTCCCCCGTTATACTTCCACTTGTGTTGGTTATGGAGCATAAACTAGCCACTGCTGAGAAGAAAGTAAGCCGCCTCTTTCCTTTAATTTCGTCTCTTCCTTTGATTCTTATCGAAACATCATTGCGGAATATAATTTTGGCAGGTGCTAGTAGAGCTGGTGAAACTAGTGCAGAAGCAAGGTTTACAAGGCGACAACGGAGGATGGAAAGACTTTCTAAACTCTTACGATAAGAAATTAGGATCGTCTCTCAGTGATCCTTCGAGACGCTCCAATGATGTATTGGTCGCTTTTCTTTCCACTTTCAAAAAGAAGGAAGACGTGCAGGTAAACACACACACACACTAACATCACAAACATTGTTTGCATCACTTGTTCTTAGTTCTTGCGTTTGTTTATAGCTATTGGCTAGGGTTCTTCAGTGTGATGCTAATCGTAACTTGATTGAGAAATTCAAGCAAGAATCTCCTGATAAAGAGACTCCTGAGCAGGTTTCTATCATTTTTTGTTTTTTTGAGTATTATGTTTTTTTTTTCTTTTATAAGTTGTTTATAACTTGTTTGGCGTTGCAGAGGCTAGTTCGAATGACTATTACTCATCCCAGGTTCCCAATCTACTATGCTTTCCCTTCCCACGCTGAGGTAATGTGTTTCAAATGGATAAGTTAAATCTAATACAAAAGTGTTTGAGCATATGAGAGATAATGAAAGATGTTTTTGAAATTGCATCATAACAGGATTGGTTTGTCACTAAGACCGGCAAGAAGCAGTCAAAAGTGATGAAGTCAACTAGAATGCTTGCTATTGATTGTGAGATTGGTTACCTGCGAAGATGGCAGTGAAGCTGTTGTCAGGGTTGGTGCCGTTGACCGTGATTTAAAGGTTTGGATTTTGATCACAGCATTGTGATTGTCTTGTTTTTTTTTTAATTAACCAGATGAAACTCATGGATCAGGTGGTTCTTGACAAATTTGTGAAACCGAGCCTACCGGTTGTTGACTATAAGACAGAAATTACGGGAGTTACTGCTGAGGATCTTGAGAAAGCCACTCTATCTGTTGCTGATATTCAGAAAAAACTGCAGAGGTTTCTTTCTAAAGGAACTATCTTAGTAGGTCACGGTTTGCACAATGATCTTCAAGGTTAGCTAGCAAGAAGCACCAGTTTGTCTCTCTCTATGTGTGTGTGATGATCTTGTTTTTACTGGTGCTTACGAGTTTGTTTCTATGATCACAGTGTTGAAGGTAGATCATGCCAGAGTAATCGATACTTCTCTCGTATTCAAGTATTCCGGTGCAAACAATTCTCGAACACCTTCTTTGTTAAATCTATGCAAGGCAAGCATGTGAACCCTTTATTACTTTTGTTCTAACTTTTTAGAAAATGAATTCTCGAGTTAGGTATAAGATTTGATAAATCATGTTGTGGTGTAATTTTCTCCAGTCTGTTTTGGATGAAGAACTGCGAATGGTTGGTGCTGCTCACAACTGCGTTCACGACGCTGCCGCTGCTATGAAGCTTGTACTTGCTGTTGTGGAGAAAGGAGTGGAGACTTCGATTCCACAAACTGAAGAAGTAAGACGGATTTTTTTACTTTTCAAACAAGTTCCAAATAAAAAATGTATATAGTAGATATATAGTTTCCTGAAACACGATGCATCCTATGTCAGATGTTGGAGGTTGTGAAGACAAAGCATGAGGCTAAGAAGGCAAGTCTCTATCTTCATAAGATACCTCACAATGTTCCCTCTCAAGAGTTAAAAGGAGTTATTACGGGAGATTTCAAAGTCGAGGTTAAGGTAATGTTATTAGTATAAACCCCACCCCCAACATGCTTAATCTTTTCCTTCTCATGAGGATCATTCATGTTTTGTTTTTTTGAGCAGCCACCAAAGAAGCAAGGAGGTTATTATAGCGCAGAAGTTGAGTTTAGTAGTCAAGAGGAGGCAAATCAAGCTTTTGATAACGTTGATGGAGATATCGTTAAGGTACTTGATATCATCTCTCTCTCTCTCTTGGGTCATGTTCAGGATCTGTAGCTATCTTTAGAAAATCGATAATGATTCTTCTGCTGTTTCTTTCTACTAGGATACAATGGGTTTGTCACAGAAAATGGTTGAGTTTAAGCTGAGTTCTGGATCAGTATCTAGACTATACGTTCGTAAAAATGTTCAAGATGGTGAAGTCTCTGATGCCAAGAAGAGAAGCAACACAGAGGAGAACAATGCGAGTTCTAAGAGACAGAAGAGGGAGAATGATTCTGATGAGATCAGAGAAGGGAATGTAAACCATGGCAGCAGCCAAGGGAGCAGCATCAGTGAAAATCATATAAAGGAAAATGAAGAACTGAAGGAGAAACTCAAAGCTACGGTTGAGGAAAATGAAGAACTGAAGGAGAAACTAAAAGCTAAGGAACGCGAGGTTGAGGCTCAAGATAAGATGATAACTAACCTCAAAAAGAAACTGAAGAAAAAGTGAAAAACTAACGTTTAATCAAATCATTCATGTCAGATACTATTGTCTTCCAAATTTTGTTTTCAAGATAAAAAGTGAAGAACTCATGAGATTTTGTATTGTATACGATGAAGCCAATGCACACCAAACAATTTCTTTTGATATCTACGGTGGAAAAAAAAAAGAATATGAAAACTCAGCCTATTTGTTTTATATCCTTCAACGAGTTGCTGATGATTTGATACCATCAGAAGCTTTCGGTTCTTGTTTCCCCTCAGAGTTATTGCTCTTTGATCCTCTTTGCTTACCAGAGCGCTTTTCCATTGCTGGTTGGTTGTTTGAGGGGTCTCGCCATGGTGTCCTCTTTGATGGCACAGTTATGTCCAAAGGAGACTTTATGATCCAGCTGCTTGCAAGTAGAAAGATGCAAAGTCAAGATCACATTTGCGATGAGAAATAAGTGTAAGTAGTGGAACAACAAAATTACCCAGGTGGGAATTTGCTATCAGCTCTGGCTTCAACCCTGAGCCACCAAAGCAAGACACTACGGCCGCAGCTCCCCAGTGGTTCCACCATGGAAGGATCCTTAACCAGAGACAACGGACCATCATAAAATTCTTCATCACCACCATCAAACAAGATGTTAACATCTTTAACCCATGTCGGTTTATCATCAACCGCTTCCTTCCAAAGCAACCTAGAGTTCAACACAAACCCTGACCACTCCATCTTACTAGGCATCATCATCACAGCCGCTTTGTCACCAACATAAACTCCACTCTTTGTTGCATAAGGCTGCGTGTTAAAAACATGCCAACCCACTAGCTTCCCAGACGAATCACAACTAGGACCCTGGATCGGCATCCCTTCTCGATCCGTCGTCTTCAACACCGATGACAACTCATCAGCGTTACCAGAGTGAGCAAGTATCCCAACAGACAAAGCACCAAACCACCTCACATTCTGAATCTCATCGAAAAACTCCATGCTATGCATGTTGCTATCATCAACAAACACGACAACCCCATCCAACTTCTCCTCCCTCACGATCCTCAACCCCTCAACCCTCATCTCACTCTCCATCCTCCTTCGATCCTCCCAAGTGTTCGGCATCTTCTTCTCGAATCCAACGTGAACCGTCTTCTTGATCAATCCCGATCTCCCGATTAAGGAAGCCGTCTCGTCGCTCTTCCCGCCGGCTTCCACCACGATCCACACCACGTCGTAAGGCGCGAGCATCAGCGAGTGCATGACTCCCGTCAGATGAAGCGCCTGGAACGTACGTACGTAAGTCGGCGTCACCGCGATCACAGTCTTCGGGGGGCTCCTCGCGCTCGCGCCGTAGTAGAGCGACTTCTGCTCCTCCTGCACTCTCTGGAGAAGCTGGTGAGCTCTCATGACCTCGATCGGGTTCGGGTGAGGCCACGGACGGATCCGGATCCCGTGTCTTCCCACCACCACTCGAGAGCTCTTCTCCGTGACGTTAGGCTTCACCTGGAGAAGATGATGGTTTACCCCGCCCGTGGTGGAGTATAGATTGGTGACGGAAGTGGAGAAGAGGAAGAAGAGGACTAAGTGGCTGAATCGGAACCCTAGAATCAAGCTGATTAAGCAGCAGAGACAGTGGATCAGTAGCCAGAAGATTGAGGATGGAGATGATGATGATTTGGAGGGGATGAAACCTCCGTCGAATGACGACGGATCCAACGATCTGAAGGCGGTTCCTCGGCGGTTCAAGTAACTCGATCGAAATGCAGAGAGGAGCTTCATCTTCTTCTCTCCTTTCTCAACAGTTGAGAGTGAGTATAATAAAAGAGGGAAAAAAAGTTTGTTAAGAATGATTAAAATAATTAATTACTTTGCGTAATTTAATTATCTTAATTAATTGTTGTGGTTGCTCGCCCCTCTGGTACAACGGACATACAATATTTGAAAAAATGGAAATCGAAAAGTAAAAGCAATGTTGGATATATATGTAACTGACGGTACACGTGGCTTGAAAAGTTGATAGGGAGGTTAAAGCGTTAATGTCGTGAGATTATAAGGTGGAGTGATGATTAAGGAGGTGATTTGGGGGTAAAGCACGTGTTTAATGAGCGGGATGTGACGCTAAATGATTGGTTGCTGGGTTACGTCAGCAGTCAATGCAAGAATAAGAGTCGTATCGTACGATTGTGGTTTGTTTCTGTTGAAGTTTTATTTCTAAGCAAAAGCTACGTGTGGATTAAAGCACATAATTTCTACATATTTATACAAATATCATCAATAAAATGGAAAATCTTACTATTATAAAAGTCACAAAAGGTGTTAGGACAAATTGATTATTTAATATTTTTTTTTTCGTTTACAGCTGTGTAATAACGAATATATTATTCGTACGCAGTCTATGACGATTAATAAGCTGGATTACAAATTCAATGCCATATTATAAACCCATGCCTTAATCTTTATCAATAAGGCCCATTAAGGCCCAAAACAAATAGAACCACAACTTTTAAACAATTCGCTTCGACCCCTAATTTATGGCGGCGGCGGCGATGTCTTGGGCCACCGTCGTCAGTTCATGAAACCCTGGAATCTATCTCTTCTCAGATTTCTCCGGACCCGAGACTCTCCCCTCTCACGAATCCGAACAATGACACTTACATCGAATCCATCGCAAGTGCGAGACGATCTCCTCTGCTCAGATCAGCAGCCGCAGCAGGAGATTGAGAAGCCGGTGGAAGAAGCAGCACCAGCAAGCTTGTGCACTCCGGGTCGGGTTTCGAGCATCGACACAAGGGTGGAGCAGGCTTGGGCCCACTGGAAGAAACTGGGTAGACCGAAGTACATCGTTGCACCAATGGTGGATAACTCAGAGCTGCCGTTTCGATTGCTCTGCCAGAAATACGGAGCTCAAGCTGCTTATACGCCGATGCTGCATTCCAGGATCTTCACCGAGACTGATAATCGGAACAAGGAATTCACCACTTGTAAGGTATAAGATTTTCAATTGGTCGTTTTTGAAACCGTGGTTTACTTAAATGTTTTTTTTTTTCAAATGGCAATAAAATTGTAGGAGGACAGGCCATTGTTTGTGCAGTTCTGTGCTAATGATCCTGATACTCTCTTGGAAGCTGCCAAGAGAGTCCAACCTTACTGCGATTATGTTGATATCAATCTTGGGTAACTTCAATTGTATCTCTCTTCACATCTTGTTTTATTAGGATTCTTCGATAAAGACTGAATTTTTTTATTGCATCACTATTCAAGTTTTGTTAGTTCAGCCATACTTCAATGATTTGGTCCGTGGATTCAATGAGTGTTAGTTAGTTGTTTGAATCTTCAATAAAGATCCAATTTTTTTTTTATCGCAGCACTGTTCAAGTTTTGTTAACTCAGTGATTTGGGTCCGGTGATACTGGAAACGATAGAGTACAATGATCTTAGGAGTAGTTTGAACCTTGGGCTATTGAGTAAAGATCCTTTGGGTTTTTTTTTTTTTGGTTCCAGGTGTCCTCAACGTATTGCGAGGCGAGGAAACTATGGGGCATTCTTGATGGATAACCTTCCTTTAGTGAAATCACTTGTTGAAAAGTTAGCTCACAACCTCACTGTTCCCGTCTCCTGCAAAATCCGCATTTTCCCAAACCTTCAAGATACACTCAGCTACGCCAAGATGCTTGAAGACGCTGGTTGCTCTCTGCTTGCAGTTCACGGCCGGACCAGAGACGAGAAAGACGGCAAAAAGTTTAGGGCCGACTGGGGCGCCATCAAGGAGGTGAGAAACGCTCTGAGAATCCCTGTTCTAGCGAATGGGAACGTGAGATGCATTGAAGATGTAGAGGACTGCATCAGAGAGACGGGTGTCGAAGGTGTTCTTTCCGCCGAGACGCTTCTTGAAAACCCTGCGGTGTTTGCCGGGTTTAGAACAGCTGAATGGGCTGAAGATAATGAAGGAGGAGAGGGATACGTCGATGGAGGGTTGGATCAGGGAGATTTAGTTGTTGAGTATTTGAAGTTATGTGAGAAGCATCCGGTTCCATGGAGGATGATTCGTTCCCACGTGCATAAAATGTTGGGAGATTGGTTTAAGGTTCATCCACAGGTTAGGGAGCAGCTCAATGCTCAGAACATATTGACGTTTGAGTTTCTGTACGGTCTTGTGGACCAGCTTAAAGAGCTTGGAGGACGAGTTCCGCTCTACAAGAAAAGGAAGATAGATCCTTCACAAGTGGCTACACCAAAGGGTTTAGAGAGTTGAACCTATACGTTATTGATTCATTGGGACTTTTATGTTGTATCATTGTCCGAATACTTTTTGAAGTAAAACTGTCGCTTATAAACTACTCCATCCTATTCATACGTAACTTTACATATTCTTTTGTTTCAAAAAGATCTATGTTTTATATTTTTAACGCATATTTTATTTACTAATTGTAAATTTTAGAAAACTTAATTGTGTTTATTAAAATTCTTATTGGCTTATATTTATAAAAAAAATCATAGAAATTATGCATATATAAATGAGATTTAATATATTTTATTAATACATGTGAAAAATCAAAAATATATAACATTTTGATACGGAGTTAGTGAATTGTTTATTACTCTATCTCTTGCAAAATATAACATATTTTAAGATTTTCAAACTTATTAAGAAAACACATTAAAATCTAGTTTTTCTTTTTCATTAAAACCTAGTTATAAATGCATAATTTTGTAGTTTTGTATTTCCTATATTTTTTAACTAATAAAATTTTAATAAATGCAATTAATGTTTTTGAAACATAAAGTTTTTCATTATTAATTGATATAAGGTATACTGAGAGAGTAGTATCTAGTGAAACTAAAAAAAATGAAGTTTTTGTTTTTGATAATATGTAGGTTGAATTTGGTAATTTTGATTAGTTCGGTTTGTTTGATTATTCGATTTAAAACTTAGTTAATTTGGTTTGTAATTTGGTTAGTTTGGTTCCAAATTTATCTAAATGAATTTAAGAGTAAGTTTATTTTTTAAAAGATTTAATTGATTGAATTTTACATGACCAAAGAGTTGAAAATTACAGTAGGAGTACTAGGAGAGAAGATATAAAGATAGAAAGCAAAAAAGTTTTTATTTTACTCAAACTCCTCCGCGATTGACGTTGTCAACCACCAGGGTCCACCACCGTCTCTCTGTGTTGATTGTCTCCACAAGATTTCAGCGCACATTTTACTCAAGGCGACGGAGAAGCAGAGCGTTTCTTACGATTGCGACAGAACTGCGTGCTGTTCTTATCCATCCTCTCCAACACGTAGTGCGCAAGCATGTCGTTAGATTCCACGAGATTCTCCCGACAAAGAAACTCATCGCCACAAAGTCTCTCGATCTCCCTGTAGTAATCGTGCACGAACACGTGCGTCTTGGGATTCCCTCCGGATCTTTTGCTCCGAGCGAGAACCGCCGCCGTGAAAATCGACGACATCCTCCCCGGCACGTCTCCACCGTCGCCACGTGGCCCATCGACCAAGATCACATCCCAGTCGAGATCGTAGACGTGGTTCGGCAGATCGTTGAGACCGAGTTTGCAGTCTGAGAAGAGGAGATTCTGCACGGGGCGACACTCGTTCCTCGCCGCCTCTTTGACCGCGGAGACGAGCTCGCGCGCCTCGCGAGCCTTCGTCGTGTACTGAACGTCGAAGACTTCGATCTCCGGGTGGATCTCTTCGAAGTAGGCCGCGTAGTAACGGTTCTCCTCGATGTACACCGTCCGTCCGTTGTGGTTAAGAGATTTCCAGAGGAGGGTCTCGTGCGTCAGGCCGAAAACGAGGAGGTTGCACGGCGGAGCGCAGCGGCGGAGGACGTCGGAGATCGATTTCATCTCTCCGTGCGACATGTGGAAGCTGTCGTTGGATCTCGACGCGTAGTGGAGCAGGGCGTTGACGGCGCTCGTCGGCAGTTGAGAGGTCGAAGGAGGGTTGGAGACGGCTGAGTTGACGACGGAGGAGACGGCGGAGCTGGTTTTGGAAGAGATGATTGTGTCGGTGGTGTAGAGTAGAGTGAGGAGGAAAGCGATGGTGAAGAGAGAGACGAAAGCGAGAAGCCATAGACGATTTGAGCTTGTTTGTTTTTGAATGTATGGATGAACAAGTATCAGCTTCGTGTTTGTGTTCCCTCCGCTTTTCATTTTCTTTACTCTCTGTTTTTTTTTCTTTTGTTTTGATTCTATAGTGTGGAGGAAGAAGACGAAAGGAATGACTATGTTTTAAAAGTGGGTTTGGGAAGTATTAAAAATCAAATATTTGAAGTAGAACCTATCAGAGACTGACGACGATTGGTCAATATTATAATCTATAGTTATAATATTCTATGATTTAATTGATCGCTCTGGAATTTTTATTAATTTTGTGTAACCTTTCCTTAAAATATTTGTTTCGTCTGTGATATTTCTGACGGCGACATTTCTCTAATACAAATTAACAAGACAACATTTATCTATCAAGGAGATTACCTATATCACAAATTACAGTAAGCTCTCTTTTTGTCAACACACAATAAACTAAAATAAGATAAATATTGAAAATGCCACTACTTCAACGAGTTTGTTGAATTTGCAAAAACGAACATTGAAATTTTAAAACGCTGTTCATAATTTCATGTGTAGTTGTAAGACATAACTTTACAATGGTAAATAAATAAACGAGTTATATTAATCATCAACAAAATCTTTAAACTATAATGCGACTTGTGGTTTGTTGGGAAGAATACAAATTTGGAGAAACTAAGATATAATAAAACTAAACCAACAAATGTTTATTCTTGGTCATATTGATAAAGTAGTACTAAGAAAAATGTAAATAATTAAGGTGTGTGAGTTAGGAGGTGGTTGTACCGTATATGCATGGAGCTGGTGGGAGGAAGAAGAAGAAGAAGAGAGGAGAAGAGAGGTGTCGGCGTTTTGGTTACTGCATAGTGACACCATAACTAATTACAGTCCACATGTCTTTGTCCCTTCTTCTTCTTCTTTGTTTTCTTTCCTACGGAATAATATTTAAAACTAATGCATTTAAATATTATTATCATTACTAATATGGTGTTTAAAATATATATGCTCAACACAAACAAAGTAAACGCTTCATCTGACTTTTAGTTACCACATACCAGAGCCCAGAGAGACTAGGAGAAACCAGCTTTACATATCCTTTAATAAACTCACGAAACCGAGTTAAAAGAAGTTTAAAACCAACCAATTTGTGTGACAAAAAAAAAAACCAACCAATTTACCATGTGGTGTCATTATATTTTCTGTGAAGTATCAAATTCCATCTGATCAATGTATATGAATGTTCAGTGAAGAGAAAAAGAGTGCTGAACGTGTGGGACTTAAGTCTACAAATAGATGTTCACTAATGTAAATACTGTATTTTTTTTTTTTGGCAACGTAAAATACTGTCTTTATATCATTACAAAGGCTGTGTGGTGATAGTGGGAGGTTTCATCGACATTCACGAGGTTGGACTTTACCTTCCTTACTGAAGACATCCAGTTGATATAACAGGGCCCATATAGTAAAGTGTATTTTGGGGCTTTTAGTGGCCCATCTAGATTCAGGATTTGATACGTTTAGAATTAGACATTATAAAATTTACAGTCTATAATAGATCCTTTATATGCCTCTTTTGATATCCGAGGATTAGCTAGTTAAGTACTCCCTCCATTTCATAATAGTTGATGTTTTATAAGGATAATTTTGTTTCAAATTAGATGAAATTTTGAGATTTTAAAGTTATTTTAACTTTATTGGAAACTGTTCAACCAATTAGGTTTTACACTTTTTTTTGTTATTGGTTAATTGATTTTAAAATTATATCTTTAAAACATTTTTTATTAAAGAAATATAGTTTTCTTAATCTTTGTGCACTAGAGTAAAACATCAAGTATTATAGTATTATGAAACGGAGGGAGTAGTAAATAACCCACCTTTTGATGTGATACTGATGATATACGTAAGTCTAAAGTAATACTGGTGGGCGCTTCTTTTTAGAACTTATTTACAAATAATGAAGTCAAAATCACTTTCGCTCGTTTTTCTCCGTATAGCCACCCATCACTTTATTCTTTAATTGATTAAAAACAAGAAATTAGCGAAGTCTTTAAAACTCAATGTTTAAGGAAGTGACGTAAATGGAGAGTGGAGATGCTGTTTTGAGTCACACAAAAGCAGCACGCTCTGCTTATCTTGAATGATCTATTTTATAAAGAAAAGTGCACCATGAAAAAGTGAGTACCAGTAAACAATCTTTTTATCGTTTATTAAAATTAGAAAGAAAAAAACATAGAGGAGTGGGAACAAAGAGATTTTATGTGATTGGAGCCATAGTCGAAAAATGCCGTAGAACTCTCCAAACTTTGCCACAATTTCAAAATTTTCAATAACTATCACTATTAATTTTCCCCCATATCTACGTACACGACAGCAGTCTTGTTTTGTTTTTACGTTTTAGAAATTAGAACCTCATTATTGTATTTTGGTCGTAAAGATAAATTTAAGAAAAACAAATAAAAGGACCACACTTGCTTGGCTACGAGTCTAGTCGTTTCTCCACAGACCAATCAGCAACAGCTATAGCCCACTCACGGACTCACTCACACTTTCACTAGTGGCTCAAGACGCCAATTCCTACGCGCTTCAGTCCTTGCACTACCCACAGTCCCAATGCGATTCTTCTCGGAAAACATTATTTTGACCGCCTCGGGTAAAAATAAAAAAAGAACTTCTTTTTACGAAATACATGATTCTGTTAACACCAACAGCGCAGTAACTTTTACTAGATGTTTATGATAAATCCAACACTTTTCTTACTAACATTCATAATTACTTGTACTATAAGTATAAAGTTCACAAGACACGAAAAGAAAAACATAAAAATGCATATAACAATAACCAAACTTACACGTACCATGTCATTTTCACCTACCTACACAATTCAATGGAACGTTAGGTGTAATTTGCCCCGTAAGTTAGTACTATATTGTAGGCCGTTTTTATGTAGCGTAATTTTGAAAAGTTCGTAATGCTGAAAAATAATAATAATTTTATCGATCCTGTTGATACAAAAATAAATATATTCACTGTCAAGAAATATTTCACCATAAGCACGTGATCCACTTCATATCCCCAAGCTCTTTAGTCCAAGCGGACGGACCCAGAGCTTCGCAAAAAAAAAAAAAAATGTCACTGAAGCTTTTCCTCTTCTTCCTTCTCCTCCATGTCTCCGCCGGAATCTCGTCACCGGAGCCGAACTACTTCAACTCCCTGCTTCCTTCCGACGCAGTAGCTTTACTCTCTTTCAAATCCACCGCCGATCTCGACAACAAGCTCCTCTACTCCCTCACAGAGCGTTACGACTACTGCCAGTGGCGCGGCGTCAAATGCGCGCAGGGCCGCGTCGTCCGCCTCGTTCTCTCCGGCGTCGGCCTCCGCGGCTACTTCTCTTCCGCGACTCTCAGCCGCCTCGACCAGCTCCGAGTCCTGAGCCTCGAGAACAACTCCCTCTTCGGCCCGGTTCCCGATCTCTCCCCCCTCGTTAACCTCAAGTCTCTCTTCCTCAGCCGTAACGAGTTCGACGGAGCTTTCCCTCCTTCGATTCTCTCCCTCCACCGGTTGATGATTCTCTCTCTCTCCCGCAACAACTTCACCGGTCGGATTCCACCTCAGATAACCGCTCTCGACCGGTTAACTTCATTAAATCTCGAGTTTAACCGGTTTAACGGAACGCTCCCGTCGCTTAACCAGTCGTTTCTGACTTCCTTTAACGTCTCCGTTAACAACTTAACGGGCGTCATCCCAGCTACCCCGACTCTCTCCCGATTCGACGCGACGTCGTTTAGGTCTAACCCGGGGCTTTGCGGGGAGATTATTAACAGAGCTTGCGCTTCTTCACGCTCGCCCTTCTTCGGTTCAAGTAACAAAACGTCGTCGTCTTCTTCTTCTTCGTCGCAAGCTCCGTTGGGGGAAAGCGCGCAGGCGCAGAACGGAGGAGCGGTGGTTATCTCTCCGGTGGTTTCTAGGAAGAAAGGTAATAAAGAGAACGGGTTGGTTCTCGGGTTCACCGTCGGTCTCGCGTCGCTCATCGTCCTCGGTCTCTGCCTCGTCGTCTTCTCTCTCGTTATAAAGAAACAACAGAACAACGATAACGAGGTTTACGAACCGAGTCACAAAGGAGACGCCTCTTCCTCCTCACATCAACAACAACAACACCACCAGAACACAAGAGCTGTTCCAGTTCTGAATCCGAACTCAACCTCCGTGGAGAAGCTTCAGTTCCGAGCCACCACCACCACGGAGGAGCAGCAAACCCGAGTCCCGAACAGCGGGAATCTCATCTTCTGCGGCGGAGGCGGCGGCGGCGAAGGGATGTACACTCTGGAGCAGCTAATGCGAGCTTCGGCGGAGCTTCTGGGGAGAGGATCGGTGGGGATAACGTACAAGGCGGTGTTTGATAACCAGCTCATCGTGACGGTGAAGAGGCTAGACGCGGCTAAGACGGCTGTGACGAGCGAGGAGGCGTTCGAGAACCACATGGAGATTGTTGGTGGGCTCGGACACCAGAATCTTGTTCCGATTAGAGCTTACTTTCAGTCTAACGGAGAGAGACTCATCATCTTCGATTACCAACCCAATGGAAGCCTCTTCAATCTCATTCACGGTACGCTCATCTTCTTTTTAGGGTTTTAGTTTTAAACTCAGCGAGTCACCACCACCGAGTTGAGGATTTACTTACTTTAATTATTCACCTTTTAATTTTGAAAAAAAAATGTGGGTCATTAGTTTAGGGTCTTAATCATGATGACGTGACAAATCGTATGTTGTTTTTGACTATAGTACTTTATTTTCAAGCTTAAACCCTAAAGCACGAAGGAGTCTTTCTGTGTGGCGGGTTTTGTGCACAGTTTAATAGTGAACCTGATGAACTGAAGCTGACCACACAGCGACAATCGCGGGTCTTACTTTTTGTAATAATGTATTTTTAATAAAAAGTTTTTGTTCGTTTGCTCTTTTTTTCCCTCTGAAGTCTTCGTTGAAATTACTTAACACTAGTGGAAGAAGACAGAAACCTGGTGGAACTCTGTGCTGTTTTTTTCACGTGAAATCTCATCTTTTGCCATCACTCTGTCTCTACACCTTTGCGTTAGTGCTTATATGCAAATATTAAACAAATAAATTATTTTTTTTACATGCACTTGTGATGACCCTTAGAAATTACATTAAGAATGTTTGTTTTCTGTTGCTCCCATATTGCTGCTCCATGGTTAGGACCAAATGAGACTAATATTCCAATATTTCCACAGGTTCTAGATCCTCAAGAGCAAAACCATTACATTGGACATCATGTTTGAAGATCGCAGAAGATGTAGCTCAAGGCTTATATCACATTCACCAAACATCGTCAGCATTGGTCCATGGAAACCTTAAATCAACAAACATCCTCCTCGGACAAGACTTCGAAGCTTGTTTAACTGATTACTGCCTCAGCGTCTTAACAGATTCCTCTTCTTCTTCTAATGATGATGATCCTGACTCTTCCTCTTACAAAGCCCCTGAGATCAGAAAATCATCTCGTAGACCAACTTCCAAATGCGACGTCTATTCGTTCGGTGTCTTGATCTTTGAGCTTTTGACCGGTAAGAACGCATCTAGGCATCCGTTTATGGCTCCTCATGATATGCTTGATTGGGTCAGAGCAATGAGAGAAGAAGAGGAAGGTGCAGAGGATAATAGGCTTGGGATGATGACTGAAACAGCTTGTCTTTGCCGTGTGACGTCACCAGAGCAAAGACCGACGATGAAACAAGTGATCAAGATGATTCAGGAGATTAAGGAGAGTGTTTTGGCGGAAGAGAACGATCCTTTCCAGTGAAACGAATCTCGTATGGCTTCCTCCTCCGACCACTTTTCCCAATGGAGGGGGTTAATTTAGTCAAAGGAGAATATAGTGCGTAGTAGATGTAATTTTCTTAGGATGTGGGGTCGGATTTGCAACATCGTTGAACTTTGCAGAGCAAAAGTCAAACAGAGATGCTTTTTTTTTTGTCTTTTCCGTAGATGACCTATGAAAGTTGGAAACCAAATGCGTTGGCAAAATATAAAATTTTAAAATTGAGCAGTGCAATGCAAGTACGTGGTTGAATACAAAATAAAAATTATACAATTGAGCCCATTGGTCTAAGAATAAAAGCCCATATCAAAGTTGCAGCTAACTTACAAGGCCTAGTTCGATACATCCGGTCCATTGATACGAATATTTTTGTAACCACTATTGGCTTATATGGAGTATGGACCCTCGCAACAATCTAATTTATATAGATACACCAAAGATTTTTTTTGTTATTTTAAACTTTCTAGTGTTATCATCGTTTACTATCTATGATCTATCTAGTGGATTCGTATATTGAAACTGTGTTGACTTACTGTTACTCTGATATTCAGCCGCCTCGTGGATTCAGAAATATCTAGAAAGATTTCTTTTTCCACGATTTAAGGCAGCCTAATAAATTACGTTTCTGTTTTTTTTTTTTTGTTAAGTACGTTTCTGTTTGCTACCTAAGCTGTTAAAGTGCTAAGCATTTTTTTTAGCATTAGTGGTATTATGTATACCAGGACATCTTACATTGCGAGATTTAAATTTTTAGGATGCGTATTATTTATTGAAGTAAACGGTAAAGTATATGTTTATTTCAAGGGGGTATATAACAACAACGATATAAAACAACATGATATTTAAATAAATGGCAACCCCATTTTTAAAAATAAAAATAAAACCTAAACAAAGTGGTCCATTTTCTATTAAAATGAATTGATTTTTCTATTTTTGCTTTTCCGTGGTAATTGGCGCCATGTTCACGTGCCAACTGGGTCACAGCTAAAAGTTTAATTGTTATATATCACATTTTCCCTACGAACTTCTATCTATTGAAATTATTTGTTTTGTAAATGTGAATATTAAAATTTAAACCAAAGTCGTGGGAACAATCCAAATATCCTACCCTACATATTTTTTATAACACATATTTCATTATTATTAGTCTATTTAAATAAATCTTTTGCGTGTAACGATTACCGAATGAGCGTCGAATTATTATGAAAGGAACATAAATTGTTACTTAACATCATTATATATTTCCTTGTCGGCACAATAATTCTTTTATATTATCGGAATAATCGTAATATACATATACGCTTACGTTTATATATCGAGGACCACCGAACAAAGTTTGGAAAACATTAAAGAAAATGCCTTATTAATGTGTCCATTTGTAAAATTGTGACTTACGGTATAATAGTAGATGGGTTCACATCACAAGAATATTATTGAAATCGTGAAGAAAACGAGTCAAGAGAGCAGCAACATCATATAATATGGTTCAGCTTACTAATATTTAAGATTATAGTCTAATCATGTATAAGCTGTCGATAACCCATTAGAATAAAGATCATTATCCATATAAATTTTGAATCAAGAAAATACAACTCGACACTCCTGAAAATAACATAAAACAATTATTGGAAGATCGCTTCAATCGGGGATTGACATATTGCTAATCTTAAACAATCTCCCACCTGCTGTATGTAGAAGTGGGCGCGGAGCGGATATCCAGAATTTTAAAAATATTTGTGATCTAATTTATCCGTATGAATAATCATTTTTCTGATCCGATCGGATCCATTACGTTTCGGATATCAGGGATTACGAATATCCGAAAAACCGTCATATTTTTTAGATATCTGATTCGATCCATCAATCCGTTAAAAAATAATAATTATATTCATTTTTAAAATAAGTTAAAAGAAAAAGATAATCTTACTATAAAATAATAATAATTCATTACAAAATATTTTAAACATGGGTACTTTAAAAAAATTAATGACCAAATAATTAATTTAGTGGATACAAAAACTAAAAATCTATATAGAAATAAATTATATATAATTTTATATATACATATATATGCATATGTACATTACGGATCAAATCTGATATTCATTTTTAAAAAACTGAGTATTTGCGATTTATTCCTTATTTGACGGATATTGAATTTTAGTATTTGTTTCGATTCGTAGAGTTACGAATATCAGAATTTTTCGAATCGAATCAAAACGAATAACGTGTCGAATCAAATTTTAATACCCACCATGTAATATCCACAGATTATAGTTTACCAATTACTTTATGTAAGTTTTTATATTTGTGTAAGTTATTTACGATAGATAAAGACAGCACCGAGAACCAGTTATAACTCGTAATCTATTTTTTTTGTCTCTTATTTATGATCTTAATATCTTTGTTCTGGATTTATTTTCATTATCTCGTACGTTACATTTTCATTTCGTGGGAAATTCACCAGAGAATGTTGTCATTGTTTTGGTGAAAACTTATAGATGCTCCGATTCTTTTAAATCTAATCAATAATTTTTTTTGGAAGTTCGGATTTAGAAAAAAAAATAAGAATTAAAAAATAGCAAACAAATCAACAGAAAAAGAAAGAAAACAAGTGATAATATCATTTTATTTGTTTGTATTATTTTAAAGTTGATTTAAAACGAACTAGAGGAGAAACTAAATCATTATATTAATAATTTTTTTTGGGAAATGCGTTGTCGTGACAAAATTATCGGAGAACATAATCTATCATTAATATGCTGACTATTGTTAGTGTTATTATGTTCGTATAGTAATATTTTGTTGATCATGCATTGTTTGAAAACAAAATTATTAACTCGTAATGTTACTTTTCTATGTTTCCAAACACTTTGATTGCTTTGGTATGTTTGTATAATAACATTCTCAATGACCATTATTAGTTTAAGTGGATGGAAATACACCAAATATATACCGAAAGTAACCCTGAGAATATCAAAAAGAGAAAACTGGGAAACATGACAAAACTGATAATAACGGGGGAATGAAAAGGACAAGAAGGACAATGCATAATACGTGTCGTAATTTGAGTACACAGAAAGTCAATTCCTAACGGTATCCAGTCACCGACCACCGACCTAACTTTCTTCTCCACTACCCCTATTCCGTATCTCGTAGGTATTTTAAACACCGTGTACTACTACTATATAACTCCACGTACCGTAACACTGTTCCAAAATGGTGTCATACATAGTACATACACAAATTTTGGCCGTAATAATTTCGAGAATGGTGTACATAATAAATTTTAAATTGATATAATCATATAATTTAATAATGTAAAAATATTGATTTTTAAATAATATACTAAAATTTATTTTCTAATTTAAACTTTTTGTATTTTTGTTTACATCTTTATTGATTAGCAAAAATATTGCTGAATTGTTTTTAAAACGTTATTCTGGTTATGATGTAAATAATGTTATATTATAATTTGTTTATAATATTATAATATATCAATTTATTATTAAAATTTATTAAAAATAAGCTAAGTATTTATAATAAAATTAGTATATTTTAATAAATTTTAGTTTTCACATTTAAAATAATTAATTTAACTACTAGTGTTTGTTTTTAAAGCAAAAAATAATATCATATAAAATATTTTAGTTAACATAATATGTATTTCGATATTCTGTAATTAAAAAAAAGTCTACAGTTAGTTAATTTTTTCATATTTTACTTATTAGTATTACAAAAATAAAAATACTTATTAGCGATATTTACAATCAAAGTTTTTATCAAAAAATTAGGAGAGCCCACTTAAAAAACGTTTTCTGAAATATTAATACACTTCTGCACAAGAAATATTTATCTGTTTAAAATTATGTATTTTCCAAATAATTAATAGGTTTTAGTTAGCTTTTTTATATGTTTAGTGATGAAAGTACTTATGCTCATTGAAAGGCTCTTTTTAAGATAAAATTCAAAAATGTATATTATATATATAAAAAGGAAGTCATGAATACAAAAAGAAAATGGTCTTCATATGACTAACCGATTTGATATTTTCCACAGTGCTTTTAGCCTCGTATTTTCTTATTGCGTAATAATTATTTTCATGTTCTAATTACAACATTGCGAAAGATTTCAGTTAATAATCAAGAAGGTTTTGTTCATGAAATATAACTTGTCTCTATATTGCTTTCTGTTGTCTATCTGGACAAGGAGTCCAGGTATCTTTCGTATAAATTTATAGAATCTGGTTAAATACTTTAATATACACAACATTATATAAATATGTTAGTTATATAAGTACCAGGGTATATTCGTGGATAACATATTTAAATAGTAAAAAAAAAGAGGAGGTTTTGCGTACTATTTACTATAATATATATATGGATAGTAGAATATTAATCAGAGAGAAAAGGAAGAAATAATATCAATTATAGTATTAATCTGCGCATGTCATCTCCACCACCTCTGCTTCCGCCCTATCCTCTTTAAAAAACTTTCTGTTCCATTAAAATGCAATCAAAACAGAAGATACAGCTTTCATCATCGGCCCAATATTCATTTATTTTATAATACTAATATTTTAACTGATAATTGAGAAGAAGAAAAAAATTGTTATAACTACAAAAACGAATCCACCACCCATGAGTCCATCCACGACACCAAGTTTTATCTTTAAAATCCAACTAACCAAAATTCTCTTTCTCTCTACTTTTTCTCTCTTGTCGGTGAATTTGGATTTGTCTACTCTCTCCATCCCACCATCATAATACCACCTGCAAACCCTTCCCTCTTCTCTCTCTTTATCTCTCTCCGACATATTTATTCTCTGTCATAGTCTCTCTCTCTCTCTCTGGCGAAACCCAGATCGAAAAAGTCGGTCAGTTCCTCTTAAAAAAAGTCTGTTTCTTTGGAGGGATTCAAGATCCTCCATGGACGGAGTAGCTAACGTAGCAGTCTCCGGGACGACGACGACGACGAGGAAGAGAGAGAGACCATACAAGGGTATAAGGATGAGGAAGTGGGGCAAATGGGTCGCGGAGATTCGCGAGCCTAACAAGCGCTCTAGGCTATGGCTCGGCTCTTACTCCACCCCCGAGGCCGCTGCTCGAGCCTACGACACGGCGGTTTTCTACCTCAGAGGACCGACGGCGAGGCTCAACTTCCCTGAGCTTCTCACCGGAGAGAAGTTCACCGAGGAGGACATGTCGGCCGCCACGATTCGGAAGAAAGCGACGGAGGTCGGCGCTCAGGTCGACGCTCTGGGCTCGGCGGTGCTGGATAACCGCCACCGTGTTTTTGGTCGGGATCGAGAGAGTTCTGATGATGATAACAAGAACTTTCATCGGAATTATCAAAACGAAGATGAAGATGAGAAGAGGTTGAAGAGTGGCGGGTGGTTATTGGAACGGGTTGACTTGAATAAACTACCCGACCCGGAGAGCTCCGATGAAGACTGGGAGAGCAAATAATAATATTATTTAATATAATTGGAGCGGCCACGGTGGCCGCTCCTAACGCACGCCTCCGCCTACCTCTGCGAAAATCATTAGCGCCGTTTATGTTTTTTTTTTTTTGCATTAATTATCTGAAATTTTAGGGTTTTTAGTTGTTTTTTTTTTCTTCTTTCTCGTCTTTTATTACGTGTTTTGGTGGTTTATCGAATTTTAGGCTATTGCTTAAAGAATGCAAAATGTATATTACAACTCATTAATACTTATTAATGAAACCCCCCCGCCCTGTTTCCTATTAATCTGTCACTTTACTTTTGATCAGTGTTTAGAAAGGGATGATTACACAAAATATCCCACTGCTTGAGAAATAACACCAGTCATTTTTAAATGTTTTCCCTAATTTGTTACTAAAATTCTGTTTAAGTGATTTAGAACATTTTCCATCCAGTGTTTCTTCCTTATTTGAGCTTCTGGCCTTTTTGGAATATTAGATCATGCTGACTCTACCTCCGTATATTTTGGATTTTTTTTTGTTATTTAGGCTTTAATTAAACTATATTTTTTTTTGATAATCCATGGTTTAACTGGAGGTTTGGGAGACCCATACGAATATCCTAGTAACCACGCACCGTAAAAATCCATAGAACGCCATGTTATTACCTGACCACAAATTTTGCCGACGGTAGATATATAATTTCCGTGTAAAAAATGATTTAGAAAGGTTTTCTATACATTTTGACAGTCTATAATGCCTTATCAAATGCACTCTCTTCTTGATTTGAAGTTTAGGGGATTGTTATAAGAAAGATTAAATCGAAGGGATGGGATATAAAGTCGAATAATAATAACGGGACAAAGTATGACCTACATGCATATCATATAAAAGCAGCTTGACATAGTCTATCTCTATTAACTACGTCCACATTTTTTTGTTTTCTGTTAATTATAAAGTTATTAAATGCATATGTAATGCATGTATGGATAAGTTTTTTTGGGTCGTCTGGAACTCGGGGGTGTTTTTTGTTTTTGTCTTCTGCTCCATTTGTATTTGTTCTGTGGGTACCATTTAGATTTTATATGCTCTATCTTTTTCAAGTTCTATTATTACAAGTTCTATTATTATTGCTGCTTTTATTCTTAGATCTGTTTTCAATAAATTTACGTTATCTTATATATAGTTTATTTTTTTCCCTTTACCTACATTTCAGTAATATATTGATGTACGTGACAAGGACCAAGGAAAAGTATGTTATATCGTATTACAGATTGCAAAATCATTGAGATCATATTGGGAGTTTCTAGCGATGCCAATGCCTTTCCTCGGTGAAAATCAAAATAATAATATACCCCCGCATGATTATGTTAGTAATTGTATTGTTTATGTTTGTTGGTTGTTGTTATCCCTTTATATTATTTGATAAGCATTATAACTTATGGGTTATATAACACGTGTCATCACTATAATTATTTTTATTTTATTTTTTAGAAAATTAGTCGCGGTTCATTTACGTCTTATTAAATAATTATAAAATTAATTAGGAATATATAAAAATATTTTTCATTATTTTCTTAAATAAAAGTTATAAAATTAGCTAATATGATTAAAATATATGGAAATTAATAATTGTTTGAATAGTAAAAGTTTACTAACAATTTTTATATCTTTTACTATTTTTTTAAATTTATACTTACTAAAATAAATTTAATAATCACATTAATTACATAATAATTTTTATTTTATCATATTTTATATTTTGAAATTTAAACACGAAGGAAATTCGAAGATCTAAATTTTGTGTTCGATTAAAAATTGTATTACAACAAAATACAAATAATCATAAAAATCATATGAGTATGAAATTTTATTTATTATATATTCATACTAAAAATATATACCTATTTTAATATCGTCTGAATTAAATACTATACCATTTAAAATATTTTAATACTTAGTTAGAAGAAAAGTATATCATATTTGAGTTTATAAATATTAATTCGATTAATTAACAAAATATATTCTACATATCTATACTATTAAAGTACAAGCACATTTGGATTTTTTACTAAACATGCCTTTTTTTTTAACTCATATTGTTTATTTCATTAAGGGCAATCAAGTAATATTAATAACACATTTTTATTGGGTCATTTTTTTTGGATCCAGCCCACTGCCCACATCATCTCTCTTGGGCCATTTGTGCTGATTAAGAAATCATATCCAATTCTTATTTTTTTCCCTAATTCAAATAATTTATTTTCAACCATTCTTAATATTTTGTGTAGTGAACAAAAATTAATAACTTAATTATTATGTTTTTTATTTTTAATATAATTTAAGCATTCATAAAAAAATTAAAATTTTTTCATTGAAAAGTATAAATCTTTATTAAAAGTATATTTTTATTAAAAAATTAACCACATAATAAAATTAATATATCAGAGTTATACCAACTTAATTCATTAAAAATAAAGTTTAATTTTCTAAACATAAATACTCATTAGACCTAGACGTTCAGATACCCATTCTGGTACGGATTGGTTCTTTGGGATATCGAGTTTTTCGGGTTTTGAAATTAAATCCCATTCGGGTTTTGAAATTAAACCTCATTCGGGTATTATAAAATTTTGGGTTGGGTTCGAGTCGGGTCTTTCTGGGTCTAGGTGGGTTCGGTTCTCATGCATAAGAACATACAAAATAACCAAATAACCAAAGTATCTAACGGGTTCGGTTATTTGTACTTAAAGTAACCAAAGTATCTGATTCGGTTCAAATTTTTGTATCCAAATTATTTAATAGTAACCAAAAATATACATTTTATACAGTTTTTTGGGTAAACTTTTATCCAAACTATCATATTTTATCCAAAAATACTCAAAATTACCGAAAATAACTACTATAGTTAACTTATAAAATTAATTTAAAAATTAAAATAATTATAAATATAATTATAACATATATTTTTAGATATATTTCGGATATCTTCGGGTACTCATTTGGTTCTCGGTTCGGGTCGGATTCGGAACTGGTTCTTCGGATATAGAAATTTAGAACTCATTCGGATATTTACCCCGGGTCTGATCGAGATCGGGACCCTGATTTTTGGGTCGGTTTCGGGTTTGTTCTTCGGGTCCGAATATTGTGTTCTTGCCTATACTCTTTTAAAATGAAACACGATAAAGAAAAATAAAAAAAACTTAAGTCTTTTATAAAAAAAACAAATATATAAAATATGACATTTACTAAATATTTGTCAATTTAAAAAAAAAATAAAGGAAAATAAACCTGCGCTTTGAAAGCGCGGATCAAAATCTAGTTTTTTTATTATTCAAACACCAAGGAAATGTGAAGATACCAATTAAGAAAGAGTACAGATGGGTGTGTCCAAGACAAGAATAGTTAAAGTGGAGTTTTGATTTGATATTTGATGGGGCTTCCTTTTTTTCTGTTCGTAGAGTGTTTGTTTTTGTATCACAAAATTCTTTGAACCGGACCAAATATTGATTTTATGTTCAAATCAGTTTTCTTATCTCATAATAAGTGAGGATTTTGGTCTTTTTCGTTTAACTTTTTATGCTACTAATTAAAATCCAATATTATAGTTGAACCCTAACCGCGAATTGATTAAGTTGTTTAACAATCACTGACCCAAGATCCCATCTTCGCCGAACTTCTTGCCTGATCACTGTTTCTCGTTGTATTTAATTCGATGGAATTTTCTCAAAATTGTTAGCGATTTGAAACCACAATCATTTTTCTTTTAGTGTAATTGAAATTTGAAACCACAATTATATTAGTTGAGTTCAATTTTTGCATGAGGGACATGCCAGCCTCTGGTCCATATACGTATCCAAGTTTAAGATCTCTAAGTTGTATTTAAACGAATCAATATAGTATCGTCTGTTCTGACTAAGAAACAAATTATATTTATTTTGTCACGTTTGCTGAATAATTCCATTTTCCTATTTAGTAATGGAAAGAACTGCCTCAGTCCTGTAACAGCCATCGAACCAGATTTTTTATAACTTTGAAACCATATGAGATGACATGATAGACAGCATCTCACATTGGTACTACACAAATACAGTAAAACTCTATAGGTTCATAATGTAAAGAGTTAGATAATTTATTAATTTATAAAGTTATTAATTTATAAAATTGTACTTTTAGATTTATATATTTTGAAGTATGTTTTATGTAAAAATTAAAAAATACTTGATTTTACGGTATAAATTTTGATTAAATTTTATGTAATTTTTATTCAACTATTTGGTATAAAAATATGTATCGTAAATATAAATGAATTTTAGCTATAAATGACAAAATAACATCAACATATTTTAAAAAATTAAAGATACACTTCAATGTGTAAAAATTAAACTATACCATACATGTTTAATATTTATATAAATTTTATATAAGTTAATTATTAACTTATTTTTATACTGGGATAATATATTTACATAAGATTCTTTAGAAAAATATTATCTTATCACTTTATCAAATTGAATCATATTTTACAACGATCTAATTCGAAACTGCTAAAATTTATTAGTTTATGGAATTTCTACTATATATATTTCTAAATGTACAAATAAAAATTGTGAGGTCACAAGTAAATTACTTGGGATTTGGTTTGCTTTTTAGAGTAATAAAAATTAGATTTATGTTTAACTTTACCAAATGAGTACTATTTGATTAAAATGAGTTAATTTCAAATTATTTGTATTGCTCTATTGTTTATCAATTGAGAATTGTTGTAAAATTACATGTAGATATTTTCAAATATTTGAAAACTGTTTGCTATATATTATTCTACTAGAAGTGAACATATTGTTTTTACTCTACTACAAGAGAAAATATAAATAAAATATTTGTGAGTATAATTATAAAAAGAACAAAAATATGAATCTTTTAATATAAAATATTATTTACTTTTTACAATAACAAACATATGTTTTTCTGAGTTTAAACTTTCAAAAATCTATTTTCTTTTCACAGTTTAATTTTTATTTTTTAGTCATAACTAGAATAATAATAAACTTCACCAAAGTTTTATTTATTTTTAGTAAAGAACAAAAAATAGTAACAAGTAATTTCAGGCCCGTTAGTTCGTCTTTTTGATATTTCTTATTTGTTTTTATATTTGGAAATATAAAATTATATTATTTAATATCTGATTTAAGATATAAATATTTGGAAAATCAAGATGAATACAAAATAAACTAGACAAGTGCCGAATATTTGTGTCAAACAAATCACTTATTGGTGGGTTAGTGGTAGAATGGATTTTGGATTGAGGGTGAGATTCTCAATATTCTTTCCGCAGCTGCAAATACCTTTAAGTGGCCACATGGATATGAGTCCATTGCTCAGAACTCATTTGAATATCCGGAAAATTATCTATCCGTGAGTTGCACCTCCCATCCGGAGGTTAGGCTTGGTTCTATTAGTGGTCTGGATTTAATTCTTTTTTTTTCAAAAAAAAATATTTGTGTCAAACCCTAACGAAATCCTGAATATCACAGACTACGTCAAAGCTATTGGCGTATGGCCTTCTCATTTCTTTTATTTAAAGTCTAAATACGTTTCTAGCAATCGACTTACGGTTGCGTTATACACGTTTCTAACCACTTTATCCTTTTTTTTTTTCTTCTGCATGTTTTTCTTTCTTTCAATATTGGGCTCTTACTAGGACTATGAAAATACTGATCAAAGATAATACCTTTGCAATCTATGCCAACGCATACAATTTTGGTTTAAGTTCATTAAGCTTGACATTGGGTCTCAGCTTGTTTGGAGAGCCCAATCCCGCCCACGAGAACTTCGAGCTGTATTGTTCGGACTTCGGACATATATGTACGTTGTGGCTTTGTGTAATTGTCCCGACTTTTGGATATATATCAACAAGTTTACTTTTTCCTTTTTGTCTGTTTATTTTTTTGTTTTCTGATAAATCTTATCGGCTTATCGGGCCGGTCTCGAAAAAAAACGCATTTAATGTTATAGATAAACTAGTTTAAAAACATACTACATTATCTGATCCGAGTTTAGAATATCTTCCGATTAATGTTAGGGTAAACCGATCATCTGTTTCGGTCTACCATATAAATCTTTGGACCAAAACCCAAGTTCACACTAGTCAGGTAGTATTAATTTAGTTTCCAAAGAAAATTAAATCTATGACTGATGTGGATACACACCAAACTTTTAAACTGTTGTGGATAATTTTTTTATAGTGAGGGATCCACATCCAGAAAAAATCATATCAATACCGTAAAAATCCATGGACCATCTACTACATGATTTTTTTGGAGAGGTTTTAGTACCACCTTGCTGACAAAGAATTAAACTCGCGACATCTGGCAGTCGTATGTAAAAATCTCATTAAAACCATACATTAAGCCATCAATGATATCTCAAACAGTTACGGGTAAATTTTTTATAGTGATTGATTTTATTTCGAAAGGTCTGCATCCAAAAAAAAACTATTAACGTCCTAGAAATCCGTGGACTATTTGCAACAAAAATTCTTTTAGAGATGTTTCAGTACCACTCCGTTGATAAATAATCGAACTCACGATACAGTTGTGTGTGAAAATCTCATAGAAATTACTGGACATTAGTTGTGATGTCCCACAGAACTGTTTATTTTTATAATTAGTCGATTCTTGTGCGGTGCCTTTATACCAATTTGGTATGTACTACTTGGACATTGGTTTGGGTGCATTGGTCGAGAAAACCAAGAAACTATTTATTTATAGGAAGTCTCTCCAATAAGAATATAAAATGTCTTGGCTTTAACGCACCCATCAATTTCTCGAATTCCATTTCGAGGTAAGGTTTTCACCACCACTGGCTCCCCTATTCCTAGCTTTCTATTGAGTACTAGTGCACTACTGTATATTACAATTGTCCAAAGTCATTTTACTAGTTCAAAGCGATTAAGCAGATATTTTTTATAATGAGTTGAAATTATTTGAAAAAGAAATAAATTTCTCCAAAACTGTATGCATATAGAAACACACCAATATAAGAACATTTCCAAAAATAAAATCTTTGTATTTGTAGTTTGCAAAACTTTGGATTTTATGTTTTTAGAACTTCAGATTTAAAGTTTTTGTATTTGAAGGTGTTTTTTTTCAAAAAAACAAAACTTTAAATTTAATTTCAAAAATATCTATAATTTTATATTATGATCTTTATATTTGTCTTAATTAATTTAAATCCATAAATTTTTATAAATAACTAGTACAATATATAAATGTTACAATACTATTAATTAATACAATGTTAAAATATAAAATTTTACATAGAAATATACAAATAAATAATAAACCACAAGCAAAATAAACATCATTCTATAAAAATATTTCCGTAAAACTCTTATATATGATCAACTAGTACATTTCTAAGTAAAAATAAAACAACAAAATAATTATCAAACGAACAAATCCTTGATTTTTTCAAAGAAAATGCAACAAATAGAAGATAAATTTAAGAGATGATTGAATTATGAATGAAGGATGAAACAAAAAGTTAGTTGTTAAAGAAGTAAAAGAGGAAAATAAAATATTGCTAAAAGACTTAACTTCTATCGATAATATTAATATTCGTGAATATATTCAATTTGAACGAGAAATAATCGTACAAGAAAGACAAACATCAAGAACAACAACAACCATTTTCGGTTGCACAACTAATATCTGATTACTAATGTAGTTGTAGTATTTAAATTTGTGTGATAATATGTATTTATGTACTTTTAAAAAACCTTTTTGTTAAGTTTGTTTTGTAATATTGTTATTGTCTAAATTTAGTTTTAAAATATTTTAAATCTTTTTTAAATTATTTTATCTTATTCTATGTGTAAAACTTAAATTTACAAAAACAAATTTGACATATTCATGAGATATAAAAAGTTAAAAGATTAAACGATGAACAACAAAATATTTAAAAGCTATAAATATAATGAATAATTGTAAAGACCAAAATGTAAATAAATATATAAAACTTTAAATTTGAAACTTGTATAAAATTTCTTCAAAGTTTCAATTTTTTAAAAAAGATTTAAAAACCAAAATATTATATATTTAAAATGTTTTTTTTGGAGATGCTCAGTGTGATACATCAACGAATGATGATTATTCAGACAGTAGAGCTGTAGAAGACATCAGACGATGTTAGTACTTTTAAAATTAAAAACAGAGAAAAAAATTATTCACGTGAGTCACGTTGCCTGGAGATCTCAGCTTCCGTGATACTGATGAAAAGCAGAGCCCACAAATTTCAACTGTCTAGATTCACCGAGGTACGAGGATGATTTTATCGACACCGTCCGATGTTTCCAAGCTGTCATCGTAACAAATAAAAATATTTTCTAATTTGAGATGATTGTGCCGACACATTTTGGTGCTGGTACTGTATCGCTAAATAAGATTTGTACGAGTTATATGAGTCTTATATCTATATCAGTGAAAGGTTTTGATTCAAACCACGTTTTTCATGTAACAGAATCTATAACAAATCTCTAAATCTAGATATAACTTGACTAAAGAAAATATTAACTATTGTTGTGTACAGAGTGAGAAACTTGCCTAATTGATGATAGGATTGAGGACAAGCACTTACCTAACTAAAACACTGTTACTAATATTGCTTAAAACATGTGTTAATTGTGTTAAAGTTTTCCCCTTCTTTTTCTATAATCAGTACATGTTGCAACGATATACCCGCGATCTAAGCCATCTAACTTAGTTACAAAGAAAAAGCCATCTAACTAAACTTTAAAGAGAGCCACCGACTGAAAGCTTAGCCCATCCCTCAGACTCAACTTTAACTTAACACACAAATGAATTTACCTTAGAAAAAAAGTTTGAACTCAAGAATAAGTAGATTTACACCATTTTGCTGTGCCATATAATCTTTATATAATAATATTGGGATCGGATTTTGATTATATGCGAGGAGGCAAAACTCAAAATTCTCGAATAATCTATTTGCAAAACAAATTTAGAGCGAGATTCATATTTAAAACTGAAGGCCCTTTCTCAAAAAGAGATTCATATTTTAGGTTTAGGGAAAACTTGTGCATTGGAACATACATGTAGTCTAGATTGATTTCCATGATATTTAGTATTCGATATATAGGTAAATAACGAATCTTATTTGGTAATATACATCTTCTTGGGTCGTCTTTAAATTGGTTGGAATCCATAGAAAAGCTATCCACAATCAAAAAGAAAGAAAGCTACTATGCGATATGATGATGTGTTATTGCAACAAACAAAGGTGGGGCTAGATTTACATTATTGAATTTAACAGACAGATATTGATAAAACATATAGAGAGAGAGGGAGTTATCTAATTACTACTTAGGGAAAGAAACAGAGAGCATCAAAGCATCGTCACAGTTCCATTAGGGGAAGGTTTGGCTTTTCCTCTCCCCGCCCCACTTGTATTATTCCTCTTTCACGCTTTGGCTCTCCTTTTACCCACACCTATATTTTTTTGATCAAATTACCCATACCTATTTTTCTTTTTGCTTTGCTACCTTACTAAATAAGTATTTAGAAATATGCGCTTTTTCTTTCAATCAAACCCTTATATCATCCATAAAAATCTCAATTTATACATTTTTCTTCTCTTTTTTGGCCGGTGGACACTTCTTTTCTTCTGTTCAACTTGGAGTTGCCTTCAAATGAAACAGTAGTAGGATTTCGAAACAAAAAGAAAGAAATAGTTTTAAATGATAAAATATGCAGATATCCTATGTTGCTAGTTATCTTTTTTTTTTTGCCGTCTAAGAAATTATTATTAACAGAAGAAAAAATTACAAGGCCCAAATAACTCGGCCCAAACCAAAACACGAAACTACAAAACAAGCCCAAAACGAAAAAACGCACCGCAGGCCCAAAAAATGGAGACCCAACGAACAATCTCCCACCTCAGCACCCACGTGTTGCAACATCAACACAAACGGGTCACGTGTCGGCGGAAGAGGCATCGTCATCTCCACAGGCTGTCGGCCGCTGCCGCCGGGGTCGCAACCGATACCTCGCCGGAATCGCGAATCACCCACTTCCTCCTCGGTCTGAAGTCGACGCTGTTTAAACGAAGCAGAACACTACCACCGGAACCACCGGGATGAGAACCACGACCACCGCTGCCACCTCCAACGACAAATATTGGATGTAAAGGAAGCGAGGTCAGTCAATCGAAGGCCCTAACTTCCACGAGCTTCAATCGGACTCTCCGAAAGCTCCTCTGAAGCCGGCCACTACCTCCCACACAAAGTAACCCTACACACAGCTCGAACTCTTCTCCGAGGATCGAAAGCCGGCAACCGCTACCGACGCAGAAACGGCACGGCCCCAGAAACATAGTCCGGCGAAGCACGGCGGAGAGACCACCGGTTCCCGGAAAGCCGAAGGCGGACCACCACCAAAGGGAAACGTGCATGGCCGCAAGCAAAGAAAAAACTAGAAAAACAGAGGAAAAAACAAAGAACAACGATCGGGGCCGGACCGGCGGCGGCAAGAGCCGAACCCGCCGGCCGGAAACTATTTTCTCGGCGGTTTGTTGTTTTTAGAGAGAAGTCAGAGCGTTTTTTTCTTACTATGTTGCTAGTTATCTAATCAAATTGAAAATAGTGTTTGGATGATTAAATAGTTTAATATCCGATCATTTGTGATGAAAACAATGAACTGTTTCCCACACTTAGGAATGTCAAACAGGTCGTCCCGTCCCGTCCCGTCCCGAACCGCAGCGGGCTCATCGAGTTGCGGTACGTTGCGGTCCGGTCCCGCGCGGGCTGCGGTACTCCTAAACCCCGTCCCAGTCCCGTCCCGCCTAAAGTCTTGAACCAAACGGGCTGTCCCGCGGGCTATCATCAATCTGCATTGTTTTGGACTGTCCCGCGGGCCGCAAGTTCTTTTGCCATTTCTGCAGCAATATGTTTGGATATAAGTTCGTAAGAGACTGTAAATCATCAAACAAAACTTTCTAACTTGTAACTTCTTACGATTACTAGTAACAAATGTAGTCAAGACACAATTATTTTTGAAGCAATGAAAACATAACTCATAATTTCATAAAAACCAAATGCTATTGTTTTCTGAGTTTATAAAATTAAAACCAAACACCAATTCAAAGCTGCTAGTACTAAAACAATGTCATTAAAAAAACAGCAACTGAAAACACCAAATGAAAAAAAACAGTAAGTCAAATAAACAACAACTCAAAATCACACTTTTGCAACTTCCACAGCTGATTCAACTGATGGGGGTTTATCTTCTTCACCAAATACTTCTTCTTCTGCAAGTATTAATATTGAAGTTAGTAAAAGCCATCTTGATTCATTAAAAAAAAATATATATGCTTGATAATCTAGATTAATTACCATTTTGATATGATGCATATCCCCTGATCCAATTCCTAGTGCATATCAGAGCTTGCACATTTTTTGGGAGTAGACGGCTCCTGTATTTGTTGAGGACTCTTGATCCAATACTGAAAGAAGACTCGGAAGCAACTGTTGTGATTGGAATACTTAATAGATCACAAGCCATACCAGCCAAATCACCATAGCGATGAGCATTATCTTTCCAGAAGTCAAGAATATTCAAGCTCTTAAAACTGGAAACTTCCAATGGTGGTTCATCAAGATATGCTTCTAGAGGTGTCTTCCCACTCCCAACACCACTGACTTTGCGAAATGCAAAAAAATCCTATAAAAGTTTTTAGAAAAATATCTAAGACCTGCAGTTCTGAAAAATAATAAACATACTAGTTACTTGTAAAAGGAACACTCACAGTGTAGTTCTCAAACATTTCAGTGGACAGTGGCTCACATGTTTTGGGTGGAACCGTCTCACGTGGCTCCGTAGAAGGGGAGTTTACCTTCGATTTTTTGTCATAAGACTCAAAGAGAATGTTGAGCCTCTCACGCAAGTTCTTCACCTTAACATCTTTTGTTCCCATGTCAAGCTTCCCTAAACAATGGTCAACAATTGATAGCTTAAATCGCGGATCAAAGACTGCTGCCATTGCAAAAAGACCACTGACATCATCCCAATATTTGTCAAACTTCTCCTTCATTGGTGCCACCATGAATCTGACAACCTCATCATCGCTTTCCTCATTATTCCGGAGCCAATTATGGATCATCCAGACTTGATAGAAATACAAATTTGATGTCGGGTAATTAGTGCCAGACATCATCTTTGTGATCACAGCAAACGGCCCCAGAAAAGTGCAGATATTACTTGCTCTTGTCCATTCTTCAGCTGTGGGCGCCATTGTAAAACCTCGCTTGTCAAATGACTCAAACTTCTCAAATGCCTTACGGTAATTTACTGCAATTTGCAGCATATAGTAAGTCGAGTTCCATCTGGTCGAGACATCCAATATCAGCCCCCGAGTTTCTTTTACATTCGCAGCAACCACTGCTTTTCCGAACAGCACCTCCCGCGATGTAGATGATAACACATACTTCACACTCTCTCTTACTTTGTGCAAAGCGCCTTTAATCACCTTTAACCCATCTTGCACTATAAGGTTAAGTATGTGAGCTGCACATCTTACATGGAAAAATTCTCCTCCACACACCAAGTCATCAGTCAACATTAGCTGGGACTTCACAATATCTTGCATCGAGTCATTACTTGTAGCATTATCCAATGTGACTGAGAAGATTTTTTTTTCAATTCCCCACTCTTTCATCGTCTCAAGAAGCTGCATAGCAACATTCATACCAGTGTGTGGTGGCGGTAGAGCACAAAACGTGATGATCTTGCTGTTCAACTTCCAGTTCCGATCAATGTAATGTGCAGTCACACACATGTACCCTTCACGTTTTATTGACGTCCACAAGTCAGATGTCAATGATACTCGACCAGGAAGTGTAGCTAAGTCTCTCCTCAATGCGTCTCTCTCGCTTTCATATAGTCGATATACATCTGATCTAGCCGTGTTTCGACAAATCGTCTGCACATCAGGATTCAAATACGTCCAAGTTTCTCGCACTCTCTCATACTCTACGTACGAGTATGGTAGATCATGCTGGACTATCGTCTTAGCTACCATCTGCCGAAAGACGGTATGATCATACTTGCCAGAGTGTAGCTTCCCCTCGAAATTGATCTTCTGCTGATTTCTATTTTTCCTTTGATACACCTTACATCTAAAACGATGCCTTCTCAGCCCACTGGTTCCATGCGAGTGGGAATGCCAAGCATACTCATTCCTGCAATGATTGCATTGAGCTTTCATCGTCCCATTCGGTTTGTGGACCACTGTGAAATCAGGCCACACATCTGATCTTTGCCTATTGTCCATTTCGATTTCTTCTTCATTCAACTCCTCTTCTTCATCCAACTCCTCTTCCTCCAATGAGTCATCAAAGTCTGGTATCTCCTCGACCTTCTTCTTCTTTTGCGGAGTGGTAGCCTTGGCTTTGCCCTTTTGCGACTGACTCAATGGCTTCCTTCTCCCTCCCCGAATCACTGATTTCACAGGTACATGCTTCTTCTTTCTACACGCCTGGGAGGACGAGCCTATGCCACCATCTATTGTGGACTGCAACATTGGTTTCCCCGTGGCTGTTCCAAATCTGCTCTTTCTGCGAGGCATGTTTGTTTGGGGTGGTGGAGTGATTTCAACATCAGAATCATCAGTCTCATCGTCAAGGCTCATCACCTTTCTTTTGCTTGCTTGCGTCTTTGCACCAATATCATCAGAAGTTACACCACCTTCTCCCCTTGGATCAAAGTTCCCTTCAAGCGCAGCAATAGCATCTAGAGTAGCTTGACTCGCGAAGTCCAATGTTGATGGTGGAGTGTAGTTAGTATCCATCGTGAACTGCTCTTCTGAATCGCTCCTTGATCCCATGGTCTCTGTTTCTCTGAAGTTTTGCGTTAGGTTTTTTTTTTTTGAGGTGAAGTCGTGTGAACGTGGGACTATTAGCCTATTAGGGTTTTAAATATTTTGGAAATTTTTAAATTAATTATAATATAATTAAAACTTAGCCTATTAGGGTTTTTTAAATTATGATAATATTTAATTTAAACTTGCTTGAGGACAAGCACCAAAACCAAACACATTCCTAACGATAACCTAAGCAAACCTAGCTAAACAAGATTGTCTATCTATCTATCTATGCTCAACAAGACAGTGATCCGATAACCTAAGCAAATCCAGCTAAACAAGATTGTTTTATCACACATACACGTTTAAGAGACTAAGATCTTACTAACCTGAGGTTCTTAAAGCGGCTATACTGGAGCACCTGCTGTATGTACTTGTCTTCTCCTTCCTTGTTCACCATCACTCATCATCTCCTTCATCACCATCACTCATCATCTCCTTCCTTGTTCACCATCACTCATCATCTCCTTCATCACCATAGCTCCTCCTCACAACATAAGTCTCCTTCGTTGACAAATCACTCATCATCTCGAGATATACAAAACAAAAACAAATATCAGAGAGTGAATCAAGGATAGTTTACATCAAGCTAAGAATTATAGACTACTTACACAGCTTTCAAATCTCTTTTGTAGTAACATTAGCCTAAGTAACACCTTACAATCTTGGAAGCTCCATGTTGACTCCTTCACTAAACAAGGAGGCAGGTGGCAGTGGTGGATCTAGCTGGTGTACGACCAAAACATACATCAACTGAACACCTTCTAGAGGGTTTTGAGCCTACAGCAGCTAGATCCCCCACCACCATCCGCCTACTTGTTTAAGCTTTGCACTTTCTCCACCTCTGTTGACCCTATTTCACCTGCAAAAACAAAACACTAAGCAGATACTTAACATAACCAGAGACATCACAGAGACAAATTGAAAGAGTAAACAAGTATTGAAAGAGTTATTAGTAAGATTCAACCTTCGAATGTTACGATGAACAAGTAAATAAAGAGGAGCAATGGAGAAGACGACCGTGCTTCCAGCGAGGGAGAATCTCCGGTGGTGGATAGTCTCAGAATACAAGCTCCGGCGTTGCATCTGAGAAGTTAGAAGCTCCGCTGGTGGACCAATGTAGAGAACTCCAGAAGCGCCTGTACAAGAAGATAAAATCATTGGTTAGTGCCGACAATAAAAACCACAACAAACAACAAGAATCTTTCCTTACATGTGAGATTGTGACATGCATGAACCGCAAAAGATAACAGGAACAACATCGATGAAGACACCATGGCCGGAGCTAGATCTTCTTCGGTGGTAAGTTCATTCGCCAACTTCTTGTGATGGCTCCAAGAAGCTTCCCCGGAGTAGATACACGGCGAATGGTAGATGGGAAGCATCGTCGACCTTGAAACACGGTCACCGGAGCTCATTCACGCCGCATCGCCTTCATCATCGCCCTCTCTCTCTCTCTCGTTTGTTTCAGGTGGAGGCAGCAAAGGGAAATGAAGTAGGGTTTGCGGGACTCTACAAACCCGCAGGTCAACCGCGGCCCAATCCCGCAAAAAGCCCATACCGTTGCAGAGCCTGCCCGCCAATCCCGCGAAGAAACGGGCCTAAAAAACGCCGGCCCAAACCCGCCCCGCCACAGGTTCTTCTGGGCTCGGCCCGCGGTCCACGGGCTCTTTTGACATTCCTACCCACACTCTTGGATGGGGGCATTTTCGGTAAACCTTCCTTTATATTTTCCATATTCACATTATTTCCGTTTCCTTTCTCGTACCAACCTCTTTCACGGATTTGCTCACCTTTGTTTTCGTTGTCTTTCCTTTTTGTTATGTTTTCTCGCAAATATGATGGCATTTTGTAAACATACTTCAAAGAATATGATAGGAAATCACATGAACAATATCCTCTTGCCACACAATATTTTAGCCATTTTTTCTCATCTGTAGATGTCAAACAGTAGTGGTTTCTTTATTGTTTGCTGTGCCAATATTAATGTTAGTAGAAGAAGGAAATTAAAAAAAAAAATCATAGTCACATACAAAAAGAGGGAAAATAATAAGTTTTGAGTAGTTGGAGTAGGAGAAGCTAAATAGTACAAGAAATTAAATAAGATACTCCCATCTACATCATCCTGCTTTTTCATCCATAATAGTTTTCAGTAAAACTGTGAACTTGTGAATTTAATTTCCCTTTATATATAAAGATACTTGTGGTGTTTATACACAGGAGACCAGAAACTAGGAAACAGTCTACTGCTTTGTATTGGAAAATAATCAAATCTCAAAATTTTCTCAAAATCTCAAAATTTGTATACTCTCTTCGTTGATAAAATTTCTGCACCTCCCTAATAATGAATGGAGTCTAGCACATCTATATATTTCTTTTTTGGTCAAACTAGCACATCTATATCCCTACTAAAGAATAATGTGATTTTCATTCATATGGATCCTTATTTATATATAATTACTTATTCGATCCCCTCTTATTGCTTTTGATGGTTATCTTCTCATTAGAGTCTTCTCTCTTATTGCTCTCAAATTTCTTTGCTTTTGTTTCCTCTTTATTACAAGAGAGATATGTGGAACCTTAACGACTCACCTGATCACCACGAAGAATCCGACGGTAGATGGAATCGGGCTGGAGATGTACCAATCTCTATGAGCTCATCGGACATGTGGCTGTTGTCTGCTCCTCCGGTGACCCGGAATTTTTTTCCCAGTCAAATCATGGAACAAGAAGTTCCAGGATTAATATCTGGTTCCGGTTTCAATAGAAACCAATGTCTTGTTCGGTCGGATCCTAGTGGGTCTGCTCGCCCGGAAAACCTAGAGCTGGAGATAACACCGCCTGTAAAAAAGAGCCGACGTGGTCCTCGCTCACGGAGCTCTCAGTATAGGGGAGTTACTTTTTACCGACGAACCGGAAGATGGGAGTCACATATATGGTAACTTAATTTTCTTAACCCTGCTATTATTACATATATGGTGAATCCATCAAATAAATGTTTCATTTCATTTGATCCAATACCTTATTATTATTATCAGTATTTTAAAAATGTTGTGGAATATTATGCAGGGACTGTGGGAAGCAAGTGTACTTAGGTATGATCATGTATTGTTGTTCAAACACAAATCAAATATCCTATATTTTTGTGTCTGTCCATTTTTATGCGATTTCTTCGACCAAATAAAGGTTTTATTATCGCCTTATATTACTTTTTGTTACATATTCAGGTGGATTTGACACCGCACATGCCGCTGCTCGGTATATTTTACTCATCCAAATATGATCAATTAGAACGAATCAATTATTCGCTATTTATAATTTGCTGATATACAATTAATTTGGGTGGGTAACTGTTTGGGACAGTGCCTATGATAGAGCCGCAGTTAAGTTTAGAGGCGTAGATGCAGATATCAATTTCAATATTGAAGACTACGTGGAAGATGTGAAACAGGTAAAGTATTTATTATTCGTAGGTTCAAGCAATTGAATTAGTTTATTACTTGAACATAAAACAAATCAATATTGGTTGCAGATGAGCAGTCTGACAAAGGAAGAGTTCATGCATGTCATTAGAAGGCAAAGCACTGGGTTTCCAAGAGGCAGTTCAAAATATAGAGGAGTCACTTTGCATAAATGTGGAAGATGGGAGGCTCGATTGGGTCAATTTCTCAACAAAAAGTATAATTACACAAAACAAATTTATGGTCAATTTTAATTTTGAAATGTTTTGTTTTTCTTATGAATATTTAAAATTTGGTACTGTGTTGTTTGATTTTTATCTATTTATTTCAGGTACGTTTATTTGGGTCTCTTTGATACCGAGATGGAAGCTGCAAGGTACTTTTTATTATTGTTCTATGTCTCATCATCACGTTTCAAAACAATAGTATTTATGTTCGGTAAAGAAAACAATAGTATGTGTTTTCTGAACTATAGGGCATACGATAAAGCAGCAATAAAGTCTAATGGAAAAGATGCAGTTACCAATTTTGACCCTAAAGTATACGAGGAAGAGCATATTAGCCAAGGTAACTTGATTTTACGTTTTCCGCCTATAAAAACTACATATACAAAATTTTACTCCAGTCACCAAATTTTACTCACGGTAATAATCAGCAGAGAAGCAGTGGAATGATCATAGCCTTGATCTATGTCTAGGGGAATCAAACTCGGAAGAGTTTGGAACCAAATCCGAGGTAAGTTAGGTTGTTCATGTTTATATAAATTAACTTGCACTGGGTTTATCAGAAAATAAGATAAATAGTGATTATGGTTTAAACTGTTACTACATTTTAAAGATTGGGAGCATGAGAAATGGATTTAGAGACGAGGAGAGACTGTTAGGAAGCCATCTCTCGCTAGCGATGACGACAACCGCGACTGTCGGATCGGATAAGCAGTTGGACGGTGGAGGAAAGCGAGTGGGAATGGCGGCATCATCAGGATTCTCTCCTCGCTTTCCTCCTTGGAACCACCACACTCCTCGCACCTTCCACTTCTTTCGTCCCTGATTCACCATCGTCGCATTCATCATATGAGCTACTTGTGAGTATATGCCTTGGAGAAACTGGTTATTCCAGGAACTGTTTTTGGACTATGTGGTGTGTATTTCCATATATGTTCCCGAGTCTATTTAAGACATTTCTTTCTGTAATTTAATCGTACAACAAATGTCAAATGTTATTGGCTACATGAACCCCCTGTACATACACATGATAGACTTCCGTTTCATCATTTACCATCTTATCAAATGGTCTTAATTACGTTTCGTGTCCGGATCTAGAGAATACCATGGACACAACCCAACCCAACCCAGTTTCAGAAAATGTTAGACCTAGATGTGTTAAAAATATATCCAGATAAATTTAGGTTCTCTGAGTTAAGATGGGTTGGGTTGGCTGGTCTGGATTGATGATATGGGCCACCCATATTTTTGTTTGTCAAACGTTGATTTTGATGAGATCAACTTCACGTTTTTTGTACAATATGCCTATTAAACAAATTAACAAGTATGAGTTTGGAAATTTAGAGCTAATGGAGAGAAAATATGTTTTATATTGTGAAATCATTTGACATACATGTGTCTTGCACAATAACTTAATTAGTTTTATAGTTGTGTAATGATGTGACATACATGTGTATTGCACTATAGAATATATTACTAGTATCACTATCTTTTTTTTTTGAAAGAATTTTAAATTTAAACTAGTATCACTATCAAGTTGATAAACTATAGATAAACTAATTCATTTAATCAATTATAGTATTTTTAACACTACAAGATTATATTACATTAACATACACAGGAGCATACATTTTAACCGAACATAAGATCAAACCTAAAATATAATAAAATTAAAAAATATTTGGATTTATCATGAAAATATTTTCAATATTAGTTGAAATAAATATTTTTAATTATAGTTTTGATTAGTGATCAACATAATCCTGAAACTTTACGAATAGTTAATGACTTTCCACACTTTAGTGACAATAATTATATAAAATTCTTCAATGTCTTTTATTAAATCCAAAAGAAGGGGTATTTTAAAATTATATATATAGAGAAAACTACCTGTTCGATACTTTTTTTTCCTTTCTAAATAATTTACAATTTTAATAATTAAGTTATAAAATATGATATGAATTACTTTCATTCTTATAGTGTTTTTGGAGATTAGTATTTTATAAAATCGATATCTAAAAAATCACGAATATCTTCTCACACCTATTTTCCTATGCAATATAAATATGAATATTAATCACTTGAGTTAGTTATCAAATTGAAAATTTCATGTGGAGTTAGTTAGAGAATATCCTCTGGCCAACTTAGTTTATTGAGATATTTTAGGGGTGTAATTAATTTAGAGTTTTATGTGATTTATATAAAAATAACAAATCAATTGTTATTCAAACATGAATTTTTAAAAATCATTCAGAATCAACTATTGGTGAACTTGATATTTTATAAAAATTATGAAACTCACTGTTATTGAATATATTTTTAGTTGTGGAGTTTTAAAAATTTTAAGTAATTTTAGAGTATTTAAATAGAGTTTCTTAGTTTAAAAAATAAAAACTCAAATCTCATGGTTTGGTTTAACAAAAACTTAAAAAATGTTATTTGAGAGAATTGTTTTTGTAATTTTGTAAATTGATTTTATTATTTAATAATAAGTTAAAGAAATTGGCTTATATTTGGACATTATTTATACTAATTATCATTTTGGATTTTAGTATTTGTGCTTCATAAGTAAATCTCATGCCAAATTTTGTAAAAAAAAACATGTTTATAGATTGTTTTTGTTGTTAGTTTTTCATAATATTAGTTTAAGTTGTGGTATCCGAAATATACTACGCAGGTGTATTTAATATAAAGTTTGAATCAATTTGATTTTTAATAAATTTTTAAACTATAGAATCGTCTCTTAGCAAAAGCTAAGAGCCCCAATTAAGGGTTAATCATGGTTTTGGATACGTGTCATTCAATGGAATTTTATTGGCAGCTTGTGCACAAAATGGGGATTATCATCTATATCCTCTCGCTTTTGCAGTAGTCGACGCAGAAAATAGTGCCTCTTAAAAATGGTTCTTTAGAGGTCTGAGCCAGGTGATTCCGGATGCTACTGATTTTGTTTTTATATCAGACAGAGCTAATTCCGTTTCTTCAGCGCTAGAGGATGTTTATCCCTTAGCCCACCATGGAATCTGCATGATCCATCTGCTACGCAATATCACTCCTACCTATTTAAAAATTGGGTTGCTACCTCTAATGGAAAACGCTGTTGATGCCTACATATATCACGAGTTTTGGTCAATCTTCAAAGACATAAAAGATGAATGTCAGGCGTTGGCTAATTATCAATTTACAAAATTACAAGGGTAGTTCTATGAAAATTTACAAAATCTTTTTTGGTCATTTTTTCATTGGGAGGTTATTTTTGTGAAAATAAACTAAAAATGTTTTATCTAAGGGAATTTCTCCAATTACAAATATAATTATGTCTAAAAAACGAATATTTTGGATCTTTATATATAATTAATCAAATTGAAGCTGAGATTTTTTAAATGGCAGTTTTCTAAAGGTTATTCAACCAAATATATAAAATGTTTACCGAATAAAAACATATAATTCTTTTTATTTTAGAATATTAAAATAAACATTCATCAATGTGAAACGAGTTTAAAATAAATTATATACAAACTGGTTAAAGTAAATCATCTTAGTTTAGTTTTAGATTATCAGAAATAAAATTCCAGTCAATACGAAATATGTTAAACAAACGGATAATTTTTTTAGTCATAAAAAAATAATCGTCCACTTTAAAAACGCAGATCTAATTCTAGTACGCTTATAATTAGAGTTTTAAAATTTGCTGATAAAAAAAAGAAACTAAGAGTTTTAAAATTTAGAGCTAATGGAGAATATATGTTCTTTATAATTGTGAAATCACTTGACATACATGTGTCTTGCACTATAATTTGACTAGTTTTATAGTTGTGATAATTTGACATACATGTATTGTATATATTACTAGTATCACTATCAAGTTGATAAACTAAAGATAAAGTGATAACGACATAGAACCAATCATACAGATTTTAGTACTCACTTACCTAAACGCCAAAAAATTAAAAATAATTGAAAAACATCTCTGGTGGGCACACAGAGTCACAAAGCAACATAAAATAAAGACCCATAACTTTCACACGTGTTTTGGTCGTTCTAAAAGAATTAACAATGATCACCAAAAAAAAAAAAACTAGTCGTAGAAAAGAAACAGAGCCTCACGTAACTAAAAGACCTTCCACTAATTACAAATCTTAAACCATGGAAGAAGATTTGGTGGTGATCTCAAGGAGCATAGTAATCCCCAGAAACGCCAAGAAATCAACTAAGAAGATTCATCTCCTCCCATGGGATCTCGCTCGTCTTCGCTTCGGCTACCTTCAAAGAGGTCTTCTTTTCTCCAAACCTTATCCAAAAATCGACACACTCCTCTCAAAGCTACAAACTTCACTCTCCCTCGCGCTTGATCGTTTCCACCCTCTAGCTGGTCGTCTCGTAAAGGTACACAACAACGACGACGACGGCACCGTCTCTTTCCACATCAACCCCGACGGTTCAGGTGTGGAGTTCGTCCACGCCGCGGCTAGAAACATAGAGGTCAGTGATATCCTCAGATTATCATCTTCTTCTTCTTTTGTCCCGAGTGCTTTCACCTCCTTCTTCCCAGCTACTGGGGTCAAGAACTGCGACGGTGTCTCGAGATCTCTGCTTATGGTTCAAGTGACCGAGATGAAAGATGGCATCTTTATCGGTTTCGGTTACAACTCTACTGTAGCTGACGGAGAGTCGATCTGGAGGTTCTTGAACGCGTGGTCGGAGATCTGCTCCAAGGGTGGTGGTGGTTTAGGCTCTGAAGCTCGTCTTCAGCTTAAAGGTTGTGTCTTTGACGAGATTGATTACCCAATCCGTATCCCAGACCCTGAGGCGAAAGCAGTTAGCTACGCGGGATCGACTGGTTTGCAGGAGCTGATGTTTCATGTCACCAAGGAGAATGTTTTGAGACTTGAAGCTAAAGCCAACGATGAGAAAGTCTCGTCTTTTCAAGCTGTGTTAGGACATGTTTGGTGTTCGTTGGCTAAGCACGGTGGGATGAGCAGAGAGGAAGAGACTCATTGCAGGTTACCTATAGACATGAGGAGAAGGCTGAGTCCACCGCTTGGAGAAGAGTGTTTTGGGAACGTGAGTCAGACGGGGATAGCTAGAGTGACGGTCGGTGAGCTGATGGAGCATGGAGTAGGGTGGGCGGCTGGGAAGATAGACGAGATGGAGCGGTCGCAGACGTATGAGAACGCGAGAGCGTTTGCGGAGAGATGGGTGGGAGATGTGAAGATTCCGGTTTCCGTTGGTGGTAGAGATTTGGTTGTGACGAGTTCTCACCGGTTTGATGTGTATGGAAATGATTTCGGTTGGGGTAAACCGGTTGCTGCGAGAGCTGGGCCGCCGTATGTGAACGGGAGGCTGGTTGTGTTCCAAGGAGTTGAGGAAGGGAGTCTTGATTTCCAGGCTTGCTTACTGCCTCAAGTAATGGAGAAACTATCAGACGATGTTGAATTTAAAGAGTATGTGAGCATTGTATTATGATTATGATTATGATGGTTTGGTTCGACAATTCGAATCGAATTTAAAATGTGTGTTTCCTCCCTTTTCTGATTGTTTGTAATTCATCAACCTGATTACATGAAATTCAGATGGCCATAAACATTTTAAAAATAAGTTTTAATAAATTTTCTTTGGTTTTTGATTTAAAAAAATTTCTTTGGTTTGAAAGTAGCTTTTGTGTATATCTTTTGTAGGAAACACAGATGTTCACCGCAGCAGGGACTGTCCATGGGCCCTTGATCATCAACCTTTCAGCTTACATTTCTCTCTACTGCCTATGATGAAAATGCAACACCACTAAATAAATCAATACTAACATTTAGAGATATACAGAAAAAAACCCATAAAAATACTTGGATGAAAACAGATAACGGGCCTGCAAGTTATGACTTAATAAGACAATAACAATCAAACCAGCCCATGTAATTAGACCACGTGGTGGATATGTGTGTAGGTGAGATCGGGATCTAGATATACACACTCTTGTTGTCACTCACTACAACACTGTTTTTTTCTTTCAAATTACCTCCAGAAGAGAAAACGACAAACAAGACATGGCAGATGTTGTCGTGCTCTCAAAAACCATAGTTCGACCCGACGGATCAGATACGGATCGGGTTAAGATCCATCTAACTCCATGGGATCTCTTCTTCCTTCGAGCAGAATACCCACAAAGAGGTCTTCTCTTTCCAAAACCCGACCCGGAAACAGATATAATCTCCCAACTCAAAACCTCTCTCTCCGTTGCCTTGAAGATCTTCTACCCATTTGCCGGCCGACTAGTCAAGACAGAGCATGAAGAGACGGCGTCGTTTCTCGTCGACTGCGATGGTTCAGGTGTCAAATTCATCCACGCTTCAGCTCAAACCGTCTCGGTGAGTGATATTCTAGAACCGGTCAACGGTATCGTCCCCGACTACTTGCATCGTTTTTTCCCGGCGAACGGAGTCAAGAGCTGCGAAGGGGTATCAGAGTCGTTGATCGCGTTCCAAGTAACGGAGTTAAAAGACGGAGTCTTCGTCGCGTTCGGATATAACCACATGATTGCAGACGGATCCTCCTTCTGGAGCTTCTTCAACGCTTGGTCGGAGATTTGCTCCACCGGAGGAGTTGACCGGAACAAAAAGTTCCCACCTTTGCTTCTCCGCGGCTGGTTTCTCGACGGGATCGATCACCCGATTCGGATCCCGATCTCGGAGACGGTACCAACACCGTCTTCTCCGGCTGCTTCTTCGCCGTTGCTACAGGAGAAGGTCTTTCGATTCGCGAGGAGAAACATCTCCGAGCTCAAATCGAAAGCAAACGGAGAGGTTAGCTCCGGTGATCGGAAAATATCCTCGCTTCAAGCGGTTGCAGCCCATATGTGGCGATCGATAATCAAAAACAGTGATCTGAGTCCGGAGGAAGTGGTTCGTTGCAAGCTACTGATGGATATGAGACGAAGGCTAAACCCTCCGCTTGATAAAGAGTGTTTCGGAAACGTCGTCGGATTTGCGACTGCGACGACGACCGCGGGAGAAATGCTTAGAAATGGGCTGGGCTGGGCCGCGTTGCAGATAAACAAAACCGTTGGGTCGGAGACGGATGAAAGATTCAGAGCGTTCGCTGAGAATTGGGTGAAGGACCCGAAGATACCGAAACATGTGGCTGTGAGTAATTCTGTGATCGTTGCTAGCTCTCCTTGGTTTAATGTGTATGGAAATGATTTCGGTTGGGGTAAACCGATTGCGGTTCGAGCTGGACCGGGTAATACCAGCGATGGGAAGCTCATTGTTTATCCTGGAACTGAAGAAGGAAACATCGAGATTCAAACTTGTTTATCTTCTCACGTTTTGGAGAAGTTATCGGCTGATGCTGAATTTATAGAGCATGCGTGTGTTGTGTAAGTAACATAATTGAAATGAAATGTAATTCGCTTCTTGAATAAAGGAAAAAAGTGGTGTACTTATATGTTTATTTGGGTTGTTCGTTTCAAGATTAGTAGAACCGAATTCGTAACTGAAATCTAAAGGCAAAAGGCAACGGTGGCTCACGGGCTAATCCTTGTACCACATCGATTTTGGTTTGGTAAACAGATTATGTATGGTTTGAGCCTAACCGGGAAATAGAGGTAGTGGCAAACTCGTAAATCTTTTATGCGTATTGATATTGATCATGTCATGTTGTGGGTGGGCTTCAAAATCATGCTCTAGGCAGGTCAATGCTTACAAATGGTGAGAGAGTATATAAGAAAGTTCAATGAATATTTGTGAGCTAAACTAAAAGTCGTTCTGTTTATGTAAACTAATGAATAACTTACATATAAATGAAGCGTTGATAAAGAATAAAAATAAATAGACTATTGAACAACCGTGTACTTCTTGCAAAAGCCCACTGGAGACGAAACATACAGAATGCAAGGAAAAATAATAATAACTAGATTTTGACCCGCCCTTGAAAGGGCGGGTATTATTTTCAATTTTATGAAACATATTATTTGTTTATAATTATTGAATGTATTTTATCTTAGTAAAATCTTATTTATAATAAGTTCGACATATAGAGTCTCTCTGATAAACTATGTGTTTTTTGGCTTTGTTTTATTATCTATCTAATAAATATATTTATTTGGCTTGTTGTTAAAATAAATAATTTTAGAACGCAAATGTATAATACTTTTATATTGATATTTTGTTTAAACAATGTGACATATTTCTATATTAATTAAATATTTACATTGTAATTTTTTTTTATACAAATAAACATATTTGTGTAGTTTGTTGTTAAAAATGATTTTTAATACAAATGTACAGTACTTTTATATTGATTTTTTGTTATGTGCTGCCATTATTTTTTGTTCAAATATAAATCATTTTAAAATACTTTCGTTATTTGAATATTTTTAGTTTCTTATACATCTAGAACAAAATTCATACAGACCCGGGGGATTCAATTTGAAACTCACACCTAAATTTATATCCAAACATGGCCTAATATCAAAACCAAAAAAAATCTATACCCGAAAAAATTGACCAGTAACTAAATGGGTACCCAAATATTTATTTCTAACGGATTCTGTAAACAAATAAAAAATATTTTATGTGTTTGGCTAAATTAAGTGAAATATAAAATTTTATTCAGTAATATTTGTAAAATATTAATAATGATCAATATATGAATATCGATTTGTTTCAATAAGTTATGGAATTGTAATTAATGAATTTAAATTGATTTGAAATGCAGTGGTAGAATCTATAAATAAAAAAAAACAAAAAGGAAGTACTAAAAAGAAATTTCAAAACCCAAAAAATCTATACCCGAAAAAAACGACTCGTACCTAAATGATCCGAATGTTTATGCCTAACTGATTTTGTAAAAAAATAAAAATATATATATTTTTATGTGTTTGACTAAAATATGTGAAATATTTTTTTAATAGTAATTTTACATATTAATAGTGATCAATATATGGAGACATCAATTTGTTTAGATAAGTTTGAAATTACAATTAATTAATTTAAATTGATTTTAAATGTAGTGGTAAAATCTGTAAATAAAAAAATTACAAAAAGGAAATATCTATTTTTTTATAAATGCAATGACTAAATATGTAAATAAAAGGAAGTAAATATACTGTTATCCATGTTTCCAAACAATTCTCATTTAATATTGTTATCCATGTTTCCAATCAAACTTCCTTTTGAAACTGCAATTCATGTTTCCAAACACACCGAAATTGTACTTCAGCTTTAATAAGATAGATAAACAGATAACAACGTTACGTCAAATTATAGCAATCGTATCTGTCGAACATTTTAACACACAAAAAAAGAGTATTTATGCGTGAAAATGAAAATTAAGGATTTTGATTAGGAACCTTAGGGTGTGGCACGTGCCACGTGGCGTATAAAAGAGAAAGACGGAGTCTAGACTCTAGAGAGTACTTTCCCACGCAAAATATTGGACCTTTAAATATTAAAAAAACATTAAATTAAATGAATCATGTAAAGATTCAAAAAGTATGACGGAACGATGACCACATCTTCTCTACATTAAACTAAGAAAATGACAACATTTTCTTCTTATTCCTCTGTAATTATGATGAAAAACTATTGAAGAGATTTGCATAAATACAATCTTGTCTTGTGAATGTATTGAGAAAACTTTCTGCAAATAAATCATTCAACAAGTTCTTAAAAGTCATGGATGAAGAAGCAGCGATTGATCGGTTACCTTTACACCTTCTTGCTTATATATTTTCTCTGGTTACCTCTTTCACCGAGTTGGCCCAGTAAGTGTTTCATGATCCTTACAAAAGTTTTGATTTGATTTTTCTTTTCATTAAAGGAAACTAATTTGAAGTTTTTGATGATTTTGGGTTTATAGGGCAAGTGGGGTTTGTAAGAAATGGAGAAAAGCTGTGAACCAATCAATGGCGAGAAGAGAGTCTCTGAGCTTTGCTGGTTGGAAAATGGACGATGCTTCCACTTCTCGGCTTATACATCTTGCTTACAATCTCAGAGAACTCGACATGTAATCTCTCTCTATTTCTTGTTGTTTGTTTTTATGATCGAGCTTGATTTTGACCTTCAATGGTGGATTTACATCCATATTTAGAGTCTAAAACATTGGTGGGTTTTTGTATAGATTTTTGTCTTAAATTCTGGTCAAGTTTTCGAACTTTACCTTTAGGGTTTTGAGAGGACATTGACTTAGTCAATACACTACAGAACTAAAAGCTCTGTTCTCTTCATATAGTTAATGTTTTTGTGTGTGCTTTGCAGATCTAGAAGCAGATGGGGTTGTCATGTAACTGATAATGGTCTTTACCAAATAGCTTCCGCTAGATGTGTAGCCAATTTAACCTCAATCTCTTTATGGGGCATGACAGCCATTAGTGATTCTGGCGTTGTTCAACTGGTAAATGTATTTGCCTTAAAATTGGAATCTTTCTTGAATATTCATTTTTACCATCTTAAAAAAAAGAATCTTTTATTTCTTGGTTTGATGATAAGGTATCAAGAACGTCTTCCTTGCAGCATCTGAACATTGGAGGAACATTCATCACCGACGAGTCCCTTTTCGCCATTGCAGAACGCTGCCATCATCTCAAGGTAACCCATCAAGTTAATTAGTCTAATATTTTGTTTTGTCTGAAGTCATAAAACTGTTTTCTTTTATGCAGACAATCAGCATGTGGTGTTGCCGCCATGTGACAGAGAGAGGCCTTCTTGTTCTTGTCAACAAATGCAGAAAACTAGAATCTCTCAACTTGTGGGGAACTAGAGTTCCTGTGGATTGCTTCATTGCTTTGGTTACCATCAGTCCTGCACTTCAGATCAAACCCATTCAACTCCTCCTCAATGCTCAGAATCCACCACCACCTTTGTTGCATGCTCTCTAGTCTTTTGTTGCTTTGTTTTGCTTTGTATATAGTAATTCATAAAAAAACTGGAATCTCCATTTCTCTTATGTGTTCTCTCATCAATTAAAAATATTCAATAAATTATTCAGTAAAGATTCTATATATTTATATATAAGTTGCATAAAGATTCAACGGAAGCTGAAAGACAACACATACACACACGCTTTCTGACTATAAAATCTGCAAGTCTACAAATAACAAGAATCAAAATCAGAAAACTCTTTTTCTTTCTAACGCATTTCATATTATATTACTGATTCATCTCTTCTAGAAGTGGAATAGGTTTGGTTGTGTCATAGCAAAAACACTATCAATGGAAGCCATGAGAAGCACAAGACAAGAATGGTGTTTGGTGAATAGGCGACAGCAGCTAAGGATCTCGAGAACTGAACTGAACCTGAGTAGGTCCCAGCCGTTGATTCCATGTCTGGTGTTCTCGTCTGAAGAGTAACATTTTTGCAAGAACCAAAAGCTGCTTCTGGCTGTAACATCAAGAGTTTATAGGCTTGTAAAGATATCATTTTTTTTTAAATATCCACAAATTTCCAGTGAATAAAGAAGCTAGTCATCATTACCTGGCAGGCAGCAAGGGTTTCACAACCGCAAATAACAGGTCCATTCATTCTGTCTAGAACTTCGAAAACGCCTCCTCCATCACTTCTCTGCAATGTGTTTTTTTTGTTAGTAAAACTCGCAGTAAGCTGTCATATTCTAAAAGATTCATTTCAGTACCATGTAGAAGTTAACGGCGAGAAAGTTTGGCATTCTATTCCCAGCTGACTTGAGACAAGTCCCAACCATCTCAGCAAGCGGAGCTGAGTGCTCCTTGCAAGCATCTTTCTCTACCGGAAACGTAGGGAAGTAATTCATCAAGAAAAGAGATGAACCTTTTGAATTCAAAGGTTGTGATTCTTTTCTGTTCGGACAAGAACCTCGCTTCATCCCTGGATCTCCAGCTTTTAACACAATCACAGCAAAAGGAAAGGTTATCCAAAGAATTAAAAAAAAAAAAGAGACAAACTTTGTTTGAGAGTGATGATGATGATTAACTCACATTCATTTTCAACAATGTATCTCCACTGATAAGCAACGCCTTCTTCCTCTTCTTTAGCAGCAACAGAAGTGAAAACCAAGAGCCTGTGATTCTCTTGCACCATGTCAGTCACAGTAGGCCAGTCTTCTCCCCTTTTAGGCATTTTGGAAACGGGAAACCAGTACTTGTCCAGACCAGCGTTAGCAAACAGAGTTGATAAGCCTTTAGGTCTGTGCACATAGTCCTCAATAACGATGGTAACAATCTCCGTTGGGTTCTGAGTCAAGAATGCCTCAACTTCCCTCAATGTGTTAATTGCAGGTTGCTGATAAAAGGAAAACAAAACAAAGTTTCAAAGCTTTGGATTCTCTAAATATAGTAAGATGAAAGATAAGTTTTTTTTTTTTTTACAAAGGCGGTGAAGTTGAAACATTGGCCTCTAAGGGAATGGCAAAGCCAGATATCGTCGTTGAAGTCATACATATCCAGCATTAGTCCTCTAACTCCATTCTACAGCAAAAAAAAAATGTAAAACCAACATTCAAAAGAGTTTTTTTTACCACAAAAATAAGAAACAGAGTAAAAATAGTAATGAGAAGAGTCCTCCTCCTTATTACTCTAAGCTGATTAGTAACAGTATCTTCTTGGTTGAAGAATGTAAGCCTCTGAACACCTGGCAAAGGCGGTTGATTTGCATTGCTGAAAGCATTATGAGTCATTAACCATGTATACTTGTTAAAAGGCAATCCATTGATCTACACAGTTAAAAAAAAACACATCTTTTAGCCAAACCCATCTTCAAAGTTGAAAACTTTTTGATGTAAACCAAATGATCTAAATCAGGAAATCTTACAATGGAAGTAGGGATAGTGGCTTGGCCTCTTGTGCAAATGGGATTGGTTCTTCCAACGGCAGGACAGTTCCCACAGTATAGACCTGGGACACAGTCAGTGGCTGAGGAGCATGATTCCAGCATCTGAGACAAAAAAAAAATCAGCAAGATCCCTAAAAGATTTAGACCCAATTTGATAACAATGAACAAGAGAAAGAACAAAAGAGAAGGAGGATCAAGAACCTGGCAGTTCCCATTAGAGCAAGCAGAGGAAAGGGATAAGAAGGGAAGAAGAAGAAGAAGAGAGAGTGTTACGGCTCTGCTTAAGCCGTTGGTGCACGCCGACATCGCTCCTTCGAAGAGAAAGAGAGAGAGAGAAATCAGTGTGAGTGAATGATGTTTTCGATCTACTGTTGATTGATTGGGGTTTTAAGACAAGAGACAAAAGTGTGTTTTAGGTAATAAAACGCGGGCTTCATTGATTTGTTAACCAAACGTAATTGTCTCCTCCGAGATATGGATTTATACAATAAAAGAAAAAGTTTAGCTTTTTTTGTGTGTTTGTTTGTTTTCTTCGACAATGTTGAATCTTTTTCCCACCAGACTGATATAAAACTCAGGTTAAGAAGATAACACACGTCAAAAAGTAGTTCAATTATGGACTAAAATACAGTCTTTTAACATCAATGATGATGACACATAGAGATTGCAAGTTTCTAATGTTGTATACCAAACCATTAATGGAGTATCTTTGTTGAATAAATTTTTGCTAGATTAAATCATCGCATTGTGGTGTTAATTAGGTCTCTCGTAAATCTCTCTTACAAGCATTTCACAAAAATAAGTTCCACAAAAAGCATTTCACTAATCATTTCTCTCCAAGTGACAGCATGACATTGTCTTGACCTTGGACTATATATATTATTTGATATCTTTTTCTACTTTGGCAACGGTGGTCACATGCGTGGGGACTCACATGTTTTCTTATCATCTTCTCATGTAGTATTATTGAAATTTGAAGATCATTTTACAAAGATTTAGAACCCTAACAAGAAACACACACAGAAATCTTCAGATCATCTTTAAATCCCTAAAAAATAATGACTTAAGAGTTAAGAATTGGTATTAATTAGTCTCAAAACATATAAATTTGCTAGATTTCTTACGATCCTAAGAATGAGGTTACTGTTAATACATGGAGGAGACTCAGGTTTTTACTTCTTTAAAGGAAAAAAAAAAGTTAGATATAAGAAATTGGCAGCACTACTAGCAATTCTCACAAGTGCCTAGCTAATCGAAGAGGGCTCAGGGTTTTTGCCCATATTCAATATATAATCCAGACAACCACAATTATGTTATTCCCTGCACCAAAATTCATACGTTTTGGCAATTATCCCTAACCTTATCAATGCAAAACTAAAGCAGGTTCACCATTAATTCCTATATATGTTTGTATTTCCACAACCATTATGCATGCGTTTCCAGACGAGTTAGACTTTAGCAATACGTGAAACTAAATCAACCAACGAATACCGTGTCATATTTTAACGTGTATACATGAGCGATCATCACAAGCCAAACAACGTACCAGAGAACTTACTTTACCCGATGTGTCAATGGAGCTTAATTATGTCTCCAATCACCATTACGGACCTTGTTAGATTTCTGTTACATGGTTCCCCATATATGTATTCATCACATCAACCATAGTAAAACTATTCGCACAAATCACAAAAGCATATTTCACACAAACAACCCTTGCTCTGTGACATCTCTAACATGGCATTTGGTAAAAGCTTCACTAGCAAGCATACGATGTAACAACCCAAATATTGACAAATGCATAAAGGTACTAAGAATCAATCCAAGCATCGAAATATCTTCTCTACATCATCTATGCGGTGATATATATATCTTTTAAGATTTCTACACGAACTCTCACACACTTCGTAAAGCTAGCTAGACATGAAAAATTCCTACCAGGCAAACAGTAATACAAGAGAACAGACAATGAAACACGAGTACAAGATTCAACAGTTTTTAAAAATTTAACCCGAATTCAATGGAGAGCTCCTTAACAATTGATCAAAAGCTTCCACCGACGGATCTGATCTCATCACCTTGTTTTGGTTTGCTGTTCTAAAGGTTTCGCGTTTTGTTGGACTAAGGCTTTAACATTTTATATTTACACATATGCCCATTGACAGATTGCAAATCACCAAATGCACCTAAATGAATTTTTTTTTGTGAACTTTGTGTATGCAGTATCTAGCATTATCAAAGAACAAAGTAAGCCACACGTTTATTAATTTATCACTTTTATAGAATTGATATTTTCTATTAAGTAATCCAAAATGTATCTTTTATTAAGGAAATACAGTTGGTCAATATATTCTATAAAAAAACATTCCCATTTAATAAAATACATTAGCTAATACAGGATATAACTTTCTAGAATTGAGTGGTGATTCCATTTTTTGTTAGCTATCTTTATTTGTTATTTTCTTTAGACTCCAAAAAAAAATCTACAAGTGTAAATTTATTTTACTCACATTTATTGTTGTGTATCATTTTGCTTAAAGTGGCTAAATGCTTTAACCATGGTTCCTCGTATATATACGTATCTCATATATCACAATGACATAGAGTGCTTCGAAACCATCTAGTGATACACAAAAGGTTCTTCAGCTAAAAACAACGTGTGTTTATAAGCTTGTGATCAGCACTCCCTAGCTATAATTTATTTAAGTATTTGTTCATCAAAACACTCTCTTACAAGTTATCCCTTCCATATCAAAATCTTTTGAGGTATGAATATATCTTTATTGGCATGCCTCTGTTTAGTCCTTCCAATAATTTGAACCAGATAATCTTTGCTTTCAGAATTATATATGGACCAAAACATGAATGATTTTCCGGAATCAGATATTCCATTAAGCTTCGAACAGTTATTATACGGAGATGATTGGCAGATGTCGGACACTTATCCGACCGTTGATGCTAATGCTAACTTACTACCACTGGTTGAGATGAACCATGGTGGTCTGACAATAGAGCCTCATCCAATTTCAGTGATATATCCAATGGTAATAATCTACTTTCTACAAGTTTCTCTTAGAGATATTAAGCATTTTTTTCATCTGGATGAATAATATAGACTTATTGAAATGTATAGGAAGAAACAGACGAGCAGTGGGTACAGACACAGCAAGCCTATGGACCAGTTGAAATACCAATGGTAATAATCTACTTTCTACAAGTTTTTCTTAGAGATATTAAGCATTTGGATGAATAATATAGACTTATTGAAAATATATAGGAAGAAGAGCAGTGGTTACAGACATTGATGGCCTATGAACCACATTTCACGTATGAGGTATAGTGAAAACAATATATAAAAAGGAATATATATATATATATATATATATATATAATAAAAAGGTATATTGTATGTAACATATTGCTGATTATTGGTAATTTAATTGGTTATATTGCATTTGTAAAACATTTTTCAGTGGACATGAATTTGAATCATAGTTGTAGAAAACTAAAAGGAATATATATATATATATATATATATATATATATATATATATAAGTTGGTAATAAATTTAAGACTGTAAGTTTATACATTCAAAAGTTATACATACAGAAGAATTCATTTGAAATAAAATCACATGAAGAGCTCAACTTCACGAAGAGGTATAGTGAAAATAAAAATAAAATAAAATAAAATAAAATAAAAGGTGTATCGTATGTTAATATATAAGTGGCTTATTGGTTATACTGCATTTGTTATTTTTCTCAATGGACATTTGAATCATAGTTGTAAAACCTAAAAGGAATATATATATAGGTGTGGTACTAAATATAAAACTCTGTAACCATATATATATTCGGAAGTTTATTTGTTCATTTTCCTCTAGGAAGTTATGCTCAATAGTGAGCAGCTAGGAGACGTCGGTTCTGGTTTAGACGTTAATGCGGTCATTGATGGGAATCTGAACCGAAGAAGATATGAAGATCGTTCTGGTGAAGCGGAGAAATGTGTGATATGTCTTGATGAACTTAAGTACAATGATGACGCTTCTAAGCTGGCATGTGGGCATGATTTTCACTTCGAGTGTATCAAGAACTGGATAATGGTCAAGAACGAGTGTCCTCTTTGCAAGCAAAAAGCTCTTTAATTGTTTCATGATGCTGAGTATTTGAATTTGTAAGAATTGCCAACATTGGTTTCTTTTCTTTCTTTTTTATTCTGGGACAAAGGTTTCTTTTGTTTAATGAATAATATGGTTTCTTTTGTTTAAATTTCGGTACTCGGTTTCTTTTGTTTGTGTTTCAAAAAAAAAAAGGTTTCTTTTGTTTAAGTTTCGGTACTCGGTAGTTTAATCAATAATATGAGTTTCGTAACCAAAAAAAAGTCTACCATCCACTTCTCGTTCAGACCAAACCAGCTTCCTTAAAAGCACAAGGAAGATAAGAACATCGCAAAAAAAAAAAAAATTACCGAAATTTTTGCAAGTTAATATCATTCAAGACAACACCCACTTTATGAAAAAAAAACAAAACAGAATTTTGTTTTTCTAACTAGGGGCTAACCCGTCCTACGGGCGGGTATGTGAATGAATGTAAAATATATAAATATCTCAAATTTTAATGAATATTGAAAATAATAAGTGTACTCTTGTAACATTAATTTTTTTACTATATTTTTTAGATATCATAAGTATATCTCAATTTTTTTTAAATATCATGAAACATAATTGTTTTATATATTTTAACTATGATAGGAAATGGAGAATTTGCAAGTATTAGGTTAAAATGCAAAATTTAATTTTTAACAATTTTTGTGTCATTGAATTTATTGATATTTTACTTTATTTTTTATTTTTATTATTTATTTAAACATGTGAAAAGAAATATTAATTACCCCAAGTATATGGTCCACGCGTATCTATACCTTACTTGTTGGTCAAGTTTTTAAGAATTTTGTAAGTTTTTGTTGTGTGTTAGTTAACTGCAAGTGATGCGTATGATAATGATGTACGCTTTTTAGAAATGCTTTGTGCGAGGAGTTGATTGCAAGAGCTAAACATAAAGAAGAATTATATGTGTCATGTGTGAGTGAGCTTGTTTGTTTCCGAAGCTGTTTTTAGTATACAGTGAATTTGATTTGCGAGAACAGTTTGAACTGGAGAAGTGTATGGTTAAGATATACGTTAGCATACATTACCAACTGATCATACGTCTGATTTATTTCCTCCCATGTCTTTGATCAGAAAGATAAAAGGCAAACATCTTGAAGGACCTCTCTTGCCCACCACACCACCATAATTCTTTTGGTCTTAGAGATAATAACGTTGTGAGGATACTCAGTAAATAGATTGTTTCCGCTACGTATATCAATTCCACGGGTTAACTTTTGCATAAATTCAAAAAGAATTACAGGTTACAGAGTTCTGTCTGTAAATAAACCCAAGTTCTAGAGAACACAAAAAACTTTAACTCTCCCCTTAGAGCTCTTGTTGACATGATCATACATTACCTTACACAAATACCTACGGCAATCCTTATCACCATTATACCTAAGAACTTCAAGTTTTGGAGTGAACCTGTTTATCTAAAACCGGCCGAACCCATAAAGAGTGCGACCTTGCCTCTTCAAAGCGTAAACAACATCCATCGCCGTAACCGTCTTCCTCCTCGCTTGCTCCGTGTAAGTCACGGCGTCTCTAATCACGTTCTCGAGAAAGATCTTCAAAACCCCTCTCGTCTCTTCGTAGATCAACCCGCTGATCCTCTTCACTCCTCCTCTGCGAGCGAGACGCCTGATCGCAGGCTTGGTGATTCCTTGGATGTTGTCTCTCAGGACCTTCCTTGACACCAAACCATCTGTTACGCTCAAAGGACAAAGCACAACTGCCAATACCAAGACATAACATTAAATAATACAGCATCAAAACTTGATGAAAATTCAGATAGCTCAAGAACTTGCTGCATATGAGAAGCAGATCTCACTCACGAAATGGTCCTCGCAATCCTTGATGAAACTTCAGATAGCTCAAGAAAGAAATTGCTTGTGGAGCCTGCCCCAATCTCATCTGCTCAAACCTTAGATTAGACTCAACACAGATTCAATCAAAAAGAGAGCATTTCTAAAAAGAGAAACGATGATGGTATCTCGTCTCATGCAATCAGGATCGAAAAATTGAACAAATCGGTTTCAATTTTTTGAGTTCCAGTTTGTATCCGAAGAACAAAGGGCGGAGAGTTACCGAGAACGACATTTACGCCAAGAATATATTTGTGTATAAGCCAAGAGACTCCTTTGACTTCGTGAGGCTTTAGGGTCGCCATGACTCTGAACTCTCTTCAATCGAGAGGAAAGTGGATCTCAGTTATATGCAATGGAACTGAAGTACACATCAACCATTAGATTACATGCAGGAGAGCCAGATGCATTCGACTGTGCCAAAGAGACAGAAAAGCAATTAGAAATCGAAGAAATAAAAAGATTTTACATTTTTGCATATAAGAAAAAGCTTAGAAACTGAGATAATACTGTTGTCCCAAAGCTGCAAAGGATCCAACAGTGCGAATAAGTCTTGATCCACAGCAAAACACGAAAACACAAAATCAGAATCTCAATATATATGAAGATTAAATCATATTGTGCTCACTAAGAAAAGAAGAAAACTAACCGGTCAGAGAAGTGGCGATGATTGACGGTGAAGGCGAAGAAGAGAATGGCTACTATCAAAGGTGCCTGCAAACCGTTAGCAAATACAAACAAAATCAACAAACGTATGCAAATTTTTTTTTTTTGGGCAACACGTATGCAAAATAATCTCTGAAATAAAAAAACTAATAATCAATCTGTGTGAAATAATAACACTACTAAAAGGCAAATATAAAGCTCCATGAGACTGTACACGTAGGATTGGAAATTCCACCAATCACATACTATTTTTTTGACACGTCATGATGGGCTGGTAGCTTATGTTGATCCGTGAACTTTAAATACGAGCCCATAAACCACTCCAACACAAAGACTAAAAAGCTGTCGTCGCATCTTCTCCAAACTTCGTCGTTTGCACTTCTTCAACGCATCGACGATTAATCGACACACCACTTCACCTATGTGCAATGAACCCTCTGAAAATTGCTTTTATGACTTCCTTTCACCTTCCTCCCTATAAGAGTCTTTATAATTCTTCCTCACTCAACACTATCCCAACGTGCAGAGATGAACATCACAATTTCAACGAGATCGAAAGGACGTGAAATATACATCATTCGAAGATCCCAAAATCCGTTGATGGAGAAAGAACGTGGAAGAATTAACCAATCATCACTTACATAGTTGTACTTTTGGAATCCGTTGATGGAAAAAGAATATATGGTGGAAAAAGAATGTGGAAGAGACGTCGTTCGAGTGAATAACTGTAAGGTCTGTTTTCAATTGCCCCCTCCCCCACAGTTTCTGATTCGATTTGGAAAATTTGTTCCCCCAACTTTTCGTGTGTATGTTTTTGAATTTACAGGAGGTGATAGTGTTGGACCCTGACTTATCGAAGGATTACCTTGACCGGATTCAGAATCGGACTAAAGAGAAGAAATATTGTTCATCACCATGGCTTTGGCCCTGAGAGTACCAACAAGGTCGCGTCTCTCTCTCTAGAAACTTGTGATTTCATTAGGATCTATTCTATTTCTTTCTATTTGAGGAATTTTCTGGAAAATTCTTTGGTTTGTAGAGTGTTTGTGACTGAACTTGTGAGAAGTTTGACTTCTGGTTTATGGTTGGTGATTTTGAATAGTGAGCTATGAATCTTAAAACATGTATATTTTTTTTTCTCTTTTCAGAATGTATATAAGAGTATTTATTCTGTGATCTCTAGGGTTGTTCATGGACTCAACGCTACAGTCTTTGCCTATGGTTCCACTGGAAGGTATGCAGTGATGTAGCATGTATTCATTTTGCAAACACTACAAGTGAATGTGTCTCTTAGCTGCCAAAAAAATCCTGGCTAAAGTAATCTAGAGCTAAAACTGGCTTTGATTAGGCCTTATATCTCAGGAAAACTATTGCAGTATGGCCTCTCCTTTTTTTTTTGTTATCTGACTTAGTGATGCATCGTTTTTTTTTTGCTATTAGTGGTAAAACCTATACAATGGTTGGAACACGAAGTGAACCTGGATTGATGGTTCTCAGTCTGAATACCGTATTTGACATGATTAAGAGTGACAAGAACTCTGATTACTTCGAAGTGACTTGCTCCTATCTTGAAGTCTACAATGAAGTAAGCCTCCCTCTGATAAATTTGGTTGTTCTCCTTCGTCTTTTTTTCTGTGTATATGTAGTGGTGCTCTTTTAGCGACTAGAGTTACACTTTCTCACCTAATAATATGTTTCAATTGAAATTCAGGTTATATACGATCTGCTTGAAAAATCATCCGGTCATTTGGAGCTCACTAGCTCAGGGAGGATCCAGAGCAGGGAGTAGTTGTTGCAGACCTGCGATCAATCAAGGTCCACTGCAATGAAACTTTTTTTTTCTTGAAAACAAACTCCCAGAAGCTGCTGCTGCTCCTTGCCTTGGAGCTAGCAGATCAGCTTGAGCATAAGTGTCGTGATGATGGTCACGTGAGCAACTCATACTTTGTATCTGTTGGAGCCAAACACCCGAGGATTGGCCTCTCTTACTGGGTGGTAAAGATTGACGAAGCTTAACCATTACGGAAAGACTTTCTGCGGAGCTTCAATTCTGCTTTCTCAGTTTTGAATTATATTAGTCTTTGTTTTGAACTTGCATTCTCAATTTCACTACTCCAGTTTTAGTTCCTGATTTTGTGTTGCAGGAAATCATATTAGGTCTGGAACCAGACGGGGAGCTAAGATATCCTTCTCAACAAGCTCTCTGGCGCGGGTGAATTCCAGTGTTACGACACAAGTTTACTGCTCTCAGACAGTACGCTGAATACGATCAACAGCCCATTCCACTTCTTTCTTCTCAAACGGAGGGTCCTGAGAATCTCAGTATGGCTATTTCTTCTTGAGTGGTATTCGTCTCTTCTCTTCCCATGCAGACTGTTTCTTCTCTGCGGCTTCATCTGTATTTAGTGGAAGTGGAGTGTCTCTATGTTGGAAGTTCCCTCTCTTACACCAATGGCACAAACTAGGATCTCAGTCTTTTGAGTTAACAGTTGGGTTCTAAACTTCTACAGCTCTAATGGTCATGACAGGTACGAGGCAAACATAGATCTTTGCAAATCAATCACAAAGACTCGGTGAAATCTCCAGCTAATGAAGTCTTACATATTAACTTTGCCAATTTGGTGTATACCACCATTCTAGGTCGTGTTGATCCTATATTCCTATAAGAGCTATTAACTTTTCTACTTTTTGATCATTAAAGCAAATCTTTATTTTCTTAGGTTTCCATTTTATTTTGATATATTAGGAGAAGTTTTTTTGGCAATGATCTTCCAACGTTAGTTGATTGCACCCAGAGCCCAAATGATTGTATAGGAATTTTAGATTGCCTATTTATTGTTGTTATCTTTTGCACCAACAGACTGGTCATTGGTTCTCCTCTTTTACTTGCTCAAGTATTATCTAAAACGAGAGGTACTAACCCAAATGCATTGCTAGCTTCACTTTTAAATGGGATACTATCTTCATAAATACATACATGTTCTAAACTTTTGCTGCCTAAAGTTATTTTTGGTTTGTACAGTGCATCAATCAGCTTAACGTTACAAAAAGAACCGATATGCATTTTGGAAAGTAGTGTTTATATATATGCTGTGTTACCAAAAATCGAAAACCAATGGATCTAATCATTATGTTAATGGCTTTGCCATGCTGTTAAAGCTTCAGAAATTGAGAGATGCGAAAAAGAATAGTCCGGTACGGCAGTACCACCCCAATGTGGAATAAAAGGTTTCAGAGACATAGGCTAAACATTTCTATAATTTCTATAATAATTATGAGATTCCTTGCTATTTTAATTTGCCAACGTATTTTGGGTTTTCTCAATATTTAATTTAACAAATCTTTATAAACATGAAGAAACCTTAAAAGGGTCTAGACAAAGGTTTCATGCATGTTGTTTAGAAGATAGTGGCAAGAAACCAAGAACAATAACATTATGTAATTTCTTACCATCTTATGTATCAATCCTCTTGACAATTTGTAATTATATCTATTTATCAACTGTATATCTGTATTTATATTCTGAAGACTGATTTTAAACTATTGAAAAGTTACTGGTGCTTACCTTTCAAACAAAACTGATAAACCCACCTCGGGGAACTTTCTTCATGGCTATAATAATTAATACTCCCTCCGTTTTCTTTTATAAGTCGTTTTAGAATTTTGCACATAGATTAAAAAAACATAAATTTCTTATATTTTCTAGACAAAAACATCATTAATTATTTACACAACCACAAATCAACCAATGAAAAAATAGAAGACATATTATCATTGGTCATACAATATTAACTGTTAATAAATTTTACATAGAAATCCGAAAACGTCATATAATTTGGAACAAAAAAAATCCTCTAAAACGACTTATAAAAGAAAACGGAGGGAGTATATATTTTGAAAACAAATATTTAATTTGCTACCTATCGAGCAGATTATCTACTTTACACATGTTGCAATATATTTTTTATGCATTTCAATTATCTAGGTAAAATTTTCTTAACATTTAAACTATTCAATTTAGAATGAATAAATATACAGTTATACAGAATGAACAAATTTCATTTATAATTTATTTTAAATTATAGTTTTGTATAAATAATTTGTTATTGTTCTACTACAAGTTTCACAATTTTGAACTTAGCCGATTGTTTATTTAAATTTTGAAACCTCAAGATATTTTTTAAAAGATATTGTTTGTTATATTATAATAATAAGTAAGCAAATATTTCAAAAGTTTTCAATACCCAATACATAATATTACATTTCAATACCCAACAGACTTTTACTTTTAATTTATTTATATTCAAATATATTCTTATTGCAGATTTATATATTATACAATCCTGTATATTGAAAAATTATTTACAGTTAAATCATCCAATTCGTGACTGTAGTTAATCCAAAATATACATACATTTGAAAAATATAAATTGAAAAAAATATGTTAAGAAAAAAAAACTCTAGAGAGGAAAAGAAAAACTTCAACTCTTTCTATTCTTTTTATTCATGTCTCACCAAGTAATGTATTACGCTTGGCTAAATTAAGTGCACCCAACTCTATTCTAATCTATTATTTTTTAAACTAATATATTCTCATATATTTCCACAAATTTAATTTTTCCCATTATGAAGAACTTTCACATTGCACAATATCAACATCGAAACAAAAAATAATTAAACATATCAAATAAATTCTTAATATTATTTAAAAGTTTCAATCCTAAACATAACATATTTAAACATATTTTCTGCGCGTAGTGTAAACAAAGACTCTAGCTTTATAGTGTTTCAAGAGAGAGAGTTTGTGGAGGAGAAGCTCATAGAAGAGCAGAAGAAATATTTTTTTGAGGATAGGTTTTATCTAGAGGAATTTTTTTTTAGAGCTGCTTATGAACAAGCACAGACTTTCACGATTAAGATGACGCAGACTACTAGCTTTCATGTTGTGCGTTGGGTATGTAGGCAAATCAAAAGAGATTTGAGAAAGATTATTGTTCTCAATCTTAGTAGGGATAATGATGTAACCTTATCAGAGTTCTCCCATGTGCTATATGCTATATATTTAGAGTGTTTAGTCTCTTTATATTCAGAAATTCAGAGCATAGTATAAGTTCTTACACATTAGCTCATATATATATATATATATATATATATATATATATATCAATTTATTATTTATTGAATGCACATAGAAAATCACCAAGTTTGTTAAATGCACGAGTGATGATTAAGCATAATCTCAGTCATCAAAACTGAAAGAATCAAATTTTATGATCAGACAACGTAAACACACAATCAGATGAAGATTAACTCTTCACTTAACATTACTATATTGTTAAAATTTGAGATGAACTGGAAAATTGAGAAAATATGAGTTTTAAAATCCATCCTCACAAACCTTTCACACTTACAAGTTTTTTGGGGTTTTTAAAATTATTATTAATTCTATGTTTTCATTTGTATATGTATTTTTGTATACATAATTTATTTGTCCAAATTGAAATTTAAAATACCAGATCATCGTGGTAACAATTCACAATCCAAAAACATATAATTATTAAAAAACACTTATCTTAAGTGTACAATGAATTCTAACCATATTCCTTAATAATTAAATGCAAATTATTACTCGCTTTAATACTAGCGACACAATTTTATTCCAACAACACAATTGACATAATCGAGAAATTGCACCCACTAACTAAAAAACCAAAATTCATAAACTAACAAAAATATCATTATCTCTCCTCTTATCTCTTCCTATCTCTCTCTTAAAAACTAATTTTAATTTTTTTTTTGGTTATTTTACAAATAACCCTTAAAATAAACTTACTTATAGTAATTAAGCGTTGAACATTAAGCTCCATTCAAACATAACTTCGTCAATAAACCATGACAAAAGGTTACCAAAAAACTATCGTCAATTTTTTTTTGCCAAACATTCTAAAATTATTTTGGTCGAACATTATAATAATATTACAATCATTCCAAACAAGAAATATCAAATATCATAATCGGCACTTAAACAACACTTATCCGCGCGTAGCGCGGAGATTGGTTCTAGTAGATAATAATAGATTATTAAAAACACAAACTGACAAATACAATATCGATTCAACACAGCGCATGTGTGTGCAACATTCAATCGGTAAATTTAAAACAAAAGGCGGATCTAATACATAACCTTAGAATCAAGCAAGAGCAAGTCGATGCCCATGAATTCTCCACCACGGCGGACATTTCCGACCTCCCAAAAGCGGAGCAAGCGGATTTCAACGGTGGAAGAGGAGCGGCCGGTCTGCAGATCGGAGAGGAGAACCAAAACGTTAGCCATAGTTTTTTTATCTGATTAGCTTAGAACGAATGAGAAGTAGTTTCTGGAAAGAGGAAAATCATACCTTCTTTTAGTAGATTCCACCGCCTTGCACAACAAAAATATCGCGTTGAATCTACATCATGGTTGATTGATTAATGGGAGGGGGAGGGATTAAAGATGATTGATCGGTTACTGGTATCACGCAAGGAAGGAGACGAAAGATCAGCTGCTCAATGGAAGTCGCCATTAGCCTAATGTAAAACGCATCGTTCATCACGAAGTTGGTGATTAAAGTACGTCACGGGTTACACAGCAAAACGGCCCAATAACGAAAACAATCAGGCGAAGCCCGCAATTATTTACACGCTGCGTTTAAAAAAATCAACACGTGTCGGCTTTTCATCACCCTATTTGATGAGGTGGCAAAAGGAGAAGAGAGTTGTACTCTTCTTTATAATATAAGAAGATTGTAATTTGTCAAAAATGGTGAAACTGTCGCAGGACCGTACTTGTGAAGTGATTGTCATTTTTCATGTTTAGTCATAATAATTGATTACAGTATTATTTATGACTTTCAGAAAACTATATCTATCAACCGTTGTTTACTGATTTTTCTACCCATCACTGCTCTATTTTTAATTTATGGCATGGGGGAAAAAGAGAAAAAGTTATATGCAATTTTGTACTTATGATTATATATGGTGATAAATCTCCTTTGTTAAATCCAGAATAAAATAAATTATTGAATTCACAAAAAATTATGTTTAATCAAGTGGTAGTCTATTGGCAATTTCTTGGGTTTTGTGTGTATCCACATCAGTCCTACATGCGATTCTTTCTGAAAACTAAATTATTATTAATTGGTCGGTTTGGGTTTTGGTTTAAATAGTTTATTTGGTAGATCTTCAGCTCATGACATTAATCGTACCTTCTGGTATTAGTCGAAAGATATTCTAAACTCTTTTTGGACTGACCGGATCAGCCGATAGGGTTTATCGAGAAGAAAAATTATGAATATTCAGATACAGTATAGTACTCCAACTTATGTCTTAAGAGTGATTTTCACGAGTATACCTTCCCCCGCCTATTTATTATGAAAAGCGTCAACAACTTGTGGAGAGAGAGAGAGAGAGAGAGAGAGAGAGAGAGAGAGAGAGAGAGAGAGAGAGAGAGAGAGAGAGAGAGAGAGAGAGAGAGAGAGAGAGATGGGTAATTCTGACGAAGGTGATTGTCTTCCTGCTCCATCTTCTTCAGACGAACTTTCGAGCATTCTCCGGCAGGTACTTTCCCGTAGTTCGACAGCTCAACCTTCTTTCTCACCGAAGAAAATGGTTTCCTCCGCTGAGATGTTCAACCGAACCTTCACCCTCGTTCCCGGCGGAGCGGTTTCTTACGCCGCTTGTGCGGGCCCTGAAACTAGGTAAGGCAAATGTGCTTTCGAAAACAAGGTAAAACTTAACAATATTATTTGCCGTGAAACTACGCTCGCGCGCTTTTGATTTAAGAACAAAAAAAACATAGTTGTTGTTTTTTTTGCTTTTGTAATGGTAAAACAACACTACTAAAAGAGAAATGGAGCTACAAAAGGAAATTTGTAAAACCAAACATTTGATTAACTTGATGAATGCAGGCTTTAGCTGCTTTGAATGGTGTAGGCCTACATCCTCTGCGATTACCACCAACTCAACTGCCTACGCAGACAAGGATCACTGGGACCTTAGAACAAGAGCTGAACCTTGAGATTCTGTTTGGTGGTTCTCACTCGATGGTTAACCGTGAACCACCCGTAGCAACTCAGGAAATGTTCTTTTCCACAACCACTCTGCTTTGAAGACAAAGCTCAGACTGTGAAAATGATCCGAAGTCAGAAACCTGAGGCGAAGATGATTTAGAGTCTAGTCTTTGGTTATATTTGAAGGTGTTATGCTAATAAGATTTAGAACTGAACAAAACTGAGTAGCTTGATTATAATGATGTCACAAAAAAGATTGATATAAATTTAACTACATGAGATGGTTATTACAACTATCAAATGGCTATGTCTGTGAGTTGCAGCCATCCGTATGCACACCGGTCTCGGATACTTCGAGCCATGGATGCTGCTGACTGGACCGCAGGTCTTATCTTCGTCATTGCTTTCTCTACTTGAATTCTGACACCAACATCCATCTGCTTTTTTTAATTAAATGCCAGAGAGATTGTCAGGGATCTAGACAACACAAACTCATTGTGATAAAACTTGTATTAGAAGATAAGATAGTAAAGTAGAAACCTTTTCTAGAGTGCATTGTGTGTCTAATATGTGGCAGAAGTATGACAGCTGCTTGTACAAGTCTGCTTCAGTGTACTGTAATAAGACAAGGCTTGACGTTAACAGTTGTTCTATGAAGCAACAGAGATGAGATTTCTTACAAGATGAATGAGGGTATGTACCTTTCTTAAGAGGGTTCCATTACAATTAGGATAGTTTGGACAAACTGTTCCTCGTTCACGATCACCAAGCAGACGGAAGTTGGGGGTGCGAGTCGTGTGCTTGCAAGACTCATCGTCACACTGTCGAAGGCAAAATGTACAAGAAAAACTCATGAGCCTGACTTAATAATGACGATGTTCAGAATTATGGATATAAAGGAGGCAAGTGAAAAGGTTTTTTACGCACCATCATTATGCCTTTGTAGTACATTGACACAAACCCATCGATCTGCCTTTTCACCTGGAATGCAAAGATAACAAGTTAATTACCAAACCAATTGTTCTACAGGCCAGATCAACAAAGCTTCCCTACCTGGTTAGATATCATTGCAGGGGATATTCTTCCCGTGTTACCACCTGGCTCACATTTCGGGCATTGCAGCTTAAGCCAGAATGTAGAATCAGATTCCTCTGTTTCAGATTTCTTACTGATCGAGGCACAAACTGAGCTAATAATAGATGGACAGTTGAAAGCAGCAGAGCAGCTGGGGCATGCTAATGCTAAAGGCTCGCAGCTTTTGTATCTGCGTTTTTTTTACATGTAAATTACGTTGTTGCGGATCTTGAATTCTAATATATAGCAAATCCTGGAGAAAATATATCATAGGGAGGAAGTATGATTGCAAATTACAAATGAGATAAAGATATCATTACCTTTCTTCATCGCTTGTAGCAAACAAGAGTGATGTAGAAGGATCACTGCCAGTAGCATCGTTTGATCTGCTTCGATACTATTGTATACATTATTTACAAACATTTATCAGAATTGAGAATCATCGTATATGGAACTGGAGATTGGGTTAAATGAAAGCTGTTTTACCTTTGATGGGTCAAGTCCTAAACACTCGGCTAACCTCTCAGGACTTGTGCCCTGAATCTCTGCGCATAAACGAGACACCACAGGATGAATCTGTTGTGCCAAGTAGTAATCTATGTCAACCAACCATTTGCTGTCTTTTGATTTCACCTCATCAGGATGCCTAGCACGTTCGGCAATCCCTGCTGAGCTAGCAGAGCTAGTATTACCCTGCACAGAGAAAGGGTAAACAATTTAGTAGAAAGACGATTTGGTTCGGATTGTATTAAGCTGGCCTTTAGTGCTGCGAACCTGTTCATAGCAGATTATATATGGTACAGTGTCCTTAGCATTGAAACCTTCTTTATAACCATGTTGCCTCATTCTGAGAGCGACCTGAGAAAAAAGAACGGTTCAACCGCAAAATCAGAGTTCAGTGGAAGTATGAAAAGTACAAACTTTAAGTCCTGTTCTTTTGGTTAACTCCGAAACCAGCGGCAGCGTCTGAAAAATTAATTATAACCACCGCAAAACACAACCCAGCGCATCACTCATGAAACACCGCCAGCCTGTTTCTCTTGACGCTGCGGCTGATCGCGAGGAAGAAAAGGGACGCTGAATTTTTTAGCGTCAGCTGCGTCCTATATTTTGTTCTTTCGGCAATTTATTAGCGTCCATTTGAAATTTCCGTGCCGTTAAATTTCCTTCCGTGGCATTGCAATTTTCAGACGCTCCCGCTGGTTCCGGCGTTAACCAAAAGAACAGGGCTTTAAGCATAATTCCGGTGAGCAATAATGCAAATAATAGCAGCTCTCATACTCACTTGAACGTGTGGTTGGCTTTTGGAATCTGGATAAGCTTCTGGTGACTTAGTCAATGCCTTGGTGATGACATACTTCTCAAGTGCAACTTGCCCATTTCTCATTTCCTCTTTTATCTGTTGAATGGACAAAGCATACATGCATGGATGATAAAGAAGAGCAAACTAATTAACAAAGGTTAATAAATAGAGGTTAGCAAAGATTACCTTCATAAGCTCGTTATGAATTGCTTCAACGACATCATCACATGGCCTGCAAAGAAGACGAGACTCTTGTTGTTCGTTGCATGGAAAGTAAAAATAATGTTAACACAGTGTATTAGAACATACCCTCCATGCAAGATCTTAGCCAAGCATAAATCTCCAATTTCCTTGGAAAGTAAGCTCCAATCTCGACGAACCATGTCCACACCTTTTCTTTCAATTTCCTGCATTGAGAAATCATATATTAATAGTTCCCAAACGTTGTCTAAAAGAAAAGGTAGTCAGATTTTAAATGAAATACTACCTCGTAAATCTTCCCGTCCTTGATCTGCAACTTGACGGCAGCATATTTCTTTTTTCTAAGAAGAAGCATCCTCTTATATATGCCATCACAGTCAATTTTCAGACATCTATACTTCTTATTGACCTAGAAAATGAAAGCGAGAAGGTGAGACCCAAATCAAATGTCTGCTCTTTCACAATAATTTGTCTATAATTTGCTCCACGAAGCATCACCAACGAGAACATTATACTGATTTGAGTTCTTCATTGTGTGATGTTTCATGCATCAAGGTTGCAAGTATCTAATACATATTGGTTTGATAAATAGAAAGGTTTGAATTAAGAGTGAAAGGCTGGAAACAAATATATTAGCCAACCTACCTCTTGGATGACTTTTGTTTTTATGGCTTTCACCTCTTCGATATCATCTAGTCCACTGTGAATCATGATTGAATCTGTGTCACCATAAATCACCTGCGTAATAGCAAGATGCTTAGTTCTACAACTGATAAAGAGAAATGCGTACAACTGAAATGCATTTCGTGGGACTAGTATAGGAAAAATACCTCTAGGTTTAAATGATTCTGGACAAGATCCACGGTTCTTTGCAGGATCTCCCTTCCCTGCAATGTTAGGGAATTAACCGGATTACACACGAGAATAGAGAAAAAAGCAAAGAAATTTTAGTAACTAGAAAACTAAGAGAGCATAACTTACCTGCAGCGTAATGAGCTCTGCTAAAGGCTTAGCGTAGAATCTTGAATTGGAAAACCCCAGACAACCATACATACTGTGTTTAGAATGAATAGGAAAACATTAATAAAAATGTGGTGAAAGTGTATTTCATAGCCAGCACAAACTAAAACCGTAAATACAAACCTATTGGCTGTGAGCTTTAATGCCTGCTGCCTAATGTCAAGCTCCCAGTACTTGAGACCTGTTTCCTTTGCCATCTTTAGTTTGACGCTTTTCCTTATACTGACCAAATGTTCCATCAGCTGAAACAAATACATACAGTGAAATTGTCATCTAATCTTTATTAGACTGGGCATAACAGAACAAGAGAGAAAATCATAGTGGTACTAAGAAATGCTAGAGCTCTAGTTCAGAAGATGATGTCAAGGTTAGTTTTATTGAAGTACAGAACGCAGCAATCACTAATACAATACTGAACAGCTGGGTCGTTTTAATTTGAGGATTTTCCACATACACCTTTAGAGAAAACGAGACAAACTAATACTTCTGGTGAGTTTTTATTTCTTTCTATTAATTTCTGACTGGTTTGGGGTGACTTCCAGATTTGGTGTTTGACAAGGTATAAACAGATCGCGTACAGAGCTCAGTAAAGTCACAATAGAAAGCAACTAGTGTAGTGGTGAATATACCTTTGGAAGAATTCCAGGTGTCTGACTCGACGGTAAACGAGGAACTCCGTCTTCTGATCGTGGTATGGTCGTGAAACAGATATTATATTCCTGAAAATACCATGAGCGTTATCTACAAATCAAAGGAAACAGCCATCCAAAGGCTTGAAGAATAGAAAACAGTCTGCTAACCTGTATAATAGACGGGTAAAGACTATTGAAATCAAGAAGCAAAACATATTTGTCATAGAAGCCTTTCTTTGGCTCCAAGACCAGTCCACCAGCGTAGGCTGGACCTTTCTTTGTTTTGTTGCCCTTAGACGGATCATTTTCCAAAGCCAGGTCAGCATCCAATTCATCAACATTGTGGTCCTCCGGACCGTGATTCATTCTTCTTTTTGATGACTTTATTTCCTTCATACGTTGTGAAAGTTTGTCTGGGAGGATGTACTTCTTTGAGTAGAATGTATGTAGTAAGTAGTATTCAATTCTTTGCGCCCTGGCTCCCTGGTCACGAACCCAAAAAAAACATGAGTGTCCAGCGCATAGAGAGAGATAGGGGAGCTGAAACAGGAGTCATAACCTGAAGAGTTTTTCCCCAAAGATTGCCACTTATGTTAGTTAGCTGTAGTGTGAGTGGAAGAACACTTAGATGAAACATGAGCTCCATGGCTAACCACGCATCTGTCTCACCACACTCAATCTGAAACGAAGACAGGCAAAATGTTATAACTAGCATCACTCATCCACCTACGTCAACTGATGTTTATCTGCAAATTATTTTGTTTCTACGTATGACTGGATTATTTCGTTTGCAAGGAATTATAAGCTATCGTCCCCCGTGCGGTAGTTACAGCTCGTAAGCATACAAACATTGAGTGGACTAATTGAAGAGCTTACAAGTTCCACAAGTGTTTTAGATGACTGAAACATTTTGGGAATGTCATTCGGCGGTATCTCTTTCCTGTCCCGGTTTAGCTGTGTCTTTGAAAGATCTGTTAACGAATAACTGACCTGCAACAACGAGAAGCTTATAAGCGAGGGAGTAAGCTTCAGCTCATTGCTTGTAAGAGTTGAACATCATACCTGATTCAACAAATCACGAGAACATAGATCTGTATCACACAAGAGTCTTCCAGCAATGCAAGACATGAGCCCTGGTGTAGCACCGGACCCAGAATTAGTGTACCCTTTAAGCTTAGGCATGGAAGAGCGTTTGAGACGGCCAATTTTGGACCACATGCTACTCAAAACTTTGCAAGCCTGCATAGCAATGATCAGTTTTCAAAAAAAGAAGTGATGTTCATATGATGAGTAATATACCATCACGTCTTCCGGAGCACGTTTTAGTTCCGTCAGAGGGAATGAAAAAGCACATCTTAGAAGATTTTAGTGGTAAAATAGTATTTGCTTTACCTGGGCTCTTTGGAGAAGGACATCCAGATCAAAACCTGATATATTATGACCCACAAGAACATCACTGTCCAATTTGTTCAGCTCCAGAAACAGTCGATTCAGCAATGCTCTTTCACTGCAGTAAGAAAAGGAAAAATGTTGGATGAAGCAACATGAACTGCCAAAGATATATGGATCATGAGCACAGCCTATACAGCAAAGTGCTGCGAAATACCTATTTTCAAAACTTAAAACACTGCAGCCGTTCTTTGAATTTCTGTCCGCCACTTCTTTTTTCCAACCAATTGGGTAACCGGTTCCTTCAGGATTCCTAACAACAGTGAAATGACTCAGAATACCAGACCTCTTTCTTTCTGGACCTGGCATTGGAACATCAATCTGAAAGACCATGAAAATCAAATGTCAAGCTACTCATGTCGACATAAAAGTGCCATTTGAGCAAGAAATCTCGTCACAAAACCAGCTTAATACAAATAACTACTGGTGAATGGTAATGGCACGATCATACTTAAGAATATTGTGGTAAAACCATCGAGGTGAAGCAGCAAATCCATATTCTTCACAAAGAGAAACAACGGCTAAAGCATTGGTCAAATGTTATAGAACAAACCTTGGCGTTGTGAAAGCAGAGAACAGACGCAGAAACAATTTCGCTGATGTTCTGCTTTTCATTGACTATAGTCTTTAAATTTATGGCTGTAACTACAGCAGGAGGATGAACAATTTTTTCCTCCGAAACTAAAACAGTGATAACCTTGGGAGACTCAACAGTAACCTCAAACTTACACCAGCTCACCTGCACAATTGTCAAGTCCACATTATTGGAGATATATAGAACTAAATATCACCGCTAAGATGGTTATGGCAGTTGTTCAGAAAAAAAAGATGGTTATGGCATTTTTTTCAAGGCCTTACTCGTTGAGAGGGTGAATTGGTAGAAAATTTTGAAATTTTGAGCCAAGACGGTCCCATGATCTTCCTTTTAAGGATAAAAAGCTCCAAAGCACTGCAAATGAATTAAATTAATAAGCAGAGAAACTTTGCACCGCACCAAATTTTTGACATAGCAGCACACACATTAACTAAAAAGCTTGCAAAATATCAGCAAATGCAAACTAAACTGATCGACTATCAAATACAGAGAAAGGTAATGAAAATCAGCAGTAAGAAGCTTAAACCTGGTGTGAGAGCCAAGGACAGCGCTAAAAGACTCCCCTTTAAGGTCTTCTGGAAGTGGAGGATCCTATGACAACAACAAAAAAAGCACAGTGTCTCGATGTTGAGATGTGCGAAAGTTCACAATAAAAGAGAACTTTTAGTCTGACTCAAAGATGAAATGTACCTTAAATGGATAATTTATCTTCAAGACATATTGTTCGCCAACAGGCACATCAGGCCTCTCAAATGCATAGTTTCTCTGGTATTTGTCCACGGAGAGCAGAATAGAGAGTTAAAAGAAAAGTTCTACTACTATAATACATGAAAAGTAAGTAAATACCCAAACCTTGACAAGTGCCATGCTATAACTTGAAACATTGAGTTGTAACAATTGCTGAGAAACTTCTTTCTTCAAATTTGATGCCATTTCCTGAGAAGACAAGATCAAAAACAATAAATAATAGAGGATAGGATGTTGCTTCTTCCTAGCATGTAACACAGGTAGTCAAACTCACATGTAACTTCCCCCGGAAGGATTCAGGAGAAAGTTTCGAGTCTTTCACCTCTTGCTCGAGCGTGATTAATTCATGGGAAGGAAATACGGAATCATTGGGGATAGCATAAACACATCTCTGGATATTCTTAACTACCACAGAGCAACTCTTGTACGTGTCTCCCATCTTAACCTGAATTGTACATAGAGGACATCCAAATCAACTCTCTAGATTTAACCTTTAAAGCAGAAGAAAAATGGGTGAAAAAATCCCAAAAGACTCACCTTCCCAAACAAATATATTGTGCCCATACTCGCCCCAAAGGCCTCCTCGTAAGCGTCAAGAATGTAAAAACGAAGTGAACCATCAGCATCCAAATCAAATTCCGACTGCCCTTCAGAGTTAGAACTAAGTGAAGCCCCATCAGTTCCACCTTTACCCATCGCTTCTTTCCAACCAGCAGTGGCGCTTAGAGCCGAATCCTTCTCTTTCGTATCAACTGTCGCATTCAATGTATACACCTCCTTAACTTCTGACTCAGCCTTCGCTTCACTTTGTCTCACATCATTTGATCCATCCTCTATAACACCACCACTCCCAGGTAACTCCATCTTCTCAGAATCACCCTGAGGAGTGACTTCAGATTCTGTCACAGCTTCTTCTTTCAGCTCTTTCATCAACTCCTTCTCCATGAAAACACGATCACTTGTGGGTTCTAAAACCTGCATAGGCACGCTCGAGGTAACAGAAACCACATTTTTGTTCCTAGAGAAAGTAATCGGAACTGTAGTAGATGGTTGTTTCCTTCTCCTATGCCTTTCTCTATCCAAATCATCAGGAGTCACCTCAGCTAAAACCTCATCAAGAATACCCTCGCATTTCACCTTATCAGTCTCTTTCCCCTTCTTAAAACTCGAAGACGTGAACATCGAAGAAAGCCTCCCTTCACCTGTAATAGTAGCCGCAGCCTTAAGCGCCGGATTCACCTTCTTCACCTGAGGCTGCTGTTCTTTCGCCTTCTTCTTCTCACCTTTCTTCTTCCTCAGCCTCCCGCTAAATCCACCACCACCGTCGTCCGATTCATCCGTCGAATCAGGCCCACTGGGCTTCGTGAAATCCTCCTCCTCGCCTTCGTCGCCGTATCCCAGATCCCCGTCCTCCCCGTCGTCGACTACGAATCCGCGAGCCTCCTCGCGCCGTCGGGACACGATCGATTCGTACTCGTCGTCGTCTACGGTGTCGAAGATCGGTTCTTCTATCCTGATGTCGTAGCCACCGCCTGAAGCTGCTGATAGATTCCGACGTCCTCCTTCCCGGATCGCTTTCAGCCGCTCTAGGGCTTCCTTCCGAGTCGATGCCTCCGCGCCTCTGCTTCGCTTTCGGCCACCCTCCGTCGAATTATCGCCGGACATTTTTTTTTTTTTTGGTTTCTACTGATTTGGGGGTTTTTTTTTTGCGAAGCTGAGTGTCTGAAATGGGTTTTACATCTGCGAGATGGCGGGAAAATCGATATGATGTTGGCGCCCTCTATCTGCGAGATCCGGGACCCGCGAGATCCGAATGGACGTTGATACTTTTCAACCCTAATAAGCTTAACTTTAATGGGCTTTATTTTTTAATAAAGCCCCATAAAACAAGGGCGCTCAGAGAAGCCTATTGGGCTTGAAGTTGACAAGCTTTGGAGAAGCTAGAACGGTGAAGAGACTGGAGATTCCACGAGAGTTGCGTGAGAACGTGGATTATGGGGTTTGTGAGTTGGGTTGATGGCGAAGAAGCTTTCGTGTGGTGGGCACGAGCCTTGTCCAAGAGTCTTAAGATCTCCAAGATTATACTTTATTCGTATAATTGCTGTGCATACAGATATGATCTTTACTTGAAGCATATTCCTTAAGAATAGAGAACGAGAATTAAGAGTTGTTCAAAAAAAAAAGAGAACGAGAATTAAGACAAGGACTGATGAAATCAAAATTGGTATTTCCATTACTGTAGGCATCAAGAATACAAGAATTGGTATCTACATCTGCTACAATTTCTTTCTATTAACAAAGATTTATATAAACGAATTTAATTAGAATCGTCAGATATGATCCCCTGTTTTTTTAGTGACTACAGTCACCGTACGACGACCCAGTTATTGGTGACAGTCCAATCAGGGGTCAAATCAGTCGCCAGAGTTGCAACTCTCTCCTCCGTCGAACCTAACGGATGATATTGCCTAGAATCGGAGGAAGCAGAAACCCAATCGCAAAATTCAAATGGGCATCTCGGCGATCCGAACAGGTCATCTGTTTTCAATTGAACAACGACTTCTTCTTCTTCTTCAAAATCGTCGTGATCAAGATCGACGGCTACGAATGGATGGTTTACAAGCATCTCAGCCGTCCATCTCCTCTTCGGATCTTTAACGAAACATTTGGACAGAAAATCTTTTCCGTGTTCCGACAAGCCCTCGGGAATCATCGGAACCTCGTCTCCGACACCGATGCGTATCAACAACGACATGAAGTGCGATCCTTCTTTAAAACTCCACGCCGTTTCGCCACTAAACATCTCAACAACCGCGCATCCCAAAGCCCACACGTCAGCTTCTGATCCGTACTCGTTATCGTTAACTGATTCCGGCGCCATATACAACGGCGTACCTCTAATCTGCACCCCTTCCCCCGTTGACGCCGTTACTTCCCCCGCCCTCTTCGCCAATCCGAAATCCGCAATCTTAACGGCGCCGTCACCGAACAACAGAATATTCCCGAGTTTTAAATCGCAGTGAGCGAATCCTTTCGCGTGGATGTGTCTTAAACCACGAAGCACCGATCCCGTGTGGCGACGCACGGTGGACTCCGGTAGACCCTCACCTTTTAATTTCTTGAGATGGCTCGCCAAGCTTCCTCTCGAAGCGTATTCCAAAAACAAGTTGTGCATCTCTCCGCCGTTCTCCACCGTCCGATCCTCACCGAGACACCGTACGATCTCGTCGCAGTCGTTTCCGAGTGTATCGAGAACCCATTTCTCGTTAGCGAGGGAAGCAGCGCCATGCGAGTCTGCAGATTTAACGGCCATAACTTGAGGAAATGCGCCGGAGAGGTTGTTGGTCGGCGTCGCTAGACTAACTGTAGAAAAGGTTCCGTATCCGATGGTTTCTCCTCGAACCCAATCCATTCGAGACAAATCTCTGATGAAGTTTATGTAATGAATATGTAAAGCGAGTAGAGAGAAAAGATGAAACAGAGCAGAGCATGAAAAACGGTTAATGGTTCCTCCTGCTGCGAGTTCCTCTATATATACAGAGTTTTTTTTTGTATAAATAAAATAATGAAACAACTTGTTATTAATTTTGTAAAGTTTGAATTTTTGGGAAGTAATTAATGCACGTGATGAAAGCAGGTTTTTCATGGCTAAGGCTACGTGATATTTTCATTTTTTTTAGATTGGATAAACAAAATACTATGGCCCGACTATTGTTTTGATGACTTTAGTATCTATCACTATATCATATATCTGTTGTACACAACACAACATATGTTTTTCCAATAAAAATCAGAAATAGCAGATTAGTAACATGCTTGACACTCAATGAGATCATTGATCGTTATTTTTGCTATAAGAGTAGTCGGTTATATTAAACTTACGTTGAAAATCAAGTTATGTAACTCATTTTTTTTAACGACAGTTATGTAACTCATCTAGGTTTCAGAACACTTAGTTATGCTTGCAGGAGATATTATATAAAATTACTGAAAACGTATTACCAGAGATCGTGATGAGAGAATACATATAATAAATCAATTTATGACGTGAATGTGTATACTTGAAGAAGAGATGTATGTTTTTGACCAAAAAAAAAGAAGAAGAGATGTATGTTTAAATATTCATATTTCCCCGCCTGTAGCTGTGAAAAGAGCTAAGAAATGTATATTTTACACACGCAAAAATATTGTTTTCTTTAGTCTGGAAGTCCTCCTTTCATGTTTTCTGTTGCTGGGCATATAATAGATTATCCTCGTATATGCCACACCTTCATAGCTGTCACTGACTGATTATAGTCACACTAGTAATTCTCTAAACACACTGACAACTTAATACTGAGTATAATAATTTAAGGTTTTCGCACAAATTTAAAAATCTTTGATTATAAATCCACACTTTCTCAACACTAACACGTTTCCATAAATATGATATGACCAAATCGTAATCCAAATATGTTCAACAGATGTTTACTGAAGTTTGCACTTCAATAAATCGGTCGAATATGTAGAAAAATTCAAAAGAAATTTCATTAGGAAAAGAATTAGAGAAATTGGTGGAACTACACCTAAATGGATCATATATTTGTCATATGACCTCAAGCATATAGTCCACATTTCTATGACCATTTTACCCCTCTGTACTATTTCTCTTAGATCTATAGACTCTATTGCATGACAGAGAGAAACATTCTACACATTGGACAATTAATTGTCTCATAGCTTTTCAAAAAAAAAAAAAACAAAATAAAGCTAGTTGTGTATTAATGTTTCTGTCCAGAACATCAAAAAGACATTTATTCTTGTTTCTACAATCATCCTAGTTTAATATTTCTACCAATATTTTTCATTCTTTTCATCCCAACATTTATAATCCCAAAATCCTCTCACTCTCCATTTTTGTTAAATCCTTTAAATCTTTGATATCTATTGTTTCTTTCTGCCCTAATTGTGCATTCAATGTAGGGAATTTTTCTTCCTTGAGCCTGAAGAGATGGACGGATTTCTTATGCAATTTAACTTTTGAGAAGACTCGGCCGTTGAAGAAAATCTGCTATTCTCGGGTCCATTTGGACAACATGTCGTTGCGATTAACAAGATTGGTATAATGTAGAGGTGATAGTTCATACATATACTGGTTTGAAGTAAGTACAACATAGGTCCGCTAACTTTGTTTGATTATTGATAATGGTTTTTTAACGGTTAACAAGATTGATAAAATATAGAGGTGATAGGGCAAGCATATACTTTGTTTATGTTAAATCAACTTATAGTTGCTAATATGTCTGTTGAGGGATACATGTCACTTTAGCGGTTAACAAGATTGATAAAATAGAGAGGTGATAGTATACAGTGTACTGGTTTAGAGTTAATAAATTATTTATCCGCTAAGCTTTTTAGATATGGCTATGTATCCGCTAATTTGATGGCGTCAGTGCACCCCAATGTTTATTTATGGATAACTATCTTTTTGCGATTAGCAAGATTGGTAGAATGTAGAGGTGATAATTCATACATATACAAGTTTAACGTAAATACAATATATATCAACTAACTTTGTTTAATTATGGCTAACTGTATTTTTAGCGGTTAACAAGATTCATAAAATATAGAGTTGATAGAATATGCATATACTTTGTTTATGTTAAAAACAACTTATAGCTGCTAATTTGTCTGTCGATCGATACATATCCATTTAGCGGCTAACAAGATTGATAGAATAGAGAGGTGATAGTATACGATATATTGGTTTAAGGTTAATAAAGTTTTTATCTGATAAGCTATTAAGATATGGCTATTTATAATTTTAACCGCTAGGATGACACATAGTGTTTACATATTTAGTCTTGTTAATTGATGTGTTATTTTATAACAGTCTTTATGTGCACTCGTTGAAGGTGGTTGTCAAGTAAATTCTAGATGATCCGTATACGGTCAGCTGGAGCCCATATGTCCTCAAATCAGTGGCATCTCAGAAAGTATGTAGTTTTGAAGACCTTTTCGGTTTTGAGATGTAAAGGAACCCTCAAAATCGAAGCCCAACCGATGCAGCCGTCATGAATGTCCTATTGATTGAAGCTCATGCAGATTCGGTGTCGATGGATGTAAGTTATCACTCCTCGCGTTCTTCCAAACTCCGTAAAGCAACTGATTCTTAAATTTCATGAAGATCTCTCGAAGTAGTGGTTGGTCAGTTTACTACAGACTTTGTTTAAGATTTTAAGGATTATTTGTTTCTTTATGCACACTATCGACTTTTTCATTTTTAACGGATAATTCATGTGTACTAGTGGACCATTATATTTTATTCGTTAAATCAAATCGTTAGGCTTTAAAATAGTGCTTGATCGCTTAGTCATTAACTCAAATCATTAGTCGGTAACAAGATATCTTCCCAAAATGATCAATACAAATAACCGATTATTAGATGTATTAACATGGAATTTAGGTGATCAATACACTATATTTTTTGTCGCTAAATCAGCTTAATACATCCAACATACATCTTGTTCGCTTGACCGTTAACTCAAATTGTTAGTCGGTAACAATATGTCTTACCAAAACACAACTCCAAATTTTAACCTATCTTAGTAATACTAATCACTAACACTCATCTATGAAATACATCGAAGTGGTGGTCCTAGAAGAAGACAATGTGTCGAGGTCAAATAAACCATCACAAGATATTAAATATTGTCTAATTCCCGGTCACGCTAAAAACATCAATACTGAATGCCAGGTTAGTTATCTTTGTAATAGTGTAGATAACTGTTAAATGGATTATTACTCTCTACCTTGTTGATTAGCGTCGTGCTTATTTACCGGGTTTAGTTGTTATTTTGTTCACACTCTTACCCTATGTTTATTTTTTACCGTATTTTATGTAGGATCCTATGCAGAGTAACATAAAGTGTTAGACGCTACAAAGTTATTTACAACCTTGGTTTATATCCCATATATTGTTTGTTGAAGTCTCATTTTCCTTGTTAACTTGGCTAGTTACGGCTATTGGGTAGCTTATCTTCAGAATCATGACCAGATAACTCAGTCGTTGTTTGTTAACTTCATTGTTACCGGCTAACTATGTTTTTAAATGTTAAAAATATTTAGTTTACACCATGTATATTTGTTTCTTTTGTTGCTTGTTAACTTTGCACTTTCCTGCTAACTCGTTCAATTACAACCAAAGAACACATAATATGATCCCAACGAATTGATAATAACAATTAGTTACTTCATACATGTATTGTTAGCTGATATATAATATGATACCAAAGAATTGATAATTGGTTTCTATGATATCACAAGAGACTTGACGTTCATTGATATATGGTTTGTGTAGATGATAAATGGTTGAATAAATAACTTGTGAACTTGTACATTTTTGATACTTAGTTTGTTAGATGGCAAATAGGTTGATACATAGCGTGGATTAATAAGTTGTTATCTGATACATTATTTGTACTAGCTAAATCAGCTAACATAATGTGTACTCTCTAAATTCTAGAGTTACACATAGTGTAAACTAGGTAACGTTTGGCAATAACAAAAGTTAACTGTTAATATATATTGGATGTGTAACACAACATATTAGCTGTTATTGAATATCTTATGGGTAATATAATCTTGATTTGATTTTCACTGTTTTATCCAATAGTCCATTGTCTGCTCTGCTGCTGATCTCTGCAGTCTGTCACATGTTTCTGAGTTCTGACGCACGCCTCTGACACACACCTCATCTCTGCAGAATCTGTATTTGATAAAGTAAGGGCATTTTAGTCCGCACAGTATCAAAATATTACTTCTTTTTGAGTTATTCATTGTCATGGTCATTTGACCAATTTGTATCTTTCCTAGGTATATTACACAAATTATCTCGTTATATAAGCATTTTAAGAATAGAAAGGGTGTATACATAAAAAAAGTTTGATTGGTTGTCATGTTTATGTATTTATTGTTCTCGTTATATAAGCATTAAAATGATTTCTATATCAAAATACTATAGAGGTGGTATATCTAATCTTTAAGCTATTTCATCGTCTATGTTTTGTTACCACTACATTATAACAAGATTCTTGATCAAATATATAGTAAGAGATTACGGATGAAACCAAGTGGTGGCAATATAGTGGCAATCTTTTGGGTTTGGTGCGTATTCATATTAATTACGAATTCGATTTTTTAAAAACTAAATTATCATTATTTGATCAGTTTGGGTTTGAATTTTGACCTAAGTGATTTATATAGTGGATTACAAAAGATGATTAATATATCTATTAGAATTAGTCGGAAAGTATTCCAAACTCGAATCAGATAGTATAATAGTCAGTCTACTATGTATTATAAAATCCGTTCATCCCAGAACCAAACCGACCAGATAAGTCGATAGGGTGTATCAGAAAAAAAACGGGTGAACCAGACTCTCATCATAATGTATGTTGTCCAATTAGATGCACATATTGCGGTTTGTAGTTAAGTCATGGCCATCCAATTACCAATATGATTCGACCAAACCCAGTAGATATTTTTTTAGACATTCTCTTTGGACCATCGGTACTCTAAAACTATATAGCAAGTTGGCGTTGTAACTAACTTTTGGTCAATCCAATAATCAAACCCTTCTCCGATGGAGGCGTTTTCTAAGACCATCCGCAACGCGGTGTACGTAGGCCTGATCCTTAAAAATATTAAAATATTGATTTTTTTTGTTACCGTTTCGGATCGAAGCCGGAAAATCTTAACTTAAAGATTGATCTCAGCTGAATTTTGTTACTGTGTCGCGGATTCATGACACGTAGCGGTCCATAATTAATTTGTTTTTTTGTTTTTTCAATTAAACAAAAAAAAGAAAAAATCAATAAAAATTTAAAAATTAACGTACAGACTCACGATTGCTGTTGCTCTAACATTTTCTTATTATGATATTTTCCGCCGTTATGTCTCTTAAATATCATTGACTAAATAGAATATTTAGCTCTAAAATATTTAAGCGACCTCTTACGGGCACCAGCTGCGAGAAGCCGAAAAAAATGGAGTTTTATTTAAAGTCTAGGCCAAGTTACCTGTTTTGTGAGAGTTTTAGGCCAAGTTACCCTTTCTAATAATATCAAAACATATTCATATAGTGACGCTTCAATATAAAAGCCAATAAATAAATAAAAAGCCTTCCGACAATCATTCTTATTTTTAGCCAAAAAATATCATTCTTATTTTATTATTCACATCTATCATATTATGTTTCTATGAAGTTACTTCATGGCCAACTTGCCTGCACAAGTCTGGATTCCTATGGGCATGACTTCATAAAATCATACAAAAAACATTAACGTTTGATATCCTCTATTTTAAAGTAAAAAAATAAAAATAACTCGAGTTTCATATTCATTTTTAATAGCAACAATACAATTAAAATATGTTGTATTCAAAAATTAATTAAAAGATACGCATGAAAGCGCAGGACTGGGAGAGAGTGCTTCGTACCGAAGTCATTCGACCACAGACTTTCGCAAGTTGCGGCGGCTCTGAATTTTATTTCTGCAATACCTAACAATACTTTTACATATCCAATTAAATATAATTAGTCTATGTGATATTTTGTAATAAAATAGTATATTAGATGTTTTAATGGACCATGACGAACGGCAACACGCAGACAAGTTGAAGAGAGAAAGGAAAATTGTTACCATCGTAGCGTAACAGTCAGTAGGTAACTTCGTTACCATCACATGCTTCCATGTTCCTTCATTTATTACTTTTTAGTTTTTACAAGAAATAAATTACACAAGACTACGACCTAGAAGTTTAAAACAAAAAGGGAATCAAACATATGCTCAAATTTATTTTTCTTCTTCTATACTTTTTGTTTTGAATATTAAATTATTTATGAAAATATACTGCTAGGGAGGGGGACATGGACGCGATCTCTAGCCATTAGATTGGATGGAGTTGCGATCTCCATGGCCCTCTGTCTACTACAACTTGCTTTGGCTATTAAATAAAAAATATGATACGACATTGACGATTGGTAAAATATATATATGATCATGAATGATTGTAAGAAATCAAGTCCATCTCCAATAAAACACAAAACACCAAATTGGGTGTAACATGAATAGTTTTACATCAAATCTTTAAAATATATATTTTCCTATGTTTCATTTAATAATATAATTTAATTACTGTCCAATTTATTATTAGACATAAATATATTATATTATTTGTATTTTAATTTATTTTCACGTAATTAAAAAATACATATTTTCAGATTTATTTTTAAAATGAATCACTAAATGACTTTATCATTTATCACTTACAAATAAAAATATAAATAATAATCTAAATATTATAAAATAATTATCTATCATTTAAAACTGATAAAAATTAAAAATGTAAAACTGAAATATCAAATAATATATAATATTTTGTCTAATATTTGGTGTTACTGTCAAAGATGACAAAATAAAGTACGATACTAAAACACTAAATTTTGTGTAATTTCAGTTTTAAATTTTGTGTAACTGTTAGAAGTACCTAAAAATATTTATTTTACCAAAAAAATAAAGATACATAGATTAAGGAATAATTTTTTAAAAATATATACACTCTTGACTCTTGAGTAAAAGAGAAAGGTGAAGGTTTAATGGATACGAACCAACACCGCCAGGCGACTTGGAGGGATTCACTGAATCCGAGGAAGAGAGTTGTCATCCTTTTTCTTGCTAGTTTTTTGTTGACATTTTTTTTTTGAAGATTTTTTGTTGACATTTTTTCTTGTTAATTTATTAAAGAGAAATCACTTATAATTTCCGGCATAACTAATTTATCGTTGACATATATACGAATTAGAAGAAAAAAACGGCGGCCCAAGGTTTATTTCTTGGAGATTTCATCAAATACTTTTGCATTTTAAATTTGCGAGGCATCTTCATATACAATTCTTTCTTAGTTCCTTTTTTTTGTCAACTCTTCATATACATATCAACTTAAAAATCTTTTGTTAGAGGATGTGGTACCACAGAAAATAACTTTATTATGTAGCATATTAGTATATTCCTTGATTTATCTATAGATTCTATAAAATTCAAACGTCAATTGAAAAAGAAAACTACAACTTATGATGTAATCCTCAGTGACAATAAATTTACACCACATAATATATAAGTCGATAAATGTGTCGATCCAAGCAGAGTTTTAACTAGATCCTTTGAAGAGATACGCATAAAAAGGTTAAAATTAGATGGTAATAGTTAGTTGCCTTGTTGAGACTAGTAAATAGTAATTGATTTGTGTTGGACACTTTTGCTGGCCGCTGCAAATTGATTATCGACTGAGTTCATATACAAGCTAAGTCTGTTTTAAGGTATAATGAAAACAGAAAAGAGGATGTATAATTCATACACGAGTGGATTTATAAAGTCGAATCAGATTAGTTGGTTTGTTCCACGTTTAAGTTAACCTTGTAGGCAAGTCAATTGGGGTCCTTTGAAGATGTCCACAATCCTAAGTTTTGTAATATTCCTTTTAACTTGGAATTTTAGATTGACCCCTTTGAACGAGGAGAGGACAAGTCAAATCACAACCTTTATCATTGCATAATCTTTTATATTAACTGCATGCATATAATAAAGTCATATCTAATATATACATTTTGGTAACAAGTACGATTAATCTTTTTTGTCAGATTCAGATTTAGGTCATCTGAAACCAAACGCAACCAGCCGCCAAACGCAAGTTCATGCATTTTAATTTAGAACACGTTTCTCTTCAAATCCACCATAAAGTTGGGTCAAAGGCCATCCCTAAGACATACCAAATCCAAATTCTTTTAACTTTCTTCGAAGTTGAGAATTTTATACGAAAAAGGCAAACACAAGCCGTCTCTTGACTATTCATGATAAGAAGAGATTTTATTACACACGTGCGTGTTATAAGACTTGTGGTCGTCTGGAGAACAGTTCTTCTACGTAGTTTGTACACGTGATGATAATGAGTAATCTTCTTTTTTTTTTGGCAAACGACTACAACTCTTATAACACACCCAAAAGGCCAAAAACTCATAAACTGGGCCAAAAGAACCGGCCCGATAACGCAGCTGCCCAGCAGGTAATGAAAATCACATTCGAAAAGTCTACTGTATATTTCTTTTATTTATTCGAACATTATCTGACACAGGTAGGTAAATCCAAACACATGTGATACTTCCCGGTTTTAAGTTCGTGATTAACAGTACAGGAAAACAATTTAAAACCCACCGACAAAAAGACACGAGATAATAAGTAGCAGTAATACATGTAGATAGATAGCACTCGAATAATAATCCCCGGGTTTAATTAAGTCAAATAAACGTAATTAAATACGGTTTACTACACGATACATTGAAATCGAACGGAACACTACAAACAGAGTTCGTTGATACGAAAATACCAAAACACCCATGGATAATGCAGCAAAGTCTTTTCATCTAGTTATCTCCGGCATCTAGTGATCGACGAGCAGCCTCGACTGTACGGATGCACCGGACCTCTGGCTCTGAAGCAGTTGTGAGTGTAGTACGATCTCCCAGATCTTGGAGGACAGGGGACTCTGTTCGCCGACAATGCACCGTACGAGATGTAGTATCTCTTCCTGTGCCAGTACAATGACCGTCTATCTCCGACACCGACGTCATCGCCATCTTCGAGGCTTTCTCCTTCTTCGTCTGTGTCGGATGCGTCGATACGAGAGATCGGCCAGTCGAATCCGTCGTCCTGAAGAATGAGGGATGGGTTCACGGGGAGAGATTCAGATCTCGGGAGTGAAATGAAGAGAACAGAGAGAGCGATGAGGAGAACAAGAGACGGAGCTGCCATGGCGATGCTGGAGACGAAAGCAAAGAAGAAGGAAAAATAACAATGGAAGAGAGTAAAGCAACTACTAGCAAGTAACATACCAAGAGGTGACTCGAGGTTTTAACTAATGCGCTCATTTATGGACCTCTCGGGTCGAGTCTCGGACCCTCGTGTGATGCTTTTCGAGTGTGTGATGGGTGATCTGGTGGGGGCACGGTGTAGGATAAGAGATGTCGCAATTATTGGTTTTGAAACCGTTGGATCATCGGCCTGGTTTTTTCGCGAGATTAATGGGCCGGGCTTTCTTATTGGTTTACCTGGTAGAACATTATTAATAAGCTGTTCTTTATCGTATGATGGGCTATGTGATAAACTGAGGTTGTTTGAAATACTTTCAAAATTTGATAGTCGGGCTACTTTCTGTTGGACCAATCTAATATCCTTCTGAAAAAGAACAAAGCATGTAAAGGATTAATCTTGACAAAAGTGAGCAAAACACCAATCATGAGATTCATGACCGTCCCAAAAAGCCGAGGCTCAGTTCATCAGGGGTGGGCGTTCGGATACCTGTTCGAATTCGGATCGGGTATTTCAGATTTTCGGGTATTTCGGTATAGGGTATAAAATCTGTTCGGGTATTTCTGTACTCCAGGTTGAATTCGGATATTTTTAGTTCGGGTTCGATTATTTCGGATCGGGTTCGGATATTTAGATTTTAATGAAATAAAAATAAAATTTTCATTTTTTAAGTTTTTTATATTTAAAAATATAGATTTCACTTAACTGATTTTTTTTTTTATAGATTGAATGATTAATAGATTTGGAGATAACATTTCAAAAATAAAAATATTAATTTGGTTATTGTTTTAAAACTTTTGGATGTTACTTTTGTTAATACATGAAACAAAACGTTTGACATGCATTTTAAATGAATATCATACTATTTTCTCCATAATTATATATATATACTATGTGATTTTAAAGTATGTGTAACATCAATATACATATTTTAAATAAAATGAGAGATGTAAACTAGAAATATAAGGGTAAGTATACATATGTTCGGTTATTTTTGGATATCCATTCGGGTTCTAATATTACTCGTTCGGGTTCGGATGTCCGATCTCTCTTAACTTAATACCCGTTCAGGTATTTTGCTACTTCGGTTCGAGTTTGCGGGTCGGATTCGGGTGCCACTTCGGATATCGGGTAAAGTGCCCACCTCTAATTCATAGTATGTATTTTCTTTGTCAAAAATAACTATCATAGTATTATGATGTAGTCGTCATTATCGTGGTTATTTAGCTAATACTATGGGCGTATGATAAAAGTTTTTTTTGTTGAAATGATAAATTTATGTTACGGAATATTCTTTTACAAACTTTTGCTACTAAACAGAGGCAAATGTAGAGATGAATATTATGGGGGCATCATCAAAATTGTTTAAAGAACCATTCGGGGCATGGAGAACACTATCAAAATTTTACAATAGTTTTAAAAAATCATCTGGGGCATTTGTACCATCCTATGACCATGTGGCTGTGGCTCCGCCACTGCTCCTAAACAAGAAGACCGAAGTTATAAGTTTTTAAAACCATAAATATAAAAGTTCGATCGATAAGTTATTGAAAATGTGTTAGGAATCTTATGAGTTTTACAATTATTATCAACCATCCAAGAAGTATACAGAAAAGCAACTAAACGAAGAATTTCATTAAAAAGTGAAATGAAGGATTTATGTATCAATTTATTCAAATATAAGTTCATTTGAAATAAAAACACTAAGGACGATTTTTAATTAGAGAGAAGGAATGTTTCCTTTTTAGTTTAACAAGAACTCAATTCCTGATATGAGCATTTGAATTTAATAAACAATGTGAATACATAGATTTAGCATGTTGAAAACAGTAATTTAGAGTTCTCAAGCAAGCCTGAAGCTGAAAACAAAATATCATTAACCTAAGCTTAAAATTATTTCCCAAATTATTCATTAACAAAGATACGATGATATATAGCAGTTTCTAATTTACCTCGCTGCAAACAATGGAGAGTATGACATTAAAACCATCAGTCCATACAGAAAATCTAAACAAGAAAACAAAGTTAGAAGACTCTTAATGGTTCCATTTTTAATCATATTCCTCTCTTTCTCGGACATCAATATAATAATAGTAAAATTATAAATCATCATCATCTAAGAATCTGTGCATTCCCCACCATCTGATGATGAGTCCCCATTGCTCCACAACCTTTCATAACCACTCCTCCACCACCACTCACCGCCGCCGTCATTCCACCGCCGCTAGCCACCGCTTGATGCTCCAGCGTCTGCACTTGTTTCTTTAGAAACTTCACATAATGAATAGCTTCGTCTAGCATCGAAGCTGTATCCATCTTGGTCCCACCAGGAACAAGACGTTGCAAAATCCGAATCCTCTCGCTTATCCTCTCCCTTCGGTGCCGAGCAGCCACACTCTGTGGATCTTTAGAGATCCTAACGTTCCTTCTCTTAGGTGGCTTAACGGCCTCAGGGTCGATATGTACCGGTTGCATCACGGCGATTCGAAAGATCATCTCTCGCATCGCTGCCATGTTCGTGTTATTGTTTCTTTTGTCGTACAAAACGGGAGAGTAAGTTGTATTGGGACGGAGAGAAGAAGGGTTAGTGAGTAATCCGGAGCCGTTACCGGGTTCATGGGTCATTTCAGAATTGTTGTGGTTTGAGTTGAACAGAAAAGGGTAAGTGTTGTTGTTGTTGTGGTCGATGAGAGAAGAATTTGTGTTACAGAACTCAGGAAGCTTCTCTATTTGTTGCATCATCATGTTCATTATGTCAGAGTCCATGGAGGAGTTGTTGAGATGGGTATGGAGAGAAACTGAGAAAAGGTTATAAGGGTTTTTTTTTTTTTTTTAGATTGATGGTGAGAGAAATAGACGGTATGTGGGAGAAATGGCACTGCTGCCCAATCAGAACTCAAGTAATATTACAAGAAGTGCAAGGACTTATATAGCAACTTGTGGCCCATCCCCTTCTTTAACTTATACAACATATTTATAAATCTAAGGAAATTCTTCATATTTTCAACTTTTAGTTTATAATACATGCATAAGTATATATTAAGTACTCGAATTTGTCTTCTTATCTTAGTGCAAATTCCAATTCCAACATGCATTCAAACGTACTTACTGAGTGAAGAAGGGTTTATAAACCTACGATCACGGCCAGGATCCTAATTAGCCCCATAGAAAAATCAATATTATTTGCTTCAGCCATCGTTTATTTTTATATACCGTGTTGATCTAAGATGAGTGCGCATGTGGAACAACTAGCAAGGCAGCGAATATATTAACATGGTGGATTTGATTCCTTATCGTTAAACTTGATCATCTAAATAATACTAGTTCCCGAACATTTTATAAAACAAATCGCTATGAATTTATGCACAACAATCTATTAGGTCAAAATATAGTTTTCGGTAAGCTGTGGAAAAGCGGGTGTACATCAGTGCAATAATGAGTTCTATAAGTAGGTAATTATTGCGTAACTTGTTTTGCATGGACCAAAAAGGAAAAAGCAAAGAAAGTAATACTAATAAGAGCAATTCGGATAATAACCAGTAAGAGCATCATTATTGATGTTCCTTAGATTTGAGCCCTTAGCATATTTTATTATTAGTTGTGTGTTTAGGGACTTTGTTAAAGGACAATTGATTAATTGTATATTATTGGTGGGACTTTGTATTGTCCCTTAGTGTTTTTTTTTAATAATTACAAATAAAGAGAGAAGTTAATAATAAAATATATAAAAGATAAATTTAACATTGAAATTGATAAATTACAGAAAAGAAAACAAACATTTTATTACAAAGTTAAAAAATAAAATTCGAAACATCATAATAATACATAAAAGGATAAATTACAGAAAAGAAAACAAACATTTTATTACAAAGTTTAAAAATAAAAATCGAAACATCATAATAATACATAAAAGGAATCATACAATTTTATTAATTATATGTTATTTGGAAGATGTCCAAATTTATCCCATATATTTTCAATCAAATCATTTTTTAATTGTTGATGAGCTTGGTTATCCCGAATTCTTTTCAGAGGATCAATTGTCTGACCGAGAGTTGAATCCTCACCGATGGTATATGCACCTTCTCCTTCTTCTCCAATAAATTCTGAATAGTTACGCAGATTATACGTACCTCGTTCATTTTCGACAATCATATTGTGGAGTATGATGCATGCTTTCATTATATTTTTTATTTTTGCTTTATCCCATAGATTAGATGGATTTTTAACCACGGCGAATCTTGCTTGGAGGACGCCAAAGGCACGCTCAACATCTTTTCGCACAGATTCTTGGTATTTAGCAAATAATCTATTTTTCGGACCCTGTGGTAGTCAGATAGATTGAATAAAAGTCGCCCATTTCGGATAAATGCCATCAGTGAGATAGTAAGCCAAATTATACTCCCTACCGTTGACGTAGTAGTTGACTTGCGGAGCTATTCCTTCAACAATGTCATCAAACACAGGTGATTGGTCGAGAATATTAAGGTCGTTCATAGTACCTGGAGCTCCAAAAAACGCGTGCCAAATCCAAAGATCATGTGAAGCTACCGCCTCCAACACCATCGTTGGTTTTCCGGTTCCTCGTGAATACATTCCTCTCCAACTGGTGGGGCAATTCTTCCACTCCCAATGCATACAGTCGATGCTTCCAACCATCCCTGGAAATCCACGTTCTTCTCCATCGCGGAGAAGTCGATCAAGATCCTCCGGTGTGGGACGTCTTAGATATTGATCGGCAAACAAGTGGATTATTCCGGCAGTAAACTTGTGCAAACATTTTCGAGCAGTTGTTTCACCAAGTCGTACATATTCGTCGACTGTATCAGCCCCACCACCATATGCTAGTTGACGAATTGCTGCCGTACATTTTTGGAGGGGAGATAGACTACGGCGTCCGGCTGCATCTTCAGTTGCTTGAAAATATGGTACTTCTGTTGAGAGACGATGCACAATACGGAGGAACAATGGTTTGTTCATTCGAAACCGGCGCCGAAATAAACTGTGCTCGTATGTTGGGGTTTCACTAAAATAATCTTGCCAGAGTTTGTTGTCGCCTTCTTCCCGGTTTCTCTCAATAAAAATACGTTTTTTCGCTCTTTGGGTTCTGGAATAACATCGGTGTTTGCAAACAAATCATCAAAAACGGTATCAATTGCATCCTTATCACCCTCTCTGTGACAGTGATAATGGGAAGAAGAAGCCATTAAAGATTTTTAGAAATGAGGAAATGTTATGAAAAGATGAAACGTTGAGAGAAGAAGCATATTTCAATGAACTGATAAGTGTCATACTTATATGGTAACTTATGATTTTCCCGTGATACTATAGTATTTCATCTTGTGACTTCTTGGAAGTAAATAAAACAAACCCATGTGACTTACTGGTACACAATGTGACCATTGAAACGTGCAAGAAAGAAAGAAAAGTACATTCCAACGTGCAAGAAAGAAAAGTAGCCCATCTCGTGAGCATTACAACGCAGCATCATTTAATCGTACAAGAGTTTTTTCGAGCATTACAACGAGTCAAGACTACATTCCGAAAATAAAAAGAGCATTACAACGAGTCAAGTCTGGCAAACCATTACACATCACAGAGAACTCAAACCCATTCCTACTTAAACATAAGCACCATTCCTAGCACAACTATTACAAGCACGCTTACACCTACAAAGAACTCAAACCCATTCCTAGATACCATTTTCTCCTTAGCTAAATCAGACACAATCTTTTCGAGCCTAACCACCTTCTGGTCAGTGTCATAGTCAGTCGTAGAAACCGTTTTCTCCTTAGCTAAATCAGAGACAATCTGTTCGAGCCTAATCACCTTCTGGTCAGTGTCATAGTCAGTCATAAGGGCAAGATTGTCAACCTTTTCGGCCAGCTGAAGGACGTGTATATCTCTGGCTCGCATCTCCTCCATCACCGCATCATCCCACCATTTCCAGACATGACACTCTCCATCATCTACATTCGCACATGTGTAGAATCTCCTACCTGTTGTGACCATTTAGAGATGTTAAACATTGCAAAGGACACAACCTGAGGCTACATCATAGGATGACTGAGACATGACTTACTTGGGTGATTACTACCAAGCGGAGATGTTGCAACCTGAGGCTTAGCACCACAGTAGCACACCTGCGGGAAGCCAAACTCAACTTCGGGCTGCGGAGGGTACTGGACTGGTGAACGAGAAAGTAAGGCCAACTCAGCTTGGTCACGTCGAATTAGATCATCTGTCTCGCTGTTGTGACTGTCCATGTCCATGTCGTTGCAAAATATGTCCTCCGACTGTGAAGGCTGGCTATAGCTGTAGACTGTAGTCAACTCCCATCTTTTACTTAACCTGCACAGAGAAGAAAAGAATAATTCTTACTTATTAGAGAAGTGAACACAATGACTTATTAGTACTTTGAACACAAAGAACACATCTAACACACACACATTTTTATTACTAAACATTGATAAAACAAAGAGCACCGGAACTACATTTAAAGACAGAAATTTAAAGACAAAGAGCACCGGAACTACATCATAGGATGACTGATAAAACAGAAATTTAAAGACATACATATTACTAAGGCAGGAACATAAATATTACTAAGGCAGGAACTACATTGATCACTGGATACTTGTTTCAGAAATACTCGGCTAAAAGCTTATCCTTCACCATTTCTTCGGCCTCAGTTAATGCTTCTTTCTTGGCAAGGAGAGTGTCAAGTATGGCCAGCTTTGATAGTTTCTCCTTCATGGCCAAATCCTCCTTCTTCATTTCCCAAAGACTGGTATACTCAGCAACAGACTTCCCTTTAGCGCCATACTTTCTCGCTTTAGCGGCCTTGATCCCTTCAGGGCGGATCTCTTCATCACCATGATCACCAACATGATCACCAACATTGGTGGCTGAAGTTTGGGAATTAGTCCTCTTAGAACTGCCACTAGCTTTTGGAGGACAGAGGCTACGCCATTTCTGTTCATGCCTGAGCACACACCACGCATGCTCGAGGTTAAACTTGATGTTGTGGCAAGCAAAGAAGATGTCATGCGCCTTCTTCAGAACATCTGTGTCATTCTCCCCACTGGCAATTTGTCTCTGTGCTGCTGAGTATGCTCCACAGAACTTGGAAACATGATCATTGATTCTGTGCCACCTCTTCTTAATATGAAGATGCTCTCTCTTTTGACCATCCTCTCCTCCATGAGGACTTGCTGCATAATACTCTGCAACCCGTTGCCAGAAGGTGGCCCCCTTTTGAGAATTTCCAACTATAGGATCCTTCGAAGTGTTGAGCCACGCACTGATAACCACCTCGTCATCAGCAGGGGTCCATTTGCGTCGAACTTGTTTGTCCACTGCTGTGTCTTCAGAGTGTTGGGAACTGAAAGGGGGGATTTCTGATTCTCCATAGTTTACACTTGAATGAAAACTTTCATAAGGAAAGTTTTCATTCAAAACACTTGCTTCTTGACTGTTAAGCAGTCCCATGTAACTAGAGGACTGAGCATGAAGATTCCTTGAATCCATACCGATACGAAAGAGAGAAGAGATTTAAGAAGAGATAGCGGATTGAGATGACAGAAGCTAGAAAGTGAGAGTGTATATTTAAGGGGAATGGGATGGGGTTTAAAACGAACAAGTGAAGAGTAAATACGAGTTAATACCTATCAACTATCCTACATTATGGCTAACCATAAACAAGAAACATCTAATCCGAAGTTATTACACGAGTACAATATTAACTTGCTACAATCTAACCGGTTCAGTATTAACTATGAAACTACACTTTACACCCTAACGATCAAACTACACGCAACAACAATCAAGAGTAAACTTAACTTCCTAACAGAGCAGTGGAGATCAAACTACACTTTACACCCAAACGATCAAACCATAAACATCTAATCAGAAGTTATCACACCAGTAAAAACCTATCTACAAAAGAGTTATCATTCAACTTGCTACAACCTAACCTATTTAATAATATTCAGCTACCATTAACAACATGTGTACTTTCACTGGAAATGGTTGTTCTTGTTCATTAAAAGAAAAAGTATCTAACGCCATTTGCATCAACAGTGACAGAAATTAAATTGTACAATTAATGGCAGAAATTAAACTGTATAATCTAACCGGTACCAAACAATATCAAATTTTCTTATGCAGATACAGTCACTAGTTTTACTATCTAAACCGTTCCAAACTTGATGCATTATAATGAATGGCAAAATTAAACTGTATACTCAATGGCAAAATTAAACCGTATAATCAATAATCATGTATACTAAACAACCTATACTTGAGAACCGTATAATCATATAATCAATGGCAAAATTAAACGGAAACGAAGGCAGAGCCGTCAAGTAACAACCATAGAATCATTTCAAACAACCAAGGAATCATTACGATTTTTTTGCCATCCAATCTACAAAACCCTAGGATCCTATTACAAAATCAGAAAGGAGGTTAAAAGACATACCTTTCTAAGACGCAGGAGGAGGTGAAAGGCCTGAACTTTGGCTCTCAGAGGCGGAGTTGAGACGACGGAGCGGAGGTGAAACGACTGAACTTTGGCTTCCGGTTTAAAGAGATAGATGTCGAGAGAAGACGAAGGAGGAGTTGGCGGATTGAAACGACTCAAGATCAGGTCTTCGCCATCTTCGATTTTGTTTTCGATTTCGTTTTCGATATCGCTTTTGATTTTTCTTTCGGTTGCGGAGAAAACGAGAAGAGAGAGACGAGAAGAGAGAGACAAAACACACCGAACAAACAAAACCACTTCGATTGCATCTCCCTATGAGAGCGTGACACGTCGCCTAAGGACGAACTAAGGCCAGACCTTATTTAAGACCTTTTTGCTCCGTTCTTTAGCAATTTCGATTTATTTTTCGACCCAAAAAGACTAAGGGCCTGGGCTTAGTCACACCGATAAGGATGGTCTAAAGGATCGTTACATTTTATTTGTGCCCGTTGATTGACGCCACATGATTGACTATAAAATCTTAGATCTCAGATTGACCGTCAAGATCCTGTTTTCTCATACACGTGTTCTGCATCCACTGACTTTGGTTACGTGACAAAACAAGGTGCATGAACCACTCCCACCAGCACAACCAACGGGAATTCCATTCTCGACCATTATCAATTTATCATTATACATTTACATAATTCTCCCTTATTTTTCTCTATATTTGTGTGTGTGTGTGTGAAAAAGTCTTTTATTCTCTTATGATCATCCATTGATTTCGATGTATTAACAATAACACGTTCTTTGATTCAAGAAAAATGATAGCTAGCCAAAGAAAAATAAAACAATAGCAGAGAGAGACCAATCATTTATATCATTTGGTTATACAACACCCTCACAACCACAGGGTATAGATCAGAATCCAGGGAGCACTATTTTATTTTTGTTAAGTTCGCTGGTAAAATTTAATACACATACTTATAACAAAGACAATGGTTGATGATTATTTTACTCATAAAATGGTTGATGATTAATCGGATCGCAATCGACATCGAGCCTTAGCGTATGTCACGCATCTCGAAGCCGATCAGACAACGACTTAATTTTTTATTTTATCTTATCCTTTCTTTGGCTCAGAAACGCATATTGGATGCTTTTCACCACTTACCAGCACCGAGTTTCTTTCTTGCATGCTTTTCGGTTTTATATGAAAATTGTCAACCTTCTGTTTCTGTTTATTTTTACAGCAAATTGCTTCTTTAACTAAATAATCCAATCTATGATAAAATCGAAAGAATCAATCATCTGATGTATTGGATAGAGGATTTCATATCGGAATTACGAATAGGACATGAGTAGTATATAAGGAATTTGAGCTAATTTACTTACTGTCAATTAATTTTATGTTGGAAGCCCTAAAAACTTATTATGGTACAACCGACAAGCCGATATCATTTCCAACAGTCATATATTATTACTAGATCTTGACCCGCGCTTTGGAAGCGCGGAATATTTTACGATGAAAAAATTCACTAATAACTTACCAAATATTTTGGTAATTTTTAAAGAGTGTGTATTTAAAATATTTTTGCATTTAAATCAGTGTTTTTAAATTCAACCCGATTGTGATTATACCAGTTAATCCGGAGATCTGATAATTCAATTTAAGTTTTTAAAAAATTCATATAAAAAAATCACTAAAACCCGAGACTAATCGATTGAACTGATAGATGACCGATATGTAATCTAATTTGATTTAAATTGTAATATTTTCATAATTTGTAATCTTATAATCCAACTTTTAAAGTTCATTATTTTGCAATTTATGAAATTATGACGTTTCTACAAAATTTTAAAGAGAAAATGATAGATATAAAATAACTAAAATTATTGTATTGTTTGGAAACATTGATAGTAGTATAAAAATATATTGTTTGGAAACATTGATAGTAGTATAAAGAAATAAGTATATTGTTTGGAAACATTGATAGTAGTATAAAGAAAGGAACATTAGTGATTTAATGTAGGTTTAACTATAAAGTATAAAAGTGTATTTAATTTAAAAACTTACAAAATAAATGTTAGGTCCAACAGAATGTTTCTGTTTTAATAAGATAGATTATTTTATTTTTTGTGAAAAAGAACAGTCATATTTGCTTTTCACGTAAGTTTTATTCTCTAGAGGAAAAATTATTTTTCAACTGTATAGTATTTGATATGGCATAAGTAGGGGTGAAGTATTATTTTAGATGGATGATCAGATGTGTTCTTTTGATATTTAAATGCCCTCTCTGATTAACCAGTAATATACTAACATCGATGGAAAAATAAACTAGATGAACACTAGCAAACAGGATCTGAATTGATTTAAGTAGTAGTAAATGGTTCTTACCTTAAAATACAGAAGTCCAAAAAGCCACCACAAGCTCACATTGTTCGTTTCAAGTTCTGTCTCGTTTTATCTGTACACAATCACATCTAAGACCTTTTGTTTTTATTTATTTAATATACCTCTGATTTTTTGTTGGATGGTTCCTTCTTCCCCATAATTAGATAAAAACAAGCAGGCAAAAGCCAGTGCTTCGATCTTGGTTTTACCCTCTTGTGTTGACACCAAAGCATGCAAAATCATACGAAACGATGACTTTCACTGCCTCCACTCTCGCAATCAAGAAATCAATTCATCCCTTTTTCACTTTTACCTACACCACCACAATACATACTCATCCTTGTGAAACTGTTATGTATTCTTATGTAGTTTAAGATAAAATACGGGTCCATTAATATTAATGCATATGGATTTTTCACTATCTCTATTTAAGAGTTGTGGGACTTTATCATGAGCTTCGATTTGTTATTGTTCTCTTTTTTCTCTCGAAAGATCTATGAAGAATCTGTGTGACAGCACAGTGTCAACAAAAGAGGACTATTAACGACTTATGAAGGACCACAGACATATACATGTTTTAAAGATACAAATATAATTGGTTAACCTAGTGGCCAAGCTGTCTCTCAGTCTCAGTCCAATGTATGTTGATATGAATCGCAGTTTTGATCCAAGTGGTAATCCAAGCGGGTCGTCATCAAGGTACTTTAACCCGTCATATGAAAGAGTAAAAAAAATCAAATGCAGATTTGTATCGCACATTTGTAGTAATTCAAGTTTAGTAGAGCATACCAACTTCTTATTAATCGTCAAAGTTAAACGAATTGAACCCGTTCGAGTGTTACTATTACATAGCTAGCTGATGTAGTTATAACCCAAATTATTCAATAGCGAACTGAATATAAGAAAAACATAGCTCATTACTTGTCGATGTTTAAAATGATAATTAAGAATATAACTTTTTGAACAAATCCCCTTTGAAAACATGCAGAAAATTATGGACATTTCGGATATTCAACGGTTCCAGGTGCGCCAAAGTTTTATTATACTGAAACACATTTCCATTGAAATCTTTTTTTTTTTTGCACACAGCATAATTGTAGGGTGGGCGCTAAGTATGTTACAATAACAAGTTTGGATATTCGAAACAAATATCATATTTTATTTGTTTATTTTTTAAAGTAGTGTAAGATATATACCAAAAATGAGATAGTTTGCCTCCCAAGGCAAGACAGCAATACAATGGTGCTCATGTCCCGGTCATCATTCATGCTCCTTGATCCATTACATTGTTGTTTGGTTATCGATAAAGAAAGAAAGATCGTCCCACGTGAGATATCCCACAAAGTTCCCAACACCACCACCGGTAGTCTATGATCATTACAATATCCTTGATTTACATAGACATATTTTTTGAACAAATTTACATAGACATTATCTATTATTTCTTGGGCAAGTGCTCTGTATTCTTCTGACACATTTCTATCACCTTACCTTTCTTTTCTCATTGAAATATTGATAATCTTGAGATTTTTTCGTGTCTTTTATCATTATTTTTTCAATGGCTTTTTCCTTCTTTTCTCTATAACTTTCTTTTCGAGATAATTAATCACGTTCTCAATGACAGGATAAAGTTCATGCACCCTTCTTTGTTATTGGTGGTGTTATGCAATACACACACACACACACACACACACACACTATTTTATACTATATCTAATACATGCATACTTAAAGGTGATAGAGAATGACAGAAACATCTAGGTGACTTCTAGAAGCATAAGCTTGGTAGGAATGTCCTAAAACGAAAGTATCGATGTCACAAGCAAATAGGTGGTTTGATAATAAATGTCATTAATTTCTGAAAATTTGATTGTGTATGACAGAAACATATAGGAGAATAGAAGACATAAGCTTGGTAGGAATGTCCTAAAATGAAAGTATTGATGCTACAAGCAAATAGGTGGTTTGATAAAAAGAAAATGTAATGAATTTCTGAAAATTTACATATTTTCCTTTTGATTGTGTATGTGACAGTATTATGGAATGTCCAAAGGATTGCTCAACTGAACATACATCTCCACTTTACTTAAAATGTAGTTTAAACTTTCACTATCAGATTATAAATACAATGGTTATCACTGATTTACCACTAATAATTATTAATAACAAAGCAGTAAAAAGTTTTTTTAAAAGTTGCAATTATTAATAAATATTCCAATAAAAATTTTCATAAAGATATCTAAAGTGAATAAACTACATTAAGCTGAGAAACTAACACATCCTTTTAAAAAAGTTTTTTCATTTTGAGATTTTTGCATGAGTTTCTTAACTATTTAAAACTGAATCTAACAAAATTATTAATATTGTTTTCTACAATTTTAAATAATTATATGAAAACTATAACAAAATGCTACAAAAAAGAGAAGCTTTTCTCAGATTTCGGTTTTTTTTTCAGACATCGTTTGGAAATCTTATGGAGTGGGTAATAAAAAGGACTTTGCTGTTAGATAACTGGATCTGACGAGCTCTGACCGTATAATATAAAAATCTCTTGTTCGTATCCATTTGAATGGGCTTGGGTTTAGTTAAAATGGATCTTTTGTTCGGCTCACTAACATGTCCGGGTAATATATTGCCTTAATTAATAAAAACAATAGCTCAACATTTTGTCAACAAAATTTCATTGAGATATTATATTTTTTTTTGTCAAAAAATCATTAATATAGATTTTTATTTTGGTCGACATGACACAATTGGATTTATGAAGGGTTTATAATTAGATAAGAAATTGAAAGATGTTTTACATAATTGGTCAAAAAAAAATTGAAAGATGTCAAAACCCAAATATTAGTGGCTTAAAATTGAGAAAAATATATATTATTATTATTATTTTTAAAATAAGAGTTTATTAGATGAATATCAGGTCATCCTCATACCTATGTTGCATGGAAACTTGCTTGAAGGTACGTTTCACGTTTCGGAAACGTTTCGGAATCAGAATCTCTCGGAAACTCATGAAAACGCAATGGAAACTCGTTTCTTAAAATTTTCAATTTGGAAACTTGATGGAAACTTACGTTTCTATTTTGGAAACTCGCGATTCTGTTTTGGAAACAAGATTACTCCGCAACAAGAAACAAGATTACTCCGCAAAGGGCAGAAGATTTGGTATTTGTGCACACAAATCTCCGTCTTATATCTAGACGAAGTCTTGCTTACAAGGATGGTTCCAATCATATGTAGGATGTTGGAGGTGATCAATTTGAATCACTGGATGAGATCAATCTTGGGAGACTTGAGTTCGAGGATCTCTCTTTTGATGAACCTGAGTTGGAAGCAGTCATGTTTGATGGAGCTAATGAAAATGAAGCTGAAGATGATGTTATTGATCTTTGACTTGGTGTTATGAATCTTATCTTCAGTTTATTTATTATTTGAATATTGGGTTTTTGTTATTTTATATGACTTTGATGTTTAATGATGATTTATTTTATTTTTCGTATGATTAAATAGAATGTCTATTTATTTATTTGTTTTCTGAGATATACTGAACATAATAAAATTGAATTCACATATTAATCAATTATAGATATATATATATATATATATATATATATATATTGACGTTTCCAAAACGTTTCCTAAGCAAAATAATTCAAAAAACACGTTTCTACGTTTCGAAACGTTTCGTTTCCGCGTATCCGTTTTCGTTTCCATGCAATCTAGCCTCATACTAAGATATTTTATTATTATTTTCATTTTTTATTTCGAAATGTTTTAATTTAGACGAATTATCTAATGGCGGAGAGGAAAGAGGTGCCCACACCTGAAGCGATATCTGTATTCAGCGAGAGGTAGGATGAAGTGTGAAGCGTTGGTGGTGCCACCTGTCTTCTCCTTCTCCATCATTTACCTTTCTCCTCCTCCTTCAAAATCATTTCATTCCTCTCTCTCGTCTCCACTCAGAAGAAGCGCACCACAAACTAAAGTTTTGTATCCTTAACAGAGTTTGCTCTTCTCACCGAGATGGGTTCTTCAACTCTGTTCTGCTACTCAATCAACCCATCTCCATCGAAGCTCGATTTCACGAAGACCCACGTGTTCAGCCCCGTCGCTAAACAGTTCTACCTAGACTTCCCCTCGTTCGCCGCCGGAAAGTTACGGTTAAGAAAGCGTCGAGCTTTGGTGGGAGCAAAGGCGGAGACTTTGTTGGAGGAGAAGCGGGAGACAGTGACCGAGAAGAAGAAGAAACCGAGGGTTCTGGTGGCCGGAGGTGGGATCGGAGGTTTGGTGTTTGCTCTGGCGGCGAAGAAGAAAGGGTTCGACGTGTTGGTGTTCGAGAAGGACTTGAGCGCCATAAGAGGAGAAGGACAGTACAGAGGTCCGATTCAGATACAGAGCAACGCTTTGGCTGCTCTTGAAGCTATCGATATTGGAGTTGCGGAAGAAGTCATGGAAGCTGGATGCATCACCGGTGATCGGATTAACGGTCTCGTCGACGGTGTCTCTGGTACTTGGTGAGTTTTTGATCCGTCAAGTTGAGTACTTTTGTTTGTTGGTCTATTAGATTTGTGATGTCGTTATTGGTTGGGACAATCAGGTATGTAAAGTTTGATACTTTCACTCCTGCGGCGTCACGTGGACTTCCTGTGACTCGGGTGATTAGCAGAATGACTCTGCAGCAGATCTTAGCACGTGCGGTTGGAGAAGAAATTATTAGAAACGAGAGCAATGTTGTTGACTTTCAAGACTCTGGAGATAAGGTGGTGACTTAGATATTTATTGATTTGCCAAAATATTTTAAAGGAAATGTTCAAATGTAAGCTGTATGGGTTTTGTTTGTTTGTCTAGGTAACAGTGGTGCTTGAGAATGGAGAACGCTATGACGGTGATCTGCTTGTTGGTGCAGATGGCATATGGTCTAAAGTATGTTTTTTTTTTCTAAGTGAATAGATTTTAAGTGCATAGGATAAAAGTTAAAGGTTCTGTCTTATTTTTTTTGTTTATAGGTGAGAAACAACTTGTTTGGTCGAAGTGAAGCTACTTACTCAGGCTACACTTGCTACACCGGCATTGCAGATTTTGTACCAGCTGACATCGAGTCTGTTGGGTATGTTATGCTGCATCTCTTCTCTGTTTACGAATAGAATCTTTATTTCTGATATTGGACCTTGTTTTTGTCTACTTGAAAAGCTACCGGGTTTTCTTGGGACACAAGCAATACTTTGTTTCTTCGGATGTTGGTGGTGGAAAAATGCAATGGTATGCGTTCCACGAGGAAGCAGCTGGTGGTGTTGATGCTCCCAATGGTAAAATTTCCCTTCGGATTGTTTGCATATTTAGTATCAATCAAATCAGATAGTTAGCTTATCTTTTCCTTTTTTTTTTTCTGGTTATTTTTGGGCAGGTATGAAGAAAAGATTGTTTGATATATTCGAAGGCTGGTGCGACAATGTGCTGGATTTGCTGCAGGCGACAGAGGAGGAAGCGATTCTGAGAAGAGATATATATGATAAAAGTCCTAGTTTCACTTGGGGTAAAGGGCGTGTTACGCTGCTTGGTGATTCTATTCATGCTATGCAGCCTAATATGGGTCAAGGTGGATGCATGGCCATTGAGGTAATATCTCTCTCTCTTTCTAGTTTCTACAATATGAATCAATTCAATAATTGACTTTGATTTTTTTTTTTTAAAAATTATGGATGTTCAATGGTCTTTGCAGGATAGTTTTCAACTAGGTTTGGAGCTTGAAGCAGCATGGAAACAGAGTGTTGAAACTAATACACCTGTTGATGTTGTTTCCTCTTTGAGAAGGTAATAACTCTTTTTTTTTTCTTCTCAGTTTGGGAGTCTAATTAAGTACTAATTAACATGCGTTGTGAATTGGTTAAAAGATACGAGGAATCTAGAAGACTAAGAGTTGCTATTATCCATGGAATGGCGAGAATGGCTGCAATTATGGCTTCCACTTACAAAGCATACTTAGGTGTTGGGCTTGGTCCTCTCTCTGTGAGTCGTCATTCTTTTAATTAAAGTTTTTTCAAATGATTAGATATGCATCATTTTTATCGGTCGTTGTTATTCTCATATCTTTTTTTTTTGGCAGTTCTTGACCAAGTTTAGAGTACCGCATCCCGGAAGAGTTGGTGGGAGATTCTTCATTGACATTGCTATGCCTCTGATGCTTAACTGGGTCCTTGGGGGTAACAGGTTAGGATCTTTCCTCCTTAAAAAAATGTTTCTAAATTCCTTTTAAAGCCAACTCATTTTACATTCTTTTACAGTGAGAAGCTCGAAGGAAGGCCACCTAGTTGCAGACTCACTGACAAAGTATGTTTCTTTCTTCTTTTTTTTTTCCGCCACGCTTGAACAAATTTCATTTAAGTGATTAATATCAATGTTAACTCTTTTCGTTTGAAGGCTGATGACCGCCTTCGTGAGTGGTTTGAAGACGACGAGGCTCTTGAACGTACTATTAACGGAGAGTATGTTTCTTCACCTCCCCAGCGTTGTTCTCTCTCTTAACGGCTTGGTCTGAGTCTGTATTATCTTTGCAGATGGTATCTTATTCCACATGGCAACGAGTGTAGCGTTTCTGAAACATTACGTCTAACCAAAGATGAGGAACAGCCTTGCATTGTCGGGTATGGAAAAAATATCCACATCAATGTCTTTTAGAACATAAAGTTGTTCAAGTTTGGTACACTCTTTTGTGATTACAGAAGTGAACCAGACCAAGATTTTCCTGGAACGCACATTGTGATCCCTTCCCCTCAGGTATATATATATATATAGAATACTAGAATAGTCACCCTGAGTTAGCTTCAGAGACTAGTCAAGGAAGTAACATAAAGTTTCTGTTAAAATATTATTGGTTTAGGTATCGAAGATGCATGCGCGTGTGATCTACAAAGATGGAGCTTTCTTCTTGATGGATCTTCGAAGCGAACACGGGACCTATCTCACCGAGTAAGCCCCAATAAATAGAGCTTTTGCTTATCCTCATCTCTCGAGTCTTGTGAAATTATCTGATCCAATGTTTTGAAATATTGTTTTACCAGTAACGAAGGAGGAAAATACAGAGTGACACCAAACTTCCCAACCCGGTTTAGACCGTCCGATATCATCGAGTTTGGTTCGGATAAGAAGGTGAGACACGTCTTACCAAATCTTGGTTTAGTTTATACCGGACATTTATGGGTTTTTGGTTCTTAAAAACCCGGTTTGGTTTTCTTATCAGGCGGCATTTAGGGTCAAGGTGATCAGGACAACTCCGAAATTGACGAGAAGGGATGAGAAGAGTGACGGTAAATTGCTTCAGGCTGCTTGATACTTAAGTAAACCGACGCTGAAATTTAAGAAAAAAAGAATCAGTTTGGCAGATAATTTGTGTAGTAATTGAAGATGCAGAAAAAAGAAGTTCAAATATTCCTTGCATTGCAGTGTATATAGTCTGAAACAAATGATAATTATACAGAACGTTTTCTCTTTATTTGCTTGTCAAAACTATTAAACTTGTTTTACTTCCTCACAATTGTTTTACGTACTGAAAATTTTGTGCAGAACGTTCTCTTTTTATTTAATGATTGTTATATAACTAAGTTTTCACGCTTTCAAATGAGCTGATTAACCTGATAATACATAATCTCTTAAGGCTTACAAGGCTGTAATGAGGGGTAAGGGAGATAGTCAGATCAAAAAGCGGTTTGAAGTCTTCAACAAATCGTCAAGAATTTGGTATGAAGATGTTTTGTATAATTGAGGAAAGCTAAACATGACACAAATGAGAAGTGAATATTTTTACCCTTGAAAATTTTGACAAGTTATTTTGGTGCTTGAAACATCTAATTCATGTGGATAATAAATGTAGTAAGTAAGAAGAGGAGGAGATTGTAAAGTGTGAAAACCATAATTTTTGACTGACATGTTTTGATGTTTGCGGTAAGGTCCCATCTTCCATTAATATTCACTGTCCAATTCCACTGTGATACATATATATTTGATCGAACAAACCCTACGACGGGATATGGTTGATATCTCTTGGTCCCTCGATCTCCTGCGCCATCGCCCACATGATCGTACGTACCTCTTAGTTTTAATCAACGGCTGGACCCCTTCATTTGTATTATTATTCATGTGGTTTATGCATGAGTTTTTCTCTTTTATGACTTTTGCTGTTTACAATTATTTGCGCTGTTCTTTTTGGGTTTCTCTCGTGAAGAAACCAGACCGATGGGGAAGTCAAGATGGGCGGTGTGGGATTCAGTCCCACGTGATTGGAAGAACAACATTAATTGTCGGAAAAATATATCCCATTTTGATTGGAAAAAATATATCTAGTTAGTAATTAGTTAGGTTTGTTGGGTTTAAGTTCTCATAAAATGGTGAAGAATAAAATAATTTAAACAGAAAACATTGCAGTATTGAATAGCAAAATGGGTGATGTATATATTAATACATAAGCAGTAGTATTACTGTATTAGTTAGCTAGGGATATTAATGATTGCTCAACATAATAATTGAAGTTGTAACCAACGACCTTGCCTTTCTCTGATACATACGTAGCACATACTATAGGCTGTCCGATTCAACTCACCTAGCTGAGTAAGTAGCTGGATTATTAGCGTTTGGTTGCGTACATATAGCTTTATAATTTTGGCTTAACTCGTTTGGTTCCTCCAATAATTGTTCGTGTTACCTGAGAAACACAGAATCGGACAACTTTGTTGATCCGACTTTACAATCTGCTAGTCGATTTTGTTTTGTTTTGTTTAAAGACTTAATTCTAGCTATGAGTTTAAAGCACTTGGTGATTAACAAATAATTTAGTGCTTATCTAAAACAACATCTATCTTATTAAAACATAAACATTATGTTGGACCTAACATTTATTTTGTAAGTTTTTAAATTAAATACACCTTTATACTTTATAGTTAAATCTACATTAAATCACTAATGTTCTTTTCTTTATCCTATTATCTATGTTTCCAAACAATATACTTATTTCTTTATACTACTATCAATGTTTCCAAACAATATATTTTTATACTACTATCAATTTTTCCAAACAATACAATAATTAATCGTATTATTTTATATTTATCATTTTCTCTTTAAAATTTTGTAGAAACGTCATATTTTAATAAATTGCAAAATAATGAATTTTAAAATTTGGATTATAAGATTACAAATTATGAAACTATTTCAATTTAAATCTAATTAGATTACATATCGGTCATCCATCAGTTCAATCGGTTAGTCTCGGTTTTTAGTGATTTTTTTAATATGAATATTTTAAAAGCCAAAATTGAATTGTCAGATCTCCGGATTAACGGGTATAGTCACAATTGGATTGAATTTAAAAACACTGATTTAAATGCAAAAGTATTTTAAATACACACTCTTTTAAAAATTACCAAAATATTTGTTAAGTTATTAGTGAATTTTTTTATCGTAAAATATTCTGCGCTTCCAAAGCGCAGATCAAAATCTAGTGTTTTTTTAAAACATAAAACAACATGTTTTATTTGTTTATTTTGTGTTTAGAACTAATCATTTCATAGTTTCACGCAACCTGATATTATAGCTCTGTTCGTTCTTCTGACGCAGCGTCACAGGCTGCGACCAAAAATTAACGAACAAATGGGAAATTTTTTAACTATCTGTTGTTATATAGTTGTCACCAGCGTCTGTCATTACTCGTATTTTCCGTACTTTTCTTGCCGCTGTAAATAACAGCGTCTCCCGCTCATCCGTTGAGGTGTCTCCGGCGTCCAATGATTTCACCTTCTAATTCTCTAATTTGATTGGTTGCTGAACTGTCAATTAACTTCTTTTACATTTTTTTTATCGCAACTGGTTGACGCTGCGTTCACCGAATGAACAGGGCTTATATGTAACACAGCTAAGTTAAAGACGGATAACTACGCGTTCGGACGACGCCGTCCTTGCCGTCGTTTGTGGTTTGTTTGGAAAGTCCTCACACGTGCATGCATGCTGATATTTCAGTACGTTGTTAATATCCAAATTTCAAAAAAAAATGTTATTATCTGAAATCACATCACTACTCGAATGTTAGTAGTCTACTTTAAATTAACTACAGAACTGAATTTTATTAGGAAAGAGGAAAATTATAGTGTTCTAAACATCATGAAATACCTTATCAAAAAAAACAAACATCATGAAATAGCTTTGTTTTTGTTTATTAACACATGCATGAACAAGTTTCATAACCGGGAAACCCATTCACCAAGTTTTTGGACTCGTTCTATAAGCTCAGTCGATAATTTCTTCACCGGCTTTCTTTCTTTCTCCCGTCGATATTCGAAACCAAGAGCATCCGACACTTCTTCGGAGCTCCACCCGGTTTTACGGAGCGCCTCCGACAACCGACCCACATTCAAAAGAAGCACATCAAGAACCGTTTGGTTGTCCAAAACTGCCACTTCACTCCCGAAGAAACCAGATGCTGACACGTGGATCATATCGTCGATATCCGATTCCTCCCACCCGCCTCCTCTCAAAACCGTACCGATCCGGTTTACGTACTGGTTCACCCATTTCGGAGTTTCCTTTCTTGGAAGGTCCGGCGATGTAGAGTGAGATGACCATGCAGATTTTCTCCGGCAGCGATCCACCGCCGCTTCGCTCCAAAACTCCACCCATCTCGATGTACCCGACCCGATAACCCGACCCGAATCTATGCACCTCATAGAGAAGTTCGTGGATGATCCCGAAGACATCTCGCTCACGGAGCGCTGCTTGGCGAGAGTTTCGGTGATGCGAAAAGCAGATTCACGCCGGAAAAACTCGGATAGATCCGACCCGCAGCAAAATATCCGAGTTTCGTCGATGAAGAAGACCGGGTTACCCGCTAAAGACGGGCTACAAGGAATGTAACAGTGATCGAAAACGGGGATCAACAAAGGAGCTCTCTTCAATGCGTTTCTCGCGACCCGTAAAGCTTTTTCCGGGTCGGGTGGTTTCAGGCCCCAAGATTTGCACCAGAGACTGTTCTTCGCGACTTGGAGCGATACAGCTGCGGTTGGTAGATCGATCATGGCACGGAGGTGGAGACGAGCTCCTGGGGAGCGCCAGTCTGGGAAGCCTGCGTCGACGGAGAGACCGGAGGAGAGGATGACACGGAGGTCAGGTGGGAAGGCGAAACCAAACTCGGCTTCGACTCGGGTGAACTCGGAGTCGGAGAGACCCGGTTGGACTTTGATGCCTGAGGTCTTTATACGTGTGATTATTTCATCGGCGAAAGTGGATGATGGTAGAAGGCTGTTTCTGATCCTAGGAGTTGATGGAGCGGCGGCGCGGGCTGAGAGACGGCGGAGACCAGCTGCGTGAGCCTGAGTCAAACCGGTTGTTCTCAGGTCAACGTCGACCATAGTTCACCAAAGAAGATTTGATTGGATGAAAACAAATACTTGGAGTAAGAGAGAGAGATGAGAGGGTGCTTATTGAATGTAAAGTCTTTTGTATTTATAGTTATACATTGTTGTCTTTTTAGTTTTTATAGTTATACATTTCTTCTCAGACAAGTTAAATAAAACCAAGAAACTCGAAACTAGAACCTTTTAATCAGATGAACACTACTACTACCTATGATGGGTTCATGTTTTTTCTTAATCCATCATATCCACAATTCACACTCTCTCCAGGCCCAGCCCAATTCTAACCGGCTTGGCGACGACGGTCCATCCATTCCACTCCCACGCCATAGTGTAATCCAGTCCAAACAAGTTTAAAATGTTTACAATGTTTTTTTTTTTTTGTGTAGAAGAATGACAAATTTTCTTTGCATTTAGCCAAATTTCTAACAAGCTCAATAATCAATTAATCATATCGCTTGAAGGTCATACTAAGTTTGGGCCAAAAAAGAGAGAACTAGTGAAATAACCAAAAAAAATCAAAATTAGATTTTAAATCATTTCTAATGTATTTTGCTATTTTCACATTTAAAATAGATGAATTCTATAATAGAAGTGGAATTCTATAATAGAAGTGGAATATGTTCCTATGTATTTTTCTAAAATAACAATTTCTATTTTGTAGAGTAAAAAAAGAGGAATGTTATTTCTTCTTCCATAAATAGAAGAAAAAAATAAAAATATTTATTATAGAAAAAGAAATAGAGGTGGATTGAAGCAATTTCTTCTCTAAATGTTATTATAGAGATGAAAATAACAATGAATTGGAAATGCTCTTAGAGGTGATAGAAAGAAATAGGAAGAGAGAAGATGATTTTGGTTACTTATTTAATTTTGTTTTTTGGTTTGGTTTTACGATGCAATTTCCCAGAAAATATAACTCTATGTTTCTGTTTAATTTACGTTATAAAGTAAAATTTTCGTTTTAAAATGAATGTCGTTTTATGATTTTAATACAAAATTTATTAACAAGATTTTTCTGTAGGACCGTCTAACAACACGTGCAAATAGAGCGATCGAACATGGTCCGAGTGGAAAACTTTAAAAAAGATTAAGAATTTTTGAAAATAAATATATAAATTATAATATAAAACTTTAAATTTTTAGACATGATACTAAATTTAGAGCTAGTAATTTTTTTTTAAAAGATGTCAAGTATATATAAATAAAGCTATTTTTTTTTAAATTACTCTATTACATCGTTGAATGTACCATTAATAATTTTTGAACATGGTCCATAAACGGTCCTATTTTTCTGTTTGTTTTTTTGTTGGTTGAATATGATTTATTGGATAGATAATGATGTTTTATTTTAAAAATGTACAAAATTAAATATATTTTTAATCTTTGTGAATAAGTTTAAAACGATAAATAAAATGAAACCGAATGGTTATGTGTCATTAAAAACTGTTTTGAGGCGTATTGATTTATTTTGCGTACTATGTTTAGTTTACGTATGTACGCATGGTTGAAGTTTTGTTTTGTGGGAAGCATATTCACACACACAGATATCCACAACATAAACAACATAAACGTGCTTTTAGTCTTTTTTGAGGCGTATTAGTTTATTTTGTTGCAGATTTACGTACTATGTTTGGTTTACGTACGTACGATGGTTGAAGTTTTGTTTTTTTTTGTGCGGGAAGCATACTTTTTCTCGCAGAAAAAACAAATAGCTAACATATATATCCCCCGACCCACCACACACACACATGCAGTGCATAATAGTACGAATTCACCGTTTTTTTTCTTTCTTAAAAACATCTTCAAGTTTTTACTCTAAAATAAAGTGATTTTATAATAAAAATAGAGTTTGCTCCAATAGTACTTTATTTTTTAATAGAAAATAGAATAATGAACAAAAAAAACAATTTATTCTATATTTAGAGTAAACCTATTTTTACTGAGAAATAGAATACTATTGGAGCATTTTTTACACTAAATTCTATTTTAGAGTGAACAATATAGTGGGGTTGGAAATGCTATAAAAATTGTTAAATTTGTGATTTCCTGTTATTAAACTACCAACTCGGACTCTTTTTATAATGTGTTACTAGATGGTTGAAGTTTTGTTTTTTTTTGTGCGGGAAGCATACTTTTTCTCGCAGAAAAAACAAATAGCTAACATATATATCCCCCGACCCACCAGTGACTGGTGGGCCACCACACACACACATGCAGTGCATAATAGTACGAATTCACCGTTTTCTTTCTTTCTTAAAAGCATCTTCAAGTTTTTACTCTAAAATAAAGTGATTTTATAATAAAAATGGAGTTTACTCCAATAGTACTTTATTTTTAGATAGAAAATAGAGTAATGAACAAAAAAAAACAATTTATTCTATATTTAGAGTAAACCTATTTTTACTATATTATAGAGTGAGAAATAGAATACCATTGGAGCATTTTTTACACTAAACTCTATTTTAGAGTGAAAAATATAGTGGGGTTGGAGATGCTATAAGAATTGTTAAATTTGTGATTTCCTGTTATTAAACTACCAACTCAGACTCTTTTTATAATGTGTTACTAGATTATAACCCGTGCTTTGAAAGCGCGGGATCAACTTTTAGTTTAAATATTTTTATGTAAAAATCCTAATTTATAATAATTTATTTATTTTAGGTTTTTATTTAGTTTGAAAAAACTATATGTACTATTTATTAAGCTTGTTTTTCTTAGGAGAACTAAAATTTATAAAACTATTCAAAACCATATTATAAGTAATTTATTTATTTTAAATATTTTGCATTGATTTTATTTTAATAACTCATACTTTTTTATTTAGATATATATTTTATGATAAAGGTTGTGTTAAATGTTGGTTCAATCCGTCTTGTATTTTTTAAATCCCGGATTCACTTAGTTTTATAATAAATATATATTTATACTAAAAACAAAATATTTTAAATATTTTTATTGAAATGCAATATTAGAATTAATATGTAGGAATCTCTTTTAAATTAATTTATTTTGAATGATCACAATGTTTTGGGACCAAGTTTAATATAAAAATAATTCGAATGAATACATGGAAGTATATTTTGAAAGTAATATATTTTCTTAAATTTTAAATAATTCAGCTAATTAAATAAAAGAAAATATAATTCAATTTAAAGTAATACCTAACATCCGTATATATACAGTGTAATATAATATGTATACAAAATAATATGTTATTTCATACTATGCCTATAATAACTAATTTTTATACATGAAATACAAATATATATATATATATATATTAAAATATGTGTTTCAATTTTTAAAAACCATGAGGATGGTTGATTTTTTTGACTTTACGATGCAGTTAATTAGTTTATAACATAGGTAATAGAGTAGATAATGTATAATTTTCTTATATGTGGATAGGACGTGGGATCTTTATTATTATTAGTGTGTGAATTGTTAGGTATTTGTTTAATTAAAAATAATTATGTTGAGATTTTGAAACTGATTAACAATCAGTTCAGTTGGACATTATTTAGGAATATTCCTTTATTGAGTTAAAGTATTTAAGGTAATATCAATTAGTTATATTAAACAAAAATTTATGAGTGGCATACAATTGTAAATATCTAATAAAATAAAGGGCAGAATCCTATGATGGATTCTACTTTGATAGTATAGATATAACTTAAACATTAAAACATGTGATGATTAAAAAAATAGTAAAAGCATGTGATAACTAAAGAGAACATACATTAACTGAGAGCAAACGGAATTGTGAATTTGGATTTATGCCAACCAGTTCATTTTATGAGAAACGAAGACCGTAGCAAATGACTTGAAAAGGAATCCAAATTTGTATCTGAATTCTCTTATATGTATAAAACGTGACATACTCGGCATGAAATGACATCCACGTTAGGAAGTAACTGTTACTCGGTGTAATGATTGAATTACTTTTAATAGAAGCCGACCCAAAAAGTATCAAACGATACTTTACTACTCTAACTTGTAAAACTTAGGTGGAATGTTTTTGTCAAAAAAAAAAAAAACTTAGGTGGAATGAATAAATTCAATAGTTGACATGTACTATTACTTCCTTAATTGTTTCCTCTCAAAATCGCATTTACTACAGATACGTCATCCAACGATGTAACAGCTTCGTGCCGCGTGTACTAACTCCAAAGTCCAAACACATGCCCAAAAACAAATTTATAAAGTTGACAAAAATATTTTCATGGACCCATATGTATCTTACCAACGTCCGCCTATATAAACCCCAAACGTCGTCTGTTTGTTTTCAAATCTCCACAAGACTTTCTATCCTTTGAAGAAATGAATTATTATCAGTTTGAGCCCACGAGAATGAATAATTCAGAAAGTTTTCAATCTTATGTTCAAAACGAAAATCTCACCCCTGTTTCACAACCATCTTACTTGACAAGAGATCAAGAGCATGGGATCATCGTCTCTACCCTGCGACAAGTGATATCCAGCCCTGGTGGTGACACTTCTTCATCAAACTGGATTGCTAGTGAAGCTCTTCCACCTCCGGACGCTGGCCCTTGTCCTATATGCGGTGTCACCGGTTGCTACGGCTGCGCATTCCCACGGCCCGTAGAGATAACGAAGGAGAAGAAGCACAAAGGAGTGAGAAAGAAACCATCAGGTAAACTGTATTTCAGTATGTTATATGTTCCAACATCTTAATCTGTCCGACCAGTTTATATATGTACTTACTTTTTATTAACCATTAGGTAAATGGTCGGCTGAGATATGGGATCCAAGTATAAAGGCAAGGAGGTGGCTTGGAACGTTTCCCACCTATGATAAGGCAGTGCAGTCTTATGAAGAAGCAGAATATGAGCTTGCCGGAAGAAGGTCGGCGTGAGGTTACTCACGGCGAAGGAGAAGCCTTTACCAATAGATATACGTAGATGATTTAATTTGATCATCCCATTTTTAAACCTATTTGCTAAAACTTTTTTTTTTTTTGGTAAACACTATTTGCTAAGACTTTGGAATGTTATATGGTCTTGTTACTAAAAAATCAGACTTTAAAACTTGTATCTTTTTCATATTTATAAATATAATCATATTCCCAAAACCACACTTGACAATTGACCACACATGTAGTGCACAGTAGTGTGAAGTCAACGGTCAACGGATATAACAAGGGGAAAAAGTACAAGAAAAAGGTATCTGGTATGCCGCCATAATTTGGATTTACATCATGCTGTCGTTTTTTTCTTCCTAGCATGTAAACTTAAGTCTCTTCGATTGTTTTAAGAACTTCACATCAAATTGATCATCATTTCAAGCTCTAACTAAATTGATCGCTGATTAACCATTGATTGATACTCAATGGCGTTTAGCAGAGCTTGATAAACCAGACGTAAACAGAAAGGAACGAGCGCTGAAGATAACTAAAGGATCAAACGTACATACTGTGATTTGTGACCTCATGGCAACTTACCAGAGGAAGGTCAAATAATGGAAGGAGGTTACTTGAGTTGGCCAAGTGGACTAACTATGCAGTTTATTGTTTTTTATACTTAGTTTTTTTTTAATCCGCACATTACATATTCGATCGAATATTTTATCAGAAACCCAAAATGTGTCACAAGGATCTACATAACGATTATGGTTTAAATCATGATTATATAAATCAAATTAATTCGTAAGTATAGAACCTTAATTGTGTTCCAGGAAACCTTAATTACCTCTAGTCTGGTTAGAGATTGTAAACAAGTTGTCTAGTTCGGTCCCGAAGCGTAATAGAATTGTCTTCAAGCAGGTCATGGTAGGTCAGGTCTGCACGGGCCGCAACCTATGGAATGGCTGTCCAAACCAATCTCGCTATATATACAAGTCTTTGCCTGCGGGACAGGTGATAATACACGCAACATGACGTTTCAGACCACTACATAACACTTTATGCCACTTTAAGACATGGTTCAGATCATCGATTGAATTAGACATGATTCATCAGTTATTAATCTGCTTATTTGTTATTCAAAACAATAGTTGTAGTTAACTTTGTCACACTCCAAATATATTAATATACCAATCCCCTAGACTATATTTGCGAAGTGATTTTGCCACATGTCTTCTTCAGAACCAGTTTCGCAAAAAAAAATGTGACATGTCTACTAAATTTGATGACATGACATATGAAAAATATGACATGGACAACTATATTTAATGAAAATTTATATTTTTGCTAATTTTTTTAGAATATAGTAATAACTCATATATTACATTTATGTTGATTTATATTTTTGGTAAACTTTTCAGAATATGGTAATAATTCATAGATCCTCATTAAAATAAAATATTCAAATATGAACATTACTAATTTTGAAATCTTATTTAATTATATTTTTATAACTATACAATTTTATTACTTTAAATTTTCGAAATTATATAGAATTTTTAAAAATTTATAAAAAATAAACCTAAAATCACTAATTTCTTATATATTTACAAATTTTATAAATATTGTTTAGCTATACTTTTTCAAAATTATCAGTATTATATCATTTTTTATTAATTATGTAGTAATAACTCATATATTACATTTATGTTGATTTATATTTTTGGTAAAAAAATTAGAATATGGTAATAACTCAAAGATCCTCATTAAAATAAAAATATTCAAATATGAACATTGCTAATTTTGAAATATTATTTAATTATATTTTTTATAACTATACAAATTTTATTACTTTAAATTTTCGAAATTTTATACAATTTTAAAAAATGTATAAAAAAGTAAACGTAAAATAATTAATTTCTTATATATTTACAAATTTTATAAATATTGTTTAGCTATAATTTTTCAAAATTATCAGTTTTATATCAATTTTTATTAATTATATATAAGTTGATCTCTATAATATTATTTGAAAAGTCAGTTTCCTACGTATCGCGCTCACGTTAACTCTCACGGAGGTTGATTATGATGATACCATTAACGAATCAAATATATCTAATTATCATTATTAAACATTTATTTTATTTTATTTTTTCTTTTCTATTTAGGTTTCCTTTTTTTCTTCAAATAACCTATATATAAAGAAAATATATTAATTTAAAAACGAAAATATCTTTTATATATAGTGTAATTCATAATAAGGAAATTTCACAAAATAATCTTAATTTTAAAGTAAAAAAAACTATAATCTTCCCTTTTTAAAAATAATCTTCACAATATAATATATATTTTTAAAAGTATTAAGCATTTTATTTAAATTAATATATTTCTCATATTATTACAAAATAATTTAAATAGCATAAACTAAGATATCTTTAACGAATAAAATTTAATTTAATCTTTTTATGTTCCCTTTTATATTTTTCAAATAACATGTATGATAAAGAAAATATTTATAAACTTAAACCGAAAATAATTTTTATATATAATTTGATTTCATAAATAGGAAATTTTAGAAAAATAATCTTGATATTAATATAAAGAACTAATATTCCTTTCTCGAATGTATCAATTATATTTTCATGCAATTTCTTTTTTTTTTTTCATGCAATTTCATACCTATCATCGTCATAATTTTATAATTTTATTTGTGATAATTATCATATTCCAAATTACCAAGTACTATAAAATTAACATAGGCATAGGCTATTTACAAATAGTCAATTCATAAATATATATACACATCTAATATGAAAACCAAACTAATGCAATGAATACAATGAATATGATTTGGTTGAATAAGATTAAAAATAGTTATACTTGAATTTAACGGAAATATATAACACAATATACCCACAAATGAGTAACTAGACCAATCCAAATTATTTTATACAAAGTCAAACAATAAATAAAAATAATATATTATCATTTATTCTCAACATTTTACTAAATAAATATGACATTCTCAAATTATACTACAAATATATTAACCAACTATTACAATTAAGATGTAATTTTGAACCGATCAACACTTTAGTTTACTTTTACTATTTAATTTTCAAAACAACATATATTAAATTATACATAATCCGACCAAATATATATATATATATATTTATATATATATATACAAATTTAAGGCAATAATCAAACTATATAAAAATAACAAAATTAATCAAAATTTTAATCTGTATAACAAAATATCTTAGTTGAATTGTAAAAAGTAAATGTTATATAATATATCCAAATAATAACCAAACAGTCGAGATATTATATATCCAAATTATAATCTAATTAAAATAACGCAAAGTTATTTAAAACAAATCATGCATATTGATTACAATATAAATAACAGAATAATTAAAAAAAAATAAAAATATTAATAAACTATCATAGTGTAAATAAAATATTATAATGTATTTACTATATAAATATTTATATCCGTGCATGAGCACGGAAAAATCACCTAGTTAAAAATAATTACGGAAGATGTTTTTCATAATCTTATAACTCATACGTTCATAATCAATGTTTTAGTTTGATGAATCCAAAAATTAAATAAAACTAACCACCAAATTAAAAATATCAATCCTAAAATAAATAAAAAAGAATACCATATAAAACACCATCGAAGCTTAAATCATCATTGCTGGAACTTGAATCTTTATCGTCAGAGCTTAAATTATTGTCATCGAAACTCGAATCGTCATCGTTAGATTTTTTTCATTTTCTCGGAGGAAAATCACACGAATCACCTTCTTATTACTTGTTCTCTCATTTTTCTATAGAAAACAAGAAATGAAAAAGAAAAAAATGCAGCTTTTTGTAATCCCGCATGATCCGATCAGGCCTCCGAAAAATCCGACCCAATAAAAATCCATCCCGCGAAACCCACTAATTTGCGGACCTAAAAAATCCTGACCCAATACCATCTCATGACGGTTTTTTACGACCAGACCGGAGATCCAAATCCATGATTGCCATTTCTAAGTCTGGTTAACTTGGTACGATCTATACTCACATATACGTATAACGATTTCCACTATTTTTTTGAAAAAATAAAAAGATTTTGAAAGATGACAAGAAGTAAGATATCATGATTTTGCATTGCATGCGATGATATGGGGAAGCTAAGCCTATTGAATTAGGGCCTATAATTAGTTGATATAAATATATAATTAACGTTGAATAAATAATTTTCTCTATTAACCAAAATACTAATAAACTATAGAAATTAACTTCTACAGTGATATCTTTCTCTCGTAACTTACACAACATCTAATGATTTTGACGGCTCACCATCTCCGAGAAGTAATTAGCCACTTCCTACTCCTCTATCTATACATATAAGCTAAAGCATTTATACATTCTAAATACATATAAATACACACGTTTCGTTTTCTTCTTCTATCACTTGAAAAATCGTTACTTTTTATCAAACCCATCTCACTCGAAATGACTGATCATAAACCACCGCAGAACTGGTCACAGTTTGATGACTATGAATCGTTCATTCAAGAAGAAAACTTGTTCTCATTACTCAATCACTCACTCTCCTTCGATTACAGGTAAGTTCATAAGGGTTGTACTCTATTGTACAAAATTCAGGGGAAAGTGGTTTGTTTTGTACTAGCAATTAGTCTAATATACATGCTTTCTTGGTTGTCTGAGTTTGTGCAGTTCGTTCACTGACAACCCTTTTAGTGATATTCAAACCCGTTCTTGGTTTTCTTTCCATGAGATCATTAATGTTGATCCTATCTCTACTCGTTTCTCGGCTGGGGATCATATGTTTACTGATTCAGTTGATATTGAAGCCATTTCTGCTTTTTCTCAAGGTATAACATATGAATACATACATATACATGCGTGGATTGTGATACTAATTTTTTGATGTGTAGCAGATGTGTTGAGTGGATCATGGAATGCAATTACTGGTAATTTCAATAGTCATTTTGAACCAATTAGAGATGTATCAAGCATAGGGATTCCAAACATGGAGATGATATTGCATGAGAGTAACAACACAATGAAAGAGACAATAAGCCATAAGAGGAGGGAGAGAAAAGATGGGGTACTCGTCAAGAGTTTGTCAAGGGAAGCAATCAAACAATACTTCTACATGCCAATGACTAAAGCAGCCAAAGAGCTTAACGTTGGATTAACCCTTTTGAAGAAAAAAAGTCGTGAGTTGGGTATTTCTCGTTGGCCTCACCGAAAGCTTTGTTAATGTAGTGAGGGCAGAGAAATAATAGCAGAAAGTAAAACACACAAGTTTATCTTTTCGAATTCACTAGAACAAGAGAGTCTTACACCAATCTTTTTTATTACAAGAATCCTTTAGGATTAGCTTCAATCCTAAGCTAAAACTCACCCTAGAGTCTAGACTTCTGTTTATCAGGATCCTCCAAACCCCGAGCTAAACTCTCCCTGAGTCTAGGCTTCGATCTTCCACTTCTCGGAAGTACTTCACCAACTACGTCAACACCTAACGCAGAGCAGTGACACCAAAGGCTTGATCACACAAGCAACACCAGAACGATCTCTCAACTGTTTTTCTTTTTAGCAGAGACACCTTTCTCCATGGAGGCACGTCCTCCTTATGTAGATAACCAGAACTTGCTCCTCAAGTTCTTCCAAAAGCAACTTAAGTAACTTTCCTTTTTCTCTTAGGAAATAACTCTCTTGCCTTTTCCTCTCCAAGTAATTTCATTTATCTTTAATGTAAACTTTCTGATAAATATATTACTTCTTCTCCAAGCTTAACAAGCCCACAGACATCACAAAACACGAACTCCAACTCAGCCCATCTTCATGACACACACATGTACTACCTCCTGTAGTACTTCACGAACTGATACAGAATATACATCTTCAATCTCCCCCTTTTTGACTATGCATGTGAACTCATCACCACTGGACACAAGACCACGTCTTCAATCTCCCCCTATGAGTCACATCATTGTCAAAAACTAATATGAAGATCTATATCCTCCAAAGTAAGGAGGAAATCCCATTCCACCATCTCTACAATGATCATATCTCCTAGACCACGAATTCCTGAGCCCAAATCCTCCATAATTAGCTCCTTGAACTGGTTTGAAACACTCACGTCGAATATGCCCTTGAACTCCACAAGAATAACATATAGGACCATGACTTCTCATACCATAAGCACCATAAGCTTGCACCATCTGATTCTTCTCCCTCAGCAACTTGAAACACCTTGGCCTAATGTGCCCAATAACACCACAGTGATGACAAACAGGCCGCCACTTTCGTTGAGATTTACTCTTCAATCCAGAAACTCTCTCTGGAGCAGTCGTCGTAGCAGTTGCCGTAGCAGTACGTGTAGCAGTTGCGTTCTTCACATCAGTTGCAGTCTTCACTGCAGTCTTTACATTAGATGTCTTCTCTGTAGACACCTTAACCTCTGGTCTTGTAGTAGACGTAGCTAAAACCTCAGCTTTTCCTGCTGATACAAAAACACCTTCAGCTGTAGAACATTCTCCTTGATATCCAAGGCCACATCGATCACTCTTTCCAATACTGAGCAGATGATCTAGCTGCTTCGTCCCACCATTCAGCATCTTCAAACCCTTTTGAGTCTCCGCAAGTTGAGCACCAGCCTGTCGTGCTTCTTCTTCTTTCTCTGAGGCATATTTAAGTGCTTCAGCAACTTCAGCTTCTAGCTTAGCTTTCTCCTTAGCAAACTGTGAATTAGCATCAACCTGCTTGAGCCAATTCTCATACAGCCTCTCATATTTCCCAGCAAGATCAAAGTCTCCATCATCATCATCACTTACAGCATCATCATCACCTCCACATGAAGACCCTGACGCAGACGCTGACGCAGATCCCGTCGCAGATTTTGTCTTAGAACCAGGAACAAAAGTTGTGAACGCCACCAAGTTCTTCAACTCCTCACCATCATCTGAATCATTATCAGATTTATCCTTGACGTCATCCTTCTTCTTTAGCTTCTGTAAATTCGCACATTCTTTGCGGACATGGCCAAATCCATTGCATTCATAGCATTGTACCCTTGATGATGATCTGCCTGAATCACTTCTTCTTGCATTCTTTATCCTCTCTTCTCTGAGCTTCAGATAACCAGCAAAGTCTCTTGACAGCAACACCATAGGATCATCAGAAGATGAACTCTTCAAAGCAATTCCATGTGGATCTTCTTTGCTTTTCACCTTTCCTCCATGTAATCTATTCAGCTCAAAAGCTTGAAGAATCCCAACAAACTCATCAAAAGGCATCTCATCCAGATTGTGAGCTTCTTCTACAGCAGAGATCTTTGACTCAAACTTGGATGGCAACGATCTCTTCAGCTTCTTCACCAGCTTCTTGTCCTTGTACTGCTTTCCAAGTGCAAAACATTCATTGGAAATATCACACAACTTAGCACTAAACTGAGCCACGGTTTCCTCTTCATCCATCCTCAGATTCTCAAAACTTGATGCTAACATATCCAGCTTGGTACGCTTCACACTTGTAGTACCTTCAAACATATTCTCCAAAGTCTTCCATGCCTTCTGAGCTGAAGCACATTGAGAAATCAACTTGAAGTAGCTCGCATCAATAGCATTGTAAATTGCAGTCTTCGCCTTAGAGTTGCAACTTGAAGCCTTCTTCTCTGCAGCAGTCCACTTGTCTCTTGGCTTAAGAACTTCAACCTTCTCATCATCAAGCATCACCGGAGGACTCCAACCAGCTTCAATAGAACTCCAACAATCCTCATCAAGCCCACTGATAAAAGCTTGCATACGAACCTTCCAATATCCATAATTGGATGAATCAAGATGTGGGGGTTTTGTCATAGACGTTCCCTCTTGATATGCCGTCATCACAAACTCTGTTCTTCTTCCTGACGCAGTCTCTGTCACTCACCTTGATCTACTCGAAACTAAGTCGTTAACTCTATCGAGCCCCGCTCTGATACCACTTGTTAATGTAGTGAGGGCAGAGAAATAATAGCAGAAAGTAAAACACACAAGTTTATCTTTTCGAATTCACTAGAACAAGAGAGTCTTACACCAATCTTTTCTATTACAAGAATCCTTTAGGATTAGCCTCAATCCTAAGCTAAAACTCACCCTAGAGTCTAGACTTCTGTTTATCAGGATCCTCCAAACCCCGAGCTAAACTCCCCCTGAGTCTAGGCTTCGATCTTCCACTTCTCGGAAGTACTTCACCAACTACGTCAACACCTAACGCAGAGCAGTGACACCAAAGGCTTGATCACACAAGCAACACCAGAACGATCTCTCAACTGTTTTTCTTTTTAGCAGAGACACCTTTCTCCATGGAGGCACGTCCTCCTTATGTAGATAACCAGAACTTGCTCCTCAAGTTCTTCCAAAAGCAACTTAAGTAACTTTCCTTTTTCTCTTAGGAAATAACTCTCTTGTCTTTTCCTCTCCAAGTAATTTCATTTATCTTTAATGTAAACTTTCTGATAAATATATTACTTCTTCTCCAAGCTTAACAAGCCCACGGACATCACAAAACACGAACTCCAACTCAGCCCATCTTCATGACACACACATATACTACCTCCTGTAGTACTTCACGAACTGATACAGAATATACATCTTCAAGCTTATGAGCATTCAGGGCGTAATTGCTAACCTCCTGGTGAGTTCACATACAAATATGTACTTACATAACATAATTAATGGTCTTTCTTATACATTTTGGGTTACACTTGCTTATATGTGGATGGTTATTTTATGAAAGGATGACTTAGGGAAGACAGATGATGAAATGATCAGGAAAAAGCTGAGGAACGCTTTGGAGATTTTGGAAAGGGAGAAGAAAATGATTGAGGAGGATCCTAATCTGGAATTTGGGGAAGAAACTAAGAGGTTAAGACAGGCTTGCTTTAAAGCTAATCACAAACGAAGACGGCTTTTGTCTATTTCTAACACATCTTTTGTTTCGTGAGAGCAAGAGCTTGAATGTCTAGATTATAGACATAGAGGAGAAGGAGGTTTAACAAACAATGACATGTACTAGTTTCTTTTGACGATGATCAATGTTCCCACCATGGTGAAGGTGGTTTTGCGTGTATTTTCTAGTGTTTTCATGGATATATAAAGCAAAATAAGTAGATTCAAATGAATACAACCATTTTATAAATGTTTTTATCCGGATTTGGTTTAGAGTAAGTTACTTTATTCCAAGAAATACGAAAAAAAAAATTACTTCGTTGGAGTATTTTTTAAATTTATTTTCCAGCTTGGTTTCATTGGTATGTGAATATTTCCAACCCGAACCGAAACCTTTAAGGTGTCTACTATTGGGCTTGATTTGTTTTAATAAAGCCCAATAACACTAATAATCACTAACTGCCCAAATCCCCAGTTGCATGTGTCCGAATCCCGATAACAGAATCGTTTGAGATCAACGGTGATCGTTAATTCATCAACATTGAGATCTACAAAGATGATTCATCATAAGACAACAAGAAGACACAAGTGAGAATCACAAACACGACACACGTCGACATACACTGATACACGTGTCAAAGTTTTGAGCCCAGTTCACGGGCAAGAGAAGACATCCCCACTATCAATCCACCGGTTATCAGCATCGACGGTGGATCCCTTGTTACTACCCGCGGTGGTGGTGTGAAGAAGAGTCTTGATTTTGTGAATACATTTGTGGTTGCGGATGCGGTTGAGAACCGCTCTTTTGTTCAGCGCCTGCTGCGTTTCAGACAATTTCAGTTGTAGCTGCTTACACACTTGTTCCTCTTTTAAATTCTCGTCTCCTTCCTCCGACTGGACTCGTTTGGAAGTCTCAAACTCCATTTTACAAAAAAAAAAGGGAAACAGAAACCTGGAGAAAGTTTATTTTTGTTGGTGATATTGTGTAATGTCGAACAACAACCCTCGTGTGTATTTATATACAGAGCATATAATAATGGATTGGTGACCCTTCACATTCAGTTTTATATTAAAAAACAAAGGGGACTAATACATTATACTTTGGGCCGTAGTTCCATTGGTTTATTTGGAAACCGGTGGCTGATTTGGTTTTTTCATCTTTATAAAACAAAGAAAACAAACTATGTGCTATCCTACGTGACATAGCTTTATATAGTTGAATGACTCAGTTTCCCCGCGTCTAGTGCGTACTTCATATATACTTTGAATCTTTCTTATTACTACCACTACTAATATAATGAGACCAAATGTCACTTTAAAACTGTAAAATATATAGTCGACAGGTCCGAAACAAAGTTCAAACTATACGAGGAAACAACCCAATTGTCTGAGTTTAAAACGTTTATTCGTAGTCAAGAACTAAAATACCAATGGGGGAACTCTAATATGGCCAGTCAATAAGACCATCATCGACCACTATGAGATCAAGTCACATTTTATTTTAATATTTTTACAATAATGTTTATTGATTTAGAAGAAAAGATTACGCTTCTTCATTGTTTTTTTAATTTGTAGATTTAAGGGTTATGACTATACTTAGACCATCTCCAACCCACCTCTATTTTAATCTCTATATTTTCCTCTAAAATAAAGAAACTCTATTATAGAGGTGGATTTACTCCAATGTATGCCTCTATAATAGAGTTCCTTTATTTATAGAGGAAAATATAGAGATATGCTATTTTCACCTCTAAATATAGAGGCAAAAAGTAGAATTCCTCTATATTTTCCTCTAAAATAGAGAAACTCTATTATAGAGGCATACATTGGAGCAAATCCACCTCTATAATAGAGTTTCTCTATTTTAGAGGAAAAAATAGAGGTGTACATTGGAGATGCTCTTATGAGACATGAATACTGAAAAAGACACTAGCCAAAATGAAAGACCACAAAGACACTATCCAATATTTGTATGCTAGGAAACACAATTCCACCGTTTCTAGCCAAAACCGCTAGCTGCTAGCGAGCTAAGCCGTCATGGAATAACCGAATCTAACAGAGTGAAGTAAGTATACCTTAGTTTTAAGTTTACATAGAAAGAACGTGGTAACCACTTTTGGTAGCAGTAGTAAGCAACGTCCCACGGAAAATACGAACTAGAATCTGGTTGCATGTCCCATCACTTGATACAATAAACTCAAACAAACACTTATTGGGATTCCTCAAGTTATGGCTTTCACAGAAACACAACCACAAGTCGTATGAGAATATGTGTCCTCTGTCGTGTTTCTCAATCTTCAATGGCCATTTCTTTCCATTTTCATCACAAAGCTCGATGTCTTGGCCTTCCTTCAGCTCAATCCCATTAGCTTTCAGAAAAGTTGTGGGTATTTCCTACAAGCAGCAACACATAGAAACTCATTGGTTTATTTATGTTATTACTATCAAGATAGAATTTTATATATAACCGGTTCTTTTAACTCACCAGTTGACGAAGTGAACCGGCTCTAATATTCCTCACAAAATGCGGATTCTTCGGTTTATAAACCGGTTCTTCAAATCCTTGGTGTTTCTTCTCAGCAACCCATGACATCTCACGAGGATCTACATAACACCGAACATTTAAATAACAAATGATCAAAATCAAACTTGAATAAATTGAATCAAATAGTATAGTAAACCAATTAAATTTATTTACCTCTAGGCCGGTTAACTTTTTTCCTAGTATTTCTTCGGTGGTCCGGTTCAATCTCGCCAAGAACATTACGCTCCTCCCTAACGGAAACGCGTTTACGATTCTGCATGACCCTCTTGCCACCACAACCTTCCCAAGGTTCCGGTTTGATAGAAATACCCACCGGTTTAACAATAACCGGTTCTACCTCAACAGAAACCCTAAATCTATCAAGGTCCTTTTTACATCCGTCTTTAGCGTAAATAGCAACGTCGAATCTAGAGTCGCCGTCGTATCTAAACAGCAGAAAGTCGCCAAACTCGAGTGAATGACCGTTTGCAAATTTTTCCCAACCTTGTTTGAAAACAACAACACCACGAACTCTTTCTTCTGTCTTTGTCTCCACAGCCCATAACCGCCCGATCTCATCTACTAATACCACTTTCTTGGATAATGGCTTACCTAAGATGTTTATGAATGCTTGAGGTATCACCTGCAAGTTAGTGTTGATATTAGTTTCTACCACACAAAAAAAGAAGGAATACTGAACTCTTAGAGAAGAAAAAAGATAGGAACATACAAGTTCTTGAGAACTGAATTCGGGAAGATAAACCTTGAAAAACTCCAAGTCTTTACGTGTATATGGAGAAGAAACCTTCTCACTAGTTTCTTCAACCATTCTTTCTTTCTTCTCCTATGATCAGCTTTTTGGGTAACGATTAAGTAAATATAACAAGAGGGTTTTAAGACTGAAGAAGATCTGAGAACAAGAGGGTTTAAGATTCGATAAGATAAGCTGAATCAGAGGACGAGAGGATCTAATCTTGTGTGAATACGAAAACCTTTATTAGAGAGAGTACGAAAAGGCAAATTTATAATTCAGTGCCCTACTAAAAAGGTAATAAATCGCGACTATTGTGTAATTAGGAGTTTTGCTTTCTACTCCCCTTAGTTTTTATTATTTATGTGTACAGACTCTCAACTTCTGTTTCTTACAACTTAATACATTTATGACAATCTCTGAGACGCGCGAAACCTCTGTAAACCCCAACCAACAATGCTCTCCCATCTCTCCCGAATGAGGATGTTTTGCTTCACGAAGAACCAGAAGGAAATGCTCATGTTAACATAAGACATACAAAAAGATTTCCACTTTGTGACTGTAATCGTTTTCCGAGGTGAAAGCTCCTAAGTTGATCATTCAAAGAGCTATAACTTTTGTTGCTGCTGTTGAACTACTTGTAACTGTAACAAGTACTATGCCTTAGGTCTTTCTCATAAATTGCAGCTGGAGGGTTTGTTTTCAGAGGTGGAGGTGGAAAAGGAAAGAGGTGGCTCTCGAGAAGGAAGTGGCGCAAAGAAAATAAACTCCATTGAAGATTACATTCACTGTGCCAATTCCTTGTCGAGAGCAATATAGTTCAAGAAAACAAGCTTGCTGGTTGGGGATACAGTGCAGGAGGACTTGTGGTTGCTTCAGCCATTGATAGTTGTCCTGATCTCTTTCGAGCTGCTGTTCTTAAGGTAATAAGCAAGCTGTGGATCCATAAAAAAAAGAAAAGAAAGTAAGACATCAACTGCGTCTTTTGGTTTTGTTTCAGGCTCCTTTTTCTGGATCCAACGCATACTCTTAATACATCCAATACGATGATGCTGATGCGATACGTGGATACTCTCCTTATGACAACATTCTTAAAGATGTTCTTTATCCAGCAGTTTTAGTTACCTCCTCATTAAATATACTCGGTAAGTATCCATCCAGTCCTCTCTCATAGTGGTCATAGATGAATTATACTCTGCCTGCTATAGATGTTTGAGATTTCTTCTCTCGCATTTGTCAGATTTGGTGTATGGGAAGCTGCCAAATGGGTTTGCGAGAGTTCATGGAAATACATTCAGTGACCCGGACCGCCCTGTCTTACTCAACTTGACTACTGATATTGTTGAAGAGAACCGGTTCTTGCAGACCAAGGAATCTGCGTTAGAGATTGCCTTTCATATAAAGATAATGAGATCTTGAAAGCAAACCCATCAGTGACAGAGACTAGCTAGCTATAGACATATTTTTCTGGTTCCAAAATGTAGGTACGAATCAATGAATTGTGTGACACAAAGACAGAAAGTAAATGAACAGTTACAATATGCAGAAACTTGTCTGAGATCGTCTCTGTTCACATAACTTGCCAGAATCATACATGAGAATGTTCTTCCGATAAGTACAGTAAAGGAAAGTGTAGCCACAAACAAAATGTATTCATTTTCTCATTTCTTCTTCTAAGTCTCATCTTCTTCAACAACTGTTGGTAGTGTCCCCTGTTTAGCAAAACCAGGACTCAAGAACTTTGCCACGAAACTCCATAATCTGTAAACATCTTCAAAGTTCGTCAAGAACCCAAGCGAAGCAGTGACAACTTCAACTCTGATGAAACCGTTGCTGTTTCTTCCGTCTGGTTTCCAAGAACTCGAATCTTCGCCTCCTCGATTATCGACGATCTTTATGTGACTGAGGTAACCAATGCCTAGAGATATACCTTCTCTTTCAGCTAGTTTCTGCACTACCTCAGGATGAACCATCCCACTCTTCAAATCCCTTACGTTGAACGCCACAGAAGATCCCCGCTCGTATTTGATCTTTGGACCGTAGATTTGGACAAGATTCTTGTGCTCTCCACCGGGGTCTGATCTAGGCAGCCTTAGCTGGAGCAGAGAAGTCACAAGCCAGTTAATGAGGTACCTGAGTCTCGACGTGGTCTTGTTGAGACCTAACATGTTCACATGATCTATGTGACGGCAAACAATCTCTGGTTCTCTCTGTTCATCATCCCATTCTACTCCATTGCTTCCATCTTCTTCTTCATCATCATCATCATCTTCTTCTTCTTCGTCCTCAAATCTGATCACTGATGCTTCTCCTCCGTGATCTACTGATCTAAAAGATACTCTTCGTTTACTGGGATGCTCACCTTCATTCACAACAAGCCTCCCACCGTTGTACTGACTCTTCTCCCTTCTCCCTAACAGTCTAAACTCGCCTTCTGTTTCTCTTCTTATCGCACTCTCTTTGATTCCAGAGGTTGATGAACCATTTCCATTTCCTTCAGAAATCATCTTACTCCTGCTGCTCCCTTCTTCTTCAATCTCATTAACTCGCAACACATGACTACTAGTGTCTACTTCAGCCACTTCTTGTGATACTGACAGCACAGCAGCATCAAAAGAGAGAACATGCCTCCCACCGTTACTACCATTACTAGCCTTTGAACCTGGTCTAGGAGAGATCCTTCGTTTGTGGTTTTGTGGAACCACAAACAAGGGACTCTTCTGCTTGTTATCAGAATCAGCAGGACTCTGACCCAAATCGATCCACAGCTGGCTATCCGTCGACTCATCCTCACTGAAAACAGGACTCTTTATCAACTCACCCACCGAGATACTCTCAGCTTCCTCAAACACAGTGCTCGTTCCATCTTTATCCGAACCAACTTCGTGATCCATATCCGTCTCAAACACATCCTGCACTTGAGCAGAAGTATAAACACCAGAGAACGCAGGCAACTGAGTCCCCACCACGCCTTTACTCTCCCCGTTAACAGCGATATCATTACGCTCAATCCCGCTCAAACCTTCCAAACCATCCATGGAGTCACTCAGATAGAGAGGATACTCAGGCGTTATCTTCACAATCCCTGAACACGTCTTCCCTGACTGGCTCTGCAAGCAGCTAATCACAGACTTCTTAATCAACAGACAGCCAAACCCAGTCGGATCATACCCAAACACACGGTAAAACGAAGTGATGATGAAATCAGGACGGAACAAAGACAAGCCTAGAGAGTCCATGTCCTTAGGACCTAAAGCACCAGCGTCAAGCAACACATGCCAATTGTTCTGCTGAGCAAGCGCCATCCACTGGTAAGAATACTTAGAACCCGTGACCCTAGACTGAACCGGAAACACAAACAAACCGGTAGCTTCATCCTTCTTCTTCCTCTTCTTCTTACTCAGAATCTCCTTCTTGAGATCCATCGAACACAGCCTCAGCGTCGGCCATTTAAACCAAGCGCTGCCGACCTTAGCGCCTTTCTCCTTAGCACACTGACCCATCCAGCTAACAGACTGGCTCTCGTGATCAAACATAGTCAAAAGCTTCTTGTTGGTGTGAAAGGGGTAAGACTCGGCAAGCAGCTTGAAAGCAGAGCCTCTACTAACGGTAAACACAAGACCGTACTCATTCTCAGGGATGTTCAAGTAGTCCATAATCCTAATCTTGATACCATGCTCAACGGAACCTCTCTCAGCACCACCGTACAAAGCGTGGTTGCTAAGGTTAGCACTGATCTCCGACAAGGTAAAAGTGCAAGTGTCCCAGTAATGAACCGTCTGAAGATACGAGAACAGCCCGAACCCGCAGTAGTCGAGACATACCTTGGGTAAGGTCAAGTGGAAGTACTCGTCGTTTCTCAGCTGGTCCACTTTCTCCGAAGACTGGTACTTCGGATACATGGTCAGGAACGTGGTTAAAGCCTCTTGGAGCTGAGGGAGAGCTTCTTCTGATTCGAATGCTCTCTGAGCTGCGATGGAAGTAGCGCGGAGGAAGTCTCGCTGAGCGTTGAGCCTAGCGAGGGATCTCGAGCGTCCGAGGGTTTGATCTCGACTAGGCTCGCTTTCTTCTTCTTCTTCTGCTTCTTGGATGTCTTGAGATTTGATGAGTAGACCATCTTCTGATGCTTGTTCGAGAGCTTCTCTGAGCTTGGACTCGTGGAGTTTGCGTAAAGTCAGGGCCTTTGTGGACTCGGAGACATCTCGGTTCCTGCTTCTGGTGGTGCTCTTCTTGTCGAGAACAAGAGCAGCGGCACAGTGATAAAGTGGCTTCCAGAGTGATATATGCATCAGAAAAAATCCCTAATTTGTTTTTCAATTGAAACCTAATTTAGATTTGAGTAACCAAATGAAAGAGAATGAAACATAAAGGTCATGACTTTAGACAGAACCTGGGATTTTTACCAGAAACAGAACCCACAAACTGTGAGGATCAAAAAGTCAAAACCTTTGTCTCATCTTCAACAGAGAAAACGTATGAAAGAGTCAAAAAGAGAGAGAGATGAGAGACGCAAATCCCAAAACCGAAAGAGAAGAACAGATCCACAAACAGAGAGCTTTTAACTGTTTGTGTGTTCTACATCTGAAACACACACACAGAAGAAGAAGAATGGGAGCTTCTTGTTCCTACTTGAAGAGAAATTTAACTCCTTTATACGGAGATAACTTTTAGAGCTTAATCTCTTTGGTGATGATGATATGATAATATAATCTTCCCTTGAAACGTAAATAGTGACTAAAATGCCATTTGACTTTTTTTGTTGTTATATATGTATGTGCCTAATATTTGCTGTTACAATTCCAAATTATCATTCTTTTACCTTTTCTTCTTATGTTTTTTAGTCAATCCATCCACCCAAGCAGCATATGCGTTATTTGAATTTTATAATTCGATTTTGATATCTTTTGTTGATTGCTTAGTCTGGGACCCATGAAAGCTTCATTCTTTTCTCTCGAGTGTTTTGAAGGTCTCAAATATATTTAGCCAAAGAAGAGATCTAAAGTAAAGATCTATTCTTCTAAATCTCTCTGAAACGGTTTTGAACAAGTAAAATAATAAATTTCTTTATTTATGATCCAACCTACACATTTATTGGTTTTAGTTATGACTGTACATTTGTTCATAAAAGTGGCCAACAGTATTTAAAAAAAAAATCAGATTTATTTATTACTCCCTCTGTTTTTAAAAGATGCATATTCTGGAAAAAATATTTGTTTCAAAAAGATGTATTTTTATGTTTTCTATATAAAAATTGCAATTTTCAATAAAATTAATTGAATTTATTGAAAGACTATTGGTTAAAATGCATTGAAATTTGATAATTTTTAAAAACAATGCATGATTAATGTGTTTTCTTAATATGTGTGAAAACTCTAAAACATACATCTTTAAAAAACAGAGGAAGTAATAAGTAAATATTAGTAGGTGATGCGTGGGGGCTCAACAATAGGGTAATTTAATAACACTGACTATAACATGTGGATATACTCAGATAAAAAGGGAGTAAAACTTGTGTTTCTTTTTTTTTCTTAAATATTAATTAGTGATTTTGGTTAAATGGTTTAGTAGTTTTTATTTTACTAATAGTGCAAGTTATAGATAGTTTGTAGGCATTGTGATGGTGGTGGAAATGAAGGCAGAGACAAACAGCTGTTAAAAACATAGCTTAATGGAATCAAATCCAAAATGCTTTTACATAAGCAATGATTAGTCAACTATCTATTTATTTATTACATATTCACCTTTGCCCAAATCATATCATTTTGACAACTCAAACTTTTTCTAAAAGTGGCTTTATTCATGGACAACAAATTCCCATCGTTCCAAATCCACAAACCAAAGTCATTCAGTTTCATATTTTTCTTACTAATCTTTTTCTCATAATAAGCATATTCAAAGATGCTTTTATTGACTGTGTGCATAGTTACAAACACGTACGCAGGAACGGTGGAAAAAAATAGAAGAAACATGAAGATGGGAGGGAATGTGACGTTCACTTATTCAACCGACCATGAGAGTGGAAACGCACGTCGCACCTAGTTTCGTGAGTAGAGAAGTGATATCTTTTGATATCTTTTTGGCACATTTATTCTATTACTAGTGTTCTTTTGTAACTATTTTTTCCTTCTAGTTTACTTATTCTTTCGCATTTATTTCTTTTGTAACTATTTTTTCCTTCTAGTTTACTTATTCTTTCGCTTTTATTTCTCTTGATATCTTTTATATTCGTGATTGGCGCCTTTTACTATTGTGATGATGACCGAGTTTTCACTTTCGAAATGGGACACAGATCGTGGTTTATCATATGACCATGCATGCATCGGTCAAGTATTTTTATTTTTTTTGAGAAAATGCATCAGTAAAGTTATCTTCAGCTTTGAATAATGGGATGTTTGGTGAAACATGCACAAACACAGACATAAAAGCCTTACATTTAGGCCCTTATAATAATGTACGATTATCGCATGTTTTCTTTACACTGTGATGTCAGATTGCATAATGCATATCATTTTAATACAGTTACATAACACCCTATCGGTGTATTAAAAACAAAACGTAGGTTGCGAACTTGCGATAGATAATATACAGCGATTAAAAAAGCAGGAAATAAAAAAGAAGAGAGAATAATCAGCCCAACAATGCGTTTTTCTCTGGTAAGTTGTAACAACTGATGGGCCATTACCAAGTTCGCCCAGTAAACGCGAGCAATGGTAGCATAATTCATATATGATTACAAAATTCCAAATAATATCATAAGGCCCATGGCCCATTATACGTACGGACCGAAAGATAAACGTAGCCTCTCAATGTCCTTCAAAAGAGAGAGGACTCAGACTGGGCAAATGACCCAAAGGAATCGGATAAAGAGAGTGTCAGAGCTTGACCAGAGTTACAGAGTAGACCAGTCGGCACACAGGGAAAGGACGGCTCTGTACCAGTAGACACGTCTTCACACACACACTTCTCACATGTCTCTCCCCTTCTCTCTCTAAAATGTTCGCTCTTTTTTTTTGGTGTCAAGATTTGCATGCTTCTTATCCATTCCTATTCTCTGTATCCCTTTATCTATAATCCGACAAGCATGGCTTGATTCTGTCTCTTCACAAAACGAATCTCTTTCTGTCTCTTTTGACCGCTTTAGCACCTTATTTACAATTGTAACCCTCTTCTTGCGTTTGGGACAGAATCACAGTTGTCATTAGATTCTCTCGTTTTACCCTAAAGCCTAAACATCCACCATCTGTCCTGTCCCGGGCAAGAACATGTCCAGTCAGTATTCATACAATTATTGTGTCTTTATAAAAATAATACATAAAATTGATGACCAAGTTTGTTTCATAACAATAATCCTGTGCTAATTTAATTTACCTTAGATTTTATGGTAAAATCCAGTTTTTAAAATGTTCTCCTACATGCATATATATATATATATATATACCTGGTAAGTTGTCTTGATTCTTAGTCAAAAAAAAAGTTGTCTTGATTCGAATTTTAGATTATTCGTGCCACAAAACGTGTGACAAAATATTTTTTTATTGTAACTATGTGACAAAATAATTGATAGAGAGACTAGATAATTGTTTGTGGGTTTATTCATAGGCTAAGTTTTTTAAAATATAAAATATTGAAAGAAGAGCCACCACCTACGTATCATGAAGTAAAGAGAGCGAGGAGAAGAGAACAGAACCTCTCTCTCTCTCTCTATGTTCACAATAAACCCAACACAACTCTGTCACAAACCTTCACACACTCTTCTCCTCCCTTGTCCATAAAAGGAACCTTTACTCTCTCAGAAAGTTCCAACATCTAAACACACCCCACAAAGCAAGCTTACAAATTCTTTCGTCCCCTCTTATCTTCAACATGCCTTCTGACCTCAACGAATCACGTGGATTAACTACCAAGATGCCTCTCGGAGGAGCGGTGGGTGATCAGCAAGACCAGCTTCCTTGTCCTCGCTGCGAATCGACCAACACCAAGTTCTGCTACTACAACAACTACAACTTCTCTCAGCCTCGCCATTTCTGCAAAGCTTGTCGCCGTTACTGGACTCACGGTGGTACTCTCCGCGACATTCCCGTCGGTGGCGTTTCCCGTAAAAGCTCCAAACGCTCTCGCACCTGCTCCTCCTCCGTCGCTGTTTCCACCTCCGCCGTCGGAAGCCGGGAGTTCCCGTTACAAGCGACGCCTGTTCTTTTCCCTCCTTCTTCCAACGATGGTGGTGTCGCGGCGGCGAAGGGAAGCGCGTCGTCGGTCTACGGCGGTTTCACCTCTCTGCTCGGCTACAACGCCGCCGCGAGCAGAAATGGGCCTGGTGGTGGGTTTAATGGGCTGGAGGGGTTTGGACTTGGGCTTGGTCACGGGTCGTATTTCGACAACGTCAGGTTTGGACAAGGGATAACGGTCTGGCCGTTTTCGAGTAGCGCTACTACTGATGCTACATCAGCTGTTACGAGCCACGTGGGAACAACACCGGCGACGTGGCAGTTCGAAGGTCCAGAGAGCAAAGTCGGGTTCGTGTCCGGAGACTACTAATATGCGCGAGAGAATAATTCAATCGAGGGGGTCTCAGTGTCTCTTTTTAGTTTACTCTTTAGCTTTCAGTTTAGTGACCTCTTCGAGTAGCGTATCTGGTTACTTAGTTAGATTATCTATGTACGAAACTTGGTTAGTATTTGGCTCTAATGTTAATCACAACTTTGGAAAACAACAGTCTACTTTTCTTAAGAAATGCATTGTCTGTTTATATGTCACTTCCAAACATTATCTATCATCGACTCCAAGAAAAGGAAGAGGCAACTGTATAATAGTAATGTTTATTTACACAGGAAATGCAAGTGGGTAAGTGTTATTTGGACTGGACCAAGTACATAGAAGTGTTGATATATGTACTAGTTAAGTTTTTGAGTGGCTAATGTGTATCAACTGAGCATCGATGGATGGCCACCACTGTGGAGCATCCTCTTTAAAATATCCATCCCAAAAGTTGAGTCTGATGAGCTGAAACAAAAAAAAAAGACGTTGGATGCAATCAACACTTCAACAACATAATTTAAAAGAAAATTCTCCACTCATCTACGCCAAGGATCCTTGCAATTAGAACATAGTTTTTAACTGCCCATTTCTTCTTACATGATGATCCGTAAGTAAAAAAGAATATCACTACAGAAAACAGTTTGGTGTGTGAACAAGTAGAGACTGATGTACCTTGGCATAGTGATCTCAAAAGGGCAGTAGATCACACCGTCGTTGATTGGAGGAACGTGGTCTTTTTTCTCATTCACGAATTTTATGATTTGGAATAAGACTTCTTGAAGGGATTGCTCAAGCATTGTCCTACGAGAACTTCTCTCCTCAGACGCCTCTACAGTCGTTGGATCAAACAGAACATGTCGATCAGTAACCAAACTCTTCTAAGGAAAGACTAGTGTAATAACTTTTTGGATATGAAAGGAGAAAGTTTATAAAAATAATCTTACCTCCAGTGTCCATAACTAGTTTAGAGTGGTGGGAAGGAGATTTAGTCTGGTGAAGCACATTGAGATTGACGTACCATTGTTCCCAATACGAACGTTGTTTATTGTTGAACCAAGACGGTTGTTTGCTTTTGACTTCATAAAAGGATACACATATCTTGGCCCATGACAAAAGAAAATAAAGGAAGAGATTAATGAGAAAAGATTAGACCAGTACATAAAAGAACACTAGCCTATATGCTGCTAAAACGTTCAATCCTTGGGTGAGTACTACTAGGATGGAAGTATATAGATACAGAGTGAATGGAAATGAAAATACCTGACTTTTCTTGTTGGGGTGTTTCTCAATCCAGCTTATGAAGTGCTCAATCGTCTCATCAATCTTCTTTTCTACCTCTATTTCACCACACTGTACCTGTGACACACGGGGAAAAAAAGGAAAAAGAAAAAACCAAGAATATCAAAATCAAAAGCATAGTAACATAAGCTAAACTCGTAAACTCTATCTCTCTCTGCAGCATAACAAAAAAAATGGAGAAAGAAAGATAATGAATACTCTTACATAAGTGATGTCAAAGAGCTCCAAATCAATATCTTTAGGGCGGATAAGACCAAGTGCACGGTGAAAGACAATTGTATGTAAAATACCTGCCATCAAAGAGTTGCATGAAGAAGAAGAAGAACCATAGAATTATTGACAAAGACAAGTCTACACAACGAGAAAGCACGCATTTGCAAGATTAACTCAAGCTAAGAAAGATATTATAATCAGTGTGTCTACTCTACACCTGAGAAAAAACTAAGAAAAACTAATCTGGGAGGATCCGAATCTAAAAAAAAAATCAAACATAATTTTGGTCAGTAGGATCCAACCAGCTAATTGAGACCAGAAGCACATGAACGCAAAGCTACTCCCTACCAAACACAACACAAGAGAAGGCAGTGAGAAACTTACAGCGTAGAACCTCGCGTATCTCGAAGGATTCCACTTCCTGCGGATTCAAAAAAAGAGTATCAAACAATCGATACAATTCCAGAAATAGAAACACGACGACTCGATGGAAGACTGATCTTTTACCAGTTCCTTCAGGTGCCAAACTTCGCAATTCATATTTGACCCCCAGAAAGTTTCGACAAGGAAAAAGCAGTAGTTGGTCGCTTTTCCGATGGAGGTAACTTTGATTTGGACAAAAGTTTCCACAAAAGAAAAAAACAGTTTAGTTCAAAGCCCTGTCTGTGTTAACTACACTCTCTTATTGGGCTTAATTCGGCCCACTGTCTGTCAACATCTCTTTCATTATAAACCATGTTAGAAATAACAGAAACTCGAATAAATCTTCACCACATCTACTCTAAGCCAATAGCCATCAGACCACATCTACTCTCATCTAAATAATTTTGTTTCATCATATGATCATAACATACTTACAATAGAAAATGTATCATCTGTAAGTGTTTAGGTTTTGTTGAAAGATATCATAGATTCTGGTTGCTAGAGGGGACGCCTTAGGAGGTCGAGATTCTATGTGAAAATTTATCTATGAAAATGACTGTTTAGATTAATGGTTTTTTTTTTGTCATCTGGATTTTTATAAAAAAATTAAGTCCAAAAGGACAAGTCCAACACAAACAACAAACAGAAAGGCAAACAAAGCCCAAAATGAAACATCCATTTGACTAAACCAGGCCTTTAAGCCCACACAATAATCAAAGAGGAAGAAATTCTCTTCTTCCACCACGAACTCCCGTAACGTCAGGCCTGAGATTCCTCCGGATTCACAGAGCACGTCGAACCACCACCACCAGCTAAGCCAAACTGGAGAAGAAGGATTGAATCCAAAGCTCTGATCTTCCAACACGCAAGAGTAGACATAAGACAGCGCGAACCGGAGATCAACTAAAACAGAATGGAACCGGCCGGCGAAGATGGCGTAAGGGAATCGCCTCTTCCCGGAGACGCAAGCTGGCGAAGATGGTGTTATGTGAACCACCTCTTCCCAGAGACAACAGCCCCAACCATGGGGAGACATAAACCAGAGCCCTTCGATTAGCCAAACCAAGTAAGAGATGAAAAGTACAGACTAAGACACCGACTACAAACGACTCAAACAAAAAAGAATTGACCAGATCTGATGGAAGAATTAACAACCCACATCAGAGACGGCATCAACCAGCACCGTACACCAGAAAAAAATTACAGGTCTGGCCAAATCAATCAAGTGAGCCACCGCAGCGACGAAGAAATCAAACTACACCACATCTTACAAGCTAACGAAGATCTCCTCAAACACTTAAAGAACTACACACTTGACACAAACAGAAGACAGAGAGAAAACGAAAAAAACAGAAGCAAAACGGATCTTAAAATAACCACACCGAAAAGATTTACAAACATGAAAGCACAGCTCCGACGCTATGGAAGCCGCCGGAGCTGCAAATCTGAAGACCTGAAAGTTCTTGGTTAAGAGAGAAGATGGAGCGTTTAGGGAAGAGAGAGAGGAAAATGGCTGAATGTTTCTTTCATTTAGATTAATGGTTTAGTTGAGGTTTTGTCTACGGGTCAAAATATCATTATATTACTTATTATTTTATTTTTATTAATTACTAATTAATATTGGGAATTATGGGAAAATCGCATAAAAAACCTTCAAAGTGTCACTTACTAGCACTTTAAACCCTGAAGTTTTTTCACTAACATTTTTAACCTTTAAAGTGACATTTGTATCATAAAAAACCTCTAAATCAAAAAGTTGACCGGTTTAGCAGGTAATTTTTCAAAATTAATTATTTAATTAATAAAATAAACAAAATAAATAAATAAAAATCCAAAAAATAAAAAAAAAATTGAATCTTTTAATAAAATCTACAAAAAGAAAAAAAATTTTAGAAAATTAAATAAATATATTTTTTAAATTAAACAATTTTCTAAAATATTAATAAAATAAAAATAACTAAAAATTAATAATAAATAAGATTAAATTTAAATAGAGAAGAACTAAATAAAAAGTCCACAATTTTTTTAAAAAGTGGAAAATTCAAAATTCAAAATTCACTAGTGACCATGATGGTTTCTCACATAACCATTAACAATGACGATAATTGACATATCCCCAATGATAGTTTTCAACATCATCGTTAAAAATGACAGAAACATCTTTTCAAACTTTTTTATTATCTTTTGTTTATTTTACTTACTAAATAATATTATTTAAAATATTATTTAATTAGTAAAATAATCAAAAATTAAATAAAAATCAGAAATTAAACAAAAAATTGTAAAATTTAATAAAAACTCATAAATTAAATAAAAATCAGAAAAATAATTAATATTTTGAAAATTAAAATTCAAAAATAAATGAAATCAAATTAAAAAACAGAAAAATAAAAAATTCATATATTTCAAAGAAAAATGAAAATTCAAAGGTTTGAAAAAGATTTTGCTGTAATTTTCAACGATGATGTTAGAAACTATCATTGGAGATATGGCAATTATCGTCATTATTAATCGTTATGTGAGAAACCATCATGGTCACTAGTGAATTTTGAATTTTGAATTTTCTATTTTCCATTTTATAAAAAAATTGTGGACTTTTTATTTAGTTCTTCTCTATTTAAATTTAATCTTATTTATTATTAATTTTTAGTTATTTTTATTTTATTAATATTTTAGAAAATTATTTAATTTTAAAAATATTTATTTAATTTTCTAAAATTTTAATTTAATTTTTTTGTTTTTTTCATTTTTTGTAAATTTTATTAAAAGTTTCGATTTTTATTATTTGGATTTTTTATTTATTTGTTTTATTTATTTTATTTATTTTATTAATTAAATAATTATTTTTGAAAAATTACCTGCTGAACCGGTCAACTTTTTGATTTGGAAGTTTTTTATGATACAAATGTCAATTTGAAGGTTAAAAGTGTTAGTGAAAAAACTTCAGGGTTTAAAGTGCTAGTAAGTGACACTTTGAAGGTTTTTTATGCGATTTTCTCAATTAATATTCATTGCAACGAAATATTTTAGTTTGTGGAGGTAAATATTCTGGGTATGAATCTCTCTTATTGGACTTAATCTGGTCCACTATTTGTCAGCATCTCTTTCATTAGAAAACATGTTAGAATTTAGAAATAAGCAAACACAATTTCATATAAATCTCATCACATGGTACTCTCATCTACACGATTTTGTTCTTTTCTGTCGTCATGATCTTGAATAATCATTTGTAAGAGTTTTCATAATTTTAACATATATTGAAAGGTTACAGTAAAATAAAGATATGTGGATTAGTAAGAATAATTTGGTACTAAAGAATATTTTAAAACTGCAATCTGAAGACGTACAACTTTTCTTCTCTTCCATGTGTTGTTACTTACTACAAATGTCACCAGCCATACCTCTCATGACCAGATTGGACAAAACCACAAACCAAACTGAATCGAAAAACCCTCAAAACAAATGAACTCAAATAAAAAAGACCAGATGAACACTATAAAGATGATCTTTCTAAACTCGTCTTCCAATAGCTTTGCCACAAAGAAGAAGATTATCAGGAGGATTGTATTCATTGGCCAGACTCTGCACTGGATCCCATACTTTCAGATAAAACTGCTGTCCCAAATACTGTCTTTCCCATATAGCCGATCTCATATTCCACATCCCTTGATTGTCCAAAGACACCAAGATTGCTGTCCAAGACTTCGGGTACACCTGCGTTGTGTGTCTGGTAAGAGCGTCAACAAGATTGTAAAGAGGTCTCTGCTCAGGTGTCCATTGTCCAGAACCAAATCTAAGATATCATAACAAAAGAAACAGTTAAGCAAAGATCTGACTTCAGAGTGAAAATGCAATCAATGCAAGAAGAAACAAGGCAGACTCACCCAACGACCCAGAAGTCATAACCGTCAAGGTGCCAAGACTGCATTGATTCCTCATTGTTCTGAAACACAACTTCGAGGAAATCATGGAGTGATGCTCGAACAACTGACGTAGCAACATTTGCAGGAGCATTAGAAGGAACGCTTGTGCTGAAAACTCCGGGGATGTTGAAGTGATCAGCGAGTTTAAGAGGCGTCTCCGAGTTAACATACGAGACTCCATTCACCGCATACCGTTGCTTCCCGCTGATCAAAGGAGCCGAGTTTGAGAATACAAATGACTTGGTCGGAGTGATTGTTCCGTAGTGAAACGATCCTTGAGGGTTCGGTCTAGCCGCATTAGCCGTTAAGTTCCACCTGAACGATCTGGCTTGGTTCAAGGACCAATCAAGATCTTCAGGGGGAGGAGAGGGAAGATCACCAGGAGACGCCGGGACGCCGGAGTTGGAATAACGCAGCAGACCAGTAACTGAAATCTTGGAGGTTGTGTACCGTGTGCTCGCAACGATGTAATAATCTTTAGAAGGTTGGTTTAATGTCACAAGAACTGATAAAGACTGGCCAACGTGAACATCAAGAGACTCGTAAACGTTTTGCAAAACGTGAGAGCCTTCGACTTCGACTACTTGCATCGTATGTCCTTGGATTCTGAAGTTGAAACTGCTCGATAGCCCAATGTTGGAGATTCTCAACATGTAAGTCTGACCTTGGTCTCCTGTGAATGTAGTTTGGGTTTGTCCGTTTATGAGCATTCCGTCTGGAGAAGGAAGAACCCCACCAGAATCCAAACTCTGTTGGAGAGTTTTGTGGTTGGTTTTGAACCAATCACCGATGAGTAGAGTGAAGTCTGCGACGGGGAGAGGGTAAGGGATGGGGATCCTAGGCCTTGCGTAGATATTGATGGCTCCGAATCCACCGGCGGCTTTGTGGAAAGCGGTGGAAGGGAAGTAGTTGTAAGTTCCGATCTGATCTTTGGTTTGGAACTTGTAGGTGAAGTTTGAGTTTGGTGGGATTGGACAGTTTGTTCCTAAAACACCATCTTGCCATGAGTTCTTCCTCTGCTTTATTCCATTCCTATGAATCACAATACATTTATCAAAAACCTATTTCGAGTATGTCACAATCAGCCTACTAATACAAACACACATTAATCAACTGGACTACACAAAACAGAGGATTCGTTCTATGTGAACATGGTAGATTTTAAATCTTTATGGGTTTAATATAAACATGAATAGCATATAAAAATTACCAGGTCAAGAGGAAAGGTTGGTCAAGTTTGTTGATGAGGTTTAGGATGATGTTATCATTAGTCACAACTTCAAGCTTTGGACCAGGGAACTGACCATTGATCAGAATAACCTTAAACAAACAAAAAAAGAACAGAACATCAATAAAGTGTTTTTAAAAGGGTACTGACCATTAAAGAAAAAAAATGGATCTTAGATTGTCAGAGAGTAGAATCTCTTTGTTGTTACTTCATACCTGTTGAGGAACACCAAGAGGGGAGATAACGCCGTAAGTCACAGTCCAAGTGTAAAACTTGTAAGGGCTTTCTCCTTTCAGTGTCACGAAACTGCTCAGCAGAACTAAAGCTCCAAGAAGAAGAAGATGAAGCAGAGATGATCTTGTTCTGAATGCCATTTTCATGGCTTCCTAAAAGAATGATACAGACAAGAGAGAGAGAGAGAGAGAGAGAGAGAGAGAGAGAGACTGAAGAAGGCTCTTCTCCTGAAATGGGTGTAGATGAAGGGACTTCTTTGATCTATTAAAAAGCAATTAGATAGCGAAAGTTGAGGGTGACATAAATAAGTGAGAAGAAATAAAAGTAACAAAGGTAGTTCCAATCAAATGACAGTGAAGATCTCGAATGAGTTTCTTGCTTTTTATTTTTTTGTGTGTTTTTGGTCAAAAGAAATCAAATCCAACTTCTTCGTAAATCAACTTCAACTACTTTTTACACCTTTAAATGTTAGGCGGGAACATATGCTGTGTACTACTAGTAAATTTTACATGCTTGTCGGCAAAACAGTTCTATACTTTACTCACAGTATCATTCACATTTGAAGTAGGTTGGTCTAGTTTATTGGTTTAATTACTGAGGATATTAAAACACTACAATACAGTGTTTTATCTGAAACAATAAAGTTGTTTATGCGAAAAAGGAAGAAAAAGAGATTGGATAATACAGTGAATTGAATGGCTTAACGCGTTTTGGTTAATGATAATTGCGTCCAGCCAAAGCTTAGCTTTCATTATTCGAAAATTCCGATAACGATTGCCATATACAAAAGGCAAATGAAATTAAATTTAAATGATAAAACGAATAAAGAGAGGCAAATAAAATTAGTAAAAGACAAGAGAGGCTTTGCAAAAAGATTACCATGTCCGCCGCTGATTAGATTCGCATTTTTGTAGTTCCTTCATGTTCACGCACGGCCAAGCTAAGCTTTTCTTTTCTCGGCAAAGTTTCTACAATGTGATAATGAAAATTTTTGAAAGGAAATTGTAAAATAGTATTATTCTTCACAAAAGAGTGTATCATACACTGTGTATGTGTATTTATGTCCATCGTTATGGTCATCTGCCTGCCTTGTTGAATACTGTGCCACTTTTGCTGATTTCCTGCAAATTTGATTAAAGATACTTTTTTTTTGCATGCATTTCGAGTTTTTATAACCCGCGGCTGGGAATTATGGTCCACCGTCCACCGACTAAAATATTTATATTATAGAAAACGTTTTTTTTGTTTTTTAGAAAACTTTACTACTATTCTATAAAATTATAGAAATATAAAATAGTATACATTAGATGCTTCATGGAAAAGTGCTAAGGAGATTGCAGGAGTTGGTTGGTCCTTACACAGTAAAAAAAAGCAATCAACTAATGTATGAATCTTCATCAATCAGAGGCACAAACACTTCACGAGAAGCAGAAGCGGAAGCGCACTACTAATGGCGGTACAACAAATGAAAAGGCTAGCTTTTAAAAGAGTTACCTTTATATCTGATTGCAAGCCTTTAATAGATGAGTTGAATCAGTATATCACTGAAGCAACCATCCCCAAGGTCCGTAACACGGAGTGCACCTCCATGATACAGGGCATTGTTGACGAAGTTAAAATGTATGAATTTTCCTTTCTTTATGTCTCAAGATGTAGGTTACAGTATGTAGATCAAATTGCCAAGAAAGCTAGGTGTATGTAATCACTTGGTTATAAATGAAAATGAGTTGACAAAAAAAAAAGAAAGATGCCTGTGAAAATATGTTAACTATTCAATTATAAACCGACAGACCATATGAAAACTGCATGAGCTCCATGAATGCAAATCAGAAAACGCAACTCCATTGTTTAACGTAATAAGGTAGTTACGTCCATTTATGTATGTACTAATGTACGAAAACTATAATGTAATAATAGTGAAATTTGACCGTTTCCTAGGTGAATAATACGTATACCAGGAAAACGAGCCAATTAACCAAAGAAGAAGGTAAAATCAGTCGTGTTTAGGCAGCATATATAATGAATGATACGTGTCGGGAAAAAAAATTCAGGACAAAATAGAAAGCATGTGGGAGACTAGGTGATTAAGCATCATTGTTTTAATTAAAAACAACAACAACCATTAATCATTTTGAATGTCTCTTAATCACTAAGATATAAAAACAAGTGACATACAAGAGCTGACCCTATTCGGACATGTGGAATATATCAATGATAATGGACTGTCACATGCTATGTCTCTTATCTTGGTCTCTACTGGTCCTGCAAGTAAAATGAGCCATTGTTTTGTAGCGATTTCAAATTATTCTATTGTTTTATGGGCCCTTGGAAATATAGAGTTTATTTGAATGGGCTGATTTAAATGGTGGCCCAAAACTAAGAAAGGCAATATACGTTCCACACGTACGCAGGCGCACAAAGAGCAGGAACAACGAAACACGCTCAGTCACGACTTGTGGCGCGTGTGTGGATACTCGAATGATGACGTGGAGGGTTAACACAGAAGCAGATGCAAACGCTTCCACAGTTTCTAGGTAACTGCTCGGCAAGTTGAAGGAAAGAACCCCTTTTTAAAGAAGTTTTCTTGAGTTGTGGTGAATTATGTAATGTGGTTAGTCTATCATGTCAATATCATCCAACGTAAATGGAAGCAAATGGTATACATTAGAAATGTATATATATTGTGGCCACTGGGACAACGAAAGAGTAGTTACAGGCAATTGCGCGGCAAGCGGGAGGCAAGAAAGTCAACTACAACAGGATTGCTTTCCAAGTAAGCTAAAAGCTTAATACATATAAGAGAAGACTTTCAGAATCTATCAAACACGATCTGAAAAGTATTTTTAAGATTCTGAGTTTAGTTTTGTCTGACCACTGAAATTAAAGAAGAGAAACAAGGATGAACAAGGCGACTGAGATGGTGGTTGGTGCGGTTGGGGGAGCTGTTGCCTCTGAGTTTGAAGGCAGCTTAAAATAAAGGCTCTTCTCCTGAAATGGGTGTGAGAAATGAAGGCACTCTTTGATCTACTCCCTCCGTTTTTTAATACTAACAAAGAGAGTATTAAAAAGCAATTAGACAGCGAAAGTTGAGGGTGACATAAATAAGTGAGAGGAAAAAGTAACAAAGGTGGTAATGGTTCCAATCAAATGACAGTAGAGACCGCGAATGAGTTTCTTGCTTTTATTTTTTCCGATTTGGTCAAAAGAAATTTAAATCCAACTCTTCGTAAATACTTCAACCACTTTTTACAAACTTATACGTTTGGCGGGAAAATATATTGGTCTATTTTAACTTTTACATGCATGTCGGCAAATTAGACCTTTACTTTTTGCTGGTTGGTCTGGTTGGTTTATTGGTAAAATTACCGAGGACCACAAAGATTGCTTTGCGAGTAAGCACACCCTCTTGATATAGTCAATCATTTAATTATATTAGTATCAGACGTTATGGTGGGTTTACGGAACGTAGAAACACCAGGCGAAGACACAAACTCAGTTTCCATGTAATTTCGCAGTAAGTCAACGGTTGCTTTGCTAGTAAGCTAAAGCTCTTGGTCTCGTCAATAAATTCAAGTATCTTACTATCGTTTTCCACATTGTTATCATCTTGTCATTTCTGTGAAATTTAGACAAAATTTTGAGTTTTTTTTTTTACTTATTCGTGAGGTGAAGGAAGAAGAAAAGAAGAGCAAGGATGAGCGATATGATTGGGGGAGCTGTGATCTCTGAGGGCCTGAGATACTTGATCGCAGAGAGAAAGAAGTTCCAAATTTTCAAACCCTTGTCCAAGAAACTCGTATCAACCATGAAGATATTGATCCCGTTAACCAAAACGATCGATTCTTTGCAAAACCAGCAGAACCAAGACGTCGAGGAACTAACGGGACTGAAGGAAGCAATAGACAAAGCAAAGATTGTGGTTGATAAATGTGGAGGAGTCCCTTGGTGGAAGAGATCTTTGGCCACAAGAGAAATCGAGGAAGTTAATAAGGATTTGCTTTATTGCTGTCAGATTGTTATACCGCTTCTTCAGTTAAGGAACCAGTTGCTGTCTACGGAGGCTAATAACAACAATTTCCAAATCGTCAATCAGAAGCTCGACCAATTGAGTGCTCCCTCGCCCGTTTTAAGGCAGCTTTGTTCTGTTCCGGAGCTTAAAAAGGTTACCGTTGGATTTGCTTTGCCATTGATGATGCTCAAGAAGAAGCTCCTTGATGCTGCCGTGGTCAGACTTGTGGTGTCTGCTCCTCCCGGGTGCGGCAAGACTACACTCGTTACTCAACTTTGTCACGACCAAGATATCAATAGTACAACTTCTTTTAATTTTTTTATATATACTTGTTCTATTCTCTCATCATCTTTAGTGTTTGCTTCCATTTGGCAGACGAGTTCAAACATATCTTCTACAGCGTTGTGTCAAGTACTCCTAACTTTAGGGTCATAGTACAGCATTTACTCGAGCACAACAGTCACCAAGCACCCACATTTGGTAACGATACCCAAGCAGCTAATGCCTTAAAAACACTGCTAGAGGGATTTAAAGGCAAGGCTATATTGTTGGTGCTGGATGATGTTTGGTCGGCTGGAGCAACGTCTTTTCTTGAGAATTTTCCCACTGACATACCGAGTCTCAAGATCTTGGTGACTTCTCGGTTTGACTCGCTGGATTTCGGTGACACTTTCAAATTGGAACCTTTGAAAAAGGAAGATGCCATGACCCTTCTCATTCAATATGCATCGCGTCCTGATCACGCATCTGATGTCGAGTATGAACGTCTTCTCCAGAAGGTATTCTCTCTCTACTGAGCCTTTCCATTGGTGATCTAACATTTTGTGAATGTTGTGGGTAAATGGCATTTTGGATATAGGGTTGGTTCAGGTATTTCCAATATTGGGTAATTCAGATAGAGGCTAGAGGATCTATTTACTACTTGATCTATTTTGGATAATAAAACTAAAAACTGAAAAATATTAGAAAATTTTGGTTTTCTATTGGTTTTTATTCTGATTCGGTTATTTCAAATAATACAATTAATTCAAGTAAATTATCAAATATTTTGGCTAAATTATCGAATAATTAAGATAATTTGGATAAAATATCAAATAATTTAAATTATTTTGGATATTTCATATAAAAGTATACAAATACTTTCGAATAATTTTAGGTAAGTCAGATACTTTTAATATTTTTTTTCAAATACTTTTAGATATTTTTTTAATAGACTTCATATATATATTTGGTTATGTTATGTGTATATATAATTCATATTTTTCAATATCTGATACTTTTAGATTTTTTGGTTCGATTCCGATTTAGTTCAATTATTTTGGATATTGAAATGTAAAAACTTATTAGCTATTCGATCATTTCGGTCCGGTTCTGTTTAATCTTAGCTTCAGGGTTTTTTTTTTTTTTTTTTTTTTTTGTCTAGGCCTAGTTGTGGGATACGATACTTTCTTCTTCTCTCTTTTTTTTTTGACGTGTGGTGGTGGGGGATTGCAGATACTGGAACGATGCGCGGGATTCCCACTCTTGATCAAAGTAATAGGCGGTTCTCTTAAAAAACAATCTCTAAATCAATGGCAAGGCCAAGTCATAAAGTGGTCTGGAAGTGGCTCGGTTCTTGATAGTCGTGAAGTGATAGATCGTCTGAAGCCTAGTTTCGATGCTCTAGACCCCGATCTCCAACAGTGTTTCTTGGACATGGGTTTGTTTCTTGAGGACCAAGTAATCCGTGCCTGGATGATAGTAGACATATGGGCAGAGTTATATGGTGGTAACGGTAAAACGGAGAAAGATAAAATCATCCTATCTACGAAATACCTTGAAGACCTTGCCTCCCATAATCTTCTTGATCTTGTTCCTCTCGGGTAACTTCTTAATTATTTACATTTCTATCTCAACTTAAAACTTCTCAAACTTTTTAGTTGGGGAGCTTATTAAGTAATATGTATTCGCTTTTAAAACAGGAAAAAGGAGCACGAAGACGGTTTCTACCATGACTTCTTAGTCACTCAACATGATATCCTCAGGGAGTTGGCTATTAATCAAAACAAATCAGAAGCAATCCTGGAAAGAAAAAGACTTACTCTGGAGATAAAAGAAGATGGGTTTCCAGACTGGTGTTTGAATCGAATACACCCTGTTGTTGTTAATGCCTCTCTGCTGTCTATCTTTACAGGTAAATTACTAACTCTCTATGGGGTCACTATTAGGAAACTGATATTTCTAGAAATATGATTAGTATCCTTAACTATGGCTGGTCTTAATTTATTTATTCTTGTTACAGATAATGAATTCTCATCTCCATGGTTTGAGATTGATTGCCCGAATGTTGAGGCTTTAGTTCTTAATATCTCTTCATCAAACTATGCATTACCAAGCTTCGTTTCTACAATGAAGAAACTCAAGGTTGTGATTATCATAAATCACGGTCCTGGTCCTGCCACATTGACCAACTTGTCGTGTCTCAGCTCCTTACCGAAACTGAAACGGATCAGGCTGGAGAAAGTTTCAATCACTTTTCAGGACATTCTCAAATTGCAACTCGGCAGTCTCAAGAAGTTGTCTTTTGTTATGTGTAGCTTTGGTGAAGTTTCTCAAGACAAAAATGAAATACATGTCTCCAAATCTCTACCGAGCTTACAAGAGATTGACATGGACTATTGCTATGATCTCGAGAAGTTACCTTACTGGATCTCTGAAGCTGTTTCATTGCAGTCACTTAGCATCACAAACTGTAATAAGTTCTCTACACTTCCTGAAGCTATAGGCAGATTGAGTAACTTGGAAGTGCTGAGGTTGTGTTCTTGTATTAGTCTCTCTGAGCTGCCTGAAACAACTGCGAGACTCAACAACCTGCAGTTTCTGGATATTTCTGATTGCTTAGGATTGAGAAAGTTTCCTCTTGAAATTGGGAGACTCGAGAAGCTGAATAAGATCTCCATGAGGAGGTGTTGGAGATGTGAACTGCCGGATTCAGTGAGCAATCTAAAGAATCTGGAGGTGAAATGTGATGAAGAAACCGCGGAGGTCTTGTGGAAAGGTATAGAGAAAAAAATGATAAACTTGAAAGTTCGAGTGGAGGAAACAGAGCACAACCTGAACTTGCTTCGATTGTTGTAAGTTGTGAGTGAAAGAACATTGTCACTAGCTTGTGTGTGTGTGTGTGTGTGTGTGTGTGTCTTGTAATGTTGTTTATTCTTCTCATCATCCAAATGTATCATCATGCTTCTGTTTTTACTAATAAAACTGTCTACATTACATATTTGATTTTGTGTTTCTAACCACTTTAGACAGCAACTTGGTTTCAATGATTTCAATAGCTACAATTGCAGAAGAGGAAACAGTGGACGACCTCAACTGGCTTCACCTGTTGTAAAGTATGTTTTGAGTCTTGTGTGATATCTTGCAAGTTTGTAAAAAGATTGGAATATATATGTTATATATAGATAATGATATTTTACATTGCATATATGTATGTAAGAAGAAAAGACGGACAAACAAACAGACAATGAGCCCAATACAAAAATAACAGAAACCAGAGGATCAGACACACTGGTCTTTGCAGAAAAGACATAAGGAGAAGTGTGTTTTTGGTCACAAGACAAAAAAGAACAATCTCTTTTTTCTATCACATAGCATAAACTATCTCTCCGCTACTGTCAATATCGATTTCAGACTCGGAATCAAAGTCGTCCATGTCATCATCAAGATCAAGATTGTCCGTCATGAAATCATCTAGGCAACGGTTTCTCACAGCGGGAATCGTGGCTTCAGAGATGATCTGCATGATCGTGTCGAGGCTCTGCATCGGTTGCTCAGGCTCTTGAAACTGGCTTCCCGTGTTGCTCTCCTCTATCAGATCAGCTGGAAGGTTCTTCAAGAACCAAGCATGGTTTTTAATCTCCGGTATGCTGATCCTCTGTTATACAACAAACAAACAAACAAACATTGTCAATTTTTCTTTCTGATGGGTTATAAAGAGATAATAAGAGTATAAAGGAACACGATGACTTAACAGTAGCGGGATCAGCAACGAAGATTCTTGAAATGAGATGACAGCATTCAGGTGAGATCCGTACGTCTTCGGGGATCGCGTATTTAACGCTGAGGATTCTCTGTATAGTCTTGCGATAGTCTCTTGGCTCGTCTGGATCTTCGAAGGGATAAGCTCCAACCAACATGACGTATAAGGTTACACCACACGACCATACATCTGCTATCTGATAATTGTAACCATTCTATTAATATTCACCCATGTGGAATAAAAAAAAGCAGAAGCTATATTACCTTGCCATCATATTCCTGACGAAGTAGCACCTCTGGTGCAATGTAAGCAGGAGTGCCAACAGTTGATTTTGGTTGTGAGTGAAGAACAGAAGACTGTCAAAAAAAAGCAAATTGATAAGCAAAAAAAGACACACACATAGTATTACCTTAAAACAGAGAAATGGAAGAAGAAGAAGACAACATTTCATTCATACCTTTGAGTATCCAAAATCGCATATTTTTAAGCGAGGTGCAGGACTTCCGTCCAACAATGTGTTCTCCAGCTTCAGGTCCCGATGGCAAATTTGCTTCATAAAACATGAATAAAACAGAGTAAATCATAAATTAAAAACATGTGAGCTTAAGAGTTACCAAGAACATTATATCACTGCATACCATGGCATGGCAATAGCTTACTCCGGATATAAGCTGCTGAAAGAAGAATCGAGCCTGAAATATATTTAAAAAAAAAAAAGAATTTAGAGAAAAAAAAAAAGAGACGCATTAGAGACAAGATTTAAGAAGAGGGATTCAAACAACCTCATCCTCGCTAAACCGTCCAGCATTGCAAATCCGCTCATAAAGCTCACCACCAGAAGCATACTCCATAATAATAGCCAAATGAGTCGGTGTTAAAATGACCTAAATCCTCAGTTACAAGAAACCGTGTGTCAAAAGTCTAAAAAGGCTTATAAATTAATTCAAAGTTAAAGTAGTTAAAAGGAAGTGTTAAAATGTTACCTCTCTAAATCTGACAATATTAGGATGCCTGAGTGACCTGTGGTTTATGATTTCCCTTTGAACATTCTCATCAATCTGAAACTCATCATCAATATCACCCATGTACTTTGAAGTCAGACACAACTCAAACAAACTATCTAACGATAACTAACAAGGGGACATCAACTATATTTCAAAGCTGATCACTTCAATCATTAGAAAACGTTTGAAAATTAGGAAAGTCATTCGAATTCACACCATAAAGCTCAGCACTTTAAAGCATAATCATCTATCAACAAACGATAAATAACCATAAAAGGCGAATAATTTATCATCAGCGAATCAATGAACTAAGAAAAACATCAACTTTCCAAATATAGAAATTAATAAATTTGAGCTTTTAAAAAAAGAAAAACCTTGTCTCCTCGCTCGATGTACTTAACAGCAACGAGCTCCTTGGTGACTTTATCTCTCATGAGACGAGCTACTCCGAAGTTACCAGACCCAATATCCTTAACGAAGTCGTAACGATCACTGTCGTGCATAATCGGCATATCCATCGGTCCTGCTGCTCGATCCATCTCTCTCTCTCTCTGTCTTCCTCCAATCTCACATCAGAGTCCTAAAAACCTCTATTCAAATTCGAATCTTCCCACTATTAGAATCTGGAATCTAGCAAGAGGAAGACTCGTGAAATGAAGGAAAAAAATATCTCCAAGAGGAAGGAAAAGCGTAGAAGCTGAAGAAATGTTTTTTTTTTTGAAATAAAATATTAGAAAAAAAGGCAATTATTGGTCGTCCCAAAAGATAAGGATAGTTTCGAAACGACGACGTTCTGTTGGTTGATACGACAATAGCCGCCGCGTTTTGATCATTGATGTTGCTTCTCAAGAAACTATAACCCCCCCAACTAGTGGTTTTGATAAAGGAAAAAGAAAAAAAAGGCGCGACTTCACTCGTCCTTGTCGGCTAAAAACAACAAATCTTTTTTTCTCTTTAAATTCTCTGTATTTATCCATTTAGATTTCTTTTTTCTGTTAAACGAAAATTGTATCAAACAGACAAAGGAGTTATGTAATTATTTCCAATAAAAAAAACAGATCATTTAAAATAGTATAAAAAGGTAGATATTTTCCGATTTGGTGACAAAGATAATATTTTTTAAATAGTTTCGGGGAAAATAAGAAAAACTTAGTTCAGAAGGAAACAGAAGCTTTGCAGTGGCCATGTGCTGAAAGAATATTCTCTCTACCATTACGCCGTTAGCTCACGGAACGGAGCTCCAGAGACGGTGTGAGGCAAAGAGGAGCAGATCATTCGCGTAGCAGAGTGTGTGATGACAGATACGTTGCAACTTCGTTGATTTCTTCATTTATTGAACTCGAGAAGAAGAAAAAGAATTGATGGGCCTCTCTGCTTGTTATAGATAATATAGTTGGGGGGCTGACCCAAACCTCCTCTGACCTCTCTCTAAGAACAAACCTCCGACGTGATTCCCGTTTTCCGGCCGACGGGTGGGCTCACATAGCCACCGTCGGTCCGGCTACAGTTTTTTCTTCTTTGCTTTTCCTTTTCTTTTATGTTTAGTAATAGTATAAGCTGGCGTTTATCGCCATTTTTGGACTCCGGCGGTGCGCTTCTCTTCCGGTGACCGTCCGGCTTATGACTATGGCGTCGTCACTTTCTTCTCAGGTGAGGCGGCTGGTTTTAGGGTTTCGATGGAGATGTATTGACCTTGTTTCCAGGAGGAGATCTCGATTCCGATCGATTGATGCTCTTTGGTGGAAGAGGTGGTGGTGATGACGATGCATGCGTTGTAGACGCATGGCATAGAAGTGGTCCGGCGAGGCGCTGTTTCGTTTGTACGGCGTTTTCTCTGGAGCTAGGGTTCCGATGCAATCCTATACCTTCAATACAGTCGTTGGAGGTGGGTTCGTCGGCGAAAATGGTGGAGACGACGGTTCTCCGATGTGGTTTTGGTACGATGCGGTGGGGTGGCGTTCGTTAGCTGTCCCCGGCGTTTGGTCTTCGATGTGGTGGAGAGAGACGCGTGTCTCGAGCGAAGCCCAGTTTGAACACGTGGCCTGGTTCGCGAAGGTTCTCACACGTGGCTGGGCACACCGTTTGGTTTAAAGTTTTGGATTTGGCCCATGTTGTTTGGCCCTTCTGTCGGGCTTTCTTTGTAGTTTAGGCCTTCGGGCAGTTTGTTCTGGTATTGGGCTTGTCCCGTTTTGGGTTTGTTTTTTAATAATATCTCTAGATGGAAAAAAAAAAAAAAGATAATATAGTTGGGCCCTTGAATGTTTTAAAAGGACCAGCCTAAGTTTGCCATGGATGATTTGATTGGATGTATTAGTCACAGCTTCGGCTTCTTGATTTTGTCGGTCCATTATACAGGCGATCTTAAATTAGAATTTACCAAGGACGGTCGTATTAAATTGGTTATTGTATTGACCTAGTTAGAAATCTACATCTGCGACACGAGCCATACTAGTGACTAGTGCTAGAGAGAGAGGACAGAGGTACTGTATATATAAATATTTTGAGTACTTGAGTTTCTAATAAAAAGGGGTGTATGGGTTTATGGGTAAGTGCGCAATTAATGGGTCAGTGCTTAATTTAATGATCGATGCTCATCAATTTCATCACCTTCTCTTTATTGCTATACCAAGCATCCTACTGGTGTGATTTGTATACTATTATATGCACATGCACATTCAAGTATCCATGTTTCTAATGAACCATCAGGTTTAAAATATCTACAGCTCACCCACATACATACATCTACTGATTCGTATAATCAAAGCTTAAGTGGATGAAACCTAGTGTATGCTTTTTTAGATTGGTTTGACCATGTAATTAGACGGTGTTGTACGTGTAATCCATCCACTGTTTATTCAGTAATATATAGAGGAAACGGTTATGGAAGAGAGACTAGATTAAATTGATGGGTGGTCAAAGAGTGTTAATAAATGACCCAGCACTATCTTAATTGCCAAGCATTCACACTTAACTACTTCTTTAGCTTCATCTACTTGACGATTATTATTATATATATATATATATATATATATATATATATATGTGTGTTGTTTCTTTAAAAGTATAATAACTGTACTTAACACACTCTTTCAGTAAAAATAATGTATAATTTTTGTAGGCACTATCATAATGTTTGATAATTTTCTTCGTTTCAATCGTTTATGCCCTCGATATTAATATGCATATATATACATTTTTTTACTGAGAAAAATGCATATATAACATGTTTATAATACCGTGAAAAAACTCCCAAGACATCAGTTGTGATTCGTGAAAAGGAAAAAAAAGAAGTAAGCTATTAAATCATCTAACCAATGCAAAAAAAAAGAGTTTCAGAATTTCAGGAATATAACATATATTAAAAAACAAAGGATTGGCTTGTTCCATGATATTTCAAAATAGTTGGCTTTGATATTGTGATAAACATATAGGAGCTTCTTTTCAAAAAAAAAAGATAAACATATAGGAGAGGACCCGGCCATTTGCATCTCATTTACAAATATAATTGCATTCAAAAACACTAACATCTCTCATTTTTCACTTAATTAAAACAAAAATATATCAAAAACTAAAAATAGGAAATACAAGAAAAATGTAAAATAATATGTTTCCGTAATGAAAAACCAGAGGGGTAGGCGGAGTGGAGATCTTTTGTTCATTTTCAATCGAGCCTTTGGGTTATACTCTTCACCAAAACTCAAATCAACCAAATACCGCTGACTTTAACATGTTGAGTGTCTTTTCCCTGTTGGACGTGCGACAAAATTAGAAAGAACTCGGTAGTGTCCGTAATGCCTTGAGCAAAGTCAGAGTTTCCAACTGCAAGAAAAGTCGATGAAATAAGTATAAATAAAGCAATGGATCCAGCGTACAAAAATTCAAGAAACGATAATAATAATAATTAACACAAAGAAGTTGATCGATGTGATTGAAGCTAATATATGGATGAATAAAGTGTATGTAATGAGAACACTTAAAAGATCTCCAGACAGAAAGGCGTAAGCAAATCTTAGACTCTTAAGGTACACAAAATTATCCCTATTAGGTAGAAGAAAGCTAATATATGTCGTAAACTACTACCAATATCATCACACTAGTGTAGACCAAGAATCAGCGAAATGATGTGACCCACCATGAATTTAACAACTGGTTAGTTAATGCATTATTGTTCAGAGAATCCAACAAAGAGGAAGTTTTATAATAATATGGGCTATATCCTATATGGCTAGACGAACAAGAAGGGCTGACAAGGCTTTATCACTAAATCTAGTAGTATATAAAGCAAAGCTTCCTCTGTACCAGTGTAACTGTACTATACCATAAAGAATCATCAAAATTGCAGAAAAAATCGAAACCCTAATATTATTAGTGGGGAAATTAAAATTCGTTTTTATTGTTCCTACGTACCTGATGAGAATTTGAGCAAGCGAGAAGGTCAAAGGCCGTAACATTTTTTCTTTTCTTTTTAATTTTATTTCTCTTTTTTTTTTAACTACCGAGATTAACCAATGATACTCCTTCTACCCTCCTCGCTCTCTGAATTCGGCTGCGTCTGAGTCTCCTGCGTTTGAAGTGGTAGCGGTTGGGAAGATTGTGTAGGTATGAACAACTGAGCTTCATGATGTTGTTGCTTTTGATGATGATGCAACTGCTGATCCGTATGATAACTATCATTCGTGGGAGGACTATCAACAAAGTTACCACCAAGAGCCAAAGACGATGACATTCCGGTTACCGTTGTACCCCTGGAGCTTAATTGATTAAATCCGGTAACTGTAACTGAACCGGTCGGTACAAAGTCAAAACTATTATCAAACCTCAAAACCTCAACTTGAGGTTGGTTTTGATGATTATGTGGACTAGTGTTACTTCCTCCTCCTGCTCCAAACGCTCTAAACAATTCATTCTGCTGCTGCTCTCTAGCAACCGCTAATTGTTGAGCCTCAAAAATCTGTTGCTGCTGCTGATGGTACAGTTGTCCAGTTGGAATAGCCATCATTGGGAACAAGTTATGATGCTGATGAGTCAGCACAGACGCTGAAGAAGAGGAGGACGGCTGAGGCTGCGGTTGAGGCGATAGAGACATGAAATGCTGTTGAGGATGATGCTGCGTTTGGAGAATAGGAAGCATAGCTTGAGGACCAACATAAGCAGCGAGTTCTTTCTTAGCGTTTTCAAGATCTTGTTGAAGCTGTTTATGCCGATGTTGAAGGATAGAGATTAAACCGACACAACCGTAAACAGGGTCGCGGAGTCGAGCTTCGGCTTCATAGAAAAGAGAGTTAACGGCATCTTCTCTTTGGTTGGCGGCAATCTCGTTGAGAAGCTTAGCGACGTTACTTGCACCGAAGACTTTGTGAACGTACGAGAACTTTTGTGGGTTGTCTGGGGGGAAATATGGGGCGAATACACATTCTTGCGTGCATTTTCTCCTCAGGAACTTACAAGCTGCGCATGGAGAGCTTGAAGACGCCATTTTAGTCTCTCTCTGGAAAAGCCTGGAAGAAGAAAATATTCAGTTATCTGATTAAATAAACAGTTTCTTTTTTTTGAATATAAGAAAATAGGGATCGTGAAAGTAAATGCATCGAGGAAGCTTCATGTCACAGTCATTAACATTGAGAAAGAAAAAATGATATCGTGAGTCGTGCATACAAAAATATTCCGTACAATAAATAAAATCTGAATATTTCAACAAAAAAAAACTAAGGTATATTATACTAGTGTCTCTCTGATAATATGAGAAAACTAGAAATGAGTTACAAACCAGAATGGAGATGATGGCGACCATATAACTTTCAAATGTTTATTTCGATTATAGATCTGTTTATAAGAAAAAGTGTAAGGGTTGTATAAGAGAGAAGATCAACAGATTTCAAACTAAAACAAAATATAAATCAGCATAAGTGATATTAAAGAAAAGAAAAATCTATCAGTATCAATCTATGTCAATCAAAATATTAACTAAATCAAATCATTGATAACAAAAAAAAATCAGTCTTACCTCAATTAAATATACGAATCTATCTCCTTTTCAAAACCTTTTCACTCTGATATCCTTTTTAGCTAACTTCGTATCTCAGTCTCTTCATATCATGATACCATAATCAGAGATAGGTTGAGTGAGCAAGAAGATAGTGATCGGGTTCTAGGGTTTCTGAGAGAACCTGATTATTGATCGGTCTCAGAATTATTCTGCCCTACTAAAGGCCCAAGATTTATAAACCGTGGAGAAGAGAATAACGATCAAGAAAGAAAAGGAATAGGAAATTGGAAAAAAGAAAGAAAGGAGGCTTTTCTAATGACGGAGACGATCATTTATATACACGCCATAAACTATAATCGTTGAGATTAGAGAGGAAGGTTTACAGCCGTCCGATCTCATAATTATTATCTGGGGTTTTAATACTATTAAGCAACCGCGTACGTAATTACAGTGCTGTCCATGTATTATTTCATTTGTTTTTGTCTAAATTACCCTCGAACTGCTGTCTTGGTCTCTAGATAAGTCCTTTTCCTCTCTAATCTCAAACTGATACGAAATCTTAAACAGTTACTGAAAAAGTCAGCCCCACGAATACAACCATTTTCTTTTATTTTCTCATTATCTTTACATACACAATGCACTCCAACATCCAATAATTGAATTGTTTAACTATCAAATATATGAGCAATAATTATAGAAAATTTTAAGTGCACTTAAAACTTTTTTTAGTAAATAGTCAAAGGTCACATGCCAACTGGAGATGGAATTAAAGTGCTTCGTTATGTTCAACACAAGTCTAGTTTTGCACATGGTTGGCTGTTTCATCACTGATCAGTTCATTTTTTTTGTTTGTCCAACTTAATTCATTGAAAGCACTTTTCCTAAGAAAAAGACTCTGAGTAAATGTATCTAACCTTTCATTGCTGAGAGATTTGAAGTTTATATTGACAACAAATATGCATTGTAATATTACTATACAATAGAGAAAAATAAAAACTTAATCTTGAAGTCGATCATACTAATAGTCTCGTTCCAAGTACATGCAGTTAATTAGTATAAAATTGATTGACCCATGGCAGGGGTATTACCGTGGTTACGATACAAGCCCACTACGAGTACCGCACGTGCGCCATAACCAAAATAATCAACACAACTAATGTTAGTAGGTCAAATTTTACTGCCGTGAACTTTCTCAGCTGTGCTAAAATGTTTCTTTTTTCTTAGAATTGCTGTGCTGAAATGATAATAGCTAAGCATTTTGTTTTCATCTCATAATTCATTTTATTACTGTGGATGATTTAAAACTGGATACGTTCAAACAAACATATCGTTCTCACAAACTATTTCCTTGAAAACAGGTAATATTCTTCAAAATTTCTAAGATTTAACACACCCAAAGTAAAATACAATCGATTGATTTGTATTCTCTTTGTTTTTGTTTAATTTGCTAAGATTTGTTTTCAAACAAATAAGTTTTGTTGTTATTATTATATTATAGTGACTGATACGAATCTACCACTTGAAAGAAAATTGTAATTGCTGAAGATTATAACAAAAAAAAAGATTATAATTTATAACAAAGATAAAACCCTAGTTGCAAAAAAAAAAAAAAAAAACAAAGATAAAACCCAAATTTTCAAGGGTGCACAAATACCCACATACAAATAATAATACAGTATTGGCTTTGATTTGTTTTCTTCCGTTTTTTTTGTTGAGTTTTGTGAAACCTATGCGAAAAACTAACGTACAAACGTAGAAAAGTTGCATAAGAAAAATATATATGAAGAACAAGAGATTGGCGTTAGAATTTTGTGTACAACGGCACTTTTCTATGTGCCTACGTATTTGAACTTGAGTTTCAAAATTTACACATGCAATCGCATATTTCTTTTAAATATCACTTTATGCATCTTTTTTTGACTAAAAATATCACTTTATGTATTCTAAGATTACATATATAATATATATATATTTTTTAATTGTAACTAGGAAAACTGATCATAAGAACATTCACCATAAAAAACACTCCACCCTAAAAACCCCTAAAAACCTTCACCATAAAGAAGAAATTGAAACAAAAGAAATCTAGTGGTTGAGATCCGATCTTTCAAGACGTAGACCGTTTTTGGCAACAAGACGTAGACTACTCTATGTACTACGAAGCTTGTTTCGCTCGTGCAAATCCGATGGCTTATTATACGAACAAAATAGAGGGCCACTGGATGACGTTAGCTTTAGCCCACAGAAAAGAACATACTTATTTTAGTTAATTTATTGCTCATGGTCTCATCTTTTGGTTTTGCTGATCAGTGATTAGGTAGGTCATTCAAACTTCTTTTGTGGATCATTTTATTCACCGTATACTACTCCCTAGAGATACTACTAAAAACTACCTTGATTTTAATTACATATATATCTAAAATTAGGAAAAGTTAATTATGCAACGTAGCATGGTAATTAACGCAACAATATGCTTTTATGCTAAGCCACTCGTTTGTCAGTCCATAGTATCAAATTTTTATTTTGTCGATTTTTTTAGTCAGAAGACCCCTAAACTACTTTTCAAAAAAAAAAAGACCCCTAAACTAGAGTATGTGGTTTAGCCATTTTAAACGTATACAAGTATGATATTGTTACAAACTTACAAAATGATGAACTCTAGGCTGCAACTGGTAAATTAAAATGGAATTAATGGAATAAAACGAATTGGAACGATATGAATGGAATACTGCAGAAAATGGAATGAAATTCATTCTATTTATTCATGAAGAAATTTGTTTTGGAATGATTTCCTTTGTATTTTATCTAACTATTTTTAGAATTGGTGGAATGACCATTCCATTCCATTCATAACAAATGGTAAAAAAATCTGTGGAATTAATGGAATCAACCATTCCACATCATTTCATTCCAAAATATTGCAATCCAGCTCCAACCCCGGAAAAAAATCTTAGTAAATTGGTTTTAGTTCGTAGCTATATTTTAATTATAGGGATAAACATGTATGTTACAAAAAGGGATAAACATGTATATTTTTTTCTACTGGTGGATAATTGATTAATTATGTTGTAATTTCACAGATTATTTACTTGTCTTTGGTTAATCTCTGATCTTATGACTTGTCAAGTTACTAATTTGGAAAATTGAGATGGTCTCGTCTATATATACAGAGTTAATGCTCGTCCGGTTTGTTTATGTTATTGTCAGCATGTTGACTTTCTCATTTGATCAGATTAGACATTGTCACGTGCATCGGAACGTCTCTCAATTGCCAAACATTATTGTAACCAGACCAGATCATATTTTTTGTATATTCTTATTGTCTCCCCTCTCGTTGCCACTTGCCATTCGTCATCATTCAAAAGGCAACAAACTGTTAAGGTACGAATGGTGATACTAGACTAGGCGATGCACATAACGGTTATATTAGACAGAAAACTATACGAGACATAGTTAATCGGAATAGAATGAAAAAAAACGGAATAGAATGAATGTAATAGACTAATAGAGGTTATAATACAAGTGTTAAGAAAGTGCAATGACGAAAACAAACAAAACATTTGCATATACGTTAATCAACAAACTCAATTCATTCTCTATACTCCGGGTGTGCTGGTATATTTTATGGAATAAGACATCATTGAAACATGCATTGCATAAACGTCTACGCGATTATTTTTTTCTAAAACTTGTGAGCTCTTTCATAGATCACAACTGAACTATGTCATTTCGGATAGTTGAACATGCAATCCAATTGCAGTTCATAAAAAGAAAAAAAAAATAGAACATGTCCTTTAATCACATATACATAATCTCACATTTTATATATTACATGCTTTTCCGAAATGACAATGAAATGAAAAAACATGCGGTTCAACCACCCTACACCACCATTTTGTTGGTTAGTGCTCATAACAATAGACTTCTATTTTACAAAAACAGATAATCGATTTTTATACTAATATAGGCTTTTTATAAAGCCCCAATACTATTTTCCTACAAGCATATTTAATTTGGTAAAAGGATAGCTTAGTTTGATATGAAACACAACTATCATGAGCAAAACGAGCATAAAAATAGAGTCAAAAATAAAATAATATTGGTTGGTAAGAAAATAACTTAAATTAAATAATCTGAAGACGTTTGTATTTTGGCAATTGAGCTAAATAGGTTTAGCGTGTGCGCAACTGCATACTGATACGAGTTGAAAAATCAGTATAAGACAACGAAAGGAATGTTGTTATTAAGAGAAATACAAAAAAAGAAAATACAAAGCACGACCAAAAATTATTTGTAATATTTAATTAATCATATAAATGTGACTTGTGTTTTGAGTTTGGTAGCTACTAGCTACATAACAAACATCACAATAATAAAATGCTACATGCGAATCAAAATGACGTGCAGTGAAACGAGGATAAAAAGTTAAAACAAGATACGAACTAAAGCTATGCTGATACAGTGTGCCCATTAATAGCCCAATAGTAAATTAGCTATTACCAGAGAAAGCCCACAAAGCTTAAACCCCTCCTCCATCGCCTGAAACCCTAACTGTCACTCGAACTCTAACAACAACACAGAGATGGCGATATGGTGGCGTGGACTGAGATCCGCGGCGGATGCAGCCAATCTGCCGGCGTCTTCAATCGGTAGATCGATTCGGCGTTTACATCAGTACGAGACGATTCAGGCGATACCACGCGAGGCTACGGGGCGAAGAGTATCGGCTCGAGATCGGACGATTGGCCGGATCCCCGCCGTGGTTTTCACTCAATCGCTTCTCGAGACTGACGCTTCGAAGCGAGGAGGCGTTCCGAGGAAGCAGCTATTGACTGCTGATAGGAAGCAGATCAAGTCCATCGTTGACTCGGTGGGTCTCCCGTTCTTCTGTTCGACCACGTTCAAGCTTCAGGTCAGAGCGGGCCAAGGTTCTTCGTCGCTGGTTGAGTCGGGTCGTGTACTTCCCCTCAAGGTATTCCAGAATTTGAATGTTGATCATTTCATGAATTTAGAAAAAAAAATGCAAAAAACGTGGCTGTGACTTTGGTGATAAATTTTGATTAAGGGTTTGTTTTATTTGTATGGTAGATTCATAGAGATGAAGAAAGTGGGAAGATACTTAATTTGGTTTTCGTGTGGGCTAATGATGGAGAGCAGCTGAAGGTTGATGTTCCTCTCGTTTTCAAAGGATTAGATGATTGTCCAGGTCTCAAGAAAGGTAACTAAAATCTTGTTGGTAGGAGAGTATTGTGTATAAGTCTTGGTGCTTATTCTTTTGATTGTGATATCATTGTGAACATTTGCTTCAACTGTGATTTGTATCCTGTTGTTAATAAGAGAGTACTGTGCAGTAGTCTTGGTGCTTCTTCTTTTGATTGTGATTGCATTGTGAAGATTTGCTTCAACTGTGATTTGTATGGTGTTGCTCATTGGACTGATGACAACTTTGCAGACTAGTGTTGTTGTCTTTCTTTTGCTCTTATTCTTTCTCTTGTACCGTTTGCTAAACCGTGTAAAGAGTGGTATTTTACTTTTGTCCGATAGTGATGTGTGTGTTCCAATGTTCAAAACGGAATTAAGAAATGAGATATTCAGTATGTTTTTAGTGTTCTTATTTATTCAAGTTAGACCGCATTGGTAATAGTAGAGACTACTCTCAGGAGGGTTCTTGAATGTTTACCGTTTACATCTCTGATATATATGAGCTCATTGTTAGTGTTTGACTTGGTCGATATTTCAATAGTTGTGTCTGTTGATTTGATCAGGGGGCAATCTACGGTCAATGCGAAGCACTCTGAAGCTTCTAGGCCCAGCGGAGCACATTCCATCGAAAATCGAAGTAGACGTGAGCAAACTCGACATAGAGGACAAAGTCTTGATGCAAGAAGTTGAATTCCATCCATCGTTGAAGCTGTTGAGCAAGAATGAGACCTTGCCTGTGTGTAAGATTGTTGCCACAAGTCCGGTCAAAGAACCAGAAGCTGTTCAAGCATAGAATAATAAGTCCCTTGAGAAGGAGGTCATGATGTCTATCTGTTGAACTTGACAAGGAAAGAAGCACCCTTCAAGTCCTCTCTAGTTGCTTTTCTTTTTTGTTCTTGAACGAAGCAAATTCAATTCGAATTGCTGATCAGATATCTGTTTTGTTTTTTGCGTCTTTTGTGGAATGTTACTTTAACTAGTAGTGCAAGAGTCCGAACAATGTGAATTTGGTCGTTAGCCATGAAAATAAGAGCCCAACAACGACTTGGTCCATTCCATACCAGTGAGAACTGGGAGCTGAGAAAGACACGTGACCAGAAGATTCAGCCACGTAGTCTTTGGTTTATATTGACCGTTGACTTGTTTATTATACGAAGTCGAGATGTAAATCTGGTAAAATACAAATAAAATAAAATATCAAATACTCCCATGCAACATGTCGTAAAAAAGAGTAAAATTAAAAACAATATTTATAAAACTATACCGCAATTTGGTTTAACACTGATCAAATAGAAGGCCGTTGTAAACCGTGCTAGAAAAAAACACAAACCGTCGTCCTCTCTCGAATAACAATTTTCCCAAAATAATTGCTCCTCGTAATATTTCACTCTTCATCTTCTTCGTTATAGTTTTTTTTTTTCTGGTGTTGTGTTTCATTTTGGTTGTGTGTCTGTTTGTTTGTTTTCTGTTAAATCCGTTGGGGGTTTGTTTCCCATTGATGCTCATCGCCACCATCTCCGTCTCTCTGGTTGATTCTAATCGTGAGAGCAACGATTCATCTACTTTTGAATATTTGTTATGAGCATACAATGATCTCCCGCCATGCGTTGGCTTCCGCAAATCTCCTTCTCGTCTCCCTCCTCTTCCCCCAAACCCGTGGCTTCTTCTTACTCTGAATCCTCGGATCCGGATCGCAATCTGGATCGGGATCGTTTCCACCGTCGCCTGTTTCGTTTCAACCGCGGGAGGCTCACGCGTCAGAGGAAGCTCCGCCACTTGACCGACGACGATGTTTTGTCACAACGCCGCCCTTCTGCTTCAACGTCCGTCGTCGACGTCGGGTTAAATCGGTCTCCAAGCGCTTACACGGCGGGTCCCCGCTCGCCTTCCGCCGTTCCCTTACCGTTACCTCTGCCGTTGCCAGAGGGAGACTCGAGGAATCGCAATGCGGCGAACGGTAGAGGTTTGGAGGAGAGAGATCGAGATACCGGTAGAGGTGTCGCTGATCGCACCTCCTCTGGTCCTCCTCTCACCAGGTATAGCTTTTGATTTTTTCAATTAGGGTTTGGGAATTTGAAATTAAAATGGATTTGAATCTCAGCTTGTTTATAATCGTTTCACGTGAATCAGCGTTAATGGCGTCACACATTCTCCACATCAAGACGCTAGCTGTAACAATAGTCCGAATACTAGAAGAAACGGTTATTGGGTGAGCATACCAACCATGAGTGCTCCAACGAGTCCTTACATGAGTCCTGTCCCTAGCCCTCAAAGGAAGAGCACTGGCCACGATTTGCCCTTTTTCAATCTGCCTCCTAGGAGCAATCAAGCATGGTCAGCACCTGATATGCCCTTTGACACCTCTGGACTACCTCCTCCTGCATTTTACGACTTTACCGCGTTTAGCACAGACAACTCTCCCATCAATAGCCCACGACCTCGAAGTCCGCGCAGACAGATCAGAAGTCCACAGCAGAGCAGGCCAACCTCACCGTTGCACTCGATGCTGTCCCCTGAGCATTCGGCTGCACCACGGGATAGTGGTGTTTCCTCGCCGTTGCATCCGAGGATGTCTACTGATGTTGCTAACGGACGCAGCTCCAATGTTCATCCTCTGCCTCTCCCTCCTGGAGCTGCCTCCTGTCCCTCTTCGTCAGCTGCTTCTCCTGTTTTGTACCCGCAGGCTCCTCCCAAACAGGATTCGTTCCCCATGAATTCTCAGTGGAAGAAAGGGAAGCTAATAGGTCGTGGTACATTTGGAAGTGTTTACGTCGCCAGTAACAGGTAATCTGTTTGTATTCTCACTCCTTCCTAAAGGTTAATGCTCGTTTTAATGCATCCTGAGTTGTTTTTGCATTTGCAGTGAAACTGGAGCATTATGTGCGATGAAGGAAGTTGAGTTGTTTCCTGATGACCCGAAATCTGCAGAGTGTATAAAGCAACTAGAGCAGGTAAACTCTCCAGGAGAGACTATAGGATGATCGTCTGTGTTTGGTTTGTTCTCAAACCGCCATCTCATATACGTAACTTTTTTTTTTCTGTTTCAGGAGATCAAACTTCTCAGTAACCTTCAACATCCAAACATTGTGCAGTATTATGGTAGTGAGACAGTGAGTATATCCTCTGTTTCCATGCATATAATCATCTACCTATCTAATTCAGTGTGGCTGAAGATTCATTGGCAGGTCTAATTTTTTCTTTTATTTTTTAATCTACAGGTAGACGATCGCTTCTTTATTTACCTGGAATATGTTCATCCGGGTTCAATTAACAAATATATCCGAGACCATGGCGGCGGTACCATGACAGAATCTGTTGTTCGCAATTTTACTCGCCACATCTTGTCCGGGCTGGCTTATTTGCACAGCAAAAAGACAGTACATAGGTAAAGTCTCAGTATTAGAGTAATCAATCTTGGTGGATATATGTTGAAGCTTTTACTCAATACTTATTTCCTTTAATGTTCACCAGGGATATCAAAGGTGCTAACCTCCTTGTCGATGCCTCTGGTGTTGTCAAGCTTGCTGACTTCGGCATGGCTAAACACGTGAGTTCTATATTCTGTCTACTGTTTTGCTGTTGCTAAACAAGTGGTCAAGGCTCTTCATTTGGTTTCAGTTTGATAATAATGAAGTTTCTGTTTTCTTCTTCAGCTTACCGGGCAAAGAGCTGATCTTTCATTGAAGGGAAGCCCGTACTGGATGGCACCAGAGGTAGTTTTTTTTTATAATGATTCTTAGAAAATTCACTACACTGTATAACCTTTTATATGTTCCTATACTAATATATTCTTTTGGTTACACAGCTTATGCAAGCTGTGATGCAAAAAGATAGCAACCCAGATCTCGCATTTGCTGTTGATATATGGAGTTTAGGATGTACCATCATCGAGATGTTCACTGGAAAGCCTCCATGGAGTGAGTTTGAAGGGGTAAGCATACACATATGCCTTATAGACTCACACTAAAGATTGATTTCTCCGGTTACCTAAAACTCTTTGTGTCAACTTTGCCTTATCATAGGCTGCAGCTATGTTCAAGGTCATGAGAGATAGCCCACCGGTACCTGAATCAATGTCACCGGAGGGCAAAGAATTTCTCAGATTATGTTTCCAGAGAAACCCGGCAGAGCGACCAACTGCATCTATGTTGCTAGAACACCGGTTCCTAAAGAACTCTGTGCAATCAACCTCACCACGTAACAGCGATGTCTCAAATTGCTCTCATTTACTTAACGGGATGAACATAAAGGTAAGCAAAACCTCAATCCAAGCTTTGCATCTCTGTCATGGACCTATGTATTAAATTATATAATCCTTTTCTACTTGCATTTACAGGAACCAAACACTAGGAGGGAGAAACCAAATTTCAAACTAGATCAAATTCCACGCGCTAGAAACGTGACATCCTCAGAGAGGTAATCATTCTCACCACATTCTCATTTGTGTTAGTTTTTTTCTCGTGTCAAAAAACGAAGCATATGTGAAACTTGTGTTTCTGTGTTTTTTTTTCTGTGTTGTTTGTTTTTGCGTGTGTTGGCTTTCTCCAGCTTCTTCACACGTACTTCTTTTTCTCCAGTGAAAGTTGGCAGCAGCAACAGTACCGGTCTCCTGATCTAACAGGGACAGTGCCCCGTCTGTCCCCTCGATCCACTCTCGAGGCTATTCCAAGCCCGTCACCATCCCAACGACCTAAGCCAAGCACTGACCGGAGAAGAATATGCATCTCTTCAGATCAAGTTTGATTTGCACCGAGGCAACAATATCATATGAAGACTTTTTTTTTCCCTTTTTCCTATATCATATGAAGATAGTACAATGCATTCTCATGCACATATGTGTGTATCTATGTACGTAGGTACATTAGAGTTTGGGGGTAGAGGGTAGAAGGGTTTGTGTATGTAACATTTAATTCCACTGTGGAATAGAGAGAAGAGGCTTTGATTCTTTCTTTTCCATCTTTTTCTTTTCTGGGGGTTTTCAGAGAAGAGTTGTGTATAAACGTCGTCTTGTGTACATTTGGTTTTGGGATCTGTATCATTTTTTAGATTTAGATCCATTCATTTAAAAGTTCAATCTATCTCTCTGATTTTGAAGTCTCACTCTTGATAGTAACTGGCTTAGGTTAGTAATATGTTTGGACAAGACATCCCAGCTCATCCTTCACATGGACACAAGAATCCGGAAAAATGAATCCTCTTCAAACTCATTAACATATCAAAACCAATCGATCCAAAGACCATCACCAGCTTTTAACAAAGTCGGTTCATAGGAGTTTCTCTGTAATCCTAAATGGTAAGAAAGTTTCATGATTATTGGGTTGGTCAAGAAGGATAACCCTTCAAATTCTTTATTACTCCCTCTGTTCGTTTTTAAATGACGTTCTACACATTTCACATAAAACAAGAAAGCTCGTACAATTCCCTTACTATCCTTGACCATTAATTAACGTAGAGAGCATGTAAGTTGAATTTGTTAACTATAATAATAATATAAAGGGTAAAAAAAGTCATTATCATTATATTTTTGCCTAGTTTTCTGGACAGCGTCATCTATATTGGAACAAAATATCTACTTCAAAACGTCACTTAAAAACGAACGGAGGGAGTATCTTTTAGATGTATTCTCAGTTCAGCACCATCAACACAGAGCTGTAAGTATCCATCATATATCTTTGTTCTCTCCTCATCTTCTTATATAGTCTTAGATCTCTCTTCTCTTTTCACATAACTACTATGTGAAATCATATGATGCTATTTAACTTGGAGTGTTGTGATAACGTTGGCTCGAGCTTACTAGGTTTTGATCTTTAGGGTTGATTAGACCGGATCTAGTATCATGAATCTTTGACTGCTATATATGTTTCTTATATATCAGACACTGCACGGAAGAAATAATAAGAAAGTTTTGTTCAAGTTCTTTGCATTTTTTTGGGACATTTACACCCAAAAAAAGAAAAGAAAAACTAAGAATCAGACACTGCACGGAAGGCATTTTCTTGTATATGGCGCTTTGGAGCTTTAATTTCTGCACTCGATATGTTCCTTGGATGATTTGTATTTTTATTATTATCTAAAACCTTTATTACACTGCCAAAACTGCGCCAACAGCAAGGTTATCCCTTATTACTGTCGTGGATACAAAGGATCAACTTAAAGACATTTTGTAACTTCTGCTTACAGTTTTCTTTTTCTTTTCCATAGAAGAGGTGACTCTTATTCAAACTGACTGATTAAATTCTTTGACAGCCGTTCATTTGGAACTTAATTTCTTCAATAAGCCAAATATGATTCTTCATTATATCCCGTGAGATTCTTTTATATTGAAGACTAAAACATCATGTCACATAAAATGTGTTCTGAAACCGAATACCATTTACAAAAATCTTAACAGGGCGGTAATGTTTTGAGTAATTTGGTTTTGATTTATTTATTGATTTCTTTTTTTTTTACTGACACCGTTTCTTTAACTTACAGAAATGTAGAATATCGTGGTTTGCAGTCGCAAGAGGCCCCTGTATCTGGATTCTGACAAGGAAACAAATGAAGTTGTTCTTTACTGGGACTCTGGGAGAATACATATGGATATTAACCACTCAGAGGGTGTTAATGGTCTCTGGGAGAATACATATGGATATTAACCACTCAGAGGTTTACGTGGCGCAGCAGACACTAGTTTTGTTAAAGAAATATTTCGGAGGCTTTAAATTCTATTTATTGGGCCTGGTCGAGGCTATGTGTAACAACAACCCTACAAATTCTTAGACGTCTTCCCCAATCATCGTGTAAGCCAGCCGTAGGTAAAATCCATATCTATTGTTTATTTTGGAATACGTTCTTGTCCGGTCTGAGAAATCATATGAGTACGTTCTTGTCCGGTCTGTGAAATGATATATGTATTTGGGGGCTGTGATAACGTTCTCTCGAACTTGATCTTTAGGTTTACTAGGTCTAGGTTTTGATCTTTAGGTTAATGAATCTTTTGAAATGCTCTGTCTTTAACCGTTTGCTTCTTTCTTTTGTTGGTCTCGGTTACAGGAACATATATGTATAATATGATGAAGTCTGGAAAAGGTCGTTTCTTCCTAACATCAATTGTAAGAAATTACTTTCCCTCGGTCACATATGCACCAAGTAGGCGTCTGCTGTGTACAACCCCCTATGATGATGATTATGATATAGATTCAACTTATGGTAGGCCTTTCCCTAGACTCGTGGAGAGAGATCTCTTCGATAGACCATTGCCTTATGAGAGAATCTTGTCACTGATTGAGATTTTGGAACATCTAACTATAAAAGAAAAACACGAGTTTAGGTTTATATTTAGTGAATTGTTAGGGCTTCCAACCCCTCCCAAAACTCCAAGAAGAGCAGATCAGAGGTTTCTTGTGAAGTTGATGGAGTGTAAAAAGCCTTATTATAATCGTGTGCTTAAAGAAGTTGCATGGGCCCAAACTACCGAAGAAAAGACATCATTGTACCAGTTTTACATGGGCGATAGTTATGAGATTGCTGAAAATGTCCCTTCCATTGTTAAACAATATATCACAAAGGAAGAAGCTGAAGACCTTGCAGCCAAGCTCAATGCTGCTGGTGGAGTCGCTGTTGTGGAGAAGGAGAAGGAGAAGGAGAAGGAGGAATGACTGAGAAATTGTCCTAATGATGTGGATGCTTGTCTTTTATTGTGTGTGTTTGGCATTTTAAGACTATTATCATCTTCTAATTATGTTTTCGCTTTTCAATTTGGTGTTGAGACTTACCTTTATATGATCTGGTGTTGTGGCTACATGTAAAACACTTTTCACTTGTGTCTATCTATATATATTATGAGTTGTGATAGTGCCTACGTATATAAAAGAGGTCCCGATGACAAGTTAACATCTGATTGAATTATGTCATTTGTTTTGTGCAACTGAATAATTTTGTTTCATCTCGAGGCTATTCCAAGCCCTTCTCCATCCCAACGAACTAACCCAAGCACTGACCGTAGAAGGATATGCATCTCTTCAAATCAAGTTTGATTTGCTTCGAGGCAACGATATCATATGAAGATTTTCTTTTCTTTTCTTTTGTTATGAAGATACTACTATGTATTCTCATGCACATATGTGTGTATTTATGTACGTAGGTACATTAGAGTTTGGGGGTAGGGGGTAGAGGGTAGAAGGGTTGTGTAGGTAAACGTTTAATTCCACTGTTGAATTGAGAGGAGAGCCTTTGACTCTTTCTTTTCCATCTTCTTCTTTTCGGGGGTTTTCAGAGAAAGAGTTGTGTATAAACGAAGTCTTCTGTACATTTGGTTTTGGGATCTGTATCATTTTTAGATTTAGATCCACTCATTTAAAAGTTAAATTTCTCTCTTTGATTTTTAAGTCTCGCTCTTGACAGTAACGGCTGGGTTTAGTAATATGTTTGGACTAGACATCCCAGCTAATCCTTCACAGGTACAAGAATCCAGAAATATGAATCCCCTTCAAACTCATGAACACATCAAAACCAATCTCGATCCAAAGACCACCACCAGCTTTTAACGTATCAACACAGAGCAGTAGAGCGTGATTTTTTGTTTCCGCTTGCAAAAATTGATGCATTTACAGGTTGCAAGCTAGCTTGCATGGACGATGTCAGATATTGTTTATGGGAAGCTGCAAAATGGGTTGCAAGAGTTCGTGATGATAATACATTCAGTGACCCAGAATGCCCAAGAGTTCGTGATAATACATTCAGTGACCCGGAATGCCCTGTCTTACTCAACTTGACTACTGATATTGTTGAAGAAAACAGGTTCTTGCAGACAAAGGAATCTGTGCTAGAGATTGAGATGAACGAATCTTGAAAACAAACCATCAGTCACAGAGAATAGCTAGACATAACCTACCAGAATCATACATGAGAATGTTCAATATTCTCAGATAAGTACAGTAAAGTGTAAAGGGAATAAATTTATCCAATGCTCATGTTTTCTTCTAAGTTTTTGAAGAGACATCTTCTTCAATAACTGTTGGGAGTGTCCCCTGTTTAGCAAAGCCTGGACTAAGAACTTTGCCACGAAGTTCCATAATCTGTAAACATCTTCAAAGTTTGTCAAGAACCCAAGTGAAGCTGTAACGACCTCAACCCTAATGAACCCCTTGTTGTTTCTTCCATCTGGTTTCCAAGAACTTGAATCTTTGCTACGATTATCGACAATCTTTATGTGTCTGAGGTAACCAATGCCTAGAGACATACCTCCTTTTCTCTCAGCTAGTTTCTGCACTATCTTAGGATGAACCATTCCACTCTTCAAATCCCTAACATTAAACACAACGGAAGATCCTCTCTCGTATTTGATCTTTGGACCATAAATTTGAACAAGATTCTTGTGCTCTCCACCGGGGTCTGATCTAGGCAGCCTTAACTGGAGCAGAGAAATCACAAGCCAGTTAATGAGGTACCTGAGTCTCGAGGTTGTCTTGTTGAGACCTAACATGTTCACATGATCTCTGTGGCGGCAAACGGATCACCGATGCTTCTCTATGATCTACAGTTTCTCTTTTTATCGCGCACTTTCTTTGATTCCAGAGGTTGAACCATTCCCATTTCCTTCAGAAATCATCTTACTGCTGCTTCTTCCTTTTCAATATCATTAACTCGCAACCCATTACGACTAGTGTCTACTTCAGCCACTTCTTGTGATACTGACAAAAAGCAGCATCAAACGAGAGAACATGCCTCCCACCGTAACTACCATTATAAGCCTTTAAAGCTGGTTTAGGGGAGATCCTTCGTTTGTGATAGATGACTCATCTTCACTGAAACAGGACTCGATATCAACTCACCCACTGGGACACTCTCAGCTTCCTCAAACACAGTGCTCATTCCATCTTTATCTGAACCAACTTCATGATCCATAGCTGAAGAACAAGCACTAGAGAATGGAGGCAGTTATCATCCCTGTTAACAGCGATATCATTATGTTCAACCCCCGCTCAAATACCATCCATGGAGTCACTTAGATAGAGAATATACTCAGGCGTTATCTTTACAATCCCAGAACACGTCTTTCCCGATTGACTCTGCAACCAGCTAATCACAGACTTCTTTATCAACAAAGACAAGCCGAAAGAGTCCATGTCCTTTGGACCTAAAGCACCAGCACTGATACGCCCAAAATAGGGAAGGATGGCTTTGGCCGGGTGTTGGATATGAACCGAGAAGGCGAAGGCACTTCCGGAACTGGAATGAAATGAATGGATCGTCAAGAGTTACGGAATGACTCTTGATATACCAACGATCTATGGCTAACCACCAAAGAACGGATGAATGTGTTGGCTAACCACCAAATAACACACACAGATGATTGGCTGACCACCAAATCAACAAGCCGGTTCACACCGATGAACTAGCTAAAGAACTCTATCTCTCACTCAGAGAATAGAAACAAATATGAAACCAAAATGAACTGATTTTATTCAAGAATGAGACTACATATTTATAGTACTTTGTAGTCAAAGAAATAAATACATTTGTGGGAAAAACAATGCATAGAAAATGAAAACATTGACTAGAATGTGATAAATGAGTCAAAGTGCGGAAATTGATGAAGTCTGGTCAATGTTGGCGAATTTGAGGAAGACTGGTCAAAGAAGACCCTTCGGCTACTGTCCAGGTTCATCCGAACCTGCTGGTTCTGTGGCTGGACAAACGAGGGCTGATCCATGCGGGCTTTTACTCCGGAAGTCCACGGGTCGATACAGTGAAAGGCACAATCGGTTTGGACGGTTAGATCGGCACGAGCTGATGGTAAAACCTCGGTTGGGTCGAGCTGGTTGACAAGATTGCCACCTTGGTTCGTGTCCATGAACAAAAAAGAACGGTGCTCGATTTTGGTTCTATCATACTCTCCCTCTTCAAAAAGATTTGTCCTCAAATCTGGAACATTAAAAGGAAAAGGAGTATAAGCACAAGAATAATAATCAATACATTGCTCACCTTGGGTTTGGTCCGACTCTTGAATGGACGAAGATCCTTCTTGATGACCACGGTTTTGCTCTCCACCTGACCCTTCCTTCGGTTCATGTTTATAGTCATCGAAAATTGGCAAAAGATCTTCCTTTTCTGGTTCGGTTTCAACTTTCTCCAAAGTCACCAACGATTTCTGTTTTTGGCACTTGTTGGCATAATGACCGACCCTATGGCATTTGAAACACCTGGTAGAAAGAGCTTTGCTTGTGGGTTTCACAGCTTTGCTTTTATCAGAAGACAACACATTAGTTTTCAAATCTGAATTTGAAAGAGAAGAAAGATTACTTTGCAGTTTTGGTGCAGGAGAAGTGTTGGTGTTTCCCTTCTTTTTCAGTTGTCGGACAGCATGAATTGCCTTATGCAACATCTTCTCCAAGCTGGCATAAGTCTGAAGCTCTTTCTGATCAAGCATATCACAGCTGCTTCTCTTGGCTTTGGTGAAGGGACGATCACCATTTCTGACCCTCTTCTCATCATCATTGGAACTGTTTCGTCTCTTCCTTTGTTTCTGCACAACATCAAACCCATTAGAAGCAAACTGTTTCTTATCAAAGTCATTTGCTCCTTTTCAAAAACAATTTTAAACGGAAAGTAGACGTCTTGTTGTGGTTTTGATTTCTTGAGAAGTCCAAACATCCTGAAAACACTTAACAACCAAGTTAGCAAATAAAATCCTCACACTCTCAAAGTGTTTAGCTCTCGATTTTTAGGTGATCACTCGGAGTTCTTTCTACTGGTTCAAAGGATGATAGGCAGTCAAAATTCAGCAATCAAAAACCCAAAACAAACTTTGTGGAAAAAGAAAAGAAATGAAGATGAAGAGACTTTTTTTGTGTGGATCCGCCTTAACTGTCCTAAGGCTGGGTTTCTCTTCAGCCAGCAGGCTTTCTCTTCCACCACTCCCCCTGGATTTCTCTTCAGAAGTGATTCAAGCCAATCTTTTTCTTTTTTTTTCTTTTTTTTTCTTTTTTTGTTTTCTTTTTTTCTGATTTTTTTTTCTTTTTTTTTTTCAAATGGCGATCACAAGGGAGTAAAGGAACAGCTCGGATCCGAAAAGAAATAAGAAATGATGAAGAGATGAGAAGGTGAAAATGAAGATAGAAAACAAACCAGCCAAAGTGGCTCTGATACCAAATAATACGCCCAAAATAGGGAAGGATGGCTTTGGCCGGGTGTTGGATATGAACCGAGAAGGCGAAGGCACTTCCGGAACTGGAATGGAATGAATGGATCGTCAAGAGTTGCGGAATGACTCTTGATATACCAACGATCTATGGCTAACCACCAAAGAACGGATGAATGTGTTGGCTAACCACCAAATAACACACACAGATGATTGGCTGACCACCAAATCAACAAGCCGGTTCACACCGATGAACTAGCTAAAGAATTCTATCTCTCACTCAGAGAATAGAAACAAATATGAAACCAAAATGAACTGATTTTATTCAAGAATGAGACTACATATTTATAGTACTTTGTAGTCAAAGAAATAAATACATTTGTGGGGAAAACAATGCATAGAAAATGAAAACATTGACTAGAATGTGATAAATGAGTCAAAGTGCGGAAATTGATGAAGTCTGGTCAATGTTGGCGAATTTGAGGAAGACTGGTCAAAGAAGACCCTTCGGCTACTGTCCAGGTTCATCCGAACCTGCTGGTTCTGTGGCTGGACAAACGAGGGCTGATCCATGCGGGCTTTTACTCCGGAAGTCCACGGGTCGATACAGTGAAAGGCACAATCGGTTTGGACGGTTAGATCGGCACGAGCTGATGGTAAAACCTCGGTTGGGTCGAGCTGGTTGACAAGATTGCCACCTTGGTTCGTGTCCATGAACAAAAAAGAACGGTGCTCGATTTTGGTTCTATCAAGCACCATGCCACTTGTTTTGCTGAACCAACGCCATCCACTGGTAAAAATACTTAGACACTGTGACCCTTGACTGAACCAGAAACACAAACAAACCGTTAGCTGTATCCTTCTTCCTCTTACTCAGAATCTCCTTAAGATCCATCGAACAAAGCCTTAAGCGTTGGCCATTTCACACAGATTCTTAATCTCCTAAGGTGTCCCTCAGAAACCAGAATATACAAGCTCTTTCAAAAAAATCTGAACACTACACTCCAACAAAGCATTGGTTCCAAACAAAAAAAAAGAAGAAAAGTAGAAGGATGAATCGTTTCTGAGATTACAAAGCCAACTCTGATTCCACTTAACCCAGAACCCACGTCCTCCACTTAATCGATCCCATCAATCCAATTCCTGAAAACTGCAGAAATAGAACTTGTTCCAATTAGGCAAATATCAGAAGTCCTAAAGCGTTAATTTTATACAAATGAAAAGTCCAACATCAGTAATCAAAACACCAAAACCTGAAAAGGAAAATCATAACATTTATAATATAAAGAGAGTCTCATAGCAAATCTCAGAAAAAAAACTCTTCTTCAGCGCATCTTCAACTTTATACTTCAATCCCTTCTGAACAGTACTTCATAATTCCATTTTTGAGCAAAATTGAATCTTTTGCCTCTTCGCAACGGCTTCGGTCTACGATTACCACTCGTCCGCCTCTAAGACCAAATCGCAAGTACTGCACCGAACACTTCTGGATCTCTACACAAAGTCCCTTAACTGAATTGACATCCACTCTATTGACCGAGTAAATCCAATATTGATGGGATGTTCAAGTACCTTCAATTATACATACAAATTTACATATCAAATTCAGAAAAGTTTACATCATCAACTTAGTTATAAAGATAAAGAAACACATACAAACCTGAGCTATTTGAACACCGGATTGGTTATCGATAAAAACGAGTCCACCGAAAATACAATAATCTGGCACATATATTTACCAAGGTCGATGCGAGCCTTCTGAATAATTGAAGAGACCAAAAACAATCAACAAAAAACATAACAAAATAATGAATTAAATGAACAAGCAAAGATAAGCGATACTCACACGTAAGTGGACTTTTGGTTGAAGATTTGGAATTTTGAACCTTTTGGTTGAAACCTACATAACAAAATAATGAATTAAATGTCCTAACTCTCAAAGTCCACTTACGTGTGAGTATCGCTTATCTTTGCTTGTTCATTTAATTCATTATTTTGTTATGTTTTTTGTTGATTGTTTTTGGTCTCTTCAATTATTCAGAAGGCTTGCATCGACCTTGGTAAATTCATCACAAATGCTCACGTTGTGAACCAAGCTACTTCATTTGTGAACAGTTCAACCAAACATAACAAAATAATGAATTAAATGTCCTAACTCTCAAAGTCCACTTACGTGTGAGTATCGCTTATCTTTACTTGTTCATTTAATTTATTATTTTGTTATGTTTTTTGTTGATTGTTTTTGGTCTCTTCAATTATTCAGAAGGCTCGCATCGACCTTGGTAAATTCATTGTGCCAGATTATTGTATTTTCGGTAGACTAGTTTTTATCGATAACCAATCCGGTGTTCAAATAGCTCAGGTTTGTATGTGTTTCTTTATTTTTATAACTAAGTTGATGATGTAAACCTTTCTGAATTTGATATGTAAATTTGTATGTATAATTGAAGGTACTTGAACATCCCATCAATATTGGATTTACTCGGTCAATGGAGTGGATGTCAATTCAGTTAAGGGACTTTATGTAGAGATCCAGAAGTGTTCGGTGCAGTACTTGCGATTTGGTCTTAGAGGCGGACGAGTGGTAATCGTAGACCGAAGCCGTTGCGAAGAAGCAAAAGATTCAATTTTGCTCAAAAATGAAATTATGAAGTACTGTTCAGAAGGGATTGAAGTATAAAATTGAAGAGGCGCTGAAGAAGAGTTTTTTTTCTGAGATTTGCTATGAGACTCTTTTTATATTATGAATGTTATGATTTCCCTTTTCAGGTTTTGGTGTTTTGATTACCGGTGTTGGACTTTTCATTTGTATAAAATTAACGTTTTAGGACTTCTGATATTTGCCTAATTGGAACAAGTGTGGAACAAGTTCTATTTCTGCAGTTTTCAGGAATTGGATTGATGGGATCGATTAAGTGGAGGACGTGGGTTCTGGGTTAAGTGGAATCAGAGTTGGCTTTGTAATCTCAGAAACGATTCATCCTCCTACTTTTCTTCTTTTTTTTTGTTTGGAACCAATGCTTTGTTGGAGTGTAATGTTCAGATTTTGTTGAAAGAGTTTGTATATTCTAGCTTCTGAGGGACACCTTAGGAGATTAAGAATCTGTGTGAAATGGCCAACGCTTAAGGCTTTGTTCGATGGATCTTAAGGAGATTCTAAGTAAGAGGGAGAGGATACAGCTAACGGTTTGTTTGTGTTTCTGGTTCAGTCAAGGGTCACAATGTCTAAGTATTCTTACCAGTGGATGGCGTTGGTTCAGCAAAACAAGTGGCATAGTGCTGGTGCTTTAGGTCCAAAGGACATAGACTCTTTCGGCTTGTCTTTGTTGATAAAGAAGTCTGTGATTAGCTGGTTGCAGAGTCAATCGGGAAAGACGTGTTCTGGGATTGTAAAGATAATCCCCGAGTATCTTGGTTCATTTGGATTGAAGTAGCTTGGTTCACAACGTGAGCATTTGTGATGATTTTTCTCCCCTAGATAATAAAACCTACAAATTACAAAGAAAGAATTAATAAAAAAAAAGAAGAAGTGAAACACTGCCATGAATTGAAGCATAAAATTACCTGAACCAACTCCATGGGTGCTAGTGGAACCAGACAACGGGTACTCCACATTTGCCCTCCGAAAAATTGAGTAGATTTGAACCACAGAAGAAAAAGAACGTGAAATTCCATCTGTATCAGAAAGATGGTTCCAATCTGGTTTTGTGGAGAGCAGTCTTCTACTAGTCATCTTAATTCCTTTTGACATTGGAACACAGACATTACTATCGCATATAAGTGAAGTACCACACTTAAAACGATTTAGCAAACAACACAAGAGAAAGAATAAGAGCAATGTCTAACAAAAGAAAGACACCACAAATCTGCAAAGTTGTCATCGCTCCAAACAACAACAGCATACAAATCACAGAAGATGCATAACAAGATGTGAAATCAGATAAAAAAGGCAAGAAATAAGAACAGAAGACAAGAGCGTACTTACCTTTCTTGAGACCAGGAACATCATCCTTCAACATCTCCCCAGCGGGAATCCGATATAGAGCCCGTAGTCTTCCCGCCGCGGATCTCAGACCACGCCACCATATCGCCATCTCTCTGTTTGGTACAGTTTCGAGTGACAAGGGTTTCAGGTGATGTAGGATGCAGAGGTTTAGTCTTGTGGGCTTTCGCAAGTATTAGTTCATTCCTATTGGGCTTTTTTAGCCTGGTTTCGCCTTGTGTATATGGAGCATTAGAAGGTTAAAAAGAATAAAAAATAGAGTATTGAAATGGTTCAGAAACAACGACCTTGTTATCTAAGTACAATTAGAAATCAACACAACTGTCTTGTTAGATCAATATATATATATATATATTTATAAACAAGTCTAGAATGAAACAAGAAAATTAAGAAAGTAATCATCATCACGTAGATCAACCAACAAGGAAAACATCTAACACTATGTATAATGGGTATTCAAAAGAACAACAGCGTGTATTGAAATGGTTCGGAAACAATCTCTTTTAGATACATGTAAAAGGAGAAATCAACACAACTCTCTTTTTAGAACTTTATAAATAAAAACATGTATTAAAAAGAACTATATATACTCAATCGACTCCTAAACAAGTCTAGGATGAAACAAAAATAATCAAGAAAGTAATCATGATCACGTAGATCAACCAACAAAGTTAAACATCTATCACTATGTATAATTGAGTATTCAAAAGAAAAATAAACGGGTATTGAAATGGTTCGGAAACATCCATCTCTTTTAGATATTGTAAAAGGAGAAATCAACACAACTCTCATTTTAGATCTTTATATATAAAAACATGTATTCAAAAACATATATTCAATCGACTCCTAAACAAGTCTAGGATGAAACACAAAAAAATTAAGAAAGTAATCATGATCGCGTAGATCAACCAACAAGAAAAACATCTATCACTATGAATACTTGAGTATTCAAAAGAATAAAAACGTGTAATGATTAGGTCTGAGAAGGAGAAGGAGAATGAGAATGAAAAGGAGAAGGAGAAGGAGAAGGAGGAATGACTGAGAAATTGTCCTAATGATGTGGATGCTTGTCTTTTATTGTGTGTGTTTGGCATAAGACTATTATCATCTTCTAATTATGTTTTCGCTTTTCAATTTGGTGTTGAGACTTACCTTTATATGATCTGGTGTTGTGGCTACATGTAAAACACTTTTCACTTGTGTCTATCTATATATATTATGAGTTGTGATAGTGCCTACGTATATAAAAGAGGTCCCGATGACAAGTTAACATCTGATTGAATTATGTCATTTGTTTTGTGCAGCTGAATAATTTTGTTTCATCTTCTGACAAGTTGGTAGAGTGTCTTGTGACATATGCACACTCACTGACTAAAATTCTTTGACAGCCGTTTCATTTGGAACTTAATTTCTTCAATAAAGCCAAATATAATTTCTTCACTATCCCTTGAGAGTCTTTTATATTGAAGGCCCTAACATCATGGCAACATAATCTGTGTTCTGGAACGAATACCATGGCACATAAATGTTTTGCGTAATTTGTTTTTTTTTTAATTTATTTATTTATTGGTTTCCCTCTATTTACTTGACACCGTTTCTTTTTTCTTCGGATTTCGAGAAATGTAGAACATTCTTTCAAAACAAATGAAGTTCTTTATTGGCAGAATACAGGTTCTCAGCTGCCTAGCACCAAAGGAAGCACTGTAAAGGTGTGTGAAGAGTCCACTAGTCTTGCATGCCTATATGTAGGTTTGAGAATATCCCATCTGCCCTTTTTTAATTTGATTATTTTTTACTTTTGGAGATTTGTTTTTTTTTTTTGCATTTTAGGCTATCCATTCAGAATATTAGACTTACGTACGGTTGAGAACCATTTTGGATGAATTCGGATTCTCTTTTCTTTTTCTGTGATGCATAAATAAACAAACAGGGGCCTATCTCAAAGTTCGTTTCTTTGCTTTGCAATTCTTAATTAATGAGGATAAGACTGGATTATTTATGTATATCTTCTCAAAACTGACAACGGTAGAAGACAATTAGGAAAAAAAAAACAAAGGAAGCAAATGCTTCTCCCATTCAAGTTCCACAAGAGTTCAGGTTCGAGACCCAAGTAGATATGGCATTTACTACACTCGTGTAGGAACGACATCAGATTATCCTATTCTAGAGAATTTAAATGTCTTTAGATTCTCTAAAGATACAGAGTCAACGATGATGTTCACTTGTAATTAACTGAAATGAAATTGGGATGGCAAGATTGGTTCAAACTGAGATGGTCATTATATCTGATGGCTTCTGCGTCTCGTTACGAGGGTCAATGATTTGGAGCTCACTCAGTGATATTGATTTTAATTGGATTTGCTACAATGCAACAGAGATTTGCGTTTTTGTCGTCACGAGGTTGCATCGTCTGTGGAATGGGAAGTATCAAGTATCAAACGCTCTGATGCACTCGCTGGACCTGTGAGTGCGCCTACGGACACGGTCTTAACTCACATGATTGTTAAGTATGATTATAATTTGTTTAAGTAACGTTAAAAGTTTCACGTTTTATTGTTAAAAAAATATTTAGACGCTTTAAATTCTATTTATTGGGCCTGGTCGAGGCTATGTGTAACAACCCTATAAATTCTTAGACGTCTTCCCTAATCATCGTCTAAGCCGTTAGGGTAAAATCCATATCTTTTATTTTGGATCATCTTCTTGTCCGGTCTGTGAAATCATATATGTATATTTGATTTGGAGGCTGTGATAACGTTCTCTCGAACTTGATCTTTAGTAGGTTTACTAGGTTTTGATCTTTAGGTTAATGAATCTTTTGAAATGCTCTCTGTCTTTAACCGTTTGCTTCTTTGTTTTGTTGGTCTCGGTTACAGGAACATATATGTATAATATGATGAAGTCTGGAAAAGGTCGTTTCTTCCTAACATCAATTGTAAGAAATTACTTTCCCTCGGAAACATATAGACGTCTGCTGTGTACATTCCCCGATCGGGGTGATTTAAGGGATTCAAATGGTAGGCCTTTCCCTAGACTCGTGGAGGTAGATCTCTTTGATAGACCATTGCCTCCTGAGAGGATGTCTCGTCGTTGATTAAGGATATGAAACGCCTAACCAAAGAAGAAAAGCACGAATATAGGTTTATATTTAGTGAAGCGTTGGGGCTTCCAACCCCTCCCAAAACTCCAAGGGGAGCAGATGAGAGGTTTCTTGTGAAGTTGATGAAGTTTGAAGAGTCTAAGTTTCATGATGTGCTTAGAGAAGTTGCATGGGCCAAAACTACAGAAGTTGATAAGACAGTATTGTACCAGTTTTACATGAGCGAGAGTTATGAGATTCTTTTTGAAGTCCCTTCCATTGTTAAAGAATATATGTCTCAAAGGAAGTAGCTCAAGACCTTGTTGCCAAGCTCAATGCTGCTGGTGGAGTCGCTGTTATCGAGGAGGTTGATGAAGAGAAGGAATGATCGAGAAATCATCTTTTTCTTCTAATTATGTATTTTTGAAAAATAATTTCGCTTTTCAATCTGTTCTTTAGTATATGATCTACCGTTGTAATAGTTTCACTGTTTCTACCTTTGAGCTGCAAACATGCTACTGGAACCACTCATAAAGCCCATTGGGCTTTGCATTATTATATAATAATATCATCTCTTTTTTTATTTTATTTCTTTATTAGAAGACCCATTGGTTTGTTGGCATGAGAGCCTGGTAACAAGTTGTGATGAGGACCCTTAACAAAAAGACTCACAAACTCGTCCTCTTCACCAAAACATGAGCTGCTGCTGCTTCTACCTTCTCTCACTTCCTTAAACCTATCCATCAAATGAAGCTCCGTCAAGTGATCTCCCCATATATCATAATACCTATACTCTTCCTCTTCTTTCACTTCACTTCTCGACTTGGCTCCAGGAGCTCTCGCATTTGGAGCCAGAGAGCTGATCATCATTGACTTGGTACCTGAAACAGGAAACGTCGCTGAGTGCGACAGCACAGGTTTTGGAGTAGGAGTAGTAGGCTTCGTTGCGGCTTGAGTAACAACAACAACAGCTGGTGGTTCTGGTGACATTGGAGATCTCGGAGTTGAGTTTCCGCTCTGACTGCTCGAAACATCTGTTGTTGTTGTTAACTCGCTGACTGCTCCTTTCTTCTTCTTCTTGTTACGCCGCCTCTTCTTGTCTTTCGCAGTCTTTACAGTGAGTTCCGATGTTTCTCCTCCTCCGCAAGAAGAAGGAGCCATTGGCTTTACACTGTTCTCGGAAACTACCTCGTTGGACACTTGCAACGTCTCTTTGCTTATGGATCTCAGCAGAGTATCCATTTCAAGAGAGATTGTGACTGTAGTAGATGGCTTCTCAGCTTTTCCAACCGCAATGTTGTTTCTCTCTTCGGTGAAGTGATCGTTGAAGCAGAATATCAGAACAAGCAACGCGACGGCTATTAGAAGCGCGATGGAGAGTTTCTTGGCTCGCAACCACCAAGAGACTGGCTTTTTGCAGAGACTCAGCATCAGAACAGGCGCTGTGGACTTCATAGGGACCGCAAAAACAGCAACTCCAGATGCACAGGTGAGTCCGGTCTGGTAGAAGAAGAGAAACTTGATCGAGTCCACTTGTTCTGAAGACAATCCTTCACACTGTTTGCCAGAGACAGAGATACTCAGCTCCCTTGTGTTCTTCTTCTTAGCAAAGAGCTCTTTGGACAAAGGTGTGGTACCTCCTCCTACGCGTGAGAATCCAGTAAAAGGCTGAAACTCTATGATGTGGACAGGCTTTAGAGACAGCCACACAACACCAGATAGATTGTTGTTACTCTTCAGAGCAGAGCTACTACTCCATGATTTGCCAGGACAAGAAGACGGACTAAAGAAGGTGACCACAGGATCAAACTGATGATCTGATCCCAAACCTGGAAGCAAAGAGAAGAGGAGGTTTGAACTGGGACAAACATTCTGAACAGCTACATTCCCACCACCATTAAAGCTCTGAAACCTTTCGGCAATGTTGGAGCCAAGAGAGTCATAGTCAGCCAAGTTATGGAGCGTGTTGACTGAGGAGAGCAAGAGACATGAGAGAAGCATAAGACAATGAAAGGCCTTTGATGAACCAAATGCTGCTCCTCTGCAAAACACACACACAAAAAGAAAGAAACATATGTAATAATCAGGGAGGGTTCACCAAACTACTTTACAACATAGCCATAAAAAAATGCAATCTTTAAAAATAGTAGCCAAAAAGAGAGAATGTCATTTGGAGAAATCAAGAAGCGTTTCTATAAACAGTAAAGAGACAAACGAAGAGATTGACTATTCTTATTGATAGCGAAACATTAAAAAAAAAATGAAGCAGAGCGCAGAAAAGAGTAGACTTTTCTATAAACCCACAACAATCAGAGCTTGTGGGAACAGAAGCAGAGATTCCAACAAACAATAAAAATCAAAACTTTGGCGAGAATCTTTGAGCTTTATGTAAGAAACAACAGTGACCAATCATCGTAAACAAAAGGTTGGCGAGGAAAGAGAAAGGGATAGTACCGAAGATGGAAGAAGAAGGAGGAAAGGAGTAGGAGTGGAGGCGTAATCGCTAGGGTTTTTCGGTCCATGTCTGAGAGAAGCATCGAATCATCTACTACACGACTTATCGTCTGAAATTTCGGAGCTTTTTTAAAAAGTTTATTTTATTTTTGTAAGAATTAATCAAAAGAAAAAAAAGGAGCGATTTTGTTGGGGGGATGATAGAGCAGACGCCACCTGAGGCGAAGGGAGGCTGAGGACCAATAGACTGGTAAAATTAAAGGAGAGGAACAAGATGACATACTCTTCCCTCCGTAATTACCTATTTGCCCTCTTCTACTGACCTAGCTGTTTAAACTCCCTCTTTGGTTTGGTCCGTTCGTAAATAGTATGGTGTCAAATTACTTTTTTTTTTTGTATTGGCATTTTCAGACATGTATTTTTGGGACACAAATCTTTACCAAACCATGTTGTCATTTAATTTATAAATCTTTGTCCAAATCTCTTTACTAACTAAGAGATTTATTAATATGTTTACGCTAATATTAAATTTATTTGGATTTTATTTGATTTTTAATATGATTTCTGTAAATTGATAAAGTAATTTTATAGAACATTTCTGGTCAGATTTTAAAATCTATTGTTTTTAGTTCGGTAAAAATAGAACATATAGATTATCTATTATAGAATAAGGGTTATTTTAATATTTATTCCCCTAATTATAATATTTATACAGCTGTTTTTAATTAAATTTTCTTTTTTCTTTCTCATGATTCTGAATCTTTTTTTTTATAATTTCATAGATTATTATTTCATCGGATCTTATAACATTTTCTTAGTTTGCAGAAATCCACTTTACACACATATCCGAGTTATTGTTATTATCTATGTACGCCAGATTTAAATCTAAAATCTACTTGTGTCTAGTTATGATGATTATTTGAAAATATCAACAACCTTTCTTTCGTCCATCAGCTAGCTAACTTAGAAGATATTTTTCTTTTGTATAAATTATAAACCTACTGAAAGCATAGTTTCAATACCAAACAAAAATGTGCGAATGTGTCACTTGTATAATTAACGAACGGTCCTCAATAGAAAAATATGGATGCTTTCAAATTTTGCTTAAGGTTATATATATATGCATTCTCTCCAGTCCATTGTTCATCTTACTCAAACATAGTTCATATATCCTTCTATCTTTTCATTAGACTATATTTCAAATCAATTTTTTGGACTACTGGTTTAGTTACTGTCATGGGTAATTTTTTCGAGTAAAACTTAATTTTCCTTAGAACGTATGTTTTTATAATTGATAAATAAATAAAAAGATGAATAAAAAAACTTAAAAACACCATGTAATGTAGATATGTGTCCATTCCCAGTTTGAGGAAGTTTGTTAATCCTAAAATGAGCTTAAGTCTACCTTACACCTACCTCGAATAGACTGTATACATCATGTAGAGTGTTAAACTTCCCTGTATGGAGTTACAAAAAAAAACTTTTTTATTGAACCTTTAAAAAAAAAACTTTCTTGTATGGTTTTTAATCCAAGAATGCCTGTTGGCCCCGGTAACAAAACAAAAAACGTATCTGCTGAATGTATATGCGGAGAATCCTTTAGGAAAAAATATATATGTTACAAAAACGTTCAAAAAAAAAATAATATATATATATGTATATATATGTGTGTGTTTTTTAAAAAAAATTGAAAAAATATATATATATATATATGTTGAGAATAATTTTTGTTTAGTAACCATCAATACTCAAAGTTAGACATCATCTGCATTGGAGTCTCGCATACCGAGCTGATTATTAGATTTTGGAAGCCCTATTTGAAATAAAATATTTTCAAATTCTTAAATAACTTTTTTAAAAATTTATAGATGATCTTTTAAACATAGTTTTAATAGTATACTATTTGTTTCCATCTAAATCGTAATAAACATAGATACTTCTTATCATTTCCATAAACTAAAGTTCTTATTCACATTTTACTATAATTATGTTTATGTTGATATACTGAAAACACACACACATGTATATATAACGAAGTCTCATTAAAAAAAATTTCACAAGCTCAACTCTGCTCGCATAAAATGATAAATTTAGAAATTATTTTGATCCAATGCAGAAATAAAAAATAATACAAATATACTATGTATTAAAGTTCGACCGCTCTACAAACGGATACGTAAATGAATAAAATAATATAAATATAACTTAAATTTTAATTAAACTATTATTTTTAAAAAGTAATGCGAATATATCTTAAATTCGTTGATTTGTCGATTTTGTTTTCACCTAATTGCTAACGTAAGACATTCATTAAATAGAAAAACTCTTCTTTATATATATACTAAAGTTTGATCACTTTACAGGTTGTAAGGAAATGAATAAAATAATATAAATATGACTGAATAAAACTATAATTTTTTAAAAATGTTATATCTTAAATTCGTTGATGTATCTATTTTGTTTTCACTTATTTGCTAACATGACACGTTTATGAAATAGAAAAACTCTTCTTTATATATAAAGACACAAGGGCATTTCTAAACTGTAAAATAATTACATTGAATTTTAAAATTTCATGGGGCTAACTGTCCCTCCTTTTGTTCCATGCAGTATCGCCACTGCCACTATACACTGACATACTAACAATTTTAAATACTTACAAATTAACTAAAAACCTTAACTACCAGTTTGCATACATAGACAATGTATAATACGTATATATAAAATTATGTTGTCAGCCGATTATGTAATAGAACTTTACATTAAACATAGTTAAACGACAGAATTGATCATATAGCAACGCGTTTAATAAAAATATTTTACAACATTTACCGTGTTTGGGTGAATAACTTTTTTGCTTTTTTCAACAAGGTTCCGTGGTAAAAGTAACATTAAGAAAACAATTTCTGAAAGAAAGGCATAAACACTTTGCTTGAGACGTGGCATGAAAATCCGTATCGGCCTTTAGGGGGCAAAATCGTAATGAAACAAGTGCGAGGCGAGTGTATTGGACTTTTCTGTGCGTACGACAAAACCGGTACGGTCCGGTACAGTTGCTAAACGGTTAGCTCATTAACAGAGTTTATAACGGGGAATCTCGATGCCTAACGGCGTTTATCGTCGTCTAAGAGATTCCTCTCGACGTGTTGCCCACATTGCCGATTCCCGGTTCTGGTCCCACGAAAAGGTCACATCTTTCTAAAGATGTATGATGATCGAACGGCTGAGAATCAAGTGGACCATGAAGGCGTTTTTAAATTAACGAAAGCCATTGACGTATTATATGATATGCATCTGACCAACAAATAAAATATTAAAATGTAATGACGTATTAATCACACATCAATAATTTATAACTTATGGAAATAATTTGTAACCAAAGATTCTCATTATTAATTAACTGCTTACACCAACCGAGCCATTAAATCATGTATTGACGGCGACCAATATTCTAGGCCCCACAGACCTATAAGTCTCGTCAGTCAGAATTCAGCCCACAATAAATATTTACGATTTAAGTTTCGTGTCTTCTTTTATAACCCTGATTTATTTCAGTTTCGTTTATGTAAGTACTAATACTCACTATCAGAGACAAAGATCTTATATTCTACGTTTGAAATAATCTTTAATAATATATAAGATAGATGAATACTCATTTTATCACCATTCAGTTTAGATTGAAAGTTCATCTAATTTAACACTCACTAGGGATGTGGAATAGTTATTATTTAAGAATTAAATCCCTACTCTTCTTCAAAAAAAATGTGTGTTAAATTTATGAAGCTGCAAAGACAAAAGAGCTGAAAATTTTGAAATATAATGACGAAACTTACACACTAAATAGTGAAGGGACCCATGACTCTGGAGTCCTTGAAGATGTATCATGAAAGTGAAAACGAGAAAGTTGAGGATGTTGAAACTAATGGGTTTTACTAAAAAGTCATATTGACCCAATTTAACGGGCCTTCAAGTCCAATAACGGCCTAATCAAAAGTCTATTATGTGTGGTGCATTTAGTAACGGCCTAACAAAAGTGTATTTTTAGTATTATTTTCTGGGTTACAAGATAGTAAAACTTTGTCAACATTTTCCGGATGGACAACTACGAAAAATAAAATCTTGTAAGTTTTAGTAATTGCGAAATTTCAAAATCTTATAGAAAATTCAACCCAAAATATCTAGTTTTATATACTTTAAATTGATTTTTTTGTAAAGTTTAGAACTCCACAATTTCATGCACATATATAATATATACATATACATATACTAGAACTTAAGAGCTAAAAACCTCCATTGAATGTGCTCTAAGCCTCTAACAATAAGTTTTTAGATTATAAAACCAATATAATTTTGTGTTATAAATTAAAAATACATAAAAATCAGATCAATAACAAAATGACACATATTGGAACATTTTCTCACTTTCTATTTTTGTGTTCTCATTTGAGAGCAGTCTCTCTCCTCTCTCTTTATGTTTCTTCATCTCTTATGCTTTTTACACAAATATTATTATTTTAATAGCAAGAACATTTGTGATAGATAATGGTTGTGGATGCTCTAAATGTTAAAATAGAAAATATTGGTATACTTGTTTGACAAAAAGAAAATATTGGTATACTCAAACCAAACAAATATCAAATTGGAGTAAGTACAATTTCATTTTTGCAGTACAGAATCTAGTATCAATGTTTTGAGCAAAACTAGTTAAGAATAGAAGATAATGAAGCATATATGTTATTTTATTAAGTCATAATTTTTAGCCTGCTTTATTTTATTTTTAGTATATTAGTTTTCTAAGTTTATTGCAAAGTTTAGCCGATTTGATTTTAAATCCCTTAAAATTTTGAGCTAAATTTTCAAATCTCAGCAAAGTGGAAATCTCACTCAAAAATAATTTATCAGTTAGCTAACTTAATTGTATGTGTTGAATTTTAGGCATTTTCATAAACAAAAATTTCCATGTACAAGTAAGAATTAACGTAGAATCATATACCAAACATGAAAGGCATAGTCGCCTGCTTGATATACTTTGCAGTTTTTTTTAAAGAAACTGTTCTATTAAAATGCACGAGAATAAAAGAAGACAAGCCTAACTAAGGCTTTAGTTTGTGGGTCTTAGCCAATACATAGTTACAACACATATCAACGAAACCCAACCCACAGTAGAAAGGTCCAAGAAAAGCCCCAAATTTGAGAACCCTTGAGTAAGAAGAACGATCGATGGGTGAAGAGTCCTGAGATGCAGTAATGACAGAGATGAGGTGAAAAGGGGAGAGGTCAAGCCGATTGGATCCAATACTGCATCATCGAGGAAGTGGTGTATACATTAACATCCCTGGAGGTTTGAATTCGGCTCCTTATCGTCCTGTCTATGTCTCTAGCGATCGAGGATGGTACTTCGCAGTTTCTTCTGCATATATTGTTAATGCGATTAGAATAGTCAACTCCAAAAACAATTTTCTTATAAGATCGTAAAAGAATAATAGAGTAATAATAGGTATTCTTAATAAAATGGAATATGCTTTAATCAGCGTATGTAGTATTACTATATACAGATATCAACCAACTTGTACTTTTAGTTTTTATATTACTCACTCCTTGAGTCCTAACTCCAGAGAGCCCACCAACCTCATGATTCACTCTCTTTTCTTCTTCTTTTTGGGATCTTATATATTTACTCTGGTTTTATGTAGTCAACGGAATGTTTTCTGTCTGTATCAAATCTTGTTTTAATTAAGTTTAGGTTATTTATTTAAGGTTTCTGTCTTTAATATATAACCGGTTGATATTGAACCACAACCTGGATTAATATTATCGTGGCATGTGGAAGAAATTGAATAATTTTACAATATAGGACCTTTATATTAATATTTAATAGCCAAATGTGACTGAAATCGTAGTAAGAAAATTCAAACCTTAATTTTCCAAACTATTTTAGCAAATGTATATATCTCTCCCGACTCCCACGTTAAGTTTTTTCTTTTAATTATTAACTTGAACCTATAGAACTAAACATTAATACTATTTCTGTTGGAGACCGATTTTGCCCTAAAGTATTTCTTATTTTAACAAACATAATTATAACGTAAAAAGCCAGATGGAGAATGATATGAATAACCGCTTGATTATATGTACGAGATCGAATAGAAGACATTAACTAATAATTAAAGAAAAACAAATATTTTAAAAAGAGAAGAGAAGATAAACAAATTACACAAGGCAAGTGTGTAGATCCTTCAATTCATTATGTTTTAGTGGAATGGCCAATGCCGGGGCTATTTCCAGGAGTTGTTGGCCGGAACTGATCAACACCGTGTTCTTCATTGCTAATGCTACTTTTTTTCACCGAAATGACGGCGGTCGTGCTCAAGCCACCGGATCCGTCGTGTACCCTGAAAGTAGTTTTCCTGTTTTTGATTGGCTTTCTATGAGTTCTCAAGTGTCTTGCCTCGGTCGGTACGATCTCATGAAATACGATTGTGGTAAAAATAAGAAGAACTATGCAACAATTCAAGAACACAGCTTTCGCCATTGATGATGATGGATTTATGTTAATAAAGAATGCAAAGAAGTAATTAAACAAGAACGATAAGCCTCTCCGTTTCTTTAGGTTTCAAAGGAGGATTCAAGTGTATTTAACCTTGCACAAAAAACATATAAATAGTAGTTAAAAGATGTCTGGAGAGAGTCTTGAATCTTAAAATGTTTATGGAAGCTTAGGTTTAAGGGTGTCTATATATAGGCACCCAAATTAACATGTTGACCACATTCAGACGTATGGGTTACTTAACACATATCATATTATTTTTCTTCAAAAAATATATTTAAACTAAACTATAATGTTCATATTAATAAATTAATGTAAATAATATAATCATAGCTCATGTTACTTGAGAGGAATCTAGCTCTCAACGCCACAGATGAGCTAAAAGGTTCACTGCCACCACTTCACATTCACAGTGTGCTTGATTAGTTGTCTATATTCCCCTTTGCCTCCTTACCCTTGTTTTATATATATAGAGAAAAGTACAATGAGTGTCATAAATTTATAAAGAAATAAATATGTAGTAATGGAGAAAAAAAATACTAATGTGATACTTAACTTAAGGTTGTCAGGTTGGTGTACTTTTGCCGCGCATTTAAAAATGGCTGTAGCGTATTTTTTAGTTTCCGAATATCAAAGGTGAACTGAATTAGTTTTTATTTTCTATCAGGGAAGTAGATATATTTCATTTTTCTCTATACCTAACTTACCCATACTATAGGTCATTGTGGTCCATGAAGGAAAAAAAATGTGCAATTATATCAAAATATATAATGATGTAGGTTAAGTGAGTACCTTTTTCTAATCACTTTTCATCTTGTTTACCATATTCATGCAAAAAATGATTTGTCTTCTTAATCGAATTATATTACTCTATATCTAAAACTGTAATAGAAAATTGGTGTATTCGTTATAATCTTTGTCAAAATGTTTTTATATAATAAGTACAAAGTGTTTATATTATCAATCTTTAATTTCATGAATTTGCCTAAAAATCAACCAATAGTGAGTATTTGACATATATATCTTATATTATTTAGTGAGTTATTAATGAGTTCACTTTGTAGGACGAATCTCTTGGTTCATCGCTAACCCAATAACCAATAATAAATTAGCAAGTCACATTATATTTTTGAAGTAAAAAAGACAAAAACAAATAAAAATAGGAGTGATTATTAAAAAATATTTTTTATTATTCTTAACACCGTCAATTAAACGGTAAATACTAAACTCTAAATACTTGGATAAATCCTAAATCATAGAAAATAACTAAACTCTAAATCGTAAATCCAAAACTCAAAACTCAAAACACTAAATTCTAAATCATTAGGTAAATTTTAAACTTTAGGGTAAACCGTAAACATTTGGGTAAACCATAAATTTTGGATAAATCTTAAGTTCGGGGGAACACCGATTAGAGTTTAACCAAAAATTTAAGGTTTATGTAATTATTTAGAGTTTATCGAAAGATTTAAGATTTACTGAAGGGCTTACGGTTTAGAATTTAGAGCTTACAGTTTAACTGACGGTATTAACAATATTTAAAAACAAATATTTTATTTAGTAATTACTACTATTTTATATTTATTTTTATCATTCTTTTTATTTTCAAAACTATAATGTGATTTGACAATTTCTCATTGGTTATTGAGTTAGTGGTGAACTCAAAAATAAGTTCTACTTAGAGCATCTTCAAAAGCACTTTCTATTTTGAAGTTTCTCGAACTCTATATTTGAAATTTTAAAATGCTCTTCTCCAAAAGTAAAACTTTTAAATTAACTTCAAAATTACTTGTATTTTGCAAAATTAGTCCTTATATTTGTCACAACTAATATAAATTCATAAAATTTTATAAATAACTAACACATATATAAAAATATTACAGAAATATTAAAATATAAAAGCTTAAATTAAAACATAAAACCAGAATAATAGTGTTGTTGTAATATTTAAATTTCTATAATAATTATGTCTTCATGTACCTTTTAAAATGTTTTTATTAAGTTTGTTTTGTAATTTTATTGTTGTATAATTTTACTTTTAAAATAATATAAAGCTTTTTAATTTTTTTTAATTTAATTTTGTGTGTAAAACTTAAATTCAAAGAAATTAATCTGAGATTTATGAAATATAAAAGTTTTTAAAGATTAAAATAAGAAATGAGAAAATATTTAAGAACCATAAATAGAAATTGTAATTGTAAGGACCAAAATGCAAATAAAAGATGAAACTTCAAATTTAGAGTTTTGAAGTTTTTTTTAGAGCAAAAAAATTCTATATTTGAAGTTATAGCGTGTCTTTTGGAGATGCTTCAACTCATTTCATTGCTATTTTCACCTTTATAATAGCATTTTAGAGACGAAGTTACTCAAACCCACCTCTATTTCTTTCTCTATAATAGAGATCTCTATTTTTTCCTCAATTTATATAGGAAGAAATAGCATTTCTATACTTTTTACTCTATATTTAGAGATTGATATTTTAGAGAAATACATTGAAATATATATCACCTCTATTATAGAGTTCCTCTATTTTAGAGGTGAAAATATCAAAATACATTCGAGATGGTCTTAATCTTCGAAAGAAAAAAAAATCACAGGGGAGAAGAAGTAACTTTATAATACACGAAATAGCTATTTTTTTAAGAACATCTCCAAAAGACACTCTATAACTTCAAATATGAAATTTTTTTTTTCCAAAAGGAATTTCAAAACTTCAAATTTGAAATTTTGAGTATTGAAACTTTAAATATAGAGTGTCACTATTCAAAACTTCAAATTTGAAATTTCATATTTTCATTACATTTTGGTCCTTACATTTACATGTTATATTTATGATTCTTCAATATTTTGTTCTTTAATCTTTTTAATCTTTCAAAATTTTATAAATCATAAATATTTCAAATTTGATTTTATAGTTTTAATTTTTACAAATAAAACTAAATAAAAAATTCAAAATAAGTTTTTTCAAAACTAGATTTAGATAACAACAATATTAAAAAGAAACTTAACAAACGCACTAATTAATCATATATGAAAGTATTACGAAAACAGATTTATAGAATAATGTAGTGTTTTACTTGTAATTTAATATTTAGTTATGTATTTCATATAAAATTATATATTCTACTGTATCATTTTGTTAATTAATATTTCTATAATATTTTTATATATGTGCTATTTATTTATAAAGTTTTATGAATTTAAATTAAGTATCACAAATATAAAGGACCATAATATAAAATATTAATTTTTTGAAATTGAATTTAAAGTTTTGCTTTTGGAAAAGACTAGTCTAAAACTTCAAATATGAAATTTTGCAAATTTTAAAATAGAATGTTCTTTTGAAAATGCTCTAACAACAAACATTTCATTCATTCATAAAGGGGTTCAGAACAAGATAGATATTATGCATTAATAGCACCGCAGCCAAACACTGACCAATTAGATACGTTTCGGCTCGTTCAGTTTTAATACATAACTAGATTTCATCTCGTTCACAAACTCCCGAAATATTAGTTATCGGTACAATTCGGAAAATAAACCTAATAAATCGTATCATAGCCGTACGGTATTATAATATAACCACACTGGTATTATAATATAACCACACTTGCAAGTTAATAAACCCTACCTATGAGACCTATACTAAATGTTAAAAGGCTAAGTACATATTGACCGACAGCGAGAACATGCTTTAATTACTCCAAGACCACTGGGTGCTTATTCTATCATTTTTTTGTAAAATATTAATAACTTAGCTTCAAACTACCCTTCAAACTTCTCAAGAGCTACACGCCTACACCTTTTGCAGTAATCAAACATAGAGATGGCAATCAAGGACCTGGACCGCGGGCCTGACCCATAAAGAGTTGCTACGGGACGGGATTGGGCCTCCATTTGATAATCCCGCAAAATTGCGGGCCTCGCGGGACGGGCTCAAAACGGGACGGGTTCAAAGCAGGATGGACTCAAAGCGGGACAGGTCGAAAGCGGGATGGGTTAAACCGCGGGATTTTGAAGACCCGCAATCCTAAGTCTCCATTTCTTCTTTCACCTGAAAGAGAGAGAGAGAGAGAGAGAGAGAGAGAGAGAGAGAGAGAGAGAGAGAGAGAGAGAGAGAGAGAGAGAGAGAGAGAGAGAGAGAAGGGGATTAGACATTATAGAACTCCGTTGATGGTGGTTTCAGGGTCGATGATGCTTACGGTCTCCAAAGCGCCACTGATCTGCACCGGTGGAGCTTCTTCAAGCCATCATAAATGATAATAAAAACATTTGATTTGTATAAGCTTAATGTATTGATCTTGTAAGAGTATGCTCGATCATGTGCAAGGTGAAACTCAATTCTTATCTATGTTTGTTTGTGCATGTAGAAACAAGCAATATAATATTCGATGTCCCGCGGGACGGCCCGCGAAGGCCTACATATTTTGCGGTACGGGATTGGGCAGCTATTTTGAGGACCGCATCCCGCGCGGGACAGGCCCGCCGTGTACCGCCAGAAGTCGAACCCGCAGCGGTTCGGGACGGGACGGGACGGAAGAGCCCAATTGCCATCCCTAATCAAACATAGCCATAGAAAAGCTTTCGTTATATATAATAAAATTAAAACAGAGTGTCCTTTGCCACTATTCCATATGCCCTAAGGCCACTATTGCTTGTGACCGCTAATTATTAATTAAGGATTAAACCAAATATGGAAAATAGGGTAGTTGGCTCTTAGGTTCAAATCAGCTACAACCGTCAATTTAAAGATCTAGAGACCGCATAATCTTTGGTCAGACCCACCACCATTATTATGACAGATTATTAATTTCAAATTATTAATCTCGGACTTCATTTTTTATATATTTCCTTCAAACATTCGTTTTTAAAAAGAAAATTCACCAAGTGACACGGCTATAACACTCATAGAAACCAATGTGTGTAAAATTTGGATGTAGAGTTGTGTAGATAAATCGACAATAATCCCTAACAAGTTTAACGTTTATTTGAGCTAATATGTTAGCTGACGTTCATTCATTTTTCATAGATCATAAAGAATGTATACATATTTTATGTTTCTTTCATAGTAAATGTAAAATCTACAAATCCACAAAGTATGTTATCATTTCTCAAAAATAGCCGCCTGAAACCGTTTAAGAATTTGCCGAAGTCACATAACGTCTGTCATGTGTCAAATCACCATATTGTATGAGAGTGGAGTCATTGCTTAGCATCCAAGCGTCATCCAGGCCGGTTTTAGGATACTGAAAATATAATAATTGGTAATGATACTATTACCATTATACAAAAGGATGAATTACATTTTATGTTTGATGCATAGCATATAGTTAACCTAAAGTGGGGCTAGAGTAAAACTCAACTTCATTTAAAAGTGAAAAATGGAATAATGAAACAAAAATAAAATTATTGCACTATTTATGGAGTAATCTCATTGTTTATTCTAAAATTGAGTGGTTTAAACATTTCTTACTTCAAATTCTATTTTAAAGTTAAATATAGAGTATGATTGGAGATGCTCTTAAGAGTACATGGTCAGTACCTCCTCTAGTTTACTAGGTGAGGTATGTTCTTTTTGGTTTTTGGTCTAGGAGTTGGTTCAATCTCAACGAGAAACATCTTTTCTAGTAGGAATTGGGATTTGGTAGCCGTTTGGAGTATTTCAAAATTTTAGGTATTTCGATATAAGAATTTAAAATTTATTGGGTATTTTTATATATCGGGTTGAGTTCGGTTATTTCGGGTCGGATTTGAATATTTTAGATTTTGAAAAAACAAATTCTTCACTAATCAAATTTCTTATACTTAAAATTTTACAATTAACTTAACTGATTTTTTATAAATAAAAGATTAAAGATTAATAGGTTTGGAAACAAAGTTTTGAAAATAAAAAAACACTAATTTAATTATTGGTTTGAGAATTTTATTGCAGTTTTTGTTAATGTATGAAACAAGAAGTTTGACATGTATTTTAAGTGAATTAATAACAAATCACTTTGTTTACAACTATTTTTATATTATATGTTAGGATAGACTCGGATATCTATTCAGTTCAGATATTATACACATTCGAGTTAAGATATTATTCATTCGGGTTCAGATATTCAATCTTTCTTAACTCAATATCCGTCCAGATATTTTGTTATTTTGGTTTAAACTTCAATTTAGGTTTTTCGAATCAGATTTGAGTTTGGATTCGGATATCGGGTAAAAAGCTCAGCCCTACTTTATAGTGTGAAAACTAAAGAAGTAGCAGAAAAAAGGGTTCAACTCCTTCTTTATGTTACCCTAATGGATCCACATATAGTTTCCCGTTATCCGTACGTTTTTCAAATGTGATATACATGCTTTATAGTATACTATTTTATATCGATGTAAAGTTCGTGGTTGGTGAAAAGATACCGATGTTCGCATGTAGAAAAATACTTCGAATATCTGAGATATAGTAATTAATTAAATATGACTTATAACATTTTGTAGATTGATGTGTGCGCGAGTGATAAAATTCGTATCAGTCATGAAATATATAAGTTTTCCTAATATATTAATTCCAATTTTATTACTAACCTGTTGAATTATGAAATTACGTGTAATAAAAATCATGGCATATACGTAAAGAGTTGCAATTTTAAGCATGCATGCACCCTTTAGTTTACAAACTATATATAAGCTCCATTTTGTTTGTACATGGAAAGGGAGTCCAAGAACCAAAATTCGTGTACACAGACAATCGCAGTGTGGAAATATATCGCACTGAAGGTAGAATTCATATTAGATAAACCAAGAGGGAAATAAATAAAGTAGCATAACACAAAGCAATTCAACTAAAGTACATTCGATTACAATCACGGAAAACACAACGAGCAATACATAGAAACCCCAGGCAATACACGACGCACCCACAACATCATGCTTTGTCACAAGTAAATGTCTAAAAGATAACCCTAGCATCTTCTTTGCGACAGCAGCGTATAACTAGTGACCAATTCCGGGACTGTTCCCGGGTTTGGTAGGCCGGAACGCATCCAACGAATGATCTTCTGTCTCTACCTTGCTTGAAGTATTCAAACCGCTACCACCAACTTTCTTCGAGATACTAGAGATCCCCAAAGATTTCAGTGGTCGACCTTCGACGATGTGAGTCTCTTGGATGAGAACCAGCACTACTAATAGCAAAACCAAGGACGCCAAAGTGCATTTACCCATAACAATTATCTGAGGTAGTTATAATTTTCAGAGTGCACGAGACGAACAAAAAGCGTAAGAAGTATATATGTACGGAGACTATTCTGTAAGAGTTGAAATTATGTATCAATGGCTTCAACTTTAGATGCTATTTATGGAGAAAAAAATGACTAGCTGGACCATGCATGTGAACCTCCAACAAACAAAGCAATAAATTATTTATTTTATAATACATAATATATTTACTCCTCGAAAATAATTAGGAGTTTTGTTATATATTTCAAGCTTCTAGGAATATTCCGTGAATAGTGCTCATTTATATGCAAAGTTGGGAACATATATATAGCAAAAACCGTTTAACAAGACTGGCGGTGCCAGATAGCACTAGTGTATAGCAATAGTGTATGAATGAGTACATGCATGTCCAAGAAAGAAATATACAATTAATTATCCTTCTAGCTATAATTGTAAATCTGTGTACGAGATGTAAGCAAAATCATCCTTAGGACAGGAAGATACATGTCTCATTTTTACCAAAAAAAATAACAGATACATGTCTCACTACATGGTTCAGGATTTTCCAATCACATCACGGCAGATAAGTATATTTGAATTGCTTTTGAATGTGATCTCTAATTAATCTCTTATCTATGTTAATATTATCAATGATATGTTTTTTTTTTTGTCATCTGCTTGTCTGCAACTCTCTAAACATCCCCATATACATTCCATTAAAAATTGAGATGACCAGGTATTTTTGTAGTTTATCACATATTACTTTTTGTGTGAACTTGTATTTTATACTCATAATTTTTTTGAAGGAAATTGTACTTGTATATGACGACTGGTGAATAATTGCACGAATAATAAAAAGCATATTCCTCAGACTCCATACTAGTTCGAACCAAATTGATGTGAATGTGGTCATCGTTAAAAAGTGTTAAGAAGATGGGTGCACGTTTACACTATCATGATTCAAGAAGGAGCTAATACCTTTAACTTATTTTTTTTTATGAACAACAAGTCCTTTTAACTATATAAATGTTTTTTGTTTCTTACCGAACTTTTTGAGATTCTCACGAGATCTCGTGATTCTGAGTTTTACAACTGGTACTAAATTAGTGTTTATAATTTACTGCACATGCATAAGAAATGTTTTTGGATCTTCCTGTTCGGGTGCTTTGCGGCTATATAATATGCATGTTGCTGTGTATATATTCATTTTTTTGGTAAATTTAACTATTATATACTTATATGGTAAAACTTCATGAGTGTGACATAGTGTGTTCATAGTGTGTTAATTATAGTTTAATTTCTGTACATTGAAAGCAGTAACCGGTTAGTATGTGCCTCAAGTACTATATGCAATTTGCTAATACTTGAGTATGCTGAGTAAAACATCACAGTGATCCAAAGGTTTAGCTACTATTAGAATGTTACATTGTAATATTTCCTATTTGAAAATGCAAGAACCAGATTCGGGGGTTTTAGACTTTAGGTTTTTTACCAATCATGAAATTTAATAATATAACTATAAATTATTTATAAAAAACATACTGGCAGATAGAGAAGGTCTACCTAATATAACAAATATCTAGTGTTTTATCTTTAGATATTCCTTTTGAGTTATACTTTTATGTTTTAATAAAACTACGACCAATTTAAAAAATTTATAGGATACCACAGACTTACATGTTCTATAAATATTTCAATAAATTGTAGTATTTATAATAAATAAAACAAAACAGTTATATTTTGGGAATGCCTCAAAATACATATAGGTTTACTAGATTCACAAAAGCCATTTAATAATATATTTTTTCCTTAAAATTAAGTTCCACATGTTTGATCTAGAACCTATATACTCAAGGAAAGATTGTGAATATGGATTCTATTAAAACTTTGAATGTGGTATGGTAACATGAAGCACCAGTGTCTAGTGATAAAATAGTACCTTGCACCAGTGGTATTTGCCCACCCTAACAAATGTATTATTTTTACCATTCAACAAAATAATTACCTTGAATATTTCCAATAATAAATATGAAAATGTTGAATGTAAATTATATTATTCAACAAAGTTCATCACTGCAACTGCAATAAAGAAGAACCGCAAGTTATTTACTTATTTATTACAATTGCTTTTTATTATATTTATATTATACAGCTTCAACTTCAGCTAATGGAGAATGAAGGCAAAAGTAATATTCCTTAAGAGGGGTGTATTCAATTTAACATTTGATGTGATTTGATTTTTAATGGAGTTTTAGATGATTTTAATAAGTTGCAGAGATTTAAGTGATTTTTGTTAAACTACTCTAGAAGATCACCTAAAACTATGGGATTTGAGTTTTAATTTTTTTAACTAAGAAACTCCACCCAAACACCCTAAAATCACCTCAAAACTTTAAGGGGGGGTTATTGGTAGAAGAATTTAAGAAGAGTTATTAAATTTTGAGATTCTATTGTTATTGGTTTATGAATTTTTAAAATCTGAATAGAATCCATTGTTATTGGGGTGATGATTTTTAAATTCCACTCAAAATCTTTGGTTATTGAAAAAGTTTAGTTTTTATTGATTTTAACATTCTATTGAAATCTATTGTTATTGGGATGTAAATTTTCTTTGTTTTTACTCATAAGACTCAACTTTGAGAATATCAACTATACCCATAAGATTTTTGAAATCTATGCAATAAAATACACTCACATACAAAAACACACAAAATAGAATAATGAAATAATACAAAGCAATTTTAACATAATACAAATCACAACTTAATATATATATTATAAAAATGTAATAAAAGTTAAAAACTTTTTAAAATATTTTTCGAATTTCAAAAAAAATAAAGAAATTGAAAAATGAAAAAAAAATTATATAAAAATTTCAAATTTAAAAACATATATTTCGAAACTATACCTTTACAGTTTCAACAAATAATAATTATTATGTTGTTTTAACATTTTTGAATATATAATTAAATCTATAAATATTAAAAATCTGAAAATAAAAAATTTGAAAATAGTTTGAAAATTATTTTCAAATTGCAAAAAGATTTTTTAAATGAAAAAAAAATCTAAACTTTTATAATAATTTCGAATTTAAAACATATAATTCAATTTTTTTAAAAATTATTAATTTTATTATTTCTTTATTACTCTTTGTATATATATATATATATATATATATATATATATATATAAGCCAAGTACATCTCTTTAATGAAAACTCTTTTGGTAAGCCAAATTGATGAAAATCTATATCAATCTAAGGAAGTTATGATCAAATTTTATAAGTCAATGTATATACAATTTTCACAATCCACATAATTTTAAAAATCTATCAATTCTTAAAATTCACAAACTCTATGCAAATTTATCTCCCAATAACCCCCCCTAAAACTCCTCAACTTAAAATAGTTTCAGTAACAGTGGATTTCAGAGTACTTTACGAAATGTCAAATTCAATAACAGTGGATTTTAAATGAGTTTTTAAAATTCAAGTTTGAATAACAGTAGATTTATCATTTTAATACAAATCACCTAAAACTCTCGGTTGAATACACCCCCTAAGTGTCAAAAGATCTATGTTTAAGAAAAAAATTGCTTCAAAAATATATACGTTTAACCTTTTTAATGCATTACTTAATGCTAAATTGAAACTTCAAAATAAATAAATATGTGTTATTGAAATTATATTGGTTAAAGGTTATGAGAAATAATTAATTACAAGAAATATTGCATTAAAATTAAAATTGTTTTTTAATATGTGTTAAAATTCTAAAATTATATATTTTTAAAAAGAGAATAATAAAAATATTGTATTCTATTTGTATCTTAAAAATGTTATTTTAACAATTTTTATACAAAATATTATTTTAAAATTTCTATGTAGACTATATTTATTTTTAATTTATTATTAATTATAAAGTGCATTGATCTTATTAATGCACTATATCAGTTGTAGGAGTGGTGGATTTAAAAATTGTTTTGATCCGGGGAATACATATAATTTATGAACAATATCGACATGGGTATTTGATAAAAAAATTTAAAATACACTGAAGTTTTAAAATGTTGTAAACCAGATGGTTTAAGGACTGCTCATAAATAGATGGTCGAGGTTATATTTAACCGAGATTATATTTAACCAATCATATGTTAATGGATTGGGCATTTAATTTATTTCTAAGACATAACCGACTTCTCTTAATGTTTAAGAGAGTCCCATATTGCTTATGAGACTTGTAATAGACGGCATAAGCTCCATATATAAGGAATTTCTTGTCTTTGATATTAAATAACACAATCACTCCTTTCACAAACAAAGCCTATACGGCTTTTTCTCTCTCTCTAGTTCGATTTGTTCCAAGCAAGAACATTAAGATTAGAACATAAAATGGATTTTCTGATAGAAAAAAGCGTCCAAGTAATTTTGTTTTGCAAATTTACCCTCCAAATGAAATAAATGCAAGTCAAACCTATTAACTCCGGTCAACCTGCAATATAGCCCTTCCATATAGTAGTATGTGTATGATGTGTATATTTTGACGGGCCACCCTTTTGTCCATGTACCTCCGCTGCTGAGTTGTAGTAAGGGCATTTCCAATTCTATTTCATTTTTTTAAAAAATGAAATGAAATGAATTATCAAGTAAGAAATACTCGATATCTACTCTATATTTCATTTTATAATGGAGTTTACTCCATAAACAAAATAATTATTTTTTTGTATGTTCATTATTTTATTATAGAATGAGATATAGAATTGTGTTTTAGCAATTTTATTTCATTTTCTCTTTTGCTCTGTGTTAGAAGAAAAAATAGAATTTTGCATTAGAAATGTTCCGACTAAAAGAACTCAATAAAGTCATTTTCACTTGCCCTAATTTGGAAATATTTAAACCTTTCTTTTTGTACACTAATTGCCATCCATTTAATTTGTAATTGTTCTTTAAAAGTCCCAGTTTTATATGAGATCTTTTACACACACACATACACACACATATATATATATATATATAATCTAAAAGAACTCCATGCTTTGCAGTTTTACCTTTTAATTTTCACATGGTGGCAAGTAGTAAGAAGCTCACTACGAAGTATCTCCTATATAACATGCAATTTCATGCAAGAAATAAAGTTCAAAATGAATTATAAAACACAAATGGTATTTAACTTTATTAATGAGCTAATAACTCGCAATCAAACTTACGAATGACATATCTTAAACAACGTACACTAAATAGAAATTACACTTAACACAATAATTTAGGATAAAAATAGTAATTTAGTAAATGCAACTAAACAGTACCCTAAACTATATAAAATAACTTTAAGCCTTAGGCTCATTGTTTTTGACAGCATGCCCAACGTCGGAACTATGTCCTGGTGTCGCTGTAGGTTTGAAGTCATCTTTAAGACCTTCAACAGTATCATTATTCTCCCTCATCTTATGACCAATGCCCGGACTATTACCTGGTGAAGTAGGCCCGAAATCATCAGTGTAACCGGCCGTGAATTGATGATCACGATCTTTACCGTCTGTTTGCAACTGTCTTGCCTCATAGTATTGTATTTTATCAAATACAATCGATATGATGAGAATGATAAGAATGATATAAGCTGAGAGTTTCATGTTATTTTTTATGTGTGGGATTAGTTTCTAGGTTTATGAGAGAAGACGGTTGAGATCACACGACTTTTTTTTTGACAAAAGAGATCACCCGACTTTGGCTTATGTTCATAAGTTACTTGAAAAGAGCGATCGTTTTATAAGTGTAATCTGAGTGGAAGTGGAACAATGAGCCCAGTGATTTAATTTGGACAGTTCAAGTATCAATTTTCCGTAGTATAGTGTAAATAATAAAACAAAGGTGTAATAGGAGTAATAAACATATGCTTTTAGTAGACAAACTATGGACGGCAAATAGCCAAGCTTCAACAAAATAAAAAGAGATTTTAAGGGGGCCTTTTGTATCTTTTAAGGTACATGTATCTCCCTCTCAGCGATACCAACACGGCTTAACATCTTTTCTTTATATACCGAGTATTTATATCAATATGGATTATCGTTTTTTTGAGAAAGAATAACTTTGTCGAACTAAAACTATACAAAGATCTTTATCTCTTGATGATCTGGTATATATAGAAAGTTTGGAATAACAAATTCTTTAGGGAAAAAGACATGAACCCATTAGAACTAGTTCGTTATGTATAGAGTAAGTGTCAAGTCTAGTTCAATGCAAACAAAATGGTACCACCAATTTCACAAAAGCATAGTATTAGGATAACCCAAATCTTAAACTTGAATAATATTTTTATGGTAGATGGATCTCGGATATTTACAGCTCCGTTCAGTGGATGTGAATGAGTTTGGAGAAAGTTCAACTTATAGAGACAAAAAATTATAGACAATGAGAGATTGCTTTAGTTCAGAAGTGGAAACAATACGATGGACAATAGAGAGTATGGTTCAGCTTCGACATGTCAGAGCTTTGACACTAATTACAAAGATTCGATTGTGATGGTTAAAGAACTTCATGCTTCGCCAAGCTTTGTAACAAAATTGAAGAAGATAAAAATTATACCGATCTCTCATATTCCACAAGTAAAAAAATAAATTTTTGACTTTTTAACTAAGATTACAAAATCTTTCCATAGAAAACTTTTTTTATTGGTTGTTTTATTCTGACAGATTATTCAGACGGACTACTTCCATTTTGACAATAGAATAACCTGTTCGTCTAGAAAAAAGGTATATATAATATAAAAACGTCGGTTTGAATCATCACATATATAAATCAACTTTGAATTTATAAGTTTAGTTTGTTGCTATTATTTATAGTAAACAAATCATAGATAATTTAATATGACACAATCTAAGCGTGCAGATGTCCTGAATCTCTCATAGTGTTCATTGTTGAATATACCAACTCATACTTGCACCTTTTGTTAATTTTGTAGTGGAAATTAAACATAGCTGGTGATCAACATTGCTGGTGATAATAAAGATACTAACTATGTGTTCATATCCTAAAACACTCCATTTTCCTAAGTTGTAAACTGAGAAAAAACTGTAAGCATGAAGGGGAAACCATTTTATCTGGTCCAATCACGACTAACCAAGGTTTTTATTCATTTGATTATATAAGAAGTATTGTCGATATTATAAACGGTTATCTTTGGCCCTGAAATGAAATTGTTTACATTAGTTTATAAAATGCCAAAGGGTAACTAAGTTTCCACAAAAGCCGCCCTTCCCTCACCATAGAAAGACACTGATGCTTGAATGGCCCTCTCCCATCTGGCCATCTCCGTATAGATAATATATACAAAAAAATTGTATAACTTTAGACTTTAAAAAATATGGTACAAATCTTGAAAGGAATCCTGTTTTATTTATAGATATATACAATCTGCAAAAAGGTATATAGCATGGTTGTTGGGAATTGGAATGCCTATCTTTCTTAAGGCTTCGAATGGTAAACGATATTACGCTCCGCACTATAATTAACAGTAACAAAAATCCTTACATATACATTATATCTATATGTTTTTATAACTGTCAGAACCACCGCGTAGTTAAACTGTTTGTTCTGCACCGCTCAATCTACAGTTACCGTTGGAAGCTTAAATTTTTAGTTTGGTTATTTTTTTTCAAGAGACTTCACTAGTTTTATCTTTATTTTTTTTAGAAGAACATAGTCTGAGAAATTATTTTAAGATACGTTTTCAATAAATATTTTGTTATATATACTGAAATTTTACATTTGTCGAGATTCCCTGGGTATATGATCACATTCTTGACTCCTAAAGTATAATATAAAATTAGGACATTCCACTCACAAATACAAGATCTTCTCCACTACCAAAAGGGTTGGCTACCATCAGGTCATATTTATAAAGTGTTCGTACAAAAAAATAATCGTAATCATTACATGTACCAATATGTTTTCGTATTTTCTAATTTGCCTTCTAGAACCGTTATGTGGTATAACTTTATTTCTCTGAACCTAGTAATTAATCTCTTACTTGTTATTGTTGTTTTCTAACAAAGCTCAAGAACGAGTTGTTTTCTTTTCTTGAGAACGAGTTGTTTCTTCCAGATGAATAGGTTAAAACAAATAAAAGTTAGATTAAAATTGGTAAAAGGAATAACAAGCCGTCGAGTTTCTTATTCTCTTTTTAGTTTAATCTTTTTACAGCCTGTTGTACTTTCAAAAAGAAACAAAAATATTTAATACGAAAGTCTTTAAAATTTTATATTTTATGGTTTTAGATGTTTATTACATATGAAAATCAGTGTTTTCAATGGAAATTCGAACTTGAGAATAATAAGTCAATTATTTTATCTCTTAAAATGCCAATTCTTTATATATGTAAATATATATAAATATAAATAATCTAATCTATCAAACCAAACAGACTACTCATTCGGTAACATCTAATATTAACATAATTTTCAGTATTTAAAATTTGTTTCATATTTTATAGATATCTAATTTTTAATTAGTATTACTTCGATAAAATATAGACATCCAAAAAATTGGATATCCGAAAAATTTACACATAATTTTGAATATTTAAAATTATTTCGTTTCTTTTATTCAATACAAATGAATATAGAACAATCATACAAGTTTATTTTCAAAAATATCTTTTACATGATATAAAAAAATAAAGATTAGTGAAAATATATGCTTTATAAATTTTAAAATTAGTTAAATATTTTAATAAAACAAAGAAATAGAAGAATTATAGTTTTAGTAAAGATTTTATATTCTTTTCTTAGTTTAATACTTTTATAAGTAATTTTAGAAATAAAATTTAATAAAATTATATGAAATTAATTTAATAAAAAAAAGAAATAAAATTTAATAAAATTATATGAAATTAATAATTATATAAAATTATACATGTAAACTTCTATATTTAATTATACATACACCTGTTCATATAAAATTAAGAGTAAATCGGATATCCGACTCTAAAATTTTTAATATTTGTGATTTTTTCGTTTTTAACAGATACTAATTTAAATAATTGTTTTACTTTAAAAATTTACGAATATCCTAATTTTTGAATCAAACAAAATAAATAATGAATAGAATCAAAACTAATTGATAAAATATCCAATCCTAATTAACACAATCAGATGCAAAATGTCTGAATCGAGGTTTTATTGCAAAATTTTGAAGTACTTCATCGGTATAACCAATATCACTGATTAAGTTCATTATAAAGAATATTTTGTATTTTGACATATTTTGACCAAAAAAATGAATATTTTGTATAAATTCTCAAAAAATAAAAAGAATGTTTTTGTAGGATTCAAATGTATCCAAACGTTGCCATGCGATTTTTTTTAATGTCCATCCATTTTTATGAAGGCCCTTTAAAAAAAAATGTCCATCCATTTTTAAGTTGTATTTGAACTTTTATTGTGTCCGACAACGCCGCCATGTTTGTAAAAAATGGTGACTATTAAAAAATAGAATGAGGCAAAGTTTCAAAAAATAAAAAATAAAGCACAACATGTTGCTATGAAACATTTAAGTACTGAAAGACGAGAAAAGTTAGTTCGTCAACGAGAGAGGAGAATCAAGTCAAAGGCACCACTGCCATCAACTTAGCCACCAACTCATCCCTACCACTAAGTCTTTCTTTATCGTTTGTCATTATATATAACTTTTTCTTTTCTTGTAAATAATCATTATAATTTTTTAAAACCTAAGTGTCTTTATTACCAAATAAGACTAGACCGAATTCCAGATTAGTACCATGTAACATCAAGAATGTTGACTTAGATATATATATACTATATATTAATCATTCTATGAGATTAATGTTTTGGGAAGTTATACTATAAATTAAAATTTAAGTTTTAATCTGTGTTTTGTTTTTTGAAATGGATGTTTTTATTATGATTTATATGAATATAAAATAAACATCATTACATTATTGTATATATTTTTTTGTTCTATTACAATAATTACTCCAACATGTCAATATTGATGAACAATTTTATTGAAAAAGATTTTATGATGAAGCTTTCTTCAAAACACTTGGATCGACATATAGTTATGTATATATACGAGATCTTCGATAAACATGTTCTTTCTGCAGTAGATGATTATAGTGCCTACCATATTCGAAAATCTCTGATAAGTTTTGAATTATATAATCTGCAAAAAAATGTATAATTTGGAATTTGAATTCCAGACAAGGATTAAAACTTTTAAATTATAACCAACATGTCAAGATGTTTTCATATATATAGTGTTTATTTCACAGAAAGATATATATAGTGTGGTATGTTTGATTGACTTCTACACCGACTCACTCATAATAAACCAGATATGATCGAGTCTTAACATTTTTCCGGAATGACTTCTTGGTTTAAGTTTATACTAGATTTTGATCCGCGCTTTGAAAGCGCGGGTTTATTTTCTTTTATTTTTTTAAATTGACAAATATTTAGTAAATGTCATATTTTCATATATTTGTTTTTTTTATAAAATACTTAAGCTTTTTATCTTTCTTTATCGTGTTTCATTTTAAATGAGTATAGATCTGAGTACAATATCCGGACCTGAAGAACCAACCCAAAACCGACCTAAAAATCACGGTCCCGAACCCGATCAGACCCGGGATAAATATCTGAATGAGTTCTAAATTGCTATATCCAAAGAACCGGTCCCGAACCCGATCTAAAATTTTATAATACCCGAATGGGGTTTAATTTCAAAACCCGAAAAACCTGATACCAGAAAGAACCGATCCGTACCCGAAAGGGTACCCGAATGTCCAGGTCTAATGAGTATTTATGTTTAGAAAATTAAACTTTATTTTAATTGAATTAAATTGGTATAACTCTAATAAATTCATTTTATTATGTGGTTAATTTTTTAATAAAAAATTATATACTTTTAGTAAAGATTTTTACTTTTCAATGAAAAAATTCAATTTTTTTTATGAATGCTTAAATTATATTAAAAAACATAATAACTAAGTGATTAATTTTTTTCACTACACAAAATATTAAGAATGGTTGAAAAGAAATTATTAGAACTTGGAGAAAAAAATAAAAATTGGATCTGATTTCTTAATCGGCCCAAATGATCCAAGAGAGATCTGATGTGGACAGTGGGCTGGATCCAAAAAAATGACCCAATATGGATATGTTATTAATATTACTTGATTGTCCTTAATGAAATATGTAATGTTAGTAAAGAAGACGGTATTTTTAGTAAAAAATCCAATAGGATCCTGCTTTAATAGTATAGATGGGCAGTCAATAAAAGAAATATAGTGTTTGTTGGACAATGATATTTGATATTTGTAAAGCCTTTCTTGTCTATATTTGTTAAGCTTTTATAAGAATAAATAACTACATGAGTGTTTAGTTGAATAAGATAATTTAATATATTTTTTCCACAAAAGAAGATAATTTAATATAATATCGAATATTATGTAGTAGCTTGAGACGATAACTCCTAATTAAAATTAATTCTCCTGAACTTTGTTGATGTTAATAATTGTCTTCTATATATTACAAAACTAGATGTTTTGCCGCACTTGCGGGTTTAATAAGTTTACAAAAATTTGCAAATAGATATATTATCAATTCAAAATTACTATAATAAATTATTTTTATGCTTTTGAAATATTTAATTAAATATTAAACTTTATATATATGATAAAAATTTATTTTAATAAAATGTATTTATTGCAATAAACTTGAAAACATTCATATATACATAAAACTATATACGTTGATTTATATTTATTTTTAAAAAAATATGATGTAAAATACTTTTCGATAACATAATATAGAATCTTTTAGATAATGATGATTATTAAATTAATGAAATTCATTTTTTAGTTTATAGGTAATTATATTTTAACAGATTCAATCTAATTATTTATTAAGTGTAATAAAGACATTAAATGCTCTAACTTTTAAGGTGAGAATGAAAAAAAAATATTTTACAAATAATAATATAAATATTTTTGAATTCTTTATGAATTTTTTCAGAAATTATCACAATGACTGATTTTGATTATGTCAAGAAAATTGTTTAAAAAAATATATGATTCATTTTTATCTTATGTCTTATAATATATATATTAAACTAGAATTCAATATTACTAAACCAAATATAATATATAATATATATAATATTTTAATGTTATTAAAATAAATATAATATAAGTTTATTTATGATATTATCGTTAGAATTTTTTATTTACTCTCACAATAGTGATAATGATAAATTATCAGATAAATGAATAAATTATTTATTTAAATTAATAATTGAAAATAAAATATGACTTATACTAAAATTATGGAGAACATGACGAATCATCAAAATATTGAAACAACTAACTGAAATTACTGAAAACATTAACAAATAAACAAAAAAAAAACCTAAAACTAAGCAAATTTACTTTATAAATATTTATGCTAAAATATGGAGAACATGATAAATCATCAAAATATTAAAATTACCAATTGAAATTATTGATTAATAAACAAAAATCCTAAAACTATGGAGAAACTGACACATAAGCAAATTCAATTCATAGATAATAGTATAGATACTAATAGATACAATATAGTAACAAAAATATTACAATCTGCGAGTTTTATGTCTAGATAATTACCATGCATTTAAAAGCAGTTTTATCAACAAAAGGAGTTCGTGAGAAAAAAATCAACAAAAGGGGTAAAATTTGCATAAATTAATGGACAAACTACGCAGAAGAAAATAACTATATCATGATTTTTCTTAATCACTGTCAGTTATATATTGAACTTTTGACCAAAAATAAAGAAACATGTATACAGTTTGAATTTTGAAAGGCAAATGAAAAAGTAAGTTTGGAATAAAATTGGTCGTTAGTTGTAATTTATGGTAAACACTTGATAGTCGGAATATCCCATACTTTCGAGTTTCGTGCCATATAAAAAGAACGTGTGCAAGCACAAGCAGTGCAGCCCATTTAACGTCATGTTGAAAAGTGAAAAGGTTGATACTTTTTCCCTTCTTTGCCTGGTTCCTACACGCAGGGAAGTCATTTCAAGGGCCTACCACACTTTCCGACCACAGACTTTTTGGTTTCGTTTCAATTTATTAATCACATTATGTATTTAAAACAACAATTTGCTGTACTCCTTAATCACTCGTAATTAAACTAAACAGTGGTTTGTATGATTTATAAAGGACTCAAAAAGTAAATAACATTGAAAGCAAATCAAAAAGGTTCGTAGCTCAAAAAGTAATCACTCTCTTTGTAATCAATAATCTTTTCGTTTCAATGTAATTATCGTCTTAGGTTTGTTCACACATATTAAAAATTATTTACTTTTATACTTTTTAAATAAAAATATTATTACCATAATTATATTTTGATCAATAAAAGTAAATTAATTTACAAAATTAATAAAATTTGTATTTTTTTTTTTTGCTAAAATAAAATTTGTATTGAATCATAAAATAATATTTATTTTAAACAAAAAAAAATTTCCACAGCGACACCTAAACTGAAAAAAAAAAAAAAATTGAACACCAGCATACCAAAGAGATGTCTTTATCTTTTATATGTGTCCCATGTAAACACGGGCTTACATATACTCTCAGTTCACCACCGCACGAATGTCGTAACTCTTTTCCTTTTCATGTATGGCCTTTTTGCATGTGAGCACATGCATGATTATTCTTTGACATTTTCAGAACGAGTTATTATGTATTTTATAATTACATGTATAATTAATTAGGGTGATAAAAATATATCTCATTCTTATTTATCAAAATATTTTCTTTCGGTTTTTAACGCATATACAAATACATATACTAACTATTATTTTATTGAATAATAAAATAAAACTTCAAAAAGAAAACTCTACACCCGCAGCTCTACTATTTCAATCTTAAACTCTCTACAATTTCTATTTGGAATTAAAGAAATAAGATCAGACTATATCACAGTTTTGAATATAAATATGGCCAAAATAATCATATTAACTGAACAACCAATCGAAGGTTCCATATAAATTATGATTAATATTTAAACACAAACATGTCGTTTTATATATTTTTTATTCATTTCTATAAAATTACTTTTGTTTTTGAATATTACTTAACAATGTGTTTATTTTAGAGTTCCCGATTGATTGCTTATACGTATGAAGTATCATGTATACGCAACCTTGACTGGATCGGAAAGAAAACATAAATCATTTTATTCATAAAGCCATATTTAAAGAAATTTCTAATGACCAACGTAACATAACATAAGTGAAACTGCATGAGAATGATTAAAAGACAACAAATCAGACGTTAACAACACAAACTGAGACACATGAATATGTGGAATTGCATAAATATGATTAGTTGTTGGGTAAACTATGGCCAATGCCAGGGCTATGACCGGGTGATGTAGGCCTAAAATCTTCTGCCCCCTTACCTCCCGGTGGTGGCGGCGAAGGCGACGGTGGTGATGGCGAGAGCTGCACCGTCTCTTGATCAACCATCAGTCCGTTGTGCATTACCATCATTTTCTTGTTATCTTCATGATCGACATTCATATTTTTTAGGGTTCGTCCTTGGACGCAACTAAACCCTAAAAAGAACACCATCATTAGAAAAAAACAGGGGAACAATGTTTTCTTTTGACCCATAGACGATTCCATTGGAGAAAAAATGGGAAAGAAAACAGAAAAAAAAAGAAGAGAAACTAAATATCGTTGTTAAGGACTCTCAGAATGTTTGAGATTGGTGGTGTGAAGTAACACTTCCATCTATGGGGGCATTTATACAGAGTCTATAACGTACTTATTATTGCAAATAAACTAATTAATATAAGTCGATTTAGTTATTAAAATGACCAAAAAAAAGTAGGTCGCATGCTAGTACTTACATTATTTAAAAATAAAACGATTGGTGTAAAGAAAACATGCAATTAATGGAATCAAAATTTAGATTATATGTAAACATTTTCAATATAATAGTACAACATCTTTGTAGCTTCCGTCGCTGCTTCGTGACTACCAAAGTAAAATGACGTGATACGAGTCCAACTGAGCTGTCTCAAAGAAAAAAAGAGTCCAACTGGGCTTTTGTTAAGGCCCATCTAATATGTGTTCTTGTTTCTCTTGCAACTACTTTTATTGTTTAAAAACTAGTATTTGTTTCTCTTCTTTCACAAGTGTATCTGCGTAAAGTAATGTACATACACCAAATGCAGAAAGAATAAACAAATAAATCTCATTCAAATATAAAAGAACTTTCGCTCTGTTCGGTTTAGTCTGATTTTGGTTTAGCCAAAGAGTTGCTGAATCACAGCCTCAGCGTTTCCATTGTATTGCGATAGTAGTTGTATTGCATCGGACCTCGACAACGCCAGAAATTCCTGAAACCATCTCTCTCGTGAGTGTCACTAATTTAATAAGCAAAAAAAAACTTGAAAATTTGGTCCACAAAGTCAATAAGGATCTTGAAGAAACGTACCATTACTTTAAGTATTGCACTTTCTTCCCACAAGGCCTCTCTTGACGAAGTCTGAGTCGTCATCATCAAGCTGCTGCTACCACCGTCTTCTGAGGTCATGGTGCTCGAAGACGTTGTCGTGAGTTGAGATGACAAGTTTGTGTTGTGCTCTTTGTTTGACCTTGATTTGAAAGCACCGATCAAATCAGTGTTCACTTCTTTCAAAGAATCTATCTTCAGGAGGTTACTGAACCGGTCTTTACACATCTGAAGCTTGAACCACTCAGTATGCGAGTGAAGCGTCGCTCTTATTATTTTCATAAGCTGCGGTTCTTCGATCCCGAGCCTATTACCCACGGAAACCTTAAGAAAAATGGCAGAAACAAACCAACCATTCGTTTGTTAAGCTAAGCTTTCATCAGAGAAAAAAATCAGAAGAAGACTAATAAACATTGTTGTTACCTGTAGCGTATTAGCCAGATCATTCAAAGGTAAATCTTTCCCAGTTGTGTTTCCGTCGGGTTGGAGTAAAACTAACAAAGTTTCCTTCAATGTCTTCAGCAAAGACTGGTCATTGGCTGCTAAGGGACCTAAGTGAGAACACGCGACCTTTAGGGCTCCATTGTGATCACCAGCACTCACCAGCTTTAGAAATTCAACCTGCTCATATATAATATATATGCATCATTTTTATCTTCCACTACTCTTAAGGGAATATACAGAGAGCTTTCTGTCATTGTTTCACCCTTACCTGCTTGAGATGGAAATGTAAAACCGGATTCTGTGTGAAAAAGTCTGGATCCATGGTGCTGATTTCATAGACAGCTTCTGCTACCATGCCCCTGCTAACCAATTCCTTCAGCGCCAAGGCTATCTCATACTTGTTCTCTACGCCTGTCTCAGACTTCGAAAATGAAGGATCAGGAAGACGATCCGTTTCATCAATTCTCCCTCGCCATCTTTTGCGTTTATTGCTCTCACAGTTCATATGGGATCTAATTCTAACCAGAGCTCTTGTATTTTCACTTTTGTTTGACCAGCTACTATTGCTGCAATCTTCAGAAACGTTGATTAGTTCACTGCCAACTTCACCTCCTTCTTTGCTAGACATTTCGGCGTCATTTACGAGTGTGCCATCAAGCATGTTGTAGTCCTCAACATCTGAATGTTGACTTGTGTTGAGATCTATTTCAGCAGAACAATCTCTTGATAACCTATGCGCCACCTCAGATTGGTTGCGTTTGACAGGACCCGTGATCATTTGCATCTCTGATCACAGTTTAAAACGATCACAATTTATAAAAGCCAAGCAAGAAAAGGAGGTATAAGATTATGATCACAGTTTGAATGTGCCTAGAAGTTGATCACCAACCTGATTCCACAATACCCCTGTATATGCAGTACTCCTTAATAAGTTCATCAAGAACAGAAACATCTAATTGCATCCTGCACAGTTCATTCTGCAATAAGTAGAAGAAATAATTAGGCATACAATCCAGTTATAAAAAAAAAGTTACACAACAATATAAACCAGTAAGTAATATTTAAGAAGGTATACAACTTAAGCACGGAGTAAAGTGTCCACAAGAGAACCCATTTAAAACAGCGTAGAGATAGTTAGGAGTGATAATAAAGCAGAAAAAGCTATTAAGAAATGCCAAACAAGGCAGGAAAGGAAGATTTGAGACCTGGAAAGCCTGGAAGAGGTCACCTTTAGCAAATTTCATGCTATCAACGGCACCTTGTCTAGTGAGCTCAACCGCATGAGCAAGAGCTTGTATGTCCACCTGAAATTTTGACAGTTAAAAAAATCAGTACAATGCGTGTTGCACGATGAACAAGAAGCTAGCTGCCAAGTTACCTCATCAAACGGTGGTGCTTCGTACATGCTTTCCAGAGGAGTAGGTGGGGAATCACGTTCCTCCAGGAGCAACCTATGAGTAAGATCGGAAACTGCGGAGGAAATCCCTTGGTGAAAGCAAAATCCTCTATGTATGCTGGTAAAAGGTAAGAGATAAGGCTGAATCAGAGCTAGTTAAAAAAAAAAGAACAGAAGGGATAAAAACAGTGAATAAAACCAAACCTGATGAGATATCTTAGGGTCAGTGAAAAAAGAGGATCATATGCTTGTAAAGAAGCCCTCAAGACAGATGACATAAGTCCAGCCATTTCATACCTTCTTTTCTCTGCCCACTGTAGAACAGAAAGCGCATGATGTTATATAGCAGGAGACAATTCAAAAGTGATATTAAAAGAAAAAGTAACAGACCTCGTTTGCAACTGGAGAGGTTTGATCATCTTTATCATAAATGAGAGCAAGAAGGAGATGCTTGAATTCCTCGTACGCTTCCTTAAAAAAAAATAGATAGACAAATATATGCAGAAGGTCAGAACATGATAGAACAGTCAAAAATAGTGGCCTACTGATAACTTGAATAGAAAGAAATAGGGGAAATACAGTAGGATAGGTAAACACAAACAGAGAGAGAATCTAACTAAAAGCATAGTATATGTTACATCAACAAAAAAAAAGAGAGAAAAATGGAATATTGAGAGAGAGAGTACCGGATAGGCATCAAGAGCAGAGGGAGCAACACAAGTCCTCAAGCAGTGAATGGCAGCAACACGGTCTTCTTCTCTTCCTTTCCTCAGCAGCTCAATAAATTTCTGAACACGTGGTTAAACGAGGTTAAAGGACAACAACACCTTTTATCTATCCATCTTATCCCTAAGATTAGAGAGAAGAGTTAAACCTGTTTCTGAAGGCGAAAGAGAATCCTATGATCATCGAGGACGAAAGGAGCGTGAGAGCGAAGCGTATCGATGGCGTTCTGAATTTCACCTGACTCAATCGAGTTCCGGATCCGGCGAATGATCAACCTAGCGTGATACGACGATGAGGAGATACAAGGAGAGGAAGAAGGAGACGGAGACGAATTCGAGCAGGCGTCTTCTTCCACCACCAGGTTCTCGGAGGTAACGAAATCGACGATCAGAGCATCGAGCGCTTCCCAATTCACACGTGTACAATCCATCCTCACCTTCTTCTTTTTTTTTCAATCTTCTCTCGAGATTATGTCTTCTTCTAACCTAAATATTTATCCTCTCTCGGCCGGCGATCTCAGAGTTGCTCCGCCTGGGCCATCGGTGGGTGAAAATGTTTTGGTTTTAGAAGAGAGACTACGAAACGACAAGTGAAGAAGCCGCCATGCCCTTCGTCGTCGTGATCCAACCCACAAAATATATGCCACGTGTCCTTTTTAGAGATTGCCATTTTATGTAGCCTCGCTATTTACTTGGGCTTACTTAAAGCCCAATTGATTTTCAGATCGAACTTCCTTCATGACTTTTTCTTGAGGATTTATTTATTTGTAAATCTCCATTACAGGCCCAATGAGACTAGAGGCCGCTCTAACTTTAGGAACTTATTAGTGGTGTTTCTTAATTTTTTTTTTTTTTTTTTTGTGTTTCTTAAAAATACATATGCCGTTTTGAAACTTTGATGCATTAAGCAAAGCAGATAATGCAGTCAACGAGAGAGAAGTTGAAGTTGAAGTGCAATAACTAATACTACCTGATCGACAGATAATAGATCCGTAAAGACTATGATGACAAAAGACATATGCGTTACTTCAATTTTTAAGACTCCAAATTTAATTTTCTGAACTACTCCCTCTCTCTCTCTCTCTCTCTCTCTCTCTCTCTCTCTCTCTCTCTCTCTCTCTCTCTCTCTCTCTCTCTCTCTCTCTCTCTCTCTTTCTTTTGTACATCCAACAAAGTTTACTTCCATTCCAAAGACAGATCTAAGCCTCACAAGATGTCAAGATCAATGAAACATGAGTAGTTGTTGATGAAATAAAACCATCTCAGTCAAATAACACACATGATGCCTGATTTCTTTTAGGTTTTTTAAATAACTTTCTAGATCTAAGATTAACATAAATGTAACATATTAAAAATCTGGAAGCAACCATGTTCCTAGCTAAACTGAAAGCTTTTCTGTTTTTTTAATAAGCTCTACATACTCTTCTTCAAGTCCCTGCAACTTGAGCCTTCTCTTCCGCCCATTGCTTCCTGACAATCCAAAAAAAAGTAAATTATCAAAAAAAAATAAGACAACCCATTTTTTCCGTGGAAAAAATGAATTACATTTGACATTTACCCGAAAATAGCAATTTAAATAACTTTCGTCAATGCACAGAAGAAAAAATGGATATATTAGATTTTGACAAAATCCTGATGAGAGATGTAGAACCTGAGATTGTTTGTTGTTGATCATATGAACAAGTCGTTCTTCACTGTTCTTAGACCCAACATGGGCCCTCTTAAGGCCAAGAAGCCCTTTCCACCTTCCCTTAGATGAAGAAGAAGATGAGATGACCGGTGGCTTGGGAGAAAAGATGTTGGTAGCACCACGAGGACTTTCTTCTTCGTCTTCCTCAACGAGAAGCTCTTCTCTCAATGTCCTCTGGACTTGATTAGTCTCCTTGAAAGGCAGCAGCTTTCCTTTAGAGAAAAGTTCATCAGCTGGCATCATTGTGTAGTTGGAGACAGAAAACTCAAAATTCTCAGAAGCTGAAGAAGAACCCTCTGGTTTGGAGAGAGGGCTTGATCTCGCCGTCTTTGACGTCTCAGTCCTTATCTCAACGAAATCATTAGAGAAAGAGATTCTAGGACTCGCACCACCACCACCACCACCACCACCATTAGAGTTGTACATTTCTAAGCATGCCATTAGAGTGAGAACTCCTTTGTGTCCAACTATAAAGATTCTTTTGGAGGGAGAGAGAAAGGGAGTTAATTCTGGTAGGGACAGTCAATTGCACACAGAAGCCTTGTGCAGTAGTATTTATATAGTACTCATATACTCATTTAGTTCTTATGCACAAAGGATCAATGATGAAGCCATAATAACCAAAATAGTAGTATAGTATTTATTCTTTTATTCATAAAAAAAAAGATTACAGCTGTTACTGTTAGGAAGGTGAATGTTCACTGGATGTGTGTATACACATAAATATTTATTTATTTTTATTAGAAAATTCTATGTTCAAGGACAAGTATTTAAATTTATCATCAAACCTAATATGTTCAGTACATGAAAAGTAATAACTAGGGCTAGTAATGTCTTGTACACGTGTCACCTAGCGTATTGGCTATTGGAATTTAGACAAAAATAGGCCCAAGAATTTCTGCTGAAAACACGCTCCGACACAGTTGCTAAACTAAAAAAGAAACACATAGAACTGTTTTCTTCTATTTATAAATTTTTTGATCCTATAAACAATTATTCAAATATAATGTTTCTTTCTTTCTTTTTTGCCTCTCAGCTATACGTGAATTTATAGTATCTGTATTTTACAAGTCCAAATGTATTTATAATTTCTATTGGGTGTGTGAAAAATACATAATTTTTGTAATCTATGTGTTTCAAACACAGTTCAGTTATCGGTCGATTCTGGTAATATATTTATGATACTGTGGTATGAAATTGTTAGTGGTGTTTTGTTTTTCTTGTCAAGCATATTGAATGGTGTCAAATTGATTTTGACGTTATGTAAACACTTATGTGCATGCACCTTTATTTTTATTAATTTTAGCCTTTATATATTATCTGGATAATATGAAGTGATATGCATTGCCAAAATGCTGGTCGTGTACATGTGATATGATGTTTTGTCATAACGTAATAACTGTGCTTCTCCTAATTATCGTATATGTTGGTATTTACAACACGTCGATTTGATGTTCATTTAGGGGAAACTAGCTACTTTAAGGTGTGTTTTATTTTTTACATTTTCCCTAGCTTGCGGTTTTCCTTGTTTTGCTTTGGAAAAGCCAAAATACACACGTACGCGTAAATAAGTAGTATCAAAAATTAATTAAGTGTTATCGTTTAATTAACAAGTCATATGACAAGAAGTTTCTGTCGATGGTGATTTATTCGAAGGCGATATTGGATGATTCCAGGAGGCTTCTTTAAGATAACTACTAGCTAGCTACTACTAGTATTTTGTTATTATTATAGTGAGTATTATTATTTTACTAGTATAATGTTTCTGTTTTCGAAAAGAAAGGAACCTATTTAATGAGGATTATGTGAAAGTTTATTTATCCGTATTATTATCCGAGAATAAGTGATTTTACTTATTTATCATCTTCTTTACAACTTTAAATTGAATCATTAGTTTTCAAAAATCTATACTATTATTTGCGAAGTGATTTTTTGCAACTGAACGGTTAATGTCATTGTTACCCTTAATGATTTTATATATAATTTATTATATAATTAAAACGAAATTTACATTAATAATATTATATTTAAATGTTATATTAGATTATAAATTAATATTTTCAAAAGTAGAAAGATAACTCTTATATATGTATTTTGTTGTTATCTGAAAGTGATATTTTAAAAAAAATTAAAGCTAAAAATGAATTCTAAGTTAATAATATTATATTTATATGTTATATTACATTATAATTTAATATTGTCAAAAATAAAAGATAATTCTTACATATATTAAGTTGTTATCTGAAAATAATATTTTTTAATTTTTTAATTTTAAGTTAATAATATTATATTTATATGTTATATTAGATTATAAATTAATATTTTCAAAAAGATAATTTTATATATATTTTTTAAAATTCCAACATAATAATAAAATAATAAATGTATATGTTTTTATGAATTTTTTATCATACATAAAAATATGATGTTTAATTTAATTTTTGAGAACATAAATAATAACTTATAATAATAAGTTATCATAAAATTGTCTTATCCTAGTTATTATAATAAACAAACTGCAACGTGCAGTCAAAGGACACCGGTTGTCAATCACATGGCTAGAAGAGCGATTTTCTCAGGTGATTAGTGGCAAGTGGGTTTATGCCACGTTTCACTTTGCTGAAACCCACTGCTCTCGTTCGCATGACTGGTCAAAGATAGTTCTCTGTTTAATTTTTTTGTCAACTAGTTCTCTGTCTTTTTTTCCAAAATAATTGATTTGACATTTTCCAAAATAATCCAATATAAGAGCTCTCTCTTTATTGTTTGTATATGACCTGGTCTCACCTTTAGATTCTAATCATTATACGAGAAGAAGAAGAAAAAGAAACAAAACAACCTAACTAGAGCAGAAAATATTATTACCTACTTAATTTAGTTTTGTGTTTTGAATTGTCTTAGAATATATACAGAATAAACACCATAATACTTTTTTTTTTACATGCATAATACCTAGTGTGTGTTGCTGATCTCAATGCCATCTCATCGCCGAGGTTAAATACACTTCTAAATGATAGATATAAATACCTTGGTGCCTCCCTTGGTACCTACCTTGGTACCATGTCACCCCAACGAATCTACCACCTCATATGGGCTATTGCCTATTGGACACAAACACAAGCCTCACTTTCCTTCATTACAATCTTCAATGCGCCTTGAAAGAAACGTTATATTCCACAGTAAAACGTTATTTTCTGACTTTGCATATAAATATTCAAAAGATAATCTAAACATTATTAATATATTTTGTCCAAAAAAAAAACATTATTAATATATAACAATATAACATATATAAATATATTGTTGTTAAATAAAAATACTCATCTATGTATATGCCAAAGATATTATGATTTTACTGGTCTTGAGGATGCCAAACTTTTATCTAATGTTAAATATATAACCATAGAACTGTCAATATATCTAAGTTTTTTTTTTTTTTTGAATGAATGTTAAATTTTTATTCATCAAAAAAGCCTTTGTACATCAAAAATGTGTCCTTATACCTTAACCCTTCCTATAAACGATTTTTTAGACTTTGAAACTAACCCCCCAAAATTTGCAATTTACAAACGAGTGGAAAACCAAATTTGTAAAGTATCTTGCATCCCTTTTACTCCCTTTGATTTCAGTAAACTCAACTTATTCCTCACTCCCTTGTCAGCTAACTTCTTTATAACCATCATTGGAGGTAACCGTTCCCCATGTTTCACTCTGTTTCTAACACGCCATAGAGCATACACAGCTTCCTGGAAAGCATATCGAAGACAGAAGCTCTTCCTTTTGTCTAAACTTCCAATCATGATGAAGCGCATAATATTTGACCAGGAGTACGTGAACGAATTGCCCATGATACCTTTAGCAAGACACTTCCATATCTGCTGAGAGTAAAGACAATCAAAGAACAGATGGTCTCTGTTTTCCTGACCTCTCTTACACAACACACATGTAGTGTCAACACCTTGACTCCTATGCATACATATGTGTGTGTGTTCATAATGTGTTGAAAACCCTATGCATCGACAGAATATCCACCATTCTTTTTGAAGAAGTTTAGGGCTGTATATGATTAATTCATGATAATGTATTTTAAGCTTATATAATGCTGTAATGTAATTACTGATTCATGCATCGAAAGATGTCAATTCACAGGGTACTACGAAGCGTACGTGCGTGGTTACGTTGTCTTATTTTAATTTTACAAAGCAACGACTAATCAAATATACTTTGTTATCGTCGTAGTTTTCTTTTATATACACTCTAGTTAATTTATAAACGACCTATTACCTGTTGAAATCAGATAAACGTTTGCTGTGTATAAATGAATGTAAACAAGAATAACTCTCTTATTGCCTTAAGGAAAACTTACTCAAACCTCAGGTGTTTACAATCTTATATCATCATCATCACAACTCGATGGATGCATATATATATCAAGCCACTACGTGAAAGCCCTAGTCAAATAAGATAAGTACAACTTTAATATATTGTTTGTAGATAACTCCTAAAACAACTCTTCCATCCTTATCTCATTTCTCCGATAGACTAGGATCTTTCTTGGCTTGTCTCAGTCTTGATCTACTAACTTCAAGCTTGACTCAACAATCCCCCCTTTAAGCTTGAAGTTAACTTGTGCTACCTCTTGAACACCAATGTACTTCCTCATCTCTGTAAACTTGATCTTGCCGAGAGCCTTCGTCAAGATATCGGCCTTCTGTTTGCTGCCAGCCACATGCTCAACGTCCACAAGGCCCTTCTCCACACACTCGCGTATGAAATGGTAACGTCTATGGATGTGCTTGCTACGTCCGTGGAAGACTGGGTTCTTTGTGAGCGATATAGCAGACTTGTTGTCCACTCGAACCGTTATCCTCTCACACGCTTCACCAGTGATCTCACTTAGTAACTCCTGAAGCCATATTGCCTGCTTTGCTGCCTCTGTAGCAGCCATAAACTCAGCCTCGCAGGATGACAAGGCTACAATCTCCTGCTTCTGAGAGCACCAAGTGACCGGACTTTCTCCGAGGTAGAAGATGTGTCCAGTTACGCTCCGTCCATCATCAGCATCAACATTTAGCGAGCTATCACTATACCCTACCAAGACCGATCTCTTGTCTTCTCGCCAGTAAGTAAGTCCATAGGAAGCAGTGCCCTTTAGATACCTCAGAATGTGCTTCAAAGCAGAGTCGTGTGACTCTTTTGGGTCCAGCATATACCTACTCAGAACTCCTATACTGTACGCCATATCAGGCCGTGTGTGAATCAAGTAGCGCAAGCAACCAATAGTTCTTCTGTATCTCTTCTCATCAGTGGATTTCTCTTCAGGAGCTCTCGTTAGCTTCAAGCTCATCTCCATAGGAATACTAGCATGATTACACTCATCCATTCCTGTCTCAGACAGGATCTTAGATGCATATCTTTCTTGTTTCAATGTAATCCCACTATCATGTTGCATTACTTCGATTCCCAAGTAATATGTCAGCTTTCCCAAGTCGCTCATTTCGAACTTTGCCTCCATCTCCCTCTTAAACTCAACAATCATCGACAAATCTGAGCCTGTAACTAACAAATCGTCCACATAAACTGCCACAATGAGTAGCTGCTCCTTCCTCTGTCGTTGGTATAATGAAGGTTCCTTAGAGCATCGTACAAACTTCAAGTCTCTCAAGATCTCGTTCAACTTATCGTTCCAGGCTCTAGGAGCCTGTTTTAGGCCATACAAGGCTTTGGAGAGCTTGTATACCTTGTTCTCACTTCCCTTGACTACGAAGCCATCAGGCTGTGAAACGTACACCTCCTCCTTTAAGTCGCCATGAAGAAATGCAGTTTTCACATCAAGGTGATGAACCTCCCAACCATTTGAAGCTGCCAAAGCGATGATGAGACGAACAGTTTCAATCCTTGCAACGGGGGCAAACACTTCATCATAATCAATCCCGTGTCTCTGCACATACCCCTTTGCAACTAGTCTCGCTTTGTACTTGTTTATACTTCCATCGGGGTTCCGCTTAACCTTAAAAACCCATTTGAGTCCAATAGGTTTAGCTCCTGCAGGTAGCTCGACCAGGTTCCAAGTCTGGTTCTTCTCAATGGATGCTATCTCATCTTTGCAGGCGTCTAACCATACCTTCATCTCCTTAGCCTCAGCAAAGTCCCACGGCTCCTCATTAAGTGACATCAAGAGCCACTCACACTCTGTTTCGGCCAGCAAGACGTAATCCGACAGGTACTCCGGTGTTGTTTTGACTCTTGTAGAACGTCTTAACTGTGGCTGAATCTCTTCGTCATCAGAGACCTCCACAAACTCATTAGACACTCTGTTACTGCTCTGCTCTGCTTTCGGCTCTGTTCTCTGCTCTGATTCTGCAGCTTCTTTCTCTTCCTCTGTTTCTACTGCAGAATCAACCTCTTTTAAACCTCTGTTTCCGAAAGCCTCAAAACTGATACTGAGAGGACCGTTATTAGCTTCTGCCTCTGCTTTGTTCCATCTCCACGCCTCATCCTCCATAAAGATCACATCACGGCTCACTGTGATCTTTCTACTAGATGGATCAAACAGTCGATAGGCTTTGGTTCCGGGCTCAGTTCCAAGATGAACTAGAGCTCGAGACCTATCGTCTAACTTCTTCCTGTGAGGGGACTCAACTCTAGCATATCCTATGCATCCAAATACGCGTAAGTGTGACAGGTTTGGTTTGTTCCCCTTGAAAGCTTCGTATGGAGTCATATCTGAGAGAGTTCTTGTGGCGGTCCTGTTGATCAGATACGTCACATGTCGTATAGCCTCGCCCCACATGTAGTTTGGAACCCTCATATGCTTCAAGACACTCCTAGCCATCTCCAATACCGTTCTGTTTCGTCTCTCTACTACCCCATTTTGTTGGGGAGAATAAGGTGCGGTGAGATGTCTCTGGATCCCATTCTTCTCACAAAATGCGTTGAACTCTGAGGAAGTAAACTCTCCTCCCCTGTCTGTTCGAAGAGTCTTGATGGAGACCCCAGTTTCTTGCTCTATCGATGCCTTGAACCTCTTAAACCTCTCAAAAGCTTCACTCTTCTCCCTCAAGAGCATTGACCACATGTAGCGTGTGTGGTCATCTATAATCACGAAAATGTATCTGTTCCTCCCAAGTGTTGGTGGACTGATAGGACCACAAAGGTCTCCGTGCAGTAGTTCAAGTTTCTGAGATGCTCGGAAGGAAGTTGCTTTGGGAAAAGGTGATCTTGATTGCTTTCCTAGCAAGCATGAAACGCAGGTTTTCTTCTCAACTGTGAACTTAGGCATTCCTGAGACCAGATCCTTGTCTACCATCAACTTTATATTATCGAAGTTGATGTGACCTAACCTCGCATGCCACTTGTTAGAGACATTGCTTGTTATTGCTAGCAGACACTTCACACTCTCAACCTCAAGTACTACTTTGTATAGTCGATTTCTCCCTCTGTTTGTTCTCACAAGTAGCCTTCCGTATCGATCATATACATTCAGAACATCCTCCTTCATCCTGATCTCACATCCTGCTTCAGTCGCCTGCCCCAAGCTTATAATGTTGCTTTTCAAAGCCGGAATGAAATACACATTTGACATCCTCTTCTTTACCCCATTCTTAAACACGAAGTTGATAGAACCCTTTCCTTTGATGTCAGTGCGTGAGTCATCACCAAACTTAACCTTTCCTGTGATTGTTTCATCCAGTGTAGTGAAATAGGAGCGATTTCCAGTCATGTGGTTACTGGCTCCATTGTCCAGATACCACACGTTACTCTGATCTAGGCTTGCCTCAAATGCATTGATCATCACTCTCTCTTCATTTAGAAAGACCACTTCGTTCAGCATCAGTTCCTCAGCTTCGTGTGTTTTGTCATCTTCTTTAGCCTCTTGTGTCTCTTGAATTAGCTTAAGAAGACGGTCAGGACAATCACTAGCGTAGTGTCCCAACTTATCACACCGGTAACAGGTAATTCCTGTTGCGTCTCTCGGAGAAGCAGAGCGCCCGCGTCCTCTTCCTCTGTTTTGAAACCTTCCACCACGTCCACGGCCTCTGTTGGTTCCATTGAAGCTTCTGTCTTGTTGATGATCAGTGTTAGAGTATAATAATTTACTCTGTTCATCAACTGTTTCTTCTTCTTCCCCTACACGCTCTTCGTAGGCTTTCAACCGACCAATGATGTCTTCAAAACTGGTCTTTTTGAGATCCAAAACTTGCTCCAATGCAGCTACGATGTGTATGTATTTTCTGTGGGGAAGACTCTTAAGAAATTTCTTGACAAGCTTCGACTCCTCTATTTCTTCTCCGAGTGCAGCAGACTTTGAGGATATCTCTGAGATCCTGCCAGTGAACTCATCAATATTCTCATTGTCTTTCATCTTAAGACGATCAAACTCCGCCATGAGTGTTTGCAAGCGAGCCTCCTTGACTCGATCAGCACCCATGTGTCGTGTCTTAATAGCATCCCACACTTTCTTTGCCGTGTCCAATTCTCCTACTTGCAGGACAAGCGACTCCGGTATGGATTGTACCAGTAGCGCCATGGCCATATTGTTTCTCTCATCGTCCTTCTCTTCTGTCTCAATGATGTCCCAAACCTTGTGTACTTTCAGTAGGATCTTCATCTTAATTGCCCATACAGTATAGTTTGTGGAACTTAGTATAGGGCATTTAATAGAAGATGATCCCGTCTCCTTTGGTTTCGTTACAGCAACCGTTAAATCCGTCATCGTCTCAACCTGTTGCTCTGATACCACAGTGTTGAAATCAGATAAACGTTTGCTGTGTATAAATGAATGTAAACAAGAATAACTCTCTTATTGCCTTAAGGAAAACTTACTCAAACCTCAGGTGTTTACAATCTTATATCATCATCATCACAACTCGATGGATGCATATATATATCAAGCCACTACGTGAAAGCCCTAGTCAAATAAGATAAGTACAACTTTAATATATTGTTTGTAGATAACTCCTAAAACAACTCTTCCATCCTTATCTCATTTCTCCGATAGACTAGGATCTTTCTTGGCTTGTCTCAGTCTTGATCTACTAACTTCAAGCTTGACTCAACATTACCTCTATAGAAATTAGGTTGTACTTAAAACCTCGATAAGTAATACTATAAAATTCGAAGTCTTCGAGATGGTCGGCTTCGGTTCGGCTGACAAATGCAAACCATGAGCTGTCTGAGTATTAATTGGAGTATGTGCTCGCGTATCTTGCACTGATCAAATACGATTTCTTCCCTAATTAAAAAATTACTACTACACTAATAAAGAAGTTCTTAGGTTCGCGTCTATGAGACCTTTAGTAAAGTTATTGTAAACTCTCAAAGCCCAATTAGGAGAAAATTTGTAGAATTGTTAAAAAAATGTTAAGAAGTTGAAACAGATATTGATTCGAAGAAACATATCAATATATCAAGAGCCCGGGAATGACCTTCGTGACGATTAAAAGGGCTTTTGTGATTTTCGTTTGTCTGACGGTCTATTGAGCGATTTGCATTGAACTCTAGCTCACCTGAAATCCCGTACCAAAAAATCCGATACGTACCCCGGTCCAAGATGTAAAAAATACCTGAACTAATTTTGTAATATGCTGTAAAACATATCCGAATCCGAAATATTATTATCTGATCTCGAACAAATAATCTAAAAAACTAAAAAAATCTAAAAAAATTCGAAGAAACCGATCTAAATATCCAAAATAATATACAATATAGATATTTAAAAATAAATATATATTCAAATACTCAATTTCATATTTAGTTTGATATGATATATAACCATAAGTATTTGAAGTTTTAATAAATACCTTAAATATTTAATTCTATATAAATAAGTATCTTTTTATGTTTTGTTTTTATATTTCGATTTTACTATAGGTATTTCTGAACCGATTTAACATAACCCGAATCCAAATGGTATGTATTATTTTATGGATTCTAGGATGTGATAAAAGAATGACTCGAAACCAATATGTTATATCCGATCCCGATCCATATTTATAAATTTTTTAGTATGAAACTTAAGACGAGTTATAAATTCATTAGATACTTTTTTATGAATGTCAACTAAGTATCGTAAGTAAATTGTTCCCGATTGTTCGATTATTTGATCCAAGCGAATGACAAAGCCCATTTAACGGAACACTGGCAATAAAATCAAAATCTAAAATACCTGAATTGAACCTGAACGCCCATGCTTAAATAAAGCATAAAAGGAGACTTGTCATATGCGGAGAATGCAAGATTTTGTTTGAGTATTAGTATTTCGTCTTCAGAGAATGTTGTGTGAAGTCATTCAAAAGGCTCAAAACAAAATTGGGAATGTTATTCTTAATGTAGCATTGAATAGTTTCGTGCTCATCAATTTGCAGGTTCATAGAAGATCATTGTGTTGTTTACTTATCATTGCTCTTATATATGTACATTAATCCTTTTCTAATCAAAATAGTTACACTGAAAAAAACAGAAAACAATAGTTGGACAAGAGTATGCATTAATAAGCAGAGGGCATAAGTAAATATTTAATTAAATTTATCTAAAATTGTATAGATATTGTTGGGTATATTACATTTTGAGATATATTTTCACTTTGTAATTTGTAATCATATAATAGGAAAAAGCGGTAATGCTAAGAATATTTTTTTATAATCCGGGGTATCCGAGGAACCAAGACCTAACCAATTAGTTCTCTGAGGAGTCTGATCATCGGTGTCAGTCAGATCCGGTTACTCGCAAGATGAATTAGATATATCGCCTATTCACATGGATGAGTAAACCTGAATTGGTACGGATTTGAACACACTTGGGACACCATACATTTGAGACGTCACACGCCATCCAACAACACCCATGTGGTTAATGCTAAGAATGTTAATGGCAGCTTAATCTGATTTTTTTGGACTCAGATCACAATTGGCTAAGAACAACATCCCCGAAAATAAATAGATTTAACACTTAGATAAACAGAGGGAACTATATATTTTGTATAGATTTTATGAAATGAATATACAAAGCCTAGTGGATCTTCCAGCTGCATTGTTTCTTTCTTACTTCATACACAAGGAACCAACAACAAAGAAAAAAAGCAATCAAAATCCAAGACAGAATTCGTCTACTAGGCTCCTGCGGCGACATTCATACTCCCGGATATTTAATTATTTGCTGTTTAGTCTCTTTATATCGAGGTCTGATCGGTTTTTGGAGTTCCTTGTCTCTTTGCCAAAGTACATAAGCTTAATCCGTCGGAGGTTGTAGATTTGTGTATTCAAAGTGCTTGTTTATTGAGAGAGCCAATGGCTTCGTATATATACATCAATACAACGTGATATGCACAAGGAGATTTATCCTTATCTAACTAACAATATGGACTTATCAACATGTCCATCATTATCGCAACATATATTAACTATATCCCCCAATACTCCCCCTCAAGGTGGAGCGTGTGGATTCACTACGCCCAACTTGGACATGATAGTCTGAAATGGTACTCGGCCTAGTGCTTTTGTCAAGATGTCGGCGACTTGAGAATCAGAACTTATGTGTTGTGTGACAATGAGACCGGCAGTGACAGCATCTCTAACTGAATGACAGTCGCGTTCCAAATGTTTTGTTCTCTCATGGAATACGGGATTTGCTGCAATATGTATAGCAGCTTTGCTATCACAGAAAAACCGTGTAGGCCCAACTTGTTCTGCACCAAGCTCCTTGAGAAGACGACGGATCCACTTTGTTTGTTTCAACGCAACAGCCATGGACCGGTACTCGGCCTCCGCTGAAGACATAGCCACAGTGTCTTGTTTCTTTGTTTTCCAGGCAATAGGAGAGCCTCCCAACATCACCACACACGCACTTAAGGAACGACGAGACAACGGACAGCCACTCCAATCAGCATCGCAATAGATAGTAAGCGTGAGATCATCTGTAGAGTGAAGAAGAATCCCCTGCCCTGGTGATCCCTTCAGATAACGGACAACTCGAAGCGCCGCAGACCAATGTTCCTCGGTTGGAGCTTGCATAAATTGAGACAGCAAATGAACAGAGTAAGACAACTCTGGACGAGTGTTTAGAAGATAAATCAAACGTCCCAACAAGCGACGATACTTCTTTGGATCTGTAAGGAGCGGAGCAGTAGACTTTGCAAGCTTATGATTCTGTTCCATCGGAGTTGATACTGGTTTGGAGCCAAGATAGCCGGTGTCTGCGATGATATCCAGTGCATACTTGCGCTGAGAAAGGAAGATGCCTTCTGGTCCCCTGCTGACTTCGATGCCAAGAAAATATTTAAGCTTTCCTAAGTCCTTCATGGCAAAGCACTTACTCAAGTATTCCTTGAAACGTTGTAACATATGAGAGTCGTTGCCACAGATAAGTAAATCGTCGACATAGACGAGTACACGAAGCTCAACACCGTTGCGCTCATAGGAGAACAGAGAGTAGTCTTCGTAAGACTGAATGAAACCAAACCGTATAAGAGCATCCGAAAGTTTCTTGAACCAACACCGAGGAGCCTGTTTTAACCCATACAAAGACTTCTTTAATTTGCATACTTTGTTGGGGTGAGTGTGGCGAAACCCTGGAGGTAATTTCATATAAACCTCTTCTTCGAGATCACCATGAAGAAAGGCATTTTGCACGTCCATTTGGTACACTTCCCATTGTTTGGCTGCAACAAGACGCAACAAGGAACGAACCGTTGTCATCTTAACCACCGGAGCAAACGTTTCTTTATAGTCCTCACCCTCAACTTGACTTTTGCCATTAACGACCAAACGTGCTTTGTACCTTTCGATTGTACCGTCGGCATTGTATTTGATTTTGAAAATCCAAAGACATCCGATAGCTTCTTTACCAGGAGGTAGATCAGTGATGTCCCAAGTGTCACTATCTTCAAGAGCGACTACTTCCTTGCCAACAGCATTGCGCCAAACTTCAAGTTGCATAGCATCTTTGAAGTTCTTAGGCTCGTCAGAACTTGTGATTGCTGCCAAGAAAGCTCTCTGGCTAGGAGAAAACTGCTCGTCAGTAATATAATCAGTCAGAGGATATAAGGATGTACCTGAGACCAAAGACGAAGGCTCTAATGTGGAGGATGTGGAGACGAAATAGTGTGTATTACTTTCTGAGTCAGCGGATGCATTGTAGAGAAGATAATCACGAAGTGTCACTGACTGTGTTTTCTCTCGTTGTCCTCGTCCAAGTGCTTCAGGTACTGAAGACGTGTCTACCGTAGAAGAGGAGGGTACTGTAGTGGGTGTTGAGACATCCTGCAATGGAGGTTCAGGCGCAGGAATAATATCTGCAACTGGAGGAGGAACCGTCGGTACTACTGCTGGTACAGTCTGCTCTGTTTCTTGTTCAGAGGAATGCGTTTGAACGACATTACTCCCCCTATCGTCCAACGGCGGTATATCCCAATCATCATCACTAACAACAGCGGCTGTAGGCTTGATGGGTGGAGGAAGTTTCGAATCAGCATAGGGAAACAGATCTTCGCGAAAAACTACATCTCGAGATACAAAAAACTTATTGCGTTCCTTGTCAAAAACCTTCCAGCCTTTCTTGCCAAAAGGGTAACCAACGAACACACATAAGCGACTCCTAGGACCGAACTTATCCTTATCACGAGAAGCTTTGTGCACATAACAAGCAGACCCGAAGACTCGCAAAGCTTTGTAGTTCGGTTTGACACCGTGAAGAATCTCATACGGGGAACGACCATTGAGAACAGAGGATGGAGTACGATTTATTAAATATGCAGCTGTGAGCACAGCCTCTCCCCAAAATTCAACCGGAAGACTGGCCTGAAACAATAGAGCTCGAGCTACATTTAAAATGTGCCTATGTTTCCTTTCCACGCGACCATTCTGTTGCGGTGTGTTGACACATGAGGTTTGATGAACAATGCCGAGTTCTTTGAAATAAGATGAAAGAACCATGAACTCTGTTCCATTGTCACTACGGACAACCCTTACTTGTTTCTTGAATTGTTTGTCGGCATAGGCCAAGAATCGCTTTAAGACATGTTTAACTTCTGATTTTTCTAGAAGAAGGAACGTCCATACGGCCCTAGAAAAATCGTCGACTATAGTTAAGAAGTAAACTGCACCGCAAGAAGAGGGAACTCTGTAGGGACCCCAAACATCGACATGAATAAGAGAAAAACACTCTGTTGTTTTATTCATACTTTCATAAAAAACCTCACGAGTTTGCTTAGCTCGAAAACAAGTGTCGCACGGACTTGAGCTAGCTGATTTAGAAACAAAAGATAAATCTGAAAACACCGAAAACGACGGATGGCCTAAACGTTGATGCCACAAGACAGGATCAGAACCGCCCACTGCCCGATGACTCTTAGCTGAAACCAAATCCGTAAAGTAATACACACCATTGCGTTCCTCACCGGCTCCAATCAGAGTCCTCGAAAAACGGTCCTGCAAGACACAAATTGTATCAGTAAATGTCGCAAAACAGTTTGCTTGTTTGACAAGCTTTGCTACTGAAACCAGAGTGCAATTCAGATCAGGAACATAGAGCACTCTCTGCAGTTTTATTGTATCAGACAAGGAAAGTGTCCCCATCTTTACTGCAAACGTACGATTCCCATCAGCAAAGGAAATCGAACATGGTGGAATCATCTCCATGTCAGTCAATAACTCACGACTTCCTGTCATATGGTGCGAAGCACCGGTATCAAGAATGACATCTCCTAACTTATTCTTACCAGACAGCTTATCAGATGCAGAGTTACCGGACTTCTCCTGAATCATCTGACTTAGAATCTTCCACTGATCAGAGGTGAGCTCCGAGAACGATGAGTTTGAGCTTGTGGCTTGTGCAACATTAGCCTGACCACGTCCACGAGTATTCATGCCACGCCCTCGTCCTCTGTTTCCATTGCTTTGACCACGTCCACCACTGCGATCATTAAACCAATCAGGAAACCCAACCAGTTGCCAGCAATCCTTCTTCTCATGACCCGTACGACCACAATGGGAGCATATCACACGAGGTCGCATGATAGAGTTGTCTCCTTTAGACGAAGATGAGTCGTTTTGAGCATCTCGGCGGGAGGGATTTGTGTTTTGACGAGCAACGAACCCCACTGCTTCCTGCTGTTGATCACGACTCCGTGTAGATGCTAGCCTCTGCTCTTCTCTGATCATCTTATTGTAAATCTCACCAAGCGATGGTAACGGATCAAGACCAATCACGTTTGTAGAAATATTACCAAACCGCGAATCGTCCAATCCCATCACAAACTGATGAACTTTTTCAAGTTCTCGTTCCTTAGCCATCGCTGCAGCCGCTCCACACGTACACTCATGGATTGGCTGATACACTTGCAACTCTTCCCACAACGTCGAGAGTTTGCCAAAATACTCCAAGATAGACTGCCCTTCTTGCCGACACGAAGCAAGTTGTGCTTTGATTTGATGAACACGAACCGTGTTGCCTACGGAAAACCTCTGTTTCAGATCTTCCCACAACTGATATGCATCAGTAATATACGTTATCGTGGAGCGAACTTTTGGTTCGATGGACGCTCGAATCCACCCCACTATCATTGAATTAACCGTCAGCCAATTTTCATGATCAGGACTCTTCTCATCTGGCTTCTTCAGGGTTCCTTTGATAAACCCTAATTTACGCTTGGCTTGCAGAGCGTTAACCATCTCCGACGACCATTCATTATAGTTCTCCCCATTCAACTGAACAGAAGAGATCACAGCTCCTGGATTGTCGGAACCGTGCAACAAATAAGGCGAGCTTGATATCGCTGCCTCCTTACTCTGTCCAGACGAAACCATCGTTGGATCAGTCATGGCTCTCTCTCACGAAAAGAACAAACGAAAGAGAAAAGAAAACGATGAACAAAAGATCAGAGATTTAGGATCTTCTGCTCTGATACCATGTAGATTTGTGTATTCAAAGTGCTTGTTTATTGAGAGAGCCAATGGCTTCGTATATATACATCAATACAACGTGATATGCACAAGGAGATTTATCCTTATCTAACTAACAATATGGACTTATCAACATGTCCATCATTATCGCAACATATATTAACTATATCCCCCAATAGAGGTCTTCCGCAACTTCAATCATTGTCGGCCTCATGTTTCGGTGAAAGGATAAGCAGCGAAATGCCAGTTCGGCCAAGTTCTGGAGAGAAGCAAACATTTCTGGATCGTTCTCTGTTTGTAAGGAGGGATCAATGATATCTACCACACGCCCTCTTCCGATCCTGTCAATGGCAAGAGCGGCTAGGTTCACTTCAGTGAAGGGACGAGTAAAATCTATGACTTTAAACCCTGAGATTATCTCAATGAGAACAACTCCAAAGCTGTAGACATCGCTCTTGTCTGAGAGCTGAAAATCTTGGTGGTACTGAGGGTCCAGATATCCAGGAGTGCCTTGTGGAGCCGTGGAGATATGAGACACGTCGAAGTCGGTGGACATGCCGAGCCTAGAGAGTCCAAAATCAGAGACTTTGGAGTTGAACTCGTAGTCGAGGAGTATGTTGCTGGATTTGATGTCTCGGTGGTAGATAGGAGGGTTTACTGAAGAGTGGAGATGTGCGATTGCGTTTGCGGTTTGAGAAGCGATGGAGAGACGTAGCGGCCAAGAAAGCGGTGTTTGGCCTCTTTCGTGTTGTAAATGCTGAGAAAGCGTTCCGTTTGGCATGAACTCGTAGACTAGAATCGGTTCGCCTTGAGCGACACAACAGCCTAAGAGACGAACTAGGTTAGGGTGGCTCACGGAGGAAAGAAGCTTGATCTCGTTCACGACTTGGTCGATGCTTGGTGTGTCTTTGCGTCTGAGACGTTTAATAGCGACCCACGAGCTGTTTGGGAATTCTCCAGCGTAGACTGTTCCGTATGCTCCGGTTCCAAGCTTGTTTTTGTCGGAAAATTTGTCGGTGGCTTTCTCGAGCTCTTTGAAGGTGTAGAAGGGAACGCTGGAGTTCTCGGCAAGCTCACAGAACAAACGATTTGCGAGTGATGTACTTGATGAAGACGCAGAACGCTTGTAGCGGTAGATAAAAGCAAATATCAATATGACAATTAGCGACGCTCCAAGTAAAATAGCTGTGGTATTACAAAACATAAACATTCAAGTTATTAATAACAGCCACTATAGTTTCAGAGCTATATATATATATAGAAGTTTACTTACCAATTCCAAGAACAATGAGTTTGTGTAGTAGTCCTCTGCGTTTACCATCTAAAATTAAATCAGTGACACTAGTTAGCAACAGAATAATACACATACTAGAATATAAACTTTATAAATAAATAATGGATAAGTTAGTAAAAAAGAATTTGATCACAGATTAAACTAATATAAAATACGACGTAATTCAGTAAAATAATAAAATTTTAAAATTTCTCAGAATATACTTCTGTTAAAATCATAAACTGATAATTATTATATATAAGTAACACAAAGTTAATATAAATTTTTGTTTTTCTTTAAATGAAGCTCATCTATAGTTTTTCTTTACTTTTTAACATTTTGGTGTTTTTATCTAGTTACATATAAAACACATTTATGTTTTAAGATATATAATTTTGATACCTAAAACTTTATTAAATATTATAATAAAAAAACATGTGATCCAAATCTTAAAAAGATAACTAGTAGTATACAATATCCCAAAAACTAAATTTCATTCTTTTAAAACTGAAAACAATATTTTGCAGACATAAATCTCTGAATTCTTTTTGTTAAATTTATAAATCATCATAATACTAAACCAACATTAATGTGGCAAAACTAAAGTCAGTTTGAAGTTACGTGTCACTATCAGATTGGCTCTGTTTTATGTCGGTCAAAATTTTGTAGAGCAAGTAAAATAATGGCACGCACCTGGTCGGCAACCACCACCGTGTACACTGAAGGCGTTGCCGTAAAATCCATCGTTGCACTTGCAACGATGACCAAACCCACCTCCGGCGAGATTGACCGTCGTACAAGTTGCGTTCGAGGAGCATGTAGCGTTACTACAGCCTTCCTTAAGCCACCAATCGAGCCTGAGTTGACCCAAGTTAACCGATTTAGACCGACGCGCAATCGAAGAGAACCAATACTTACAACCGCTCCGGTTAACGACGTCGAGGACACTCATCACATCGGCCTTTATCTCCTCCGCAGCTGCGTCGAGACATCTCACCTGAGAGATACATCTACTCAGATTCAATCGGTCTTGGACGAAACTCCGACCGATCGAGCAATCAGACGACGACTCGTTGCACCCCTGGACAAGGATCGTGTTATCTGATATCGACGGAGCGTAGTTGTCGCGGAAGAGCTGCTCGATTTTGCGGATGTCGCGTTTGCACAGCGGCGGGATCTCCACGTATATGTTCGCGTTCGTCACCTCCTGAACGGAGAATTCTCCTATCGCCGCGTCGCCGGTTTTCTCGGAGCATTTGAACCGGATCGGATAACCGTCGGTGAAACCGAACGGATAAGGGAGGGAACCGGTTCGGCAGTTAAACGAGCCGGTGGTTTGAGTAGCGACGGTTAGAATGAAGAAGAGGAAGATGAGATACGGAGTGTTTGGTTGGCGAGTTTGGTCCATTGATAACAGTAAATGAGAATCGAGTGATTGTCAATGGGAGAGACTGTACGTTAACCTGCTCCATGGAATGATTTGTTTGACCGTTTCGTTCCCGGCTACTAGGTTGAGTTGACATTAACGGTTCCGCTGACTCGTTAAGAGTTGGATAAGGGGCATTCTTGTCATCATAGCCGTTGGATCAAAATGAAACCGTGATGAAATCTTACTTTATCAATTTTACGTTTTTTTTTAAAGTCAACAAACATACGTACTCGCGGGAAAATGTCCAGGACCATATACGGAGACCAATTCGAATCCAACTTTTCTGTTTGTTGATGTTCTTTTTTTACATCTTTTGTTGTTGTTACTGTTGTTGTTTGATAAAGTCAGCATAATATGTACGTGCGTGCAATACGACTATTTGAACTAAACCCATCAGATAATTAAGCCAAATAGTTGAAGCAGTACACACCAAGTAACATGAGTTACATCCTTGCGACTGTAACTCGAGCCGCAAGATAAGACGAGCATGGACATTCATCTGCAGAACCGGTGATGCCGTATTTTGTTATATCAAATCGTGTGAATGCTAACATGGATCCACGACGAAGTTACATTGGTATTAGTTATTTAGTGTAACGCAACATAACCTCTGATCCAAAAAGTCTGAAACGGTTCTAAAATTCACCGCTGACGTTTTCTAGACATTTGACGGTCCAAATTGACACAAAAAATGGAGGAACTATTTTTGATATATCAATAAACAAACCACACTCCAGGGAAAATTTCAAAAACCCAACAAAGACTATTAAGATCTCATTCAACGAGTATTACATTAGAGACGGGGTAACGTGTCCAGAAACACAAAAGAAATCCAGACTACAGAGTATAAGTCTCTGCTTTTATTCTTAAAATTAAACAAAACAAAATCTATTCATCCTTTCGGTGTGATTACGTCTGGTTTCTACCTCTCTCTTTCTCCTTTGCTTCGCTACCTTGAGTTTTGTCGTAATCTTCAAAAACAAGGAAAACGCACACATAATCGTAAAACACTCACAGTCGATTTAGAGGTGCACCATCTATTATTATAAAGTTGTTAGATTACCAGGGTGATTCTCATGGACCTCATCGTTGTCCCTTTGAAAAGATTGATTACCTCCATAGGTTCCTCCAAAACCTTCTTCATCAGACCTTGTAGCGTATCCTTCTCCAAACGAATGCGACATCACGTCACTGCTCCAATTAATCAACCAAGGAAAACAGAAAAAAAACATTTGAATATGGATTTTTAGGGAATACAAAAAAAAAACACTATTTATATAGTGGACGAGACGAACCCGGTTTTCTCCTTCGGATTTTCCGGTTTTTTATCCATCTTTTGTTGGTCAGAAGTGGTGGGATTTTCAGGTTTTTTATCCATCTTTTGTTGGTCAGAAGTGGTGGTAAAACTAGATACTGTAACTCGGCGGCCAATTCTAGAGGGTGGTGACAAGAAAAAGACGGTGCCTGAAGGCAGTGGTCGTATTATCTTAAACGCGTTGATCATTTCTCAGCTTTGTAAGGTTTCTCGAAGCTTTGAATTTATAGAGGAAATAGCTTTTATCCTTACGAGGAGACGATAACGTTAAAGAAAACGATTTAATATGACGATGCCAAATGTATGTATGAAGTGGTGAATTTCAAATAAATATAATGGTTAGTAAAGGTGTAGTTGAACTTAATCTCTTTCAGGAATTCAGGATTATGCTTTAATTAACCGTCTCTGTTTCCTACGACGGTGTCGTGCCTGAAGTTCAACCACGTGGGTATCCGATGGCAGGTGGTGGACGAAGAAAGGACTTCCTTTTATGTGCATGTCAGAGGCTCGACACGTATTGAACCGTCCATATTTCTATGACAAATCCTCTTTTACCAATTTGGGCCAGCAACAAAAGTTAAAAAGGCATAAGTAATTTCTATAACAAATCTTTACTAATTTGGGCCACGAAGTAAAACTGGGCCGTCATGTCCGCAAAGACATGGGTGGAGCCACTTAACCGTTGAAGAAGACGGAGTGGAGGACGCGGATATGATGTCATCATTGGCACACTCGGGAAACAGAAAAATCAGTACAGTGAGTGAGACTGACACTGAATTGACTCGAGATAGAGAACGAAGTGTGGGAAATTTCGACATTATTATCTTTAACAAGGGAATAGAAAGAAAATATATATGTCAAATCAACACAGAAATAAATAGGTAAAGTTGAGTTTTGATTTAGAGACGGGAAAAAATAAACTTTAACCGTATATATTTGCAGGTGTTCACATTTAGCTTAATAATTTCTTTGACCGAAAAAGCTTAATAAGTTTCAACACATTTTGATCCAAAAAAAAGTTTCAACACATTCATAGACTTGGACTATTGATATTAGGATCTCAAAACTGAGTAACAATCTTTGTTATATCACTTTTTAAGCAAAATAACAAGACGTAGATGATTTGTGTTCAAAAAAAAAAAAAAAAAAAAACAAGACGTAGATGATGTCAAAAAAAAATAACAAGACGTAGATACTTACTATCCTTTTTCTACTTTAGGAAATATTTAATTACATCACAAACAAATGAGCAGAAAAAGCAAACAAATCTTACATTATCTAACGAGCAAACAAGTAGTCGAGTACACAGCAAGACTAAAAACAGCTTTTAACCTACTTTTATATAACCAACAATGTTAAAAGAAAAAACAAAAAAACCACATTAAGCTTGCGGGAAAATCAAAACCTACCCCGAAAATAATTCAACATTGAAACTAAAACACTATGATCACCAAACCAAAGCGTATATTAACATTTAAATATTTGTTTTGTCTAAACCAAAAAACAACACTAGAAACAAAACAACACCACTACGAATACCGGGTTGGTTCAGTTCTATCATCGCCACGAAGAAACAGTGAGGAGAGGCAAATCATTCCAGGCCAAGGACACGAACCCTGGCTTCGATTCAACAATCGAATACAAATTGCTGTAATTGTAGTTCCACAACAGAATCTTCGCTTGGCTCACTGCGTAATTGCTGAGCTTAACCGATTCGAAACCGGCATTCTCCATCAATACCCTCCACTGTTCTTTATCTTCCATCCGTTCCCTCTGATTCCCGGTTATCTCCGGTCCGACCAAACCCGAGATCGTCCGACCGAACAGCACCCGTTCCACTCTCCCTCTCTCCTCCGAATCTCGCCCCAAATTCGGCTCGAGGGATTCGAAAACCGCAGAGTAGAACTGAAGCGCGTTTCTCACCCGGTTAGCGAAACAGACCCGGTTAAGGCTCACATCGTACTCTCCCAGAGTAACCACCCTCGGGTTCAACGACCTCGCGAGCCGTAACGCGGTGTCAACGACCGTGGGAGTCTCCTCGAGTAATTTATAGAGCTGAAGCATGAAATTAACTGCCAGCACCTCATCCGGATCCACCCGGAAACTCGACCCGTCTAGTGAGTGGATCGGAGTGAGAACCGAGACGAACTCGAAATCCAAATCCAAAACCTTGGCGAAATCACTGAGGCGTTTCCCGGTGGCGATCAGCGAGGGCTCCGGAGATTCACCTAGAGACGGAGCCGGAATACCCGAGATCCGGACTCGAGCGGGTTTACCCGAAGAGCGCGTCGCTAGCGCTTGGAGAAGAGCGGGCCATTGGATACCTTGAACGATCCCGAAATCGACGATGTGGATCTTGCTGGAATGCTCCGTGGCTTCGAGAATCGCCTGGTTCGCCGTCAGATGCGCGAATTTGAAGTAGGGGCACGCGTCGTTTAGGGTTTTGTAAGACATGACTAAATTCTCGACGGTCGCCGCCGCCGCCTGGGACGAATCGTTCGAGACGGAATCGGGGGATAATCTGCTGCGGAGAGCTTCGAAGAAGTAGAACCCCACTCGCTCCGTCGGATCACCGTGCTCGGATACGGATTCTCGGATCCGAACGAGCGCCGCCTTGGCAGCGTCTTCAGGGGGCTCGGAGTCTAAGATGAGTGAACAGTCGTGGATGGCTTTCAGTAAAGGCGGTTCTAGGTCGAAGTCCTGAGAGCCGCCGCCGTCTTCTTCCGAGTCGTTAGTCTCCGGATGTTTTGTTTTCTGACGAGGCGGAGATGAAGATGGAAGCGGAGGAGGGACCGATAGTGGCGAAGAGGGAGCCCACAAGGCGGAGGGGAGTGAAGTGGAAGTAGCGATGACTTGGTTGAGATCCGACGGTTGAGAACACGGGACGGTGAGTCGACTCGGGTAAGCCGCGAAGGGATCTGGACCGTAGATTACGAAATCCGGATTATTTTGCCACGTGTCACAATCAGGAGGACCTTCCGCGGCAACCGAGTCTCCACCGGTAATAAGAGTCTCCATCCACTCGTCGGACTCGAACTCGCCGCCAGCTCCACCGTCGAAATCAGAAAGCCGAAACCCACCGCCACCGCCACCACCGCCGGAGGTGGGATGGTGATGGTCCAAGCTGTGAAACGGAAACGCTGAATCGCCGGGATCTTCGCCGCCGTTAACCTGAAACGGGTCGGGAAAACCCGAACCGGAGAGCCCAAACCCGAGCGACTGGGTGTTCGGTGTAGGCCAGGGGTTGAGGGACAGAGGGTTGATACCAAAGATCTGATGGTCTGGAGGCTGCTGCTGTTGCTGTTCTTGTTGCTGCTTTTGTTTGATCACCTGATGAGCTATCGCCATTAGATTGCCACTGTCAGTGCACATGTAAGCCATCCTACGGCCAGATCTAACCGGAGCTTATAAGGCGGTCTAGTAAGACTACCACCTGCAGATTCGTGTCACTATGAAATGAAGAAGACGATGACGGAGAGAGAGAGAGAGAGACGGCGGGATCTCGAGCTGAATAGAGTTTTGGATTTTAGTAGTAGTATTAGAGAGCGGTAAGAAAGGTCAACCCTAGAAAGTGGATCGACGTTGATTAAAATCTGACCGTCTATTTAACTACGGGACCCATTTTTCTATTGATTTTTAGACTAGTATATTATATCATTTATTTCCTTTACTATATAGATACGATATGTAACGGTAATAATACCAATATAAACAAACACACAGACGACTCATGCGTACATGTGTACATCGTTTCCTTCTTCTGTTTTGTCACTATAAGATTATTTACTCATTAGTTCTGTGGTTAAGAGAAACACAAACATATCGACAGCGATTATAGTATTTTGTTTATCTTTAAGCATAATTTTAGAACAAGATATAACACACTAAAATCGAAACAACTAGATAATTAAAGACTGTATTTGAAACAGATGATATAACATGTTCATTTTAATGTGTTCACTGGAATTACAAAGTTCAAAAGATTGAAAGTAAGAAAAGAGCCATTGGGGTTCTATTTCTCTGTGTGTGAACCCGTCTCATCCCGCTCTTTACGGGGGACCCAAGACGCATGGTCCACCACTGTCTTCAGTGACGTCATCATACTGTATATCTTTGACTCTTTCAGATCTCTGCCGTTGATCTTTCAATGTAGCAGGCGTTATCTGATCAGAACTGCTGTGACTGTCTGTGAATCACCTGCATGTTGATGTCATCGGTAGCTAAGAAAAAAATGAAAATAGAAGGTATAAACCCATACATATATACACGGTCTTGTCTGTTTCATGGCTTCATGAAAAGAGATCAATAAAATTACTATTTGAGTGGTTCTTGTATCTGTCTGCAAGTAAATAAATTGAAATTTAATGACATTAAACATCATCATACAATAGAGACAGCGAGACTCAACGAAAATAAATGAATAAATAGATGAGGTATTTATTTCTTATAAAAAAGATAATTGAATTAGATGGTTCATGCTCTCGTTATTGTATTGTCAATTGTTCGTGTACCGCGCCAGAAAGGAGTGCGAGTATAAATGGTCTATATACAAGCTTTGAGGGTGACTGATGGGCCCATGGATCATCAGCAGCCCATGTAGTTCTAAAATATGACACGGAAAGGGATCGGTAGTGGGGCCTGTTAACTGTTGTTGGACCAGGAAGGAGTGGAAACACTCGAGGAAGCTTTTGAAATTACCCAAAATAAGCTAGAAAGACCAAACAAAAATTACAATAAAATTAGGAAAGCACAAGTGTTTAAATATTTGTGCTCTTTTTGTTTTTGTCAGACAAATATCTGTACTCTTTTAACAGTAAAAAGATATAAGAAAAAATATCATCTGACTGCTTTTCACGTGAAGATAAATAGAGGGTATAAACCCATAAATACATGAATTTCTCTGTAGTTTTTATTGGTAAAAATTAATAGTATAGTAGAAATTTATGGTTTTAATTTTCATATGTTAAGAAAAAACAGTTCAGATACTTTTGTTCATATATTAAAATAGTTTGAATCCAGTATACTTTAGTTAATTGTTAACTTATTTGAGTTTTACTTGCGACTTGTTTGAGTTTGTTTAGAAATGAAGATTCAAACTGAGTACTTGTATTCTCAAATATTTTGTTGGGAAAGGTGCTATAACACAGGAAAAAGAAGAAGAAGAAGAAGGGCAAAAAGTTACTGGAAGAAAGTAAGTGGAGAAAGCAAAGTTAGCCTCTCAGCTCGCTCTTTTGGGCTGCACCGTTGTCTCCACGTCAAAATTAAAGACCACTCACTTTGGTGACCCCACTTCTTACCACTCACTCGCTAATGTTTTGTAATTTAATTTCTTTTCAAATTAACATTTCTCTTTCCGTTTTTTACCTAAAATAACCAGTATCTTGTCTTAACTTTTAGGTTTCTTAATAAAAACCGTATGTATCTACAAATCGTATATAAATTTAATCGGTTCCCAAATGCTTAAGATTGTAGTGGTAGTCGTAGTCATATAAGCTTTTTAATTAATCTCTGATAAATTACTCATATACGTTTTTCCGTTACCATCCATAAGCCGTCAAAACAAATTTCAGAATATAACTTTTTTTGTTTGCTTGAAGATAAGGATAAGAAAAAGAAAGGTGTATGAGTGAAAAATTTCAACCTTACTTTATTGGAAAGGTTATAGATGAGAGGATTAGGCGATTTTAATCGCTGAAAATTTCTCTGTCATACGTTGCGTTTTAGGCAATGCCAAGTCTGTTATTGAGTAATTAATTGATGTATATATGTGAAATGAATAGGTTATAGATAAAGGTGGTTGGTGAAGCCGACTGTTTGATTTAACATGTCGCGAAGCTTACTGATTGTTGTCACATCATTGGTTCGTTCTAACATTTAATTTAGGAATTCTGACTCTGCAAGTGCAAACAAACAAACACACGGATACATGATACTTTTAATTATTATATATAAGTGTATAAAACACATATGGTAATTTAGTTATGCTTGGTTGGAGTATATAAAATTACATAATCCGTAAAATATAATAAATAATTGGTGATTTACCTAGTATTAAAAAGGTTCATAGAGATTGGGTCTGGTTTATTTAGTGTCAACGTCGTAATCATACATCATATATTAATAATTCATTTTCACCCACCTATTTGCAAATTGTATATGTGGAACAACATCTCTTTAGCATTTGCCGTAAGCAAGTGGACAAATAAGCATTATAAAGGGACAATTACCATCATGTATTTGTTATATAATAAGTAAAAGAAGATTTTACTCTATAACAGAATAATTATTTTATTTTTATTTAGCATTTTATTTTTAGTCTAAAACAAAATAAGATCGAAGAAAATTACACTATATCGATTTATCCATTTTAGAGAAAAAGTGGAATTTAACATTGAAAATGCTACTATAATGTAAGATTTAAATTACCAATCAACTAAATGTATTTCGAGTTGCCATGTTGGTATAGAACAACAAAGTAAATAATGTTTCAGGAAATGGTCAAAAGGGAATCCAAAACACAAATTTAACTGTCTTTATACCATTTTATTACACACCCTTTCTGGTGTCAAATGTAAAACCCAGACAAAGACGAGGAAAGCTAATTTTGTCCTCCAAAACATGAGCTTTCTCCCATCAAAATAATAAATAGCAAAAACTTCTTTTTGTGTCTATTCTCCTAATTCCCTTTTCTCTTCTTCTCCTCGTATTATTATTATTCGGGTTCAGTTGACACAATAAAAATAACAAAGCATAACGCTGCTGCTGCTTGCTTGTTTGGTGGGGGGAAGGAAATCAGTAGACACGAGCTTTGGGAGGGAAAGTGTCAATCTCATCGTCGAGAGTGTCCATGTGAACAGGCCTATACTCCAACCTCACCTTCTCATCTTCCCAGTACCCCAATGTATGCTTCATCCATTCTCCATCCTCTCTTTTCTGCACCCACACAATTCACTATTATATTTGAGAGCTGAGTTGGTTATATATCATCATCTTCTTCACATATATATAAACGAGATAAGGGAACCAAACCGTGAAGTCTTCCCGAGCATGCGCTCCTCTGCTTTCCTTTCGTGCTTCCGCTGAATGCATTGTTATTGAAGCGTTTATCAATAGGTTCTCCAGTTCTATTGTCTCTATCAGATCAGAGTTCCTGCATTATTCATCCGATAAGTTAGAAACAAACTAACAAAGAGCTTTTCTTTGTAACATTGATAATTAATAGTCTCGATCCCATGTGTAAAAGTATCGTTTTACCATATCAGACTCCGATCTTTAACCTGGACATCCTCGAAACTTTCCCATGCCTTGTCGATCAACTGACAACCTGTAATAAATTATTCCAGGTTAAGATACATTGGGCGGCTTTTGCAGATGGCAGAGAGCTCTTTAATCCCCAGCACAAAATAAGTTTTAATTTTTTTGTTACCTTCTTCCAATGTTTCTTGCGTGCGGAAGACAGCTGCATTGTTCTGCATAATCCTCTGCATGTTCAATCTGATACTTGACGTAGGAAGCGACCCGCTTGAGTTTCTTAACTTGTTCAGCCATTCTATCGTCTTCTTACCCGCATTCTCCTCCAGAGGTCTCTGTTTTGCCCCTGCACCCATCAAGGAATAAAAACATCAGACTAGACTCTTTTTATAATGATAAATATAGTCAATATGACTAACCTGGTTTGCTTATCTCTGCAACCCTATTCGCACAAGCACGACCAAACACAACAATGTCGAGGAGAGAATTTGCGCCAAGCCTGTTGGCACCATGAACAGATGCACAAGCTGCCTCCCCAGCAGCCATAAGCCCAGGAACCACTGCATCTGGATCATCTCCTTTGATGGTCACTACCTGCACGACAAAATATAAAAATAATTACTACTGATTTCTAGTGCATGTCATATTTCAGTCTACACAAATTTCAGCAGTCTTCTCAAAGACTTCTGCTATTCTACCTCTCCATGGTAATTTGTTGGAATACCACCCATGTTATAGTGAACAGTCGGCAAGACTGGAATTGGCTCTTTGGTAACATCAACACCAGCAAAGATTGCAGCAGTCTCAGATATCCCAGGAAGCCTTTCTTTTAGAACTTCTGGTGGGAGATGATTCAAATGGAGATAGATATGATCCTTATGCGGTCCTGGCGATTAAGTAACAACAATTAATCAAAAACGAGTATTAAAACTATATAGCTCACAAAATCACGCATGGACCTCAAATAAACGAAAACAGAGTTAGGTCCAAAAGTTAAAGCTAGTTTTAAGTGTAGCATACCTACACCACGACCTTCCCTGATTTCCATAGTCATAGATCTCGAGACAACATCTCTTGATGCAAGATCCTTGGCTGTAGGAGCATATCGTTCCATAAAACGTTCACCTTCACTGTTTCTAAGGATACCACCTTCACCTCGGGATCCTGCAATTGTATAATAGACAAACACGATAAATGAAAATGTCACGAAGCACATTAATCTCTATCGTGTAAGTAAATGGAGTATGTGAGGAAAAAATGCTAACCTTCAGTGATGAGACATCCGGCTCCATAAATACCAGTTGGATGGAACTGAACAAACTCCAAGTCCTGCATATGACGTAATCAGACGATAATATTGTTAGCATACAGATACGTTATACGCCATGTATCCCAAAATGAAATAGGTAGCATACCTGGAGTGGAAGACCAGCACGTGCAACCATGGCATTGCCATCTCCTGTGCATGTATGCGCTGAGGTTGCAGAGAAGTATGCTCTGCCGTAACCCTGGAAAAAAATGAGCCATCATGTGAGTAAATTTGCACAAGAAAAATTATGTAACATAAATACTACACAAAACTAGCTCACCCCAGTGGCCAAAATTGTTTGTGCAGAGCGGAAACGATGCAGTGTTCCATCTTCCATGTTTAATGCAATTACACCCTGGCAAGTGCCTGCAGATCGGATAACAATGTTGCATCAATACTAACCGAAGCTACAAGTAAAAGGAAAAGATATCTCAAACACATACCATCACTCGCCATGATCAGATCCAGAGCGAAGTACTCGACAAAGAACTGCGTGTTATGCTTCATAGCTTGTCCATATAAGGTATGCAAGAGAGCATGCCCAGTCCGATCCGCAGCACAAGCACAACGATAGGCCTGACCACCTGATGGTAGAATAGAAAGAAATCCAACATGAGAAAAAAACTACTAAAAAATCAAAGCTCCGAAAACTAAGTCAGTAAGAAAGAGCATATATATGTACAAATCATGAAAAAGGTAGCAAGACGTTAGACAAAGTCACCTTTTCCAAAGTCAAGACTCTGACCACCAAACGCACGCTGGTAAATTTTACCCTCTTCAGTACGAGAAAAGGGCAAGCCGTAATTCTCAAGTTCAATCACTGCTTTTGGTGCCTCTCTACACATATACTGGATAGCATCTTGATCACCTACACAAAGAACAAAAAGGAAAAAGGAAATCATTCGTATCTCAATGCACGAACAACTGAAACGACAACAACTAGCAAGAGCAATAAGCTAATAAAATAAAAAAGAAAAGAAAGTCGCAAAGAGGAGAAAGATTACCAAGCCAGTCACTTCCTTTGACAGTGTCATACATGTGCCATCTCCAGTCATCTTCAGACATGTTCCCCAGTGCAGCATTAATACCACCCTTCACAGATTCCACACATCACATCAAAGTTCAAATCTCAAAGAAACCAAACTCCATATACTAATCGAGAATGGTAAAAACCAAATTTACCTGAGCAGCCACAGTGTGTGACCGCGTGGGAAAGAGCTTGGTGATGCAAGCGGTGTTAAAACCATGCTCAGATAATCCAATGGCCGCCCTAAGCCCAGCACCACCAGCTCCCACAACCACCGCGTCATAGGTGTGATCTACTATCGTGTAATCACCTGTCTGCTGCTGCACGATCAACAATACGCAACCCGATTCAAATTCAATACTAACGGAAAACGGATTTAACGGCGGACGAAACTATGACTACTGAATCAACCAGACGCAAGCTTCCGTCACTCGAGATTCCACGCGTATATACATGCGATCGAAACGAAAAAAAACTAAGAATCGGAAGAGACAGAGAGAGAGATCTTACAGAGCCGGTGGAGAGGAATCTAGAAAAGCGAGATCCAGAGAGTGAGGTCCTTGAGGAAGGAACACGAAGGCTACGAGAGACGCAGCGCCACATCTTCTTCTTCTTCTTCTTTTTGAATCCACAAGCCGGATCAGATTCTACGCAAATCCGTAGAAATGAAGTTGGCAGACGAATTCGTTTTTTTTTTGTTTACCTGAGAACTCGCTAGCGGAGTGAGAGAGGCCACCGAGGTGAGGTGCTTATTAAAGAAAAATGGTAAACGATGACTTGTTTGATTCCGTTTATACCCTTACTCTCTCACGATAATTACACCTTAACTGGTTTTCTTTGGGAAACTAAACCACCCCCAAGGTTAGGCATTCGTATTGGTCAAATGATAAAACGTTTGGTGCTAATCTATCCTACGTCGCCTGTGTTCTGCTCATTTCTTTTAGATCCAACGATGAAGGGGTAGTTTAGTTTTAAAAGATTCAAATCATTTTAAAATTAGCCCATGTGTTTTTTTATATACCAGTAACATACTTATCATTTTATTCCATGCTTAAATAAATACTATTTTCTATTTTATATTGTGATTTAGCTTAATAGTAATCGGAAACGAATAATCGTGGACGTTTCTGATCCAATATTTGGGAACCTTTTGCAAGGACATGACCTGCACAAGAAAAGATGATGAGGGTGATAAGCATCAATTCCGTTGTCGTCCAGCGGTTAGGATACCTGGCTTTCACCCAGGCGACCCGGGTTCGATTCCCGGCAACGGAGCATTTTTTTCATTTTAGTTACTCAGCTGGGCCTGATCATTTCCCTAGTAGCCAAAATCCAGCACAAACATATCGTGAAAATTCCATGTTTCAAACTTCAACTGAACTAAAAGTTACTGCCAAATTTCAAAAGGCATAAATAAATAGCCTAGTAACATAGTATCCGCAAATTGTTTTCATCAGGATGTTCCCAAGGTTTCAAGTTGTTACAAAAACTTCCGAGAGGCAGGCAAAAGCAACCGGTAATGTTCCGGAATAAAAAAACACACCGTAGTGGTTTTCAAAGAGTGGCTCTAACTGTTGAGGGAAGACAGCATTCCTCCTCCAGCTGAGCTAGACAGCACCACTTCCCAACCCGGACCCTTCACTGGAAAAGCTTCCTGTGCTTCTGCCTCGCCCGGTAAAGTAATCATCAGGTCACTCCTGTCAAGCACACGGTCAAGATCCTCCTCGCTTATATCGGTTTGTATCAGTTTATCTTCAGCAGTTTCGTCGTCTTTAAGCAACGCCAGTATGTCATCTTCCTGTGTATTGTTCAAGCTTTTACTAAAATATGCCTTTTATTAAAGGGTATAGTAAAAAAAAGGATTTGGTTTTGAGAGAAGTTAAACCTCTACTGGTGTTGAAGACTTGGCACGCTCTTGATGAAACTGCCCTTTGCCAATAACCACATGTTCCAGCTTAAGCTTACTGTAAGCTCGTTTCAGAATTCGGCCCTGCGCAAAATGTCATAAACTAGTCTCAATAGACAACAATCTCACTGACCTGAGAGTAGAAACCTGATTAATAGTTTTACCTCTATTGACTGAGCCGTCGCAAGCCTGTAAACATGAACCGGTTTTGTCTGACCAATTCTATGGCATCTGTCCATGGCTTGCAAGTCCATTTGAGGGTTCTGGAGATCAGGCAACCACACACAGTTAGAGACCACCCAGAAAGAGAAAATAGTTTCTTAGAAAATGGACTAATTTGATTTTACCCAATCGCTATCGTAGAGGATGCATGTATCTGCAGCAGTAAGATTAATCCCGAGTCCTCCAGCTCTGGTACTGAGAAGAAATATCCTGCAGTTGCTCTTCTCATCATTGAATTCTTGGATCTATTTCATGAGAGAGAGAGAGAGGACGTTGTCATTGTTATATGGTTCGAATATTGTTACAATGCAAAAGTAGTACAAGAACAGGACAAACCTGTCTTCTCCTTTCTTCAAGCTTCACACTGCCGTCGATTCTGCAAACCTCAAACCCCTTCTCACTGAAGTAGTAATCCATAATGTCCAGTATTTTTGTCCACTGGGAGAAGATAAGGACCTGTTCACCAGGGAAAACAATATCAGAGCCGATCTCATGGAAATGAGCTACGCACCAGGGGGTTTGTGAGTTGTAAAACATACCCTGTGATTTTTGGCAAATAACCGAACAAGCAATCTCTCCAGTAAGCGGAATTTACCGCACTGTCCCACAATATCTTCCAAAGGTGGGTAGAGATCTATTAAGAAAAGGAACGATTCAAAAGAATGGTACCATAAAAAAAATTTAAACACATTTGTAGAAAGGCACACAGACACGTACATGAGCCATCTAGTTGCCCCACAAGAAGGTCAGGATGGTTGCAGTTCTTTCGAAGTTGAATAGCCAGATTGTTAAGCTTTCCCTTCCAGCCATGGCCTGAAGTATGCGGGATGAACAAAGCAATCCATAAAAGACATAACTAATTGTAAAGTATAAAAACAAAGAAGATCAAGTACCTCGGGTAGCATCCTCACTAATGTGTGCTTCCAAGGTGTGATTCACAAGATGTTCCTGGAACTTTTTCTGATGAGCCGTCATTGTAGCATAGATGATAATCTCTTTTTTCCGGGGAAGTGAGAGCTCAACATCACATTTCATTCTTCGGAGGATGAAAGGTCTTAGTATATTATGAAGTTTCGCAACAACCTAGCCAGAAAATTACTCTCCTCATGAGATATATATACAATCAAAGAAATCTACTAAAAAGTATAAATAAACCACAATAATTCATACTTGAGCTCTTCTTTTCTCATCTCCGTCTTCCTTGGTTGCTTCATTATTATTCTTTCCAGAAAAATCAAACCTGCAAAGTACTCAATTTATCAGCTGGATACTTGAAAAGGAATAAATGTTTAAAAGATGAAGCTACGGATAACTGTAGTAAAAGACCATAATTGTACCATGACTCAAATTCCTCATGCGATGCAAAGATGTCAGGCAGAATAAAATTCAACAGTGACCAAAGCTCAGACAAATTATTTTGCAGAGGTGTTCCTGTCAGCAGAAGTTTGTTCTCCATATTCAAATATCTTAGCTCCCTCAGCAGTTTGCACTTGTGGTTTTTCAACCTGTGACCCTACAAGATTAAAGAAAAAATAAGTTACAAGGATCATCTTGATACAAACTTAGGTGCCAGGTACACTAGTCAAACTCAAAATATTACCTCATCAATCACAACATATTTCCATGGATAATGCCGCAGATTCTTTTTAGCATCATTCATAGCAACCTCATAAGAAGTTATGACTATAGGGAACTTCGGACCAATAGTTCTAGGCATGTGCTTCTTCCTGAGCTCATCCCTTTCTTTCTTATTTCCATGGTAAATGATTGCATTAATGGAAGGCGTGAACCTATTCAACAAGAGAACAAAAACATGAAATCAACCCGAAACCTTGATATATATATAAAAACACTAATGGTCAAGTCAGTACCTAGCGATCTCATTCATCCAGTTTGAAAGAGTAGAGAGTGGAGCAATAACTAGATACGGACCATCCAACCCATTTCCTTTCAGGTGTGATAGGAAACCAATGGCTTGAATGGTCTTTCCAAGACCCATTTGATCAGCTAAAATCCCATTCAAACCATTTTGCCACAATGATATCAGCCATTTGACACCTTTGAGCTGATAAGACTTCAACTTTCCGCCAGTCAGGAGAGGAACTAGTTCACTCTGCTCTTTCATGACTCTTTCTTCCTCAGTCAGATCCGAGTTGGCAGATTCACGACCTTCTTTGGATCTTGAAATCATAGCAGCAACAGCTTTTTTAGCCTTCATCTGAATAAAGAAGAAAGCGTCCATCCAAGTAAGTTACAAAATATACACAACATGAGAGAAGATGAAATATATAAAAAGGGAACTAACACTGTCGCCCTGAGGAGCAGCCTTTCTTTTACGTCCACGACCTTTCTTCTCGGGCTCAGGCTCAGCATATTGGGTTTCACCTTCTATCCCATTCTAGCAAAAGCACAAGTAATCAGTTAAAGAAAAAAAAAACGACACTCATAATAACCAACAAGAAAAAGGGCAAAAAAAGAAGATTTATACTTTGGTAATATCCTCCATTTTCTCAAGGAGGAACTCAGAGTAGAGCTGGGTTTGGGTCAAAAGCTCATCAAGTTTAGTAAACTGGGTATCATTCAGATCTGGAGCTTCACCAGAGCCAGCAAGTTTAGCAATCTCTTCATCTTCCCGGATTTTGAGCAGCTGCTCTTCTTCCTGAGCCATGGCCTCGGAGATAAGAGACGAATCTCCATTCTTGGCTAAGAGTATCTCTTCAGTTTTCTCTTCACAGTTTTCCTTCCAAAAAAAAAAAGGTAAAACAAACAAAGGCCCAAATCAGATAGTGAAAAAGTAATACACATTTACAAGAACAAAAATCAAAAGGCAACACAAAAAGCTTCACACTCTTTAAAGAAAAACAGATCTGAAACCCTAAGAACACAGAACAAACCTCGTCACTGAGAACAGAAGTGGGCGAGTCGCCGGAGCCATCTTTCTCCGGTTTTCCGTCGCTAACCATATCCAAATCCCTAAAAAAAATCGGAAAGTAAAATGACGAATTTAAAAATGATAAACAATGCTTTCAAAATAAAATCCATACCAAAACAAGCAATCATTACACAGATAAGGAAAAAAAAACCCCAAAAAAACAGCGAGAGGCGTTAAGGATCGGAACATCGCCGGGAAACTATATGAGAGGTTGAGAGAGACTTACGGAGTGTTATCTGTGGAGCGCAGGCTAACCATATCGGTGGTTAAGAAGGATATTTTCCGGTAACGGAAAAACCCTAAGCGGCGGGAGAAAATCAGCGAACACTCTTCGGAAGACGCTTTCGGAGAGCAGATTCAAAAAACGAAGGGTATAGTGAAAAGACGCACTGTGTCACATTTTTCGATTTTTATTAATTGGAAGTAGCGCCCACTGGCGGGAAGATTGTAATGACGCTTTTACCCCTTGTGTTCTCCTTATCTGTCTGCTCATGTATACACGACAATAAAGTAGTACAAACACACAGATGCTGGTTAATGGTTATTGTGTTATTTTATTGACTGGGTTTTATAAAAATTATTACATCGAATAACACAGGCAGAGAATCCTATAAATTAATGACGATGTTTTAATGTCATTCTAAATTAATCCAGAGGTTATAAACATATAGTTTATGTAAAACGATGTTAAGCTAAAAGGCCAAATGGTTTTGTTTGTTTTTCAGTTGCATAAGAAACAAACGAAATCAAACACAAAAGCAATCACGAAGATCATCACACACACACATATAAAGTTTATTGTTATTGCTACGGAAGAAAATAACGTCAGCCACGAGATCAATAATCACGCGACTTAGACCGCTCTGACCGCTTGTACTCACGATCATCATAACGGTATTCCTCTTCCTCCACTAGCCCATAACGGTCGCCGTACTGATCATAACGGTCTCTGTCACCTCCTCCTCACGCTCATCATAATGGCTTGATGAACGTCTACGCCCACCACCTTCCTCTGCCTCTCCTCTCCTCTGCTTCGACTCACCTCTCTCACGAAATCTTCCCCCATCGTCTTCATACTCGCCACTCTCGTAGTCCCTTTCCCTTTTACGACTCCTCTCACGATCGTGATCCCGTGTACGACGGTCACTATCTCCTCGGTCACGCCTGCTCTCTCTGTCTCTACCACGGTCCCTGTCCATGTGGTGCTTATCCTCTCTACGACTCTCTACCGGTCTATCCCGAGACCGTTCACGGGACCGCTCGTGAGACTGCTCGCGTTCCTTTTCTTTGCCCCTATCACGAGATTTCTCACTGCATCCGCCACACAATCAGCCAAAACAAAATGAAAGAAACTAAAAGGATTTTTTGTAAGAAAATTAGCTTACCGGTCTTCACGGGCTCTAGGTTCCTCGGAGCGGGATGACCTTCCTTGCGATGCTTGTTGTTGTTGTTGTTTTTCCTCCTCGCCACTAATCTTCTCACCAGGAACTCTGCTTGTACCAAGTCCACCACCAAGCCTACGAGGACGCCAGTTCGGGACTGTTCTACCTCTCTCAACATCCACCAGCACTCTTCTACCATCAATCTTCTTTCCGTCACCCTGTTTGTAGGCCGCTAATAAGACACCACAAGCTGTATGTCAGCAAAGAAAAAAATAATACATTGAACAACAAACAACATTACAAAGAAGGTTTACCCGCACCTTTCATGTCACGAGTGTTTAAGTACTCAATGAAGGCATAGCCTCTGGGTTTATTGGTTTGCTGATCTGTTACCACATGAACCTGACAAAATTAAAGATAAAAAGAAATCACAAACTCTGCGAGAACTTGAACCAGCTTTCAGATAAGTTTGTGTTACATGTCAAACAAGCACAGGTAACCTTTTCTTAACAGGCTTCCACATCATCACCACATCAGGAATTGGCAGAAAAAATGGATTCCATGGCAGGTCTAACTACCCCTTACCAGGGTTTTAATACTTTTGTGAAATTCAAATATACACATACGACATATCACCTATGTATAGAATGTACATATTTACCGGTCACCTCAAGAGTAGCAGATAATACTTTTGCTATCCTTTAACGCCAGATAATAAACGTTTAAGTAAAATTGTTCAAAAATCGAAAAAGAGAGAAGGGTTGGTATACTCCCTACTTTAGTTACCGATACTGTTTAAAGATCTTACATTCACTGCCCAAATCCCAGATTTAGGCTTCCCGTGTAGGATGAATCATCTTCTTAGGAACCAAGATAGCAAAAAATGGGGACAAAATATTTCTAAGTAGCTTACCAGGATGGGTTTCGAGAAATATATATCTCAGACACTATGAAACCTGTGAGTGTCCACCCTCGATATAGTAGTAACAAGAACATAATATATCCTTTGAAAAGACAGATCAAAATGTGAAAGTTACTGATCTATACCTGATCCTATAGTTGACTTGCCCCGAAAAATCTCGACCAATCACCACGTTGATATGGACCCGGATGTCTATTACTACTTGCATTATTTTAGTATGTTACGAGAAAAAAGGCCAAGTGGTTTTAATTAGTAGACCAAAAGATGGCAGTTCAGAAACATTTCGACCTCTGGTCTCAAAGGAAAAAAAAAGTTGTGCGTAAAATTTCCAAAACCTATAAACTTCTGAACGTAAAATCAAACATATTGCAAAGAGAAACATGAGAGCGAGCAGGCATCTCAAAAATCCTTACCGGACCTGTTAGGGAATGCACAAATATAAATACCTGCGTAATTGGTCCATAAGCCTCAAACTTCCTTTTAATCTTACTCTCAGAGGTCTCGTAGTTCTGCAAGTAGACAAGAGGAGCATAAAGTCAAGTACATCAAAACACACACACACAGCTCTCTAAGATGGTCATTTCAAAAGGCAGTGGAACTTACAAGTCTTGCAACAAACAGTATCTTGTATGGATCTCCAGAAGCATTGGGATCATTATTCGGATCATCTGACAGGAAAAAGAATATATCAAACTCTAACTTCAAATCACCAAAGTCCAAAACATAGGTGGCTACATAATTATAAGGTGGAGAAGTTTACAATTCTTTAGATCCTCTGCAGCCTTTTCAACACCTTTCTCGAGTCGTGACTTGTGAATTCTCTCCCTTTTTTGTGCCTAGTAGTAGTCCCCAAAAAAAAAAACTATATATGTCACTGAAATAAGCAAATAACAGAGAGACAGATTAAGATGAAAACATACAGGAGTTTCAACATCCGGCTTAAGTGGAGCATACTCTGGATCTTCAGGTTCAGCAAAGTGACTCACAAATTGAGCCATGCCTAAGAAAATACACACACGGGACAAAGAAGATTTACCCTCCACGTTATGAGTAAATAGTTAAATAGAAACAGAAGCAAAGCTCGCAAACCTGTATAAGGAGGGCATTTTCTCTTCTCAGGTGGTGGCTGGAACTCCAAGGGAGGTCGTGGCTCAAAGAGCTTCAAAAGATTGGGCGTCAAGCCTGTGGGATGGCTTTGACCCATCTGCGAAACAGCAAGGCATCCCGTTTAACTTCCTAATACTAACATGAATCTTTTTCAAACAGGTTACAAAGCCTTTCTCATGGTGAATCCATACATCTTGTTAATTCTAAACTCGCATTTGATATTCGAAATTCAGAAGTGATCATGTTATTAGCATCTGATCCCGCAATAGTAAAATATCAGTAGATCCTGAGATAAATAGTTGATGAATCCATCGACAAATACAACAACCAAAATTCGAATCATAGAATCCTAATAAATCTCTATAGTTAAGAGCAATAGACCAAACAAGAGGTAAGTCGTAGAAATAAATGGGAGAGAAGAGACGAACCAGCTTAAGCTGAAGAACATTTGATCGGTTCTGAACCTTAGTGCGTGACTGTACGGCAGCATTTTGGTTACGCATGAAAGGATCGTTTAAGTCCCCCATGGTGAAGGTCGATCGGAGCTCAACTTTGGGGTTTTCCGGAAGGAAGGAGGAGATGGGGGATTCGCTGGGAGTATTAACGAAGGTTTAAGACAATATATATAGGTTCTGTTCTCGTGTGAGGCTTTTAACCTATTTTAAATTTTTTTAATTTTTTTTAGTTTGCCAACAAAAAAAGTTATGAATTAAAAATACAACTGAATTTGGGTATTTGACAAATTGGGATGAGCTAAGAGCAGAAAGATATATTTATAATCCAAAACATATAAAAAGGAACATTACCATTCAAAGCCAAAAGAACATAAAGTCTCTCAAAATTTTTGTTTTTAGCGAAATGATTCATCCTCGAGTGGAACCGAACACAATAACACTAATCGTGGACATAGTTTTTTTGGAGGGGGAGGAAGAGTGATCTTTCTGACATGAAGTATAAGTATGGTTACCCCACGCCGGCCGGCGACTACACTACCTTTGATAAAGCTCCGGCGTATTATATATAAAACACACACAAGAAGCCTACTCCAATCGACGGCTGCTTCGTTTGGATGTTTGAGTCGTTGTTCCTTTGTCCGCAAGTTTCAGAGTCTTCGTCAATTCCCGTACGTTCTGCAAAAAGAAAAACAAATATTAAGGTTAAAGAAACCATGTAGAAAAAATACATAATGAGGTTCTGCGGATCGATCGATGCTTGCTATACAGCTGTCCTAAGCATCAATGCACTAAGAAGCTAAGATCAGGTTGAGATGAGAAAGCTTGCTATGTATTTACTATTTAAGATTATCAAGATCAACCGCATGGGAGTGGATAGTATATTAAGACGGAGGAAAGAAACAGAACATCCAAGCAATTACTATATCTCTCGACTTATGTCTGAAAATAAAAAATGCAGACGAAAAATCCACACTATCCGCCAAATTAACCTGTAAACAGACACCATCACGTTGTAAAATACAAAGTGATCTTTTTAACTAGTTGCCTGATGTAGCTGTTCAAAAACTAGCGTTCTTAGGCCAATAACGAATACAAGATCTACTAACACCTGTACATTAATATACTAATCTAAACCCAGTTAAAAGCATCCACTATCCATAACACATGACACGATGTTATCTAGTCTCCTCAGCCCTCTCGTCCTTAATTCCAAATCCAATCCAATGCAAAATCGTAACGAATCAAAAGGATGAGTAAACGTCGGTGGAAGTCAGAGATTCTCACCGTGGAATGCACCGGAGGCGGATCTATGACGACGGAGCGAATAGACATCCTCGCGATCTCCGAAATGGCGGCTTCCACCACATCAGGTGCATCGCTCGTAAGCTCCTCGTAAGCAGCCTCGAACGCCTCCTGCCAGAACCTAGGCAACCTGATACGACGCCCATTGTTGTACACATCCCACATGTGCTTCACCACTTTCTCCCTCTCCTCCATTTCCTGATCTCACCACCATCAAATCAAACCCCCTCAATCAAAACAATAACCAACCAAATCTGGAGATATTAGAGATTTACTCACGAGAACATCGAGATCCTCGTGGATCGGAAAGACCAGATCGTCTGTGAAATGGCTGATGTTCCCGGCCGACCACCGGAGATTCACGGTGCCGGTGAGCATTGACCAGAAAGCGAGGAGCAGAATCGCGGCCAAGGCCCAGAACTTGTACCGGCCTTTCGCGAAGAGCGCGGAATAACCGTTTTCCTTCTTGACGTTCGCCGCGGCGGCGGAGGAAGTGCTGAGAGGTAAGGCGTCGGCATCCTTCATTGGCGCAAAGTGAACGGAGAGTTGCTGAATCTGTGGAAATATAGAGGAGCGTCGTTTCTCTTCCCAATCTGGAAAGTTGTGAATGAGGAAAAAATTGGTTTGCTTTTATTTAAATCCTTTAAACTATAATTAGACCCTTCGTTTGTTATTTTTTTATGGACCGACACTATTAACCAAAAGTATTATACATATTTTAAGAGAAGTGATTTGTTTTCAACCAAAAGTACATATTTTAAGAGAAGATTTAGATCCAATGAAAAGGAAGCTCTTAATTACTACAGTTATTGTCGATGATATGAAAAACCCACAAGTTAATATACTATTTTTATTTCATTGCTATGATAAAAAATTGTTTGAAAACATGATATACTGTATATGAAACAATTCGGTTAAGACATGTGTTTTTTTTTCAGACTATCATAGTCATAATTCAAATGTTGTAATAAATTTTAAATAATACATATTTTTCAGCATCATTTTTTGTGTGTAAATCAGTTTAGTAGACTCATTAAACTTCTATAGAGCCTTTCGTTGTCAAAATAAAATAAAAATAAACAAAATCTTAAATGCACCGACTTTTTAGTTGATATATTTAAAAACTAACGAAAAAAATAATAAAATAGGAGCAAAAGAATGAAAAAAAATACAATTAAAGGACAACATTATTTCCCGATGCGCAAATTGGCGGGAGGACGAAAATGATCCACCGAGAGACCCCAAATGTTAAAATCAACTTCTTCGATCCGCCACTTCTCCGTCATCTGTCTCCGATGATTCGCCGATGCTTCACCGTACCGAAACACCGTAACCGACGTTATCCCGCCGTGAGCGATGTTCACGTTATCCACGTACCTGTAATCATCCATCACCGATTCGGCGCTGGTCTCCCAGAAAACGTCGCCGTCCTTGGTCCGCATACTCAGAAGCCGCGAGTCCTCGAACTGGATCAACAGCCCCGATCTCTGGCTAAAGTAACCCCATATCGTGTGGTGAATGATCTCGAAATTCGAACCGCTCTGTGCCTCTCGAACCGCCGGACTCGTCTCCAGTTTTAATATAAAGCAATCCTCGCCGTTGATTATCTTCTCTCCGATGCACGTCGCGTCGAGGAACAGATTAGCCGTTGACCGAGGATCTAAACCCTATCAACGAACCACCAGTTCAATACATTTAATAATATTATAATTAAATTAAACCGGAATCGTACCTGTAAAAACCGACGTAGAGGTCTCGGCGTACCGGTAGAGGCCGGTGTTTGTTGGTTAGAAGAATGCCGCCACGAAAGCCGACCGTTACTCCCACATATGACTTTACAGCCAGAGACAACGAGCTCCAAACACCACAGATCAGGATCTTTTTGCCACAACACAAAACCACCCATCTCGTCACTGCTCTTGAGGTTACCGACAGTTTCGTCTCCTTGATGAAACTCAGACGCTGTCATCTTCACTTGCCCCGTAACGCACATACTGTTCACAGCGTTTAACGCCGCTGGTCCTCCCGTCGCCGCTATGTACTGCTGCACTATATATTTGGCGGTCGATGCTTGCTGCGTGCAGTCAAATATTTGATTAGAAAAAAAATATCTATATATATATATATATTTTTATATTAGATCAGTTAAATTAGATTGATTGTGAGATGAAGATTACTTACGATGGAAGAATCTTTGACGGGTTTGTGAACAGAGTGACCGACTTGAACTTGGAGAGGTATAAGAGGCGAACCAACGAGATAGAGAAGGAAACGAAGCTCGTTGATACGAGCAGCGATCAACGGTTGAGACCATTTATCTGACGTTTGAGCTTTCATCCACGTCATCATATTCTGGCACCGCAGAGCGGGGTTGTTGCCCATGCCGGAAAACATCTCCTCCGGTATCGGAACTTCCAAAACCGTCTCCAAACCATCGTCTTTGTCTATGTTGGGACACAGCTTCCTCATACACTTGCCACTCCTTCGATTCTTCTTGTTTTTCCGTTTTTCTTTTGTTCTGTGAGCGATCGATTGAACAAAACCTACGAATGGTTCAAAGATTGTCAGCACGCCTGTGTTTCATCAAACCTGATCTTCTTTGTTTCTCTGTTTTTTCGGGGTCAATTTTAATGATTCCTAACCTTTGTAATTTTGCTTAAGATTAATTGTTTTAAAGGTCTTCCAGTTGATAGTTGTGGTTCTCCTTTGTTGTAGCCTATTTTAATTGGAGTTTCGTTTAGTTTCTATAGTCTCGTCGTCTTTAATTAGCTTTGTGTTCTTGATAACAATACACTAGTAATATGAATGTCATGCTATACTTATTTATCTAATGTTTTTTTTTCTTCATATTTTTGTGAATCGTTTTATCTTTTTCCTGTGAAAATTGAGGAGACGAAATTATATATTACATTTTACTTGAATGGCCCTTTTTTGTGATCGTCTTTGGGATCTGGTCTCTAGCGCGGATGTTATTTTTAACTTTTATAAAATATATTATTTGTTTGTAATTATTGAATTTATTTATTTTAATAAAAAAAATTTATAATAAATTCGACACATAGAGTGTCTCTAGTAAACTATGTATTTCTCTAGTTTTATTTTATTCGCTCTTCAATCAATATATTTATTTGGCTTCTTGTTTAAATAAATGATTATAAACTTTGATCTCTGCACCTCTGCGAATGTATATTTTTAAAAATATGATGATATTTGTTTTTCATGTAATTATTAGGGTTTGGCAAAATGAATCCGTGGAACAGAACTGATACCAATCCGTAAATATAGTACCAAACCTGAACATAAATTGATTAAATATTCAAATTATTCAAAATTTTGTTAGTTAGAGAACCAAATCGGATCCGAACCGAAGTATTCGTGTACCTGAATTTATCTAAAAATAGATTTATATACTTATATATTAATTATTTTTATATTTAACGTATATAAACATCAAGAATAATACTTTTAAATTGGTTTAAAATACTTGAAAATATATATAGATAGTCAAAACAAATATCTGAAATAGTTAAAGTATACTCAAATCACCAAAAATACTTAAAATAATTATTGTTTTCGTATACAAAATTTTAAATCAAACCAATTGATATGTTAAGCTTAGGTATTCTGACATATGTTATTTAAATTTATAGGTAATATATTACTTTATTTATAGATTTTGAGAAATTTAAAATATATAGTGATTTAAAACTTTAAAAATAATTTAAATAGGTTATCCAAACCCAAACCAAACCCGCAAAGATCCGAATCAAACTCAAACAAAAATTTAGAAACATCCTAATAGGACTGAAATATTTGACCTCGAAAACCCGAAACGCAAACCGATCAGAACCAAACCCGTATGGATGTCTGAAAACTCATTCTTAGTCATTATTATATATCGTATAATTTCATCATATAATTAATCGTATTTTATATGTACCATCATATAAGTAATCATATAATTAATAGTATTTAATATGTATCATCATATAAATAATTACATATATTATTTTTTAAAAACTTAATATGAAATATAAAAACCATAATTTAAGTTGGTATTTCAAATTGGGTTTTGTATTGTATTTTTCTTATATATATTGACAACATTCTTTTATAATATACTTAATAACTTAAGCCCATTATTTTTTCTGTTTAATACTACTATATTTGTTTCCAAACAAAATTAAGTTTTTAAAAAAAACTACAATCCAAGTAACCAAATACACCAAATTTTTTTAATACTCTTATCTAAATATCCAAACACACCGAAATTGTACTTCAGCTTTAATAAGATAGATTCTTACTTTTATGCTATTTAAATGGGGTTTGTTTGTATTCAGCCAAGCTTTTTTTTCCCCTTCTAATGGAGTTCGAATGAATATTATTTCATTGTTTTTTTTTTTGGTGTAATTTTCTTTTGGTGTAATATCATTTCATTGTTTATGGACAAAGCTGTAATCAATAGCCAAAATACACTTCGATCGTGAATAAATCCTTCCTTTCACTGTTTATAGATTAAGACGTTAATAGTACGGCCACTTAAAATTAACGGGGATTTGTGATGCTGTAAAATCCAGTGTCAGAAAAAATGGAGGATGCGGTTGTTTTTTTTATAAAACACAGTGATATCAATTAAACCAGAATACTGTGAAGATACTGTTTTCTTTGTATTTTCTTTTAACGCCGTAAGTTATCGCTGCGTCTATAAAAAAAACATGGCTAATGTGTATGGATAAAGCGGATCAAATTTTTTTTTTTTTGCTAAGACTGTTAATTTCAATTAAGATAAGAGGTTTGTTCTACAAGATAGAAACCTTTACAAAAGAGGCTCTCGCAAAAAAAGAAAGGTAAAAAACAGAGCAACTTTATCATAAGCAAAGAGAGGGATGGAGGGTCAGATGAGCCAACATGCCATTAGATTCATGAACCGCTTGCGTTTTCGCCAAGCATTAATAGAGTTGATAGTGTGCCTGTCGATCTCCTGGAAGGTAGCTAACGGAGGCGTCAAGGCTTGATTGTGCAACATGTTGTTTCTCTACTTCCAGATGTTGTAAAACAGAGCCTGAACCACCAGCATACGTAGATGCGACGGCGTCTCAGGCGAGAAAGAAGATAACCACAACACAAGCTCATTCCAATCCGTGAAAACAGGAACCGAATCTCTAAATCTACGTCTAGATTCAGACCATAAAACCTCAGCAAAGAGGCAAGAGAGCATGAGATGGTCCCTTGTTTCCGGCTGAGAAGAACAGATACAACAAACCGATGGAATTTGCATTCCCCAGGCCACGAGACGAGAACGGGTTGGAAGCCTATTCATGTTCGTAACCCACATGTGGAAGGCATGCTTTGGAGTCGCCAGTGAACCAGATATGTTTTGAAAACGGTTGGTGAGGGGCATGGTTTCTTAGTATTTCCCAAGTCTACGTAGAGGAGAAGGTACGGTTGATGACACCATCTGTTGACCATCCAAACGTGTCCGGCCCTCTATCAACAGTTGGAAAAGGAAAGCCCGTGAGGAAAATCTGGAGGTTAACCTCATGATCCGATCTTGGGTGCGGCAGGCGCCAGCCATGCTCATTGCAGACGTCCGCAACAGAGGCTTCCAAACAGAGTCGCAGCCTTCGGTAGGCCTGGGCATTTTACCCGGACCCGAAGACCCGACCCGAAACCGACCCGAAAAAACCCGGTCTGGGTAGGAACCGACCCGATCAAATTACCCTATCGGGTCTTGTTGTAGAGGACCCGCGGGTCTTGGACCCGACCCGACCCGAACCCGAAACCCGGCGGGTACCCGAATTAATAATATAAATTAAATAAAATGAATCAATGGGGAGTCGAAGACAGGTTATTTGTCTACATAGCAAAGGGGTCAGCCACTAGGAGACAACCAACTATTGTTCTATCTCGCATAGTTTAGTATATATACAAATTTTAATATAATAAAAACACAAATTTTAAATAAAATGTCAAATATTTTCGGATATATTAATATTTTCAGATTTTTTTGTATTTTTAGGTATTTTTTAGGTTGAACCCGAACCGAACCCGACCCGAACCCGACACAGAACCGAACCGAAAAATTCTAGTTACCCGAATGGGTCTAACTATATAAGACCCGACCCGACCCGGACCCGGTACGACCCGAACCGACCCGGAACCGAAAATTTGAAATTACCCTATCGGGTCCTAAACTCCTAGACCCGAAAGGACCCGGCCCGAACCCGACCCGACGACCCGAATGCCCAGGCCTAGCCTTCGGGTTCCATCACTTCCAAAGACGTTAATGAAAGGACCTAAAGGTGTCCAGTTATCAAACCAGAAGTTCGTGGTGCATCCATGATTGACATCGCTAACTAAGAATCGCGAGGTGGGATCAAATTATTTAGTTATAAACAATATTCTAAAAATCGCTAGATGATTGTTATATGTCTTATAGAAAATTACTGTTTAGGTAGATACATAAGCTGATTTTTTAAATGTTTAGACCGAATTTTTGAATATCTAAACCAATTTTTAAAATTCAGTTTGTCAAATCGTTTTGCTTATACTCGATTTGCTCGTGTACATGGGTGTCTAGACTCCGCCTAAAACGTATTTTTAGAAAATTGGTTATAAGCTTAAACTAATACTCACCAACAGTCAAGCAACAATACAAGACTATTAAAATTCAAGCATGACTATCGAGACACTAATTGGTAATATAGGCCATAAATATTTGAAGCCCATTAATAGGAAGCTAATATAACAATTGGGTCCAGACATATAAACTCAAAAGACCAGCTACCACGCGAACGAACAGGCAAGCTAATACCAAATTCCAGTTCTACCCTCAACGGCTGATAAAATTAACACAAGAGCTTGCGGCTGCAGATTAAGGGAGGAAGGTTTGGTAATAAGGACCTTCTGATAAAGTTGTGGTAGGTTTCACTTCTCCAACCGTATAACCTATTTCCTTGCATAAAGAGTCCCTCAAGAGTGAGTGAAATGAAGAGTCTCTGTTTCAATTTAACTTCTTCTATGTCGTTTTGAGGATTCGTCGTTGATAGTCTGGTGGTTCGTGTAGTTTCGTTCCATTTTGGTTTAGATAGTCTCTAAGATTAAAGGATGTTTTCTAGGTTGTTAGTGTTATTAATAATCATCATCATCATAAAACACTGGTTTATATTTTTCTTTGTGTTCAGATATGTCAGCGACTGCTCTCTCAAGATTAAACCCTATTTCTCAATTTGGGTTTCAAGCAGCTGCAAAAAGCAGCAACAAGAGCTTCTTCTTCTCCCTTTCCGCTGCTCAAAGGAGATTGTTTTCTGATTCCGGAAGGAGACTACGAGGAGGAGCCATGGCTACTTCTGGTTCTTTGCCAGTGTTTCGGGACGCCGCCTGCTTGGACGATTTGTTCACATCTTGTGCTAATAACGGTTTAGACTTCGCTAAGAAGCCTTCAACTCCCGGTGGTGGCGTTGCCCTCTTCACTGCTGCTAGCATGAGACTCGGGAGGAAGAGGAGAGAGCAGTTCAAGAACAGATTGGTCTGTCGCTATTCCAGCATTGATCCCCTCGACAAGACTCCTTCGCTCTTCGGGGGTTTGTCCAAGACTATTCATACCTCTACCGTCTGTTTCTCGGCTCATGAGCTCTCTACTTCTCAAGACTCTGAGCTTTCACCAACTACCACATCTCTTAAGTAAGCTTTCTATATCTTTTTCTTTTTTGTCACCTCGATGATTCTAGTTAACTGATGTATTTTGAGCAGGTGTTTGAAGCTGGTGTCTGGTTCCTATTATCTCCCGCACCCTGAGAAAGAAGCTACAGGCGGAGAAGACGCTCACTTTATCTGCGAGGAGGAACAAGCTATCGGTGTTGCTGATGGTGTTGGCGGTTGGGCTGAAGTCGGTGTCAACGCTGGCTTGTTCTCTCGGGAACTAATGTCTTACTCCGTATCAGCGATTCGAGAACTGGCTAAGGGTTCTTTTATTGACCCGTTGTTGGTTTTAGAGAAAGCGCATTCTCAAACCAAAGCTCAAGGCTCCTCCACTGCTTGTATCATCGCTTTGACAGACAAGGTAAGTGAGTGAACAACAAAAACAAAAAAGTTTAGGTACTTTGTGTTTAAAATGTGTTCTTCTTATTTCAGGGACTACACGCTATTAATCTCGGAGACAGTGGATTCACGGTGGTTAGAGAAGGGACCACGGTGTTTCAGTCACCTGTTCAGCAGCACGGGTTCAACTTTACTTATCAATTAGGGACTGGAGACAGTGGTGGCGATATGCCTCGCTCCGGTCAGGTCTGTTCTTTCTGAACTCTTATTAAAGCCAAACATTATTTAAACAAACCACTCTTAACTAGTCGAGTATTTTGAATTTAGGTTTTCATGATAGATGTGGAGGCTGGAGACGTGATTGTGGCGGGAACGGACGGTGTGTATGACAATCTATACAACGAAGACATCACAGGAGTGGTGGTTAGCTCGGTCAGAGCTGGACTTGACCCGAAAGGCACGGCTCAGAAGATTGCTGATTTGGCACGTGCGAGAGCGTTGGACAAGAAACGGCAGAGTCCTTTCGCAGACTCGGCTCAGGAGGCTGGATACAGGTTTTACGGAGGAAAGCTTGATGACATCACCGCCGTCGTCTCTTACGTTACACCAGCTTAAAGACCAATCCCGCCCTAAGATCAGTGGTCCTTTTGTTTCAATTTTTTTGTAACGGTAATAACTTTTTTTAAGGAATCCTAATAAATTTTTATCTATCAATTGATCAGCTTTTATCACACATGAATCGGTATACTTTGTATTGAATGTCTGCAAAATTGTAATGGTCAGCTGCTATATGAAAAGGAACACACTCTCTTCTTCTACTTGGGAATACAATCTCTGAAGATCTTGAGAAACGGAGCCATCACATTCATCACTTTATTCTTCTTCTTAGTAGTAGTCTTCATCTTCAGCTTGGGGAAGTCATAGACCACACGTTCTTGAACCAAACTCATTGTCTGATCCTCGGCATCATCATCTGAGCATAAGCTTCTAAGCAGTTTTTCTAGTGACACTGTAATCTCTTTGAACTCGGGACGAGCTTTAGGATCAGCTGCCCAGCATGCTTCGAGGAGACAACCAACTCCTGGTGGAAGATTATCCAGACTTGGTCTCTGGTTCTGTGGAAAGCAAAAAAAAAGATGATCAATCTCCAATGTTACAAGTGATTATTATCATGAGCTTTAAAAAAACGTTGCTGCTTGCTTACTTTGCTGGCAGCATAAGCAACAAAGATGTTGTTCTTTCCTTTGAATGGGATTTTGTTGGTGAGCAACTCCCAGAAGACAATAGCGAAGCTGTACACATCCACCTTGTGATCATACAGTTTCTTTTCCCCAACTTGAAGTGCCTCGTGGCTGAATATCTGAGAAACAAAAAAAAAAGAGAATCAAACATCTTTGTGATTGAAATAAAGCATATTATAATATTTTGATTACAATCACCTCAGGAGCCATCCATCTATAGGTACCAGCTTCACAAGTCATGAAACCTTTAGTTTCCTCTCTAGCAAGTCCAAAATCAGCTAACTTCACATGTTTCTGATCCCTTGTTAACAGCATATTACCTGCAACAGAACCAACCCTTTGCTAAATTCAGTGATATTTGCAAATTTAACTAAAAAGAAAAATCATTTATTACTAGGTTTCAAATCACGGTGAATGATGCCATTAGCATTCAAGAACTCCATCCCACGAGCAATATCCAACGCAAAGCTAATGGAGAGCTTGAGATCGAGAGGGTTTGGACGAACGCTCAACATAAACTTGTGCAGAGTATTTCCTTCCATGAGTTCAGTTATTATCATCAGCTTTGGGTGTATGCAGGCCCCAACAAACTGTTCATCCAAAAATGAATCTCAGCTGACAATGCTTTTGATATAAGACTAATAATAAAGATACATGCAAAAAACCTGCACAATGTTTTCATGTTGAATCTTGGAGAGCAAGAGGACCTCCCTTTGAAACTTTCTCTTCTGCTCAATGCTAACAGCAGACGCTCCTTCAGGCAGGAATATCCTCACCGAGACAGGCTGAACTTTCCTGAACCTATAAACAATCAACATCCACATAAATGTTGGTTGCGTTAACTCAACAGCTATGCTGCAATACAAAGTAAGATTTACTCATTCAGATACTTAGCAAACTAGTTTCCTTGGATCAACACACATAAACTAAACACTAAAGCTTAGACTACACAACACTAACTCCTACCACAGAAGAAGTCATCTTTGACACAAACCCTAAGCAAAAAATTAAATAAAAATTCAAACTTTGAAGACAAACACCAAAATCAAGAAAGGATTTTTTTTTTTTGATTGAAACCCACAATCCTTTGTAGACTTTAGAAGAGGAGCCTTCGCCGATCAGTTCCTCTATGGATACTTCTTTGGCGTCGACGAGAACATCGGTGTCGATGCTGAACTCGAATTGATCGTCGTGATCGAGGTCTGAGTAGCCTTCGTAGTCGTCGTCGTCGAGACCATTTGAGGAGATGAGGAAAGGGAAATTCGGATGGAGCTTCTTCTCCGCCGGAATCTCTGTTGTTGCTTCCTCTATTGACGGAGCTCGTTGGTACCCGCGAGGCGGCATTTCTGGCGTGAGCGACGAAGACGAGACAGAGAGAGAGCAGAGCGAGTGTTAAAGTGTGATAAAGCGTGCGTTTTTATATATAAGAAATATCTTTGGGGGTGTTTCTATAAAGTCTGAAAAGTTTGGTACCTTTTCTGTAAACTTTTGTTTTTTTTTCAAAAAAGAGGAACGAGAGGGAAAGTAAAATAACATATTCAAACAACACGCATTTAATTCTCTGTGTAGATACCGTGTTTATAACTGGTAAACTAGGATTACTGCTGACCCAAAATAAACTTATTTATGACGATTAATTGATGACATGATCAATTCTTCTGTTCATTTTCCTGATTGTCGATTTGATAAATTAAAGATTACAAATATTTTTCTATATTTAGTTTAAAATTATCTCCTGCAATCTCCGGTTTTAATGACAGCTTTATCTGGCTGGAAAGAAAAAAAAAACTTTATTTATACAAGTAATGATGAAATTTGGAGTTTTTGTTTCAGCTAGATATAAAAACTATTTGGCAACTATATAATTATTTGTATATCTAATTTCTGTAACAATGAAAATCGGGTTCTCTTATATAGTTTATATGGTCATCAACTATTAGTGATGTATTTTAACAATTATATTAATTTTAGATCAGAATGCCTATATGTGAGACTAGACGAAAAAAAAAGTTGAGAAAAAAAGTTATTTAAAATTTTTAAAACACTGCATTTACAACAGGTTGACAAACATCTATTTATACATTAAAATAAACATGATTTTCGATCCATCCACTCTAAATATTTTAGTTGTTAAAATTACACATACAAACCATCCCAGTACTCCATGTTCTGCAAGTAATTATTATCCAACATGTAAAACGGGATGTTGTAATTTATATCCGGCGGAAACTCGAAATCAATTTGTGCACCATTGGCTTCAACAGAACGAGGTGAACTCGGACTGTTTGTTAGCGTTTCTTGGGCAAGTCGCTCCGAAAGTTTTCGAATTTCGTTTTGAGCTTCGCTCAACTGTTCCGACAGTTTTAATACCTGAAAACAGAAACATATATATAATACCAATGACATAGACGGTGTATTTTGACCATTAGTCTCATTTGTTTTTCTTCTTGGCCTCACAAAATTAAAGTATTATCTTTATATTTTTTGGTAAAAAAAAGTATTATCTTCATTATCCATCCAACATGTACTATATAGGGTGATGAATTTGCATCAAATCAAACAAGAATATTTCCAGCATGTCAGCCTAAATGCAGAAAGGGGTTTATACGTGGCATTAACTCAGTGGGAATTCCAAATGGGCTATCATGAGCCCAACTTAGATTGTACGGCGAAATTGTTTTCTTAAACGTTGGATAAGTAGAAAAGATGACGAACTATCCACTCATGTCTTATGTGGGCCCTAGGCTCCTAAACCCTAGCCTACCGGGTTGAAATAAATAAATTTCTATTTTCATATGCCTAAGTATTTAGCAATTGTTGACAAAAAAAAAGTATTTAGCAATATTAATTGATCAACAGATACATATGATATGTATATTTGTGAAAACTATTTTTCATACGTTATTCAAGAATATCCAAAAAGGAGTAAAAATCAATCAACATAAATTTCGGCAAAAAAAAAACTTAAGTTTATGTGTTTTGTAATGATGAAATTTTTTTAAAAATGATACCTGAGATTCGAGCTGACATTGGCCTAGGACGACGGTGTCGTGTTGGCTCTTGAGTTTGGCGTACTCTTCCTCGAGTTTCTTGTTCTTCCACCGTGCACGGCGGTTCTGGAACCAAACAGCCACCTGTCTCGGGTCAAGACCTAACTCTCCGGCGATCTTCTCTTTCCTCCCTGACTCGAGCTTGTGTTCGTTCTCGAAGCTGAATTCGAGCATATTCACTTGCTGATCGGTCAACTTCCTCTTTCTCAACATCACTCCGATCGCGGTCATGTCATCTTCGCTGGTCGCCGACGAACCTTTGCTCCTCCTCTTCCTCCGCCTCTTCACGGGCTTTGATACTTCGCCTGATGATAATCCATCGATCTGGTTGACGAAGATGCACTGGCTATGGGTTTGGGTCGTGTAGGGGTACACTTGAGTGCCTAGCACATTTTGATCCATTCTTTCTCTCTCTGACTTTTCAGACAAGGGTTGCTGTTTTTTCTCTTACTATGTTTGAAGGAGAGTGGTACAATGGGATATGACTCTGGTGAAGTTGAGAGTCCTATGAGATGCTTTTTATAAGCTGGAAGATTGTGACCACATTGTTCTCTTTCCCTTTATTTACACTTATGCCATATGTTGTTTATTTATTTATGTTGTCATAGAACAGTACATTGGTTGTGTGAGTATGATGTACACATTCAAATATAGATATTTATATGTTCTATGATATGTACATTTGAGGACAATGCATTTGTACATGTTCAGTTATATTGATATTCTTAGTTCGATACTAATCTGAGAACCATTTTATTGTAGTTTATCTTTTTTTTTTGTTTTACTTATGTTGGAACATTTTTTTTCAGATCTTTGTGTTCAAATTTTAATTTTATCATTTCAATTATTTTTTTTCGTCATGATAAGAAAATAAAAGCTTCACGTTAGAGCTAAGGAAAATAAAAGGACTGATCTATTCATTCATCATCAAAATTTGCATTTTAATAAAAGTATGAATGAGGTTGCTGACTATTGTGGACAAGAGACGTGGTGTGGATCCCGAAGGCGACCAAACTCAGGATTAAGTAGAGAGACAAGTGATCCGATTGTATGTGGATAACTATTGGATATAAACGTTTTGTTTACGTTTGTTGTATTAGTTTATACTGTTAATTAGTCAATTTTATAGGGTTTTTTTTTCTTTGTTTTTGGAGCTCGAGACCACTCATGTCCTTTAATTGAAAAGCAATGTGCTCCTCCTTTTTCCGTTTTCCCTACTGATTATTATTTTACATTAGTCTAGTGACTATAATATATAACCACGAATCTTCCAGGATTTTTATTTATTTATTTGAAAATCCTGCTACTTTTCGTAATCAGTAGTGTTATAATATTCCACCGTGCCATTAACTGAACGTGACCTCCTTCCTTTGCGTTGTTCAACAGTAAGAACTCTTCTTTTCATCAAGTTAATTTATTCTGCCTTAAACGATAATGTAACATCGAAAAGGAAAAAGCATCATAGAACCATGTCACCTCAAAAGATAGAAATCCACTAATAAGATTCACTTAAACAAAACGACTTATGTATATATGATCAATCGACGTTGAAAGTATGTGAAACCTACGGTCATATATTGTAAAGTATGTTGAAAGAAAAGAGACATATATATATAAAGGGGAATACGCAAAATTAAGCTAATACAAATTCACCGAAGGCTTTGCCAATTGTAGCTTGAGCTTGTTTTTAGAGTTTCAACCCCAAATCCGTGATAAAGAAAATGTGCTATGAATATATATATATATATACATTGACATGATTGGAGTTTTTAAATAGTACATGTTAAAAAATAAAAAGAAATAGTAGTCTACACTTTCATTATATAAAAACGGGCACTTGGTAGAAAATAAAATGAAAGTTTATAGACTGTGCTTTGTAGGTGTGTAATGCGGTAGGAACTAGGAAACGAACAGGAATCATAGGAAGGTGTATAATTAGGAAGAAATAAATAGTCCAAAGAGAAAGAAGAGGAATATGTATTCTGACATTGAGTGATGGCTATGCACGTGAGGTTCACGTGGTCTTCAAATGGAGACAGAGGATAAAATTCAACTTGTCTGCTGTACTTTCTTTGCAGGTAAAGAACACAAAGACACAATTAGAGAGATAACCGAAGTGTCAAAACGTTTCACTTAGCTCTGTATTTTCTTGTAAAAGAAGGATGTTAGTTAGACCAAATGGAATGTAATCAACTTTTAGATTGTGCTCCTTTTGTTTTAAGATTTTCGCGCACCAGTTTATAAATTAATAAAATTTTGGTTTTCACCTTATTTAATACACTATTTAATTTTATTTTTAGTAATTTTTTTGAATTAGAAATAGAGGTAAAAACTGAAAAATATTTAAAATATACATTACTTTAATTAAAAAAATTTCAAAAGTTAAAATGACAATTAATATGAACGGATGTAGTATATATAATTAAGAGAGATTGTCTCTATATCTTTATAACCATCTCATCTTTAATGTTAGGAATACAGTTTTATCAGGTAAATAAAGTCCATTCATCCAATTGGAACATGAAACCGATAAAGCTTCTTTTAGCTGTATGTCCCCCAATCCCCATAGCTTTTCTCACAATTGGAGGAAGACACATCATACAACTCACAGATAAAGCTTTATTTCCCAGACGCACAAATATTTATTCATATATTTATATAAATGGTGTGCACTGTCGGGCCATCATTCTGTCTCTTATAAGTTATAAGTTATAACGTCGCATTCGTATATTCGATGCACTTAGTGTTTATTTAGACTTCAACTCAAACGTGTTTAATCTTGGATAACCAAAACTTAGTTTCGTGAAAGAACAGTGTTTGTTGTATGTGGAAGCCCATGGTACATGTACATCATAAATGATATGATATAGCTTTTGCAGTGGAAATAATATAAGAGGATATAACTAGAGATCTAGTTGCAACTACTTAAAGCTGGTTTATGTGAAGAAGATTAATACGGTAAATATGTTTTGGGGGAAGGAGTCGGGTTTTGGTTTTTGTTACGTGCTTCCCATTTGCACAAAATAAGTGGAACTAATGTACAAAAGTAATCAAAAAGAAAATATGACGAAGGAAGGAAACTAGGAAAGTGGGTGACAAAGACAAGTTCCACGCTAGTAAATGAGTGATGTAAAGTCAAGAGGTCACATGGGTTTGCTTTCTATTAGGATTACGTGTCGTCTCCCCATACTCCTTATTCTTTGGACCACGCTTCTTCTTTTGCCACGTGTTCTCTTACCTTCCTTCCTTCTCCGGGCCTCTCTTCCCTTCGGATTCCATCTTTGACTTAATTTGTTTTACATTTTTTTTGGGTAAAATCACTTTGTTCTCTTATTTCCTTTTTTCCAACATAATTGAATTGGTTAATGTTTTATTTTGTAACTTTTGAATTGGTTAATGCTGACCAGAACAAAAATGAAAATGTTTTATTTTTCCTATAGCTAAAAACTGAAAATTTCACTAGCTGACTAGCATATATAGAATACAAAATGAATGTACGTAAAGGAGTGTTTGCATATCTTCTCTTCCTTTTGGAAATCAACCCGGTTGCCATGCTATATTCAAAATATCTAAAAATAAGGTATATTTGGTGAAAATAGATCTTCTGCTATTCCATCGTTTGGTTGCAAAAGTTTCCTTTTATATATAATATATCATAGTTATTTTTTCTCCAAAAAAAAATATCATAGTTATTTAAAAACTGTTTGGGAAATACCTTTAAAGTTGAAACGCAAAAAAAAATCCAGCCCATTCCTATATATGTTTGATATATGTTAATCGTTAATCTAATCACATTGGATAACGACATGCATGCTTTCTGCATCACTGTTTTACACCAAAACCGAAGTCGGATATATACATATATAAAACATAAGAAAAGCACTCAAAAGGCAGAGCTACGTACACCAGCTTGAATTTTTATTCTGTCGAGGCTTAACCATTAAGCGATTTTTGTGGTCTTATATAGGCTTTAAGTGGGTAGATATGCTGCTAATTTAAGTTAGTTTAATGGCATGTGTAATGTATGGATCGTTTAAAATGGAGATGGATAAAATTTGGAGTTTGCTTAGGTTTGTTTACTCTCGTCTTAATTTTGGATTCAAGAAAAAAGTAATAAATGCGATATAGGTATCAAATCCAAGCACTTATGTCAAACCTAGTTTGAAAGCCCTAAGAGCATCATCAATTCTAGGTGCTTAGAAGGGGGAGTTTAAAAAATAATAATAAAATAGTGGGGTGGGTCCCACCGGATTGGAAAAACAAAAGAGGTTATGGCTTATTTAAGCGCTGAATCAAATTCGCGGACCCCACTGACATGTGGCGGCCTGCAATTGATTAATTTTTATACTTTATTTTATTTTTATTTTTTAAATCAGACAAAATATTAAAAAAAATAAAATAAAAAAAATAAGCACCCCAAATGTAGATTTTGGGTTAATGATGCCATCAAAATCACAGTCGTTAAATAGGGTTTATTTATAATCTTAAAAATATGTATACGTTTCGATAAAAAAAAGATGTATACGTTTATAGGAAAACGAAGAGCAAAAATTGATGTAATACAAAAAAAAATTGTTGTAATACTAAGTGCGAAAGAAGATGCGCATATAGCATGATATAGATTCCTTATTTCATATGCTTTTGAGGTGGAATATACGATTTATTTGTCCTTTTAACTATATAATACTCCCTACTATTGTTTGTTTGATTAAACTAATCCGAGTTAATTATCACTAAAGCAAAATGATTAAAAGAGTTAAATGTCATGTTTATCCCAACATATGCCTTCCTTGTTTCCCGTACTTCCAACTCTCTCAGTGCTTTGCGTAACAGATAGACAAGTGGGTAGAGAGATTCCATACGTTTGTGATTTCTTTAAATTAATCAAAAGTTTATCTATCAACTAATCAATACATTCGTACTCTAATTAGCTTATAATATTCTGCCGACTGTGCTGGCAACTGATTAGCATTAATAAACTTATTAATGAAAGAGTCATTTGAGGCAAGTGCTGCATGGATGGACAACTCTTCTTAAATATCCAGAATATTAATATGCAACATTTAAGGATTGTTTAAGTGAAATTATTTATGATAAGTTCTTAAAAAACTAGGTTTTTAGTACTACTTTGTTGTGAAACATCGTCGACCACCGTAAAGCTTCAAGCTACAAAACATCACCAAAACAAATGTTATCTACTTTGTGGTGATTAAGTTAATATTCTGACATTGGTTCATATATCTGATAGTTATAGAAACATTTAAGATTGAAAAAGAAAAATAAAACAAAGAAAAAACCGTACTAAAAATCGATGAGTCACGTGGATCCCCATAGTCCGCTTGTATAACATTATTCCAACCTGTATTCTCGTACAAAATTACAAAAGATGTAGTAGTATTAGCTTTAAGCACATGATAACAACTAGTATTCATCAAATAACCAAAATAATTTTTAAATTAATTGTTTACTTAAGCGCAATGCGAAACCAAGTATCGTGCCCCGGCGGCTACATTGTCTCTGGCGCAAAGAAATATTGTCAGAATAAAAAGAAGCTGTCTTAGATCCAGCAACACTGGAGTCTGGAGTGGCTTTATCTGGTTTCTATGGGTATTTTTTGTTTGTTTGATGATGTTCGTCCGATTGATATAAAAAAAATTAGTTAGCACATGCGAGCCAAATTTTATATCGCGTAACATATAATATAATGATCCTTTTCGGAATTTTATTGATGGACCTTCAATGCGATCTGTTCTAATACCTTTTTAATGCAAATATGCATGGGGATTAAGTTTAGATTCATAACGTTTTTGGTTAGTAAGGCCTTATTCGGAATTCGGGAAGGTATCGCTGCATCAACAATAAGCCCTAAAAATTCAATGATCACTACGGCAAGGAAAAAAAATGGAGAATTGAAAAAAAGTGACGCTGCTATTAATTTCTCGTGTGTTGCCGATAATGTTGCTACGCTGATGAAAACAGCGATCACCGGAATAGCTTCCATAATCAAACGCGGGTTTCGCTGCGACATACTCTTCACATACTTAGGCTTCAAGTTACATACTTATAATTGGGGCTTATTTTGAGCTTGCTGCGTTGTCACCGATCTATTTCCAAACAGGCCTAGAAAAAAAGAATTTTGATTTACGAGGTGAGGTGAGCTGAAGTCAAATAAGCAAATAAAAAAGGGGCTGGCGTCGTTACCTATCAAAGCATGTGGGTCGTAGTCTTTTGCCTTTGTGCACGACATTAGGGCCCAAATTATGGGCCGATTGCAAGATAAACAAACGACTTCATTTAGGCTGCTGAGCTCTTTCCTATGCACAAACAGCTTGATTAGTTTTTTAGATTTGTCAACCAAAATAGATTTGCTGATGTCTGGGCATCTAACCAATAAATATGGAAGTGCTTGTAAACGAGAAAACTATATCTTTAGCTAAGATTTTTCTTGTCAAAGAAAATATTTTGTAATTCTCTGTATAAGATTCATGTAAAAAGATGATAAAGATCTTTAAATCATGTAACTCATTCGCTTTAGAAAATAAGAAAATTGACAATTCCGTCAATGCTAATTGCTAAACCATCTAGACTTCAATTATTAACTATATTACGAATACTTAAATATCAGACTTGTGTTATCATCCAGTGAGAATCAAAACTCGTATAATATATTACTAGATTTTTGACCTGGTTCGAAAACATAGGTTTTTCTTTGGATTGTAAATTATTATTTTAGAATTGGTATATATTATTATGTTACAAATTTATTGTATCAAAGAAGAACATTTATTTTTGAATTTATAATTTATGAATTAATTTATATAAGATTTTCTATATACATTCTTATATAATTTTTTTAGGCATATACATTTAATCAGATCTGAAAACCTAATCAAAATTAACCCGAAAATATAGCTGTGGTTAGGGTCCAGGTTAGGACAAAGTATAAATTTGATTTTTTATTTGATCCACATTTTCTGTTCGATTCTGGATTCTGACCAAAACTAAATCGTGTATCTAAAGTATGTGAAATGTTTTGTATACAATAGATATATTTATGTATTTCAGATATATACTCAGTATTTCAAATGTGTGTTTGATATTATAAATACTTAAGTTTTGAATTCAGCTTTCCGATTATAATTTCGAGTAAAATTTTAATTAAAGCATATTTTGGGTATTAGAAAATATTTTTATTTATTTTTGGTTTCCCAAGTCAGATTTAGGATAGACTTTTGGGTTTTTTAGGTATTTAAATTATTTTAGGATATTGTGCCCGAAAATATATTTTTCAGACATTTGTGTCTTTTCGGATATTTTTTGTGGTTCAGTATGTTAGGATTTCGGGCACTTCAAATTTTTTAAGTCTTAAAAATCTGAGACCGATTCGTATCGTTACGTACCCAAAATTATAGATATTTTATAGATATTTGAACTATGGATCCAGATTCCAAAAGAATCAACTCGAATCCGAACCATAAATTTTTAAATACTTAGTTATATCACTCGATATATTTTGGTTAGTTTAATAGTATAGATTTTTTAAAATTTTAATCGTCTTAAGCTTATATTAAATAACAAATTTTATTTTGAACACTTAAAAAATAATTTTAACGCAAAATATATACTTTTGTTTTTTACATAGGGTTTGATAAACTGTTTGTATTAAATTTGATTTTGAGAATATTTGGAACTATATAATATAAGATGACATAATTTTATATGATGTATGATAACTTTAAATGAGTTCTGAAATCTATTAAAGTTAATAAATTTTGTGGATTTAAATAGCATATCTACAGTATACTTTTTTGTTTAAAATATTTTGTAACAATATATGATATATCTTGTTTTTTTTTAAATAAGGGGGAAATATATGAATATTCAATTTTTTCTAATTTTTAAAAAATTAGTTGCCTTTAAAAATAAAGTGGCTCAAACAAAATTATATAGTTTTGGTATGATGTTTTTATAAACAAAATTATTTTGTATAGTAAATAAGAATATCGACTAAGATACTGTTAGAGAAAGATAAAGGTAAAGGTAAATTATATGGTATATTTTTTTTGTTTACCTATGATAAATTATAGGGTTGACTAAACTAATAAATTTATGTTATGTTACTTTTTATTACTAGAGAAGTATAAAATAAAACCAAAAAACTAGTTAAATCTAATCAAATGGGATAACAATCTTGTTTAAATATATTTTTAGAATGAATTTTTTATAGTATAGATTATAAATAACTTAACTATCATCCCATCTGAAACTCATGAATTTGGCAGCATATATCGTGGACAGTGCACAATAATCCAAGTGAGTCAGTTATATGTTATTTTATTTTTATGAGATGTCTGGAATCTGTCATCATGATAAGTTATTTATTCCTTTTAATTGATTCGGTCCCTAAAGTATGCTTCCGAAGTAATAAGGAAAAAATCAGAGAGGTTGCGGAAGATTCACGTCCGGACGATGTTTCTTTGTTTTCTGCTAGTGAATAAACTAATACAGCCCACCTTTTTCTAATAGTTCTGTTATTGTATATGTATGATGTATCATCTAGAAGGTCAACTAAGCGATTAGATGATAGAAGATGATAGTAATCAAATTCAATAATAAACTGTGAAAAATGGGAATAATTAATCTTAACGTCATTTTCGTTAAAAAATAATAGGGGAAAAAATTTATTGAATCTTTTTTTTTGATTAATCTGGGGGAATTTCAAGTTTATAGAGAAATCCAGACTCTTAAAACATATACCCATATCCGAAAATTTATTGAATATTTCTAATGGCTAAAAGATATTGCCAGATTTCATTGCTATGCATTTTGAAGGGTTTTCCTTCTGCAGTGAAGATATAACCTACTTCCATATCTTCTTTTTTCTGAATTTAGGTTGTGAACTAGTTGTTAAATTTCAAAAATATTCAAACATTTTTTTCAACATTTGTCACTTTTATTAATCAGAATTCAACTTAATTTATAGTATATCTAACCATCTTCATCTAAACTTCTAATGACAAATTTAAATTTTTATCACAACAATTATCTCTAAAATACAAAACTTTGGAATAGTTTTCCTTTTACTGAACTTTGGAATAGTTGTGTTTCAAGAAAAAAGAAGTTAAAGCAAACTAAATCAATATAGCTGAAATCTCATCATTTGGTGTAAAATAAATTTTGTGTAAACGTTTTTATTTATCATGCTGGAAAACAACTTTGGGATTACTTCCCTTTGAATTTTTACTGCACGATTAGTAAATTAGAACAATACTCGTTTGGGAGCTACAACCTTTTGATCAAATATGAATAACTGTTTTAAATCATAGACTATCTAGGAGTCTATGAACATGTGCCATGGCTCAAATCATAGATTCCAACTCCAAAAGAAGCAATATACATTTTATCTTTTAAATTTCACGTAATAAATCTGAAGTGTCACGAGTAAAACAATTACTCTTGTGTGTATGATTGTTAACTTTTAAAGTAACTGATAGAAATATAGAAAGTGGTATTAAATATAAAAATGAGAAAGAGAAAAAAAGAAAGTAAAAAAAGTTATTTTCGTTGAAGACCATCTTCAATAAAACTCTATTTTTTCTTCTACAAACTACATTAAAATAGACTAATTATATTACTTCAACGGAGTTACTCTATTACTCTAATAATATAATTATAGAGTAACATCAATGGAGTAAAAATTAATCTATAATAAAATTATTTTATTTTAATGTAATTTATCGAATGTAAATGTTAAATAAATGAATTTTGCTTGATTGAAAAATAAATATTCTGTTTAGTTATTGACGCTAGATATACCATCCGGTCAAGACTTGTGCTTGACAAAAAAGAAACTTAGAAAGCTAGTGAATATTTTAGTCCAAAACACAATTGATACATATATATATATATATATATATATATATATATATATATATATATTGGTATTTTGAAATTCAGCTATTTTGTTTAATATTTAGATTTTACAGTTTTATTGTGTTACGTTGTTGTATTTTGAGTTAGTTTGCTTTCAAATACATAAAATTTACTCGTTTTGGTTTATTTTAAAGCTTTACCTTTCATACAAATTTCAGGTTTCGATCTAGTTTATCTAACTTAGATGTATCATTTTGTGTTTGTGACGAAATTTTTTTTTTTTTTTTAAAACCATATATCTATGTACTAAAAATGGAAAATATTACAGTGTGTTATATTATTACAGCACCATCACCTAATATTACAAGGAATTAGTTGGGAAAGACGAGTACTAAACGTCTAAAACACTAGTACTGTATTACAAAACATTGATTATGTTACAATGGCAAACCAGTTGAGAAATATATAGCCAAAACTAGTATTTTACACACCCTTCAAAACACATATCTATTTATTCTATTATACAATGGAAATACGGTAATTTTGAAACACGATACGCAGTTTCAAACACCCAAGGAGTTGTAAAACGATAACCATTTCTAAGCACCACGTGCCAAGTCCCTGCCACGTTCCAGAAACCGTATACACTCCTCCCTGACTCTGCAAAGCGACTCGTGCGCCGAACCACCGTCGGTGCTCAACGACAGCTCTGCCTCGTCTCTCAGCTCCTTTACTCTCCTTCTCATCTCTTCACCTACATCTCCCGCCATAACCTTCCTAACTATCGCCTCAATCTCCGATCTAGTTATCACCTCCTTCGAATGATCAGCTCTGACGGCGATACCTAGTTCGTCGCTGAGCAACGCCGCGTTCATATTTTGCTCTGCGAAAAGCGGCCACGCGATCATGGGCACCCCGCTGACCACGCCTTCGAGCGTGGAGTTCCAACCGCAATGTGTCAAAAACCCACCAACAGCCCTATGCGCCAGAACTTCAGTCTGTGGGGCCCATGATGGGACCACGAGACCCCTATCGCAAGTACGAGTCACGAACCCTTCCGGTAGGTATTCCGGCGTGCTGTCTTTGGCTCCGCCTCCATTTGCCGAGAAATATTCGCTGCAAGAAGAACCGCCCACCGGGGGTCGAACCACCCATACGAACCGTTGCTGGCTCTGCTCGAGCCCCCAAGCCAGTTCGGTTAGTTGTTTAGCCGCTAGAGAACCGCCACTCCCGAAGGAGATGTATAGAACCGATTCATCTGGCTGTTCGTTTAACCACTCCAAAACCGGGTGACCGGTTTCAGATGTTTCTACCGGTCTGCATAATGGACCGACAGGATAAACCGGTACACGAGCGACCCGACCCAAAAGTTTTGGGTCTTGAAGGGACTTCAGTGATTTAGGCTCCATTTCATCCCATGTATTCACCAAAATGCCATCTGCTTTTGGGTAGGCCAGGCTGTGTCGAACAAAATCCCGGTACAGCGGTTTGTCAGGAACCAGGTATGCGTCCATCGTATCTTCTAACCGAACCGGTTCACATCCCGGTATTTCAAGCGGTTTCTTGTGTATTATATGCTCTTCTTTGACCTCTCTGTCCAAAGTTGGGTAATACATAGCAACGCCAAGATAACGTGCGTTGGAAGCGATCAACACATACGTCAACATATTGAACTCTGATGCTAGACATAAAGCATCTGTGCCGAACAAGTCGATGATCAGAGCCGTTGGCTTTTGATTCATCTCAGCGATCTTGGATCGGAGGGCTGGAACGGTTTCACGCATAATGACTCCTATCTTGGTCACCACGTGATCTGCGGGGTTCACTAGCTGAGAAATGTCCGGCATAGGAAGGTTGACGACGTCCACGCCGCTCGAGTTGAGGAACTTGGACTGAGCGGAGGCTGCGTCGGTTTCGAGGACGAAGATGGTGACGTTGAAGCCGTGGTTAGCGGAGAGACGTTTAGCGAGCTCCATCACGGGGATGAGGTGGCCCATTCCGGGACTTGAAAACATGGCGGCGTGTGGTTTTGTGATTTGCATTTGATACCTTTTTTTTTCTTTACTATTTAGTTTCAGTTTCAGTGGATTTGTGATGAGTTTCTATGGTAGCTCCCTTGGGTTCATTTATAGCCAATTCTATTACTAGTTTTAAATAAAAAACATTGGTAATTTTTATATCTAGTTTTAATTAACAATACTAAAGACACAAGAAAATAAATATTGTGTCTTTAATATTGTTAATTAGACATTGTCATACAGTTATATAGTAGTTTGAATTAGTGAACCACTTCATTATTATTGAAGTTTCTACAGCAGGTTCGGTTAGTGTGTGAGGTGTATCTTTTTGTTTTTATCGAATTACCATCTCTGCAATTAGCTACGAATACATTGAATAACACCACCAGTATTAATCTATGTATATTACTTGCCGTCATTCCATAAGAAAATGAAAAAATATTATTTATATATATATATATATATATATTAATGCATTTATTGAGAATCAAACTTCACATATACTCCACCGTAATATAGAAATACTAATGAAATTCCTTTTTAAAAAATACTAATTAATTATATTATTTACTCTTATCGGAAACATTATAACGACGAGCTTTATGAAAAGGTAATAACAAAATACTGAATTTAACGTAGGCGGAAATTTACATACAATTTTTTAATCTTGTTATTATTATATTTTTAAATATTGCATAATATAAATTAAATCCAACTGCAGTTTTGTAAAATAAAACTGTTGAGAAAAAAACTATAAGACCGTAAAATAACTTTACTATCTCACAAATCAACTATCAAATACCAAATTACTATATATATACACTATTTACTGCATTTTCTTTTGACTGATGCTTTGTTTTAACTTTTATTAGTATATATACCACTCCACTACACAAGTTTGATTACAATCAAGACGGATAAAATTAATATGAACCAAATACAAATCTGTATTGTTTATCAAAACTGTATATAATATATATGAATCTCTTTCTCGAAAAAAACTGTATATATGAACCCATGCAACTTGATTTTTTTCTTCTAAAAATAGGCACTGTATATATATATATGTATATGTTAAATATGACAAGAAACTGAAATATATGTTTGTCTGTATTTTTGCATACTATAAAAATACAAATAGTTTATTGGTTCCTGGCAAGATCTAACTACTACCACATTTGTCCTATACAATACAGATTATTTTTATATTATCATAATGTGTTTGGGCAAAACTATTTGCGAATTAAGTTCAAACAAAAAAAACTATTTGAGAATTCTATAGAAAAACTACCATTTAGTCACCAAAGCGATCGAATCATGTTGAAGATATTGGTGGATCACATGGTCAATATCATATTATATTTCAAGGACATTAGCTAGTAATTAATATTGACCTGCAGTAGCATTAGCATCCATACATATTTCTGCCAGTTATGAAGAAACTTGTATATACATTCCATCGAATAACGGAGAAGAAGATAAAACATAGGTGTTTGGTTTCTATGTTTTTTTTTGCTACCTAAACACCACACAACAATTTACATGTCCTACAAACCTAGCCAAGAACCTAATCTACTTTCTTCGTTATTTATATATGGATTATCATCTATTTGATTGCTGTAGCAAATTTGTCACATGATCTAGTTGGTCCTATCTCCTGCTTTTGGTCATTGAAACATATTGTAGTATATTAGAATAAAATGTTGGCAGTTTTAACCTCAAAAAACGAAGAAGAAGAAGAAAATCATCAAATTAATTATGGGTCCTCCATAAATCCTCATACTGCTATTCTAGTTCAAGATCACTCCCTCAAGATGCCCAAATGATCCGGTGGCGAGTGGACTGTGGATGCCATAAAATGTGTGTTCATTCAAAGAACATTGTATATTGGCGGTTAGAGAAAATCACCAACTAATCCAAAATTATAATTGGACCACTTGTTGAAAATTCCCACTTATGATATAATTCTATGACCAACATCTTGAATTTTTTCTCCTGCTATCTCCGTCATTACGTAATATATTCCCCCTTGATCTCACATACAACTTTTAAATCATAAAATTGCTAAGTCACGACACTAAAACAAAGTTGAATGACTCCATTCAAGATGGTTTAAAAGTAAACTCTAAGGAAGGATATCATCAATATTAATCATAAAATTAATTCGGAGGTGAAACTTTGTGCTTAGACAATGTGTAACTTCTAACCAAAATATATATTTAAAACAAAGTTGAATGTTTCCATGCAAGATGGTTAAAAAGTAAACTCTATGGAAGGTATCATCAAATTAAATCGTAGGTGAAACTTAGTGCTTATTATATACAATGTGTAACTTCTAATCAAATATATATTTTACTTTCTTTTCACGATATCTCTAATAAAACAAAATATATAAATTTGTTAAATAGGTAAGTCAAGGCGATCTTGGGCTTACGTAAATAGTGCACCTAAATCATATCAGTGATTTGTGATATAGAGTGGTCCGACTTCGGCTCTAAGAAGATATGGTCCTCTTCATTTTTTTTTATATATAATATGGTCCTCTTCGTTAATTTCTCTATTAAATTATACTTATAGTCTTTTTGACATGATTGAATGAATAATTGATCTTACTATTTGAATATCTGGCGCGACCGTCGTTAGTAAACATTACGCAACTTAAACAAATTGCAAGGAGGCGGTCCAATTGATCTATTGTATATGTCACGATGTTGCACGCCCCAAACGATTCATCACCTGCCACAATGATCGGTTATTGTTTTTCTTTTCTTCTTTGAAGTTTGATATAGAAAATAAAGTAAGTTTGGATCATATTCTAAAACTATTGTCTAATTGAAAAACCCGTCTACTTACTGTACTTACGTAAGTCACAAAGTGCTAAACTTATTACCGACCAACAAAATCTTAAATCTGATGATAGTAACTAAAGTCTGACACTCTGAACCAAGCTGAAGCCCATCCTACTTTTAGAAGAACGGCTCATCATGACCCAGTTATAATATCATCTAGGCCCATGCTTCACGCCCTTTAAATATTTGTGCTTTGGCCCACTTTAATGTTACGAGCAGTAAGCAAACGACGTCGTTCACGAGTACATGATTGTCAACGCCTGGTATTGTTGGTAGTCTACGATCGTCGTCGGGGTCTGCTTCTTCTTCCATACAAGTGGGTCACTCGTTTCTATACCCGTGAAAAAAACCCTAGCTCGCAAATATGACGAACCTCTCGAGATCCGTCGCATTGATCTCATTATTTCTTCTTCCATTGCTTAGCTTCTCTTTCTCCGTCGACAATCCGACGGATCGGCGGGTTCTGGTTCTTCTCGACGATCTATCACTCAAATCCTCTCATTCTATCTTCTTCAACACTCTCAAATCCCGCGGATTCGATCTCGATTTCAAGCTAGCTGAAGATTCGAAGCTCGCGCTTCAACGGTACGGCCAGTACTTGTACGACGGGCTCATCATTTTCGCCCCGTCCACAGAGCGTAAGATCTCCGATCCCTAGGTTTTGTATATAGTTTGGGAAGCTATCTGGACATGTTGTTTCTCGTGTATAGGGTTTGGAGGATCGTTGGATTCGAAATCGATAGCTGATTTCGTCGATTCGGGTCGTGACTTGATCTTATCGGCGGATACTTCTGCTTCTGATCTGATTCGTGGAGTTGCCACAGAGTGTGGGGTTGATTTTGATGAGGTTAGTCTCTCATTAAAGTGGAGTGGAACGAAATGCGAGATATGATTTTTTATTTTGATTTATTAGCTATTTTTTTTTTGTCTCCTTAGGATTCTTCGGCTATGGTTATTGATCATTCCAGCTTCTCTGTCTCCGATGTTGATGGAGACCACACCTTGATTGCTGCTGACGATTTAGTTAAATCAAATGTCATTCTAGGGAAAACCAAGATTGAGGTAACTTGCCTGCTTTGTAAGCTGAGTTATGTGACTAATACTCATAAGTGTCTTGTATGCTTTTGGTTTCAAGATAATGTATGTAATATAAAGGGATATTAAGGGCTTTTGACTAGAGACACCTATGTGTTTGGTTTTTGGATAACAGGCTCCTGTGCTCTTCAGAGGGGTTGCACATTCATTGAACCCTACCAACAATCTGGTGAGTCCAAGAAATAGTTCTCGATAAGTGTAATATTGATGTGTCTTCTTGTGAATTACTATGCATTGATGTGAGTATTAACTTTTGCCTATTTCTTCCTCATACTCCATTGTTAGGTTTTGAAAGTTCTTTCAGCTTCTCCCTCAGCTTATTCTGCTAACACGAGCTCGAAGTTGTCGAGTCCCCCTCAGCTCACTGGGTCTGCCATTTCGCTAGTGTCGGTCATGCAGGTTTGTCTCTCTCTCCTATTACCAGATACTGTATTTGAATAATTCGATGTTGGCTGTACTCAGCTCTACACTTGTGAAGATTATTTTCATTCAGTGCCTTGAACTCACAAGGTTTGATGTCTATTTTAAAACTGCAGGCCAGGAACAATGCTAGGGTTGTGATCTCAGGCTCGTTGCAGATGTTTAGCGACAAGTGAGTAGATTTTTAATGGTATCTCTCAATCAATTCGTGCATATGGTTGTTTCTGATCCAGAGATTTTGTTTGCATGAGGCAGGTTATTCAGATCTGGTGTCCAGAAAGCTGGGAGTCCGAACAAGTAAGTAGGCACATATTTCATCAAGTGAAACTTCTGGTTCACATGATCTGTACCTACGTAGATTTAAGGATCTTTGTTTTGTCAAATTATAGATGTTATACTTCGTTTTGAGTGAAGATTAACTGATCGTATGTAAAACTTTGCCAGATATGAAAAATCTGGAAACGAACAGTTCGTGACTGAACTAAGCAAATGGGTCTTCCACGAAAGAGGGCATTTGAAGGTATATGCAAAGTCTTTATCATTTGTTTTTGCTCTTTCCTCCAAACCTTGGTAGCTAGAGATCTGCATAACATTTTTACCTTCATGGGTACGATCCTCACCTAGCTTATGTGTCCAGGCTGGTAGTCTTGTACACCACAGGGTTGGAGAAACAGATGAGCCAGCAATATACAGGATAAAGGATGACTTGGTATGGTTTCTTCTACATCTTCTGGCCTACCCAAAGTGATAATTGCCTTTAAGTTTAGTGAGTATCTGCGGGAAGCTTTTAATGTGGCAATTTTTTATGGCAGGAATTTTCGGTGGAGATACTGGAGTGGTCAGGGAAGAGCTGGGAACCGTATGTAGCTGATGATGTGCAGGTTCAGTTTTACATGATGAGCCCATATGTTCTGAAAACCTTGTCAACAGACAAGAAGGTGACTTATTTCTGAGCTCCAAAACATATCTTTTTAGGATTATATGTTTCTTTCAGCTTTAGAAGTTGCAACTCAGCTTGCTTGGTGTTACCTACTTTGCAGGGTCTATTTCATACATCATTCAAGGTTCCTGATGTGTATGGTGTATTCCAGTTTAAGGTTGAATATGAAAAGCTAGGCTACACTACATTATCTCTTTCAAAGCAGGTGAGTAACTATTACCTCTTTAGAATTTTTTTGCTAACTTTGTAGACAAAAGACATGTGACAGTAAAAATAAAAATGCGGACAACATATGCAGATTCCTGTGAGGCCTTACAGACACAATGAGTATGAGAGATTTATCCCAACAGCGTATCCTTATTATGGAGCCTGCTTTACCACTGTAAACTACCCCATACTTCCCTCTTCTCTTTTTCACACACGCACACACAAACTGATAAAAGAGCTAACAGATTAACCTTTGTTTTTCTCAACGCAGATGGCTGGTTTCTTTGTCTTCAGCTTCGTCTACCTCTACCATAAGTAGAAAATCCCGTGAGTGGTTCTCCAGACGAATAGAGTAAAATAAAGCCTGGTTTTCATATTTAGACGAGAGAACAAAACACTTGAATCTTGTTTTGTCTTTTTGCCAACAAGCATTAGTGAACACTTTGCAACCTTTTTTTGTTAACAATATATTTTTAAGTGAACGTAACTTTACCCCCGTTCTCTTCTCTCTTTTCCCCTTGGTGCTGCATGCTGAGGCCAGGTTCAGTTAAAAACCTTGGTGGGACGTTTCTGTGTGATAGGAAAAAGTTATAGAGAGACGATATAATCCTAAGGGGTCGGCTGTGAAAATGAACCGTTCCTTGGACGTATAGTATTGTGTTCATGGATAAATACACGCTACAATCAATTGATCAACTAGGAGTAGTTAGTAGACAATAAAATATGGTTGCTGGTATTGAGGCATATACTCATACCATAAAATAGTTTCGACTTTCGACCTAATAATAAAAGAGTGTGGAATAAGTCAACTTGCTACTAATTTAAATCAGCAGAAGAAGCAACTCGGTTGTTTCTCTCCTCTTCTTCCCTCCAATCAATCACTCAATAGATGGTTTTTGGGATAATATTCTGTGGTATGGTAGTTGCATCATACATTAGTTAATCTGTTAAGCTTGTGGCTTCACAGCATAATGTAAAACGCAATTGGAAATAAATATTCAAAGTCAGATATTTGATGCCCCAAGAGAGTTGTGGAAAGAATGTATCCGCGCGGAAGGGAGGCAAATTACAAACTTTAAGCCTGACTAGGTTCAGTCCCAAAGTTTTTGTTTTACGATGACATAATATCAAAGTGTAAATATTCAAGAAAAAGGTAACTAACATATAAAAAGTATTTTTGAAATATTGACTTAAGGCGCAGGTTAGAGGTTCAATTGGGATGGGTGTTCTTTGTTTATATTAATTTTACTATATGTTGAAGACATTTTGGCTTACATTGTTGATCTGCTCTGTCTCTGGGGATTATTAATCCGAAAAACTTAGAAAAAGAAAAGACCGGTAAAAAGGCAATGATACTTTTTGTGTACTTCCAAATTAAAACCATTTGACGGTAAGCATAGTAATCCAAATCCCTCATATTACAAGTCCTATATATATTTCTAATGTAGATTTTTTCTCCAACACGGAAATATTTGGATTCTTGGGTAGGGAGATTGGCCAAGCCCCTCGTAGCAACAAAGCTTGAGGTACATTCACTCATAAAACATTAGAGCAGAACAGGGAATCTTGACATCGAGGCTCTTGATATAATTTGATTTTGACAGTCCAACAAACTCAACCAAGACAATACATTTTTTATTGACAACTTTTTCCACAGGACTACATATAAAAAAGACCCAAGCCTATACGTGTCCATGTACAAGGTTGACTAACTGTTGAGTTTGGAGATATATATACATAGCATTGGTCAGAGCACAAGTAATCTCGACATCCTCCTCCTCCTCCTCTCTCCTCCAAGTTTTCAGGTAAATTTCTCTAATCTTCTTCATTTTCTTATTTCCTTTTCTTATTTCCTTTATTTTTTCCATTCAGAGTATCCCCATCAGCGGTAAAATAACAATGGTGTTCTGTGGAGTCTTCTCTCCTCTCATGAATTGCATCAAACCAAGTCCTAACAAGAACGATTCCCCGGTCCTAACAGATATGCGGTCCAAATATTCATCAGACGTCAAGTATTACACATCCGCTTGTAAACAAGACTCTGACCTCAAGACCTTTGATTCCTCCATTCACCAGAGAACAAATAGTGTTATGGAGTTGCTGGCTGAGCAGGCCAAGTCTCAGTCTATATCCCAAGGCTCACTCATGGAGGTCTACGAGTTTATGCTTGACCTCAACCGAGACGTAGTAAAGGAGATCATCGAAAGCAGAGAAGATGTCAGGAATAACAAAGACCTGACTTCTTTGGTTGATGTCTACTTCAAAAACACCTCCAAGACTTTGGGTTTCTGCAACACTGTCCAGAACTGCGTCAAGGTAGCAGAAAATAGCCGCCTTATCATCCGATACGCGGTGAAGCAGTTCGAGGCTGAATCTGTGGACGACACCGATAATAAGAAGAACAAGTACGCAAAAACATTGGAGGAGCTGAATAAGTTTAAAGCCGTGGGAGATCCTTTTGACGGAGTGTTCTTGACTCAGTACGAGTCGGTGTACGAGGAGCAGGTTCTGCTTCTTGAGGAGTTAGGTAAGCTGAAAGCGAAGCTCGACAAGAAACAGAGGAATCTAAAGACGTGGAGGAGACTCTCCAACGTGGTTTTCATAACTGCGTACGTCTCCGTTCTTCTCTTATCGGTGGCTGCAGCGGCGTTGAGCGCGCCGATAGTGTTGGCCGCGGTTATCGCTGGATTGACATCACCGGTAGAGGTTGTCGGAAAATGGTGTAACGAGATGTGGAAGAAGTACGAGGAGGCTGCCTAGAGACAGAGGGGATTGGTCTCGGTGTTGGGGACTGGAGCGAGAGTTAATAAAATAGTGACGGACAGCATAAAACTGGAAGTAGATGATCTGAGAATTAAGATATCTTCTATACTGGGGACTGTTGATTTTGCCTTGGAGAGAGGAGGAGAAGAAGATGAGTTGGCGACAAGACTTGCGATGCAAGAAATCAAGAAGAAAGTAGATGAGCTTACGGAGAAAATCAAGGAAGTTGGTCAACACACGGATACGTTCAGCAAATTCATTTCTTCGGAGAGACGTTTCGTTCTGCAGCACATCCTCAGCTTACCCGCCAACTCTTTCTCATAAAAAGGGTTCTTGCAAAAGATGTAGCACATCAATGGGCGATTAAAGTTGTTGAGCAGGTTGTTCACTACTCGGGCTCTTTAGTTGGGCTTCTATTATCTGTTATGGGCTTTTATGTTCGGCTTTTAAGATCCATATAAGTTATCTATTTGAATGGGCTCATTTTAAAATGAAAAACATTAAATTAATACGCTTAAATACTGTATCAATATAATGCTAGTTAGAGCATGATTATCGGCGTATATATGCCCGTATCTTAGCTAATAAAACGCGAAATTTAAATCGAAAATAGTTAAAAACGTCGAAGACGTATGTTAATTAAGAAGCGAAATAAACGTCTCTTAAAGACACGTGTTATTATCTTGGCTCCTCTCTCTCTCTCTCTCTCTCTCTCTCTCTCCCTCTCCTTCTTCTTCTTCTTCGTTAATTCTCCTGGAAGTTGAAATCGGTGTTTCGATGCATCGGAAATAAAATTGGAGTTTGAGTCAGCAGGAATAAACCCTAATTTCGTGATTCCAATCTGGAAGTAGGTGATTCGGAATTCCGATTGCGTCTGGGACGAGATTCCTTCACTGCCCTCCCCCGCACACACTCTCCTCATTCAAAATTCAAGACTGTCACTTCGTCTCTTCACTCCCTCTTCCACTCCTCCGAAACTCCTCGTTGAGGTCGCTAGTTAGCAGAAGCAGAAGCGTGGTGGTTCATTCAATTGAATCTTCTAGGGATTTTTCTGGGTCTTTCTTCTTCCTTTGAAAAAAATATATATTTTCCTGTAATTGAATTGATTTTCTCTGATATTGTTGATGTTTTGAGGATGCTTTTGCCTCTGTTTGTCTATTATGATGACTTACAATTAATAAGAAGAAAAAAAAATGAGCTTTCTCCCAAATGTGGGAACGGTTATGACTTCTGCTTGATTGATCAATAGACTCTACTTGATTGATCGATAGATAATTAAAAATTATGATAGAATATTTGTAAAAGTTTGGTATCTGTTTCGAATTAGAATCACTATAATTCTTATACTTTTGGATTCTTGCTCGAGAGAGATTTCCAGCTTTGGATTACAATGTTTGATTCAAACATATGAAAACTTTATTTGTTTGACTGCTTCGGTTTGATGTCTGGTATGAGTTTCCAACATGCTGTTTTGTTTTTTGCTTATAGGTTTCTCTGTTTCATTCTTGCTTATAGGTTTCTTTGTGCTTGAGGATTGGTGTCAAGCAAGGAGGTTGCTTGGGGATGTTTAGCATGGACTTTGAGATGGATGTCTGGTATGAGTTTCCACCATTAAGTACCAAAGCTTCGATATAGGTTAGATTCTTCCTTTCGTTTGGTTGGTGTTTATCAGAGCAGTAAACTTCACTGTATTAAACTGTGTATCAAGTAAGGAGATTGCTTTTAGTTGTTTCTGTCTTAGTCGTGAGATGAATGAAATGAAATGAATTGATTATTGCTTCTGTTACTCTTTGAAATGCATTTAGCTCCTGTTCATCTATACATTTCTCAAGTTTTCAACTTGTGTTCTTGTAGATTGATCAAAGTTATGATTGATTCAGTTTGAGGTTCATATCATTATGTGATTCTCATGGTTTAATTTACTAAGAAACAACAAAAGTATTTACCAATAATCTACACTTTTACTAATGTATCTTAGCTTTGTCTCTTAAACTTCAAATATTAATAAAGAATGCTAAGATACATAATTTTTGTCCCAGCAATAATGATGCTCTTAGTAGTTTCATACTATATATTGTATTCACATGATCTAAATATGTATGGGTGATAGAATAAGCATAGGAATATGTATATGAGAGGCAGATCCCGTAGAACAATTTAGAGTTTCTACTTTCGACTAATAATAAAAATGTGTGGAAAACGTCAAACTCGCTACTAAGGGAAAATCAAAGACAAAGTCAAAGACATATACAGAAGAAGCAACCCAGTTGTTTCTCTCCTCTTATTCGCTCTACTCAATCGCTCTCTTTCAGAGCAAGGAAACTTGTTTTTGTGGTTTACAAGTTCTTAGTTTTTGTGAAATTTGAATCTTAAGCTTACTTTTTTGCCTCTCTTTTTTTTTCCCTCTCAGGATTGAGGCTATCACATTGTGACAAATAGACAGTATAGATACAGTTGGCTTTTAAGAAGAGGTTATACGGTATGTCACACATATATGTTTGTATCAGCTCTTGTATACATTTGTTTTCTGTTAACCAGGAGGCTCACAACATTAAAACACAATTGGAAAAGTCAGATATTTAATGATTACCGATACCCGGAAAGATTTGTGGAAAGAATGTATCCATGGTTAAGGGCGACAATTTAGAAACTTAAGCTTGACGTGGTTCAGTCACCGATTTTTTATTATTCTGATGAAGACATATCAAGTAGACAGGTGGGGACATCAAAAAAAAAAGTGGAAGAGGTGATGAGATTGCTCCTGAGAAATCAAGAAATGAAACAAAGATGATGGTTAGAAAATTTCAAGAAAAACGAAACTACAAATGTTATGATGGCCAGCCTCTTTTCTGTGGCAATGGACAACATTTTTATTGACTTAAGGCGCAAGTTAGGGCGGGTTCCTTTGGGATGGTCTTTGTTTTATACTATTTCAGTAGACGTTTTGACTTTCATCATTGATCTTCTACTCTGTCTCTGGGATTAATCCTGAGAAAGAAAGAAAAGACTGGTTAAACGGAAGCATATGAAATCTTGTGTAAGGAGACTGGACAAGCCCTCGTAGCTATAAACATTGAGGTTAATTAACTCATAAAGATATCAAGAATCGTATTTTTTTTTTACAATGACCGGTACTGGTGGGAGTAAGAGAAAGACCGAACAGGGAATCTTGCCATTGAGGCTCTTGGTTGGTCCCCCCCCCCCCCATCCACCTGACATTATTTGAATTGACAGTGCAACAAACCGAACAACCAAGTCAAAACACAATACATTTTTTATTAGCAACTTTCCACAGAAAAACATATAAATGACCGAAGCCTAATACGTGTCCATGTAAAACAACATTACAAGGTTGGCAAACTATTGAGTTGGGAGATATATAGGATTGGTCAGAGCAAAAGTAATCTCGACATCATCCTCCTCTCTTCTCCAAATTTGCAGGTAATTTTCTCTCTGTCTCTCTCTCTTCATCTTCTTACCTCCTAACCTTTTTCTGTTTCCGTTGTGTTCCAAACTCTGTCCTAAATATCTCTCTCTCTCTCTCTCTCTCTGCCTTTTCTTTCTGGTTCTCCTCCAGATCAGATTATCCCCAACCAGCAGTAGTATCAATGGCGTTCTGTGGACTCCCCTTTCCCCTCATGAATTGCATCAAACCAAGTTCGAACAAGAACGTATGGTTCCCAGGTCAAAAATAGGTTCTCGTTTATTCTGGAGATTGTTGAGTTTGCTGTGGAAGAAGAAGAAGAAGAGGTGGCGACAAGACTTGCCATGCAAGAAATCATGAAGAAAGTAGAGGGGCTTACCGAGAAAATCGAGGAAGTTGGTGAAACTGCGGCTAAGTGTAGCAAAATCGTTCGTTTGAGCAGACTTTTGGTTCTCCAGCACATCCTTGACTTGCCCATCAACTAGGTCTACTAGAAAGAGAGCTTGCCTTAGAAAGAAAAAAAATATCGTCAATGGGATGGGGACATCAAAGTTGTTAGAGCAGGTTTGGGCTTTTATGTTGGGCTTCTATCACTGGTTATGGAATTTTAATTTAGGCTTTTCAGGTCTCCTATGGGCTGTCCATTTGAAAGGAGGACTGGTTTTAAAATAATTGCATATTTTTGTGTGTGTGTGTGTTTCTCTTCATTCTCTTTCATTTAAAATTTGATATTTTACCAATAAATTTTCAATTTAAGTAGATTATCCATCGAGCAAATTATATCATCATGCTTTTTAGTCCCTTTATTGATTTTTATAAGGTCATGCTTGTGTAGTTGTTGTGTGTTTTGCAAACATGGAAATCAGAAAATATAAGTTTCTAGAAAGAAAATAAAAATGATAAAATATCGTTTTACCCGCCTTTGAAAATATTCTTGTACTTGGTAACTTGGAATGGAAAGTAATATAAATTAACGGTCAAGGAAAGGGGAGTGGGATGATGAACAGAAAATAAAAGTCAGTAAGTAGGCTTCTTCGTTCAACTGGGGAAGGTAGCTTCGTAAAATAAAATGAAAAGAAATCAAACCTTCTTTGTTTATTACAAAACAACCAAAGAAAAGACAGACCCCACGAGAAATTTAAGTAGTTGGAGCCTCTCGTGAGAGCTTTGGTCGGTAAACCAAACAAACAAAAAGTAGACAAAACCCTCCTTAGATATCAACTCCCCAACACACTCTCTCTCACACACACTCATCGATTCCAATCTCTCCTCTTGCATTTACGTGGCGACTCGTTTACGTGTGTCCTCTCAAACAATTTATTATTTACTCAACTGCCCTTCGTTTCCCACCTTTCCCGTGTAGTTGTCTTCCTTTTTAGTTTTTTTTTTTGGTAACAAACTTCCTTTTTAGTTTATATATTGAGATTCTCCAAAACGCAGGTCAAAAGGTTCTGAAAGTAATTAACTCTGCGTCAGTTTTACGGTTTTACCTTAATATGTGATTAAATAAGATTAACCCTTTGTTCTAAAGCATATATTTTTAACACCTTTCTAAAGCATATTCTTAGACACTTAATTCTAGTTATAAAACTACTATATACGTAACGTACATATATGAATTCACCATGTTTTGTCTTTTTAAACATGCGTATATCATTAATATTTTACTTTAATAAATATGTTTTCTTTGTAACTAATTTTGAACAGATGTTTTTTTTGTGACGGAAAATTTTGAACAAATGTTGACAACTGCATGTTCTCCAAACACTATTCGGTCTGTCGTGTCCAATTACTTGAATATTTCCCATTGGCTTAATATTTGAAAATAACTCTATCTAATATATAAACCTTAATAACCAAGAAAAAAAAACAGAGATGGTGCATGCACTTATCTAAATCTACGTGTTATATATATAGAACACCACATTTTAGAAGATAATACAGTTTTTAATAATAAACTCGTTTGAGTATTACAACAATTCCATACAATCGAACGGGTATTTTTTAGCTATTTTGGCAAATTTAATTGCTAAAATCATAGTAAACTCAAATTTTAAGCAAAAAAATAAAATCAAAGTAAACAAAAATAGAAAGCAGAGTGGACAAAGATGACTGGTCTCGAAGACTTCGCGTGTTAACAAGATTTTCTCCAGGATTGGACGGCAATGCGTAGCGAGTCGCTTATGACGTCGAAATCTTAGCTTTCCACGTGTACGATCTATCATCAGCATTAGCCCATTAGCTTACCCATATAATGTTAATTCCCGTGACATGATAATCTAATCTAGATTTCATTATCCTTTAATTGTATTACTAGATTTTGACCCGCGCTTCGAAAGCGCGGGTATTACTTTTCACTTTTATGAAATATATTATTTGTTTGTAATTATTTAATGTATTTATCTTAGTAAAAATTTCTTTATAATAAATTCGATACATAGAGTGTCTCTCGTAAACTATGTGTTTCTCTGGCTTTGTTTTATTCCCTCTCCAATCAACATATTTATTTGGTTTGTTGTTAAAATAAATGATTTTAGAACACAACTGTACAATACTTTTACATTGATATTTTGTTTAAACAATGTGAAATATTTATATATTAATTAAATATTTACATTGTAATTTAAATTTATATATAAATCAACGTATTTGTGTAGTTTGTTATTAAAAAAATAATTTTGAATCCAAATGTACAGTATATTATATTGATTTTTTCAGTTCATATAAATATTTTAAATATATATATTTCAAATGAACCAACTAATATTTTGTTAAATTGGCCCCTGAAATATATTTTTATACATCGATATTTATTTTTCATAATTGGTGTTATATATTCTAAATGTATCATAACATAACTAACAATATTCAAAAAACCTAGACCGAATCATGTTATATGGCTATTTTTGTTACAAATATTTGAACCCATTTTAGATACATTGGTTATTTAGATTTTTTTAGGTTCTTATACATCAGAACCGAATTCATCCAGATCCAAAATGACCTAATTCAAAATCCACACATAATTTTATAATATTCAAGCGGGATTTGGTTTCCAAAAAAAAAAAACGATACCCGAATGAAACATGTACCTAAATGGACAGATAATGTTTATGTCAAACTGATTTTATAAATTAATAAAAAAACTCGTTCTATGTGTTTGACTAAATTAAGTGAAATAGAAAGAGTTTTTTCATACATCGATATTTATTTTTCATAATTAGTTTTCGATGTATCATAATATAACTAACGATGTTCTTCTGTGTTGACTTCGAGTGATAATTTAAAATGTTATATATACCCAACAGTCTCATTTGATCATCTTTTTATCATTCTTTTGCTCAATATCAGCAAGAGGAAGATCATTCTGCATAAGTCTGAAAACAAAACGAAAATTTATCAATAACCATTTAAATTGTAAAATTTTGTAACCACTAATCAAGAATATATGTCAGAAAAAGTACACCTACGTATGCATAAATTGTAGAATCTGAACTGAGAGTAACAACTGAAGCATCAAATGCGTTTATGATTTGTGTTTCAACTATGTTCACATCCTTTGTAAATTTAATGTACTGTTTTATCAACATAAGATTTTTTCAATATGAATTTTTATTTACATGGTTTTATACCTCCGTAGAAGCTGAGTTTTGCAAAAATTATCAGATATTATCGTTTCATCATTTGTATCTTCAAATTGAGATGAAACTTGTGGTGCTTACTTTCCCCACAAGCAACATGAAACAACTTGACCCCTGCACACAGTCGTATACAATAATAAAGGATAGTGAATAAAATATAACTAAGTTCGACAATATCTTATAAATATAAAAACATAAACTGCTTACGCTGTGTTATGTGAACCGAAATGTTTGTATTCCTCCTATGTCAATAACTTCACCCATTACATCTATAAAAAAAAAGAAAAATAATAATTATATTTCAAGACTAAGAACCTATAGTAATATACATGCAAATAAAACTAATATCATACCGTTTAGGGACATGGGAATTCAATTTTCAAATAGCTTCGAGGGATTGACGTCCGATAACCTAGATGGAGTTATCACTGTGTCAGCTGTCAAAACGACCTTGTATTTGAGGTCAGTTGGGCGATATTTGCCAGAATTTCCAGTAACCTTAATTTTTTTTCTTTTTTTTTTTGTAATCTTAAATTTTTCGACGAATCTCCATTCTCCAACAGAGAGATTACTTTGGAGGAAGCATGAATCTTTGCGCCCTGCACATATAAAAACAGCCTATATTATCATTTTTGTGTAAAAGGATAAAACGCTAATAACTTTAATACTTACTGTTTCATCTACGAAAACACATTCCATAGTTTCATCTCCGAAACTTGTATGTTTTGTTTCCAGTAATGGAGTAGCTCGGCCTGTATTTTTTTTTAATTCCTTTTTTTATTCTTTTTTTTGCTAAAAAAAAAGAGTAACTTGACCTGTATTTTCCAAGCATCCTTGCATGGCGCAAACTTGTTAATAAGAATATAACTTTGTGGTGTACATATCATTGCCATTTTTTGGGTTTGCTGTGTGAATACATTTTTTTTTTCACTAAACTGTGTGAATACGTTGGAAAGAAGGAAGAGAGGTATGTGTATATATATATGCAAGTAGATATCGATTCACTATGGTAATTAATTAGGTTAGATATTATCGAGAATAAAGGACATGTAAATTAGAATATATCTTATTAAAGGTTTGTGTATCACGTAAATATATATATATATATATATATATATATATATATATATATATATATATATATATATATATATATATATATATATATCAGTTAGTGGCTACCTAAAATGTAGGAAATTTAAAGAGATGCTAATATATGGATACGCCAAATTCAATTTTAATAATTGTCAGTATTTAGGTAAATACTTTAATAAGTTCGATTTATTATGAGGTTGTAGTTTAGAAAGTGAAAATAGGTTCTACAGATATGCTAGATTCTCGCCATATTAGTTAATATTTTAAAATAAATGTGTGTTAATAAATGTATTTTGTTTAGCTTTGGTAACACGTTTTTATGTAAGAGGAAAATAATTTTGTATCAAGAAAATATATATAAGATCTTTAGTGGTTACCTAAAAGGGAGGAAATTTAAATGAATTTGTTCATATATGGATATGCTGATTTTATTTTAATTGGTTGATTATATTTAGGTAACTACTTAACTTAGGATATTCCCACACATATAGATACCGTAGTTATTGCTTACGATTAGCAAGATTGTCGGCATATTGGTGTTTATTTATTTTTAATGTTACATGTATTCTAAAATAACATAACGAAAAGAACATAAGTTGGGCCAAAAATATATTATGGGCTTCGTGAAAGTATGGCCGGCGAGGAATCATTTAAAAAAAAAGTCTAATGCCATGGATTGATAAATATTAGAAACAAATAATGGTTATACCTGTTGCCAAACACTGACTTTTTAAAATGATATCCAAGTAACCAAACAATCTCATTTTGTACTTGAGTTTTAATAATATAGAAATGTGTGTTAATAAATGTATTTTGTTTAGCTTTGGTAACACGTTTTTATGTAAGAGGAAAATAATTTTGTATCAAGAAAATATATATAAGATCTTTAGTGGTTACCTAAAAGGGAGGAAATTTAAATGAATTTGTTCATATATGGATATGCTGATTTTATTTTAATTGGTTGATTATATTTAGGTAACTACTTAACTTAGGATATTCCCACACATATAGATACCGTAGTTATTGCTTACGATTAGCAAGATTGTCGGCATATTGGTGTTTATTTATTTTTAATGTTACATGTATTCTAAAATAACATAACGAAAAGAACATAAGTTGGGCCAAAAATATATTATGGGCTTCGTGAAAGTATGGCCGGCGAGGAATCATTTAAAAAAAAAGTCTAATGCCATGGATTGATAAATATTAGAAACAAATAATGGTTATACCTGTTGCCAAACACTGACTTTTTAAAATGATATCCAAGTAACCAAACAATCTCATTTTGTACTTGAGTTTTAATAATATAGATGAGAGAATTTGCTCAATTTAATTACACAAACTCGGCAAAGCGTGTATCTTTTTTTTTTCATCTAATAATTTTGAGTTGATGTGCAATATAAAAATCATCCTCTATTCTTATTTGCCAAGTGATTTTGACACGTGTCATTTTCATAATCATTTTGACCAAATAAATATAACATAACATATTAAAATGATGATATAACTTAAAAATAAATATGACATGGACAATTATATTTAATAATTATTTATATTTTTTGGTAAACTTTTTCAACATCATCATTACAGTAAATCTATTCAAATATGACAATAAATAATTAAAAAATATTTTAGAATTTTCAAATTATTACTTATAATTATACAATTTTATTACTAAAAAAAATTTCAAATTGTTTTGCAGTTTTTTAAAATATAATTTTTAACCGTAATATTATTAACTTCTTATATATATATCTAAAGATTCCAAAATATCATTCATTTGTACTTTTTGATAATTATACATATTTTTATATCAATTTTAGTTAATTTTACACAAACTAATTTAATATATTTTATCCAAAAATAGTAAAAATCTATCTAAGATTATAATTTTAAATATATACATATCTATTTTAAGTATACTTTAAAATTTAAACAAAATTAATTATTTTATCTTAATTTTATGTTCAATTAAATCCATGTTTAACCGTAATATTATTAACTTCATTTGTATATAAAAATCTAAAAATAATATTCATTTGTACTTTATGATAATTATACAGCTTTTATATAATTTTTTATCAATTTTATACAAATTAATGTAATATATTTTATTCAAAATAAATAGATAAAAATATCTAAGATTATAGTTTGAACATATACATATATATTCTTAAGTATAATTTAAAATATATTTTTTTATTTTATCTTAATTTTATATTTAATTAAAGAAAACTTATATTACAATATTGGTAAAAATAATAAAATCTGGACTATTACTATAATTTTTTTTTAAATATGTTTTAAATTTAAAAAGTTTCCTACTGCACATGGTGCATGAAAACACCTACTATTATTATTTTTTAGACTAGAAGACGATATCATAGTTCTGAATGGCGCGCACTACCTGATGATAGGAAGTGCTCTGTCATGTTCCATTCATTTCGATTTTATTTCAATATAGGGCAAGTCCTTTTTCCAATAGAAGGAGTGGTTGTTTTGGGTAACGGAATAAAGATAAGATTCCCCGGATTTCCCTCAATCTCAAATCGACGACGAGAGATCATATATTATTGTTGTTACTACTACTGCTGTACATGTTTTAAAAATGGGAATTAAATTCTTCATTCGTCAATGTTCTTTTTTAAAAAAAAATCGTCAATGTTTTTAGTCTTTTCTTTTTATATCAGATATGTTTAATTAATGTATTCACACACGAATGAAAAAACAAATTGAATTGTTGCGCATAACATTCGACGGTCATATCTATTGGTCTTGTTAACTATCCATATCTTATTAGCATCGTCAATTAAAATTTAAATAGAGTAAATAGCTAGCTGTGTCATAACTAACTTTTAAAATAGTTTAATAAGATGAGAAATAGATAACGCCTATGTGTGTAATTGTCGTGTTAAAATATCGGTGATAATATGCTGTTTCTTAGGAGCTTCTCCTTTATTTGCGTCTCGTTGCTTTTCTGACCCTAACGCCAATACTATAAAAGGCACTTCAAGTCTTCACTTTTAATATCGGACCAAAAATACAAAGCGTGTTCTCTGTTCTGTCTCTCCCTTCGTAAAAGCAAACCAATTCATTTTCTTTCATTCGTTTCTCTTTATTTTCCTAACATAGCTTTAGAGATCGACGATGTCGTCGAAGAAAACACTAGTTCGAAATCTCTTCAACATGTCCAAAACTTATTCCCGGATCTCGGGTCTTACACGAACGCGTCCTCCGACCAAACCCGGCATTACTCCAGACGCCGGAGATTCTGGAATCCGCCGGAGATTTCTCCATAAAAGGGCATTTTTCTCGCCGGAGATAGTTCCAAGAGGAGGCAATCTGATGGAGAAACTCAAGGAGATGACTGTATCAAACAATCGGCTTCGCCTTGACGAGATGCTACCGCCGCCGACGCCGGAGAAGACGTCTCCGGGAAATTTCCCCGCGGTTACGGTGGAAGACGTGAAGAAGCTAATGAGAGCAGCGGAAATGGAGATGGTGAAATCGAGGCTGAGGGACATCGGAAAAAACTGGGTTCCTTATTCGGAGTTCGTTCGGGTATGCGGAGAAAACAACTCGGATCCTGAACATGGTAACCGGGTCGCGAATATGCTTGACAAAGCCGGAAACGTCATCGTTTTAGGAAACTTCGTCTGCCTTAAACCGGAAGAGGTAACTTTTTTTCCTTACATGCATGCATTACACAGATTTACGGTGAAATTGTTTAATAAAAATCTAACGTTTGTTTCTTAATTATTACAGTTGACAAAAGCCGTGGCTGGTCTCATTCCGACACACGAACCCACTCGCAACGCCGCGACAAGACAAGAGTTCGAACAACTCGAGATGGTAAAATCAGACATCGACAAAAGAGCCGATGATCTGGTACGGCGCGAATTACAGGCCGGATTGGGCCTTTTAGTAGCCCAAACGATTGGGTTTTTTAGACTAACGTTTTGGGAGCTGTCGTGGGACGTGATGGAGCCCATATGTTTCTTCGTAACTTCCACGTATTTCATGGCTGGTTACGCCTTCTTCCTCCGTACCGCCAAGGAACCTTCCTTCGAAGGGTTTTACAAGAGCCGTTTCGAGACCAAGCAGAGACGTTTGATTAAAACGCTTGACTTCGATATCGACAGGTTTACCAAGCTACAGAAGATACACCGTCCAGTTTTGACTCATTCAGCTGGTCGTTGTTGATCTTAATCTTCTTTTTTGTTCTCTTCTAATTCGGATACTAATTAAATGTATAGCGACCTCTAAAATTTTCGTAGATAATAAATCAAATATTAGATGCATGTCGTGTTCTTTCTTGCTTGACCAACAGAACCAATGGGTCTTAACTTTTAAGGACCAATAGAACTAAACGGTTTCAGCTGCCAAGAAAAAAGACTGCAAACAAGCATAACAGAAACGTTAACTAGGAGGTTTCAAAATACAATCGCGGTAGAGACTGTAGACTCTAGCGATGTCTCTTGAACTAAAATTCCACACATGACCCTTCAACACCAAACGCAAGACGCTACTATTATCCCCTTCCTCGTCGCAGTAACTGCTTTCTTCAACCGCAGCCGCCTCTTTTCGCTTCTCTTCTCTCCACAGACTCCTCACGAGCAGCTCTTTGGTCTCTCTGTCAGGGATCAGATTCAAGTCTTTCATGTCTTGGAACACTCTGAAAGCAAGCACCGATCTTTCGCATCTGCAATAAGCTTGGACGAGAAGTTTAAACATGTAAGGATCAGGCTCCAGACCGATCTGTCTCACCATCGAGAAAAGTCTCTGCACCGTCTGAATCTCTCCCTGCAATGCAAAGTGATACATCAACCCCGAAAACGTCTGGATATCAGGAGACACTCCGGTCGAGACCATCTCTTCCAGCGTTTCCAGAGCTTCTGCGTTTCTCTTGCATTTCGTTAACGTTCTCAAGAGGGATGAGTACAGCAACATGAGGTTGAGACCCGACACTGAACCGGAGAGTGTTCTGTCTTCGCGGAAAACCTTGACGGCTGCTTCTGGTTTCTTCGAAACTCCGTAGAGATCAATGATCAGCCTGATGGTGCTGAACGGTAGTTTGATCCCTTCCATTCTCACTTTGGAGATGAGCTTATCGACCAGTTCAACTTCCCCGTTGCGTGCTAACATAGCCATCATCCTCTCAATCGTGTAGGCGTCATGGGTGAACCCAGGCTGAACCGCCACCCAGCAGAAGAAACTCCACGCTGTTTCATGTGATCTAAAGTTCCTCAGCATCTTGCAGACCAAAAGATTCGTCCAGACGAAGTTAGCTTCTTCCAAAGCAGCGACGGTATCAGAGCTCCACTTCTTTAACGAATTAGCTAAAGCTTTTGGATCCAGCCATGGCTTCAACTTCACCTGAGCATCATGGTCCGGTTCATCTTCGCTATCGCTTGGATTGTCCATAGAATACATAGAAATGTCTTTGATTCTCTCATCAGGCAACATTCCTTTCAAGAACTCTCCAGTTTCTTGCTCAAATCCAGCCTCCCTCATGCGCTTGAGAGGCTCGAGCATGCGTCTGCTAGGGAACTTCCCATCCGTTTTCATCTCAGCAAGCAGAGTCTTAACCTGATCAAATCGTTGCGCATCGACAAAGGCTTCAACAAGAACAGAGTAATGCTTCAGAGTCCTCGTGATCCTCATCAAAGGCAACGCCTCGAAAACCTCCATAGCAGCATCAAGATTCCCTGATTTCAGTAAATGCTCGATCATAATCGTGAACGTTCTTGAATTCGGGATGCCTCCGTCGTTAATCATCTGATCAAAAGTCCGCACAGCCTCGGAATCTTTACCTAAGCTCACGTAAACTTGCATCACAATGTTATAAGACTCGGTGCATCCTTTCTTCTTCTTCTCATTTTCATCTCCTGAGGATATATACTCGTCCCAGGTCTTGAGAACGGAGTCGAAATCACCAGCGGTTGCGTACAAGTTCATGAGATTCATAAAGCTGAACTGAACGTAACCGAATTTGCCAGCGTGGACCAGTGCGATAAGTGATTTGAGCTGCGAAGAGCGATGGAACTTCGCGAGAACGGTGGCGAAGGCGTGGAGCGTCTCGGATTCGTATGAGAGTTGAGGTTTAATCTTCCTGAGGGATTTGAAGATAGACCAGGCGGAGGAGAGGGAAGGAGAGGAGCGTAGAGCGTTCTTGACGACGAAGGAATCGAGGAGACGGTGGTTTAAGAGAGTGGTTAGGTCTGTGTCGGAGAGGGGTGGTGTGGAGGAGCGGAGGGTGAGACGGATGGAATCGATGAGGTTAGCTCGGTAGAGGTAGTGCTGGAGTTTGTTTGGGAATGGATCACGGGAGAAGGATCGAATTTGTTGTGTAACAATGGAGTGGAGTGGCTTGAGTGATTTGGAGAATCTCGGGGAAAACATGTCAAGTGATGACAATCAAAGCGAAGAAGAAGAGAAATAAAATAGAAAAAAAAGGAGGCTAATCGCACAATGGGGAAACTAGTTGGGACAAATGATCGAACATGTTGTGTGCTTGGTTAATACGACGCAAGAAATGAATAGGCTGCCAAAATGGTGCCCGAAGACAGATTTGTATAAAATGATTCCAGTATGGGAGTTTGTTTAAAATCGGAAAGAAGATAAACAAACTTTTAAAAAGTTGGAATGAATCAAACGAGGATACAGCTGTTTTGAGGCAAGGTTCTCTGAAATTAACAAGGTTTCAACTTAATAGGAAGAAAGAAAGAAATAGTTTAGACAAAGCTTAATAAGTTTTACCAGTGTTGACACGGTGAAAAGACAATAGAGAAGTAAAAAACCGAAAGGGTACTAGTGATGTCAACATAAATCTTACACATATGTGTCGTAAATGGCAGGTTTAAAACTGTGATCGTTTTCAACCCCAGCGACGAATCTCTTCGAGCGTTTCCGGGAGGCTGGACTTGTTCACCATGTGGTTAACTTTCCTGAACCCGTCACCATAGACCGGTGAATCATCTGTTTCTATCTTATTCTTCAAAAATTCCACCAGCTTTCTCTCGAAACCGGCGCTCTCTCCTTTCCTTGATGTGTCAGTGGTGGCGTACGTCTGAGACTCCAACCACATGTGGCCGAGAACTTGGCATATTCCTTCTTCAATAACTTTGTTCAGATTCCTATATCCTGTAACCAAAACCAAAATACACTTGTGAGACCTCATCCTCATTTTTTCTTGGTGAGGAATGATCAATCAAAATTGGTGGTGTTCTTTACCATTGAGTCTAAGATAAGCATGCATCATCTCGCGAGCCAATATATATCCTGTCATTAACCTGCGTGTCAAGAGAGCTTTGTTTTAGTCTATGTGCTTGAGACTCCTTCGAAGGATTTGATGAGTTTAAAGAAGGTTCATAGTACCTTGGAAGTCCATATAAGACGAGAATTGCAGTGACCTCGAACTCACTCGCAACCCTTTGGGACTCAGTACACAGGCCTATTAGGTGCTTGTTCCGCCCCATCCGTGGCCCTTTTGAGACCTATGTGTAACAGAGTTAAAAGTGCAATCTAGTTGAAGTTTCTAAGAGTACCATGTTGATCTTATATACTGTCTTACACTTGTGACAATCTGGTTTCCCCTCAGGCAAATACCTCCGATAACCTCCCCATTCTGATAGTCCTGCTTGTGTACGAACATAAACCTCGTGAGAAAGAGGTATTGATTGTTTAACTAGTTTTTAGACTCTAAAGCGCGTAACAGTGTTCTTACACTTATGATAGTCTGCGCTTCAGACAGACAAATTCCTCTGGTTACCAACTCAGATAGGTAGTCCTGTTCGTGTGGAAACTAGCATATGAGAGAAAGGAAAAGTATGGACGTTTTGATTAGGAAATGTACTCACAATCTTCTCTTCCTGCTGAGCTCTATTTAGCGCTTGTTTTTCCACCAAAAGAAGAGGAAATTCTTTCTCAATCTTCATGTTTAAGCCTTCGAAGAATTCACGGATATCAAAGTGCAGAGCCTGGACTTCATAAGTATCCATAACCGCAGATTCCACGCACTCTAGGCATAGCCATCGATCATCACCGAGCTTTACATAGTTCGTTCCCCTAGGCTGTAAAGCAAAGAAAAGAAGAGATCCTATAAGAAGTCAAACCCGAGGACTATAGTTTCCTTCTCTTTATTCGAGCGGTGAATTATTCATCTCATCCCTTTTAACCGTGTTTTAGCATTTTAAGAGGCAAACTCACCTCTAGCCTCTCGCAACTGAAACACATGGGAGTTCCATCAGAATCATGAGCAGGGCAGTACATCTCCTTCCAGAAATAGTGCAGATGGAATTTTTTCATCTGAAAGAACACAGTAAATGTAAACATTCAATCCTCACCGTGAAAATTACCAAACAAGGATACATAACTTGTTAATACCTTCATGTTCTCGCAGACATAGCAGTACCGTGCATAGCAGCTTTTGTGAAACTTACCTCTTGAGTTTGAAACCTGAAGAGTTAGTTATCGAGAATTTATGTTTTCCATCAAATAATACAAACGGAGATTGGAAAACCAACTACCAAGCAATTCCAAAGAGAGTTTTTTCTTACATGGTTTTGAACCTCGTTCGTAGCAATTGGTTTGCGGCAAGCATCACAACAGAAACATTCACGATGCCAAAGAACACCAAAGACATCCACAGGTCTTTCATGTTCAATCTCATAATTGCAACCGCCACATATGCTACTACAAGCGAAAAATATACTTAACCAGGTCAGGACATACGTAATTCAAGACAAGGAACTCGAAAACGCTATATCAACAGAGCATATATATATATCTGTTCCTTAATTTCCGAGACATAAAGTCTCAAGTAACAGGAATAGTCATCTACTAAGTCGACGGCGAAGCATAAAAGAGTCGGCACTTCTGTCACCTCGGAACAGAATAAGGTTGTAACACCCATTCCTTAGTACATAAATTTACTACCTGCAAGGAGGGTTCGCTGCAGGTAATAACAAATTGCACGGAGGGTTCGCTGCAGGTAATACAAAATTGCACCGGTCCCCTAGCTGAATCCTCGCAAAGTCAAAAGTAAAATGACTGAATTTATTCTTTCATCATCAATGAAATGTTTATTTTCTTTTCTTTTTGGATAAAATAATGAATACTAGCTATTTAGAAAATCAATGAATTGACCTGAGCCTCATTTTTCAGTAATGAGATGATATAGGACTTGCATTACCCTTCATATGTGCCCATACCTTTAGGAGAAGATCGTTATGCTTAGCGCATGGTGAACAGTTGGGGTGCGATGTGCAGCCCTTGAAAAGGTTCTTGACATCTTCATCTATCAAGGGTTCCAAATAATAAGTGGGACCAAAACGCAGGAACTCGAACCGAGAAGTCACCAAAATCTTGTAGTCCGGTAACTGAATCAGAAACATATCAAGCAAGGACTCATCCTCAGGCCAAACATCATCTAAAACCAACAAAATAGGCCCATTCTCCCCGAGTTGCTGAAGCAATTGTTGAATGCAGAGCTTTGCATCCATGTCGTCCGCAAATGCCTTTGTTTCACGACCTGTGTACTGGAGAAACCTCTGGACGATGAGGCTTACGTTAGGGGCTTTTGACACAGTGATAAAGAAGATCTGCTTAAACTTTCCTGCCAAATTTAAATACTACATGAGAAAACTTATTTATCCCAATGTAATAGTTCCAATAGAAAACGAAGACTATGTGTGTACCTTTAACATCCGCATCATGGCAGAGCTTTGTAACCAACATGGTCTTCCCGCAGTCAGAAGGAGCAGAGACCACGACAGTAACCGCTTGTTCTTCAAGAAGCATCTTCTTTAGCTCCCTCAATGGCCGGATCAACCAAAATATAGTAACTGTTTCAGGCTGCGGTACTACAAAAAGCTCCGCAGATCCTTTAGCGGTATCACTCAATAAGTCAATTTTCGTATTCAGGCTTGACATGGAATGCAACTGGTACTTGTACTGGATCAGCTGTAAATCTTGCTGACAAAACCTGAGAAGATCCTGATTGATTTCTTTTATTTTCCTGGTATACCAAGCTTTCTCGGCAAGACTGTACCACTGGACGCGTGAGCACTTACTAACCATTTCCTTAGCTCTTTCCATCGTTTTGAGCAGAAACGTTAGTTCACCCTCACATGGGCCCGATCCTTGTTGCACGTGCATCGAATCGATCATGTTGATAATCGGGACCAGTCTCTTCAAGGTTGATAAGAGATCTTTGGAAATAGGTTTGAATTCCTTCACTTTACTGACCTCTTCAGTCAACAGATTAAAAATAACAGAAAAAGGAGCTCCCAGAGCAGCACCTCCAACCAAAGAGGCCACATCCGAGATCGACATGGCATGGAGGTGGTCTTCCTGTTTCTTCCTCTTCCTTGGGCGACTTGGTATTCCGCGTGAACAAAACAGTGTATGCTTGGGTCAACATAAGAAGAAGGAAAAAAAAAGGCTCAGAAATCACTTTAACTACAATGCGTAAGTGGGTGTCACTCTCATGGGGACAATTCTTGCCCCGCAATTTCCCGGAAGATGCCCTTGCCTTCTTCACTCCACAAAGGTACAAGAACTGTAGGCCCAAGAACGTAAATAACTTTAGAATAATTATTTTTAAATTTATCAGAATCTGGAAGTATATACAGTAGTCGGTTTCGGAACCAAAGTTCATTGTCAAACTTTTTGTAAATATATACACAAGACTTTGGCTGTATTAACATGATCTCTGTACATCACAAAAAAAAAAAAAAAAAAAACTTGAGAAAGCATTTCCTTGAGTTTCAAAAGGGGATGAATCTCCCGCCAGAGTTTAAATCCGACAAAGATACTGTTGATTAAGGCAAAATCCTCGTAAGGTTGAAAAGGTAGTTTACACACAGCAACATAGCCATTTCACACAAAGCAGCACAATCCCATAAAGTAAAAAAGAAAACACACCAGAGAAGAAAAAGCAGAATAAAAAAGGGGTACTTTGGTTATGGTTTGAAAGCGTGAGTCTGTAGAATATATGTAGGGCTATGGTAATGTATGTGTCGTGTCGACGAGTGTGTAGGGTGATTCAAAACGCTGAATCTGGGATCTTTCTTCAACCCCGGTGAATAATCTCTTTGAGGGTTTCCTTGAGGCTGGAATTTGCCACCATCTTGTTAACTTTCCTGAACCCCACACCGTAGACAGGCGAATCATCTGTTTCTATCTGATTCTTGCAAAAATCCACCAGCTTCTTCTCAAAATCAGAGCATACACCTTTCTTGGATGCAGTAGCAGCTGGAGTGTGGGAAGAAGAAGAAGAAGCTGCTGCTTCAGTAGCCTCAATAGGGGCGTATGTCTGAGACTCCAACCACAAGTGCCCTAGCACTTGGCATATTCCCTCTTCAATAACGTTGTTCAGATTCTTATATCCTGTCACTAAAACCAAAACACACACTTGTCAGACCTCTCCCTCGGAGTGATGATGATCAAATAATCCTTACTAGATATTCAGGGTGTTTATACATACCATTGAGTCTTAGATAAGCATGCATCATCTCGTGAGCCAAGATATATCCTGTCATTAACCTGTGTGTGTGTGTGTGTGAACATAAGATTTCATTGAGTCTATTGGGGCAAGAGATCTAATAAGATGTGAGATGAGGCACGTTGCAATACCTAGGTAGTCCATATAGGATGAGAATTGCAGTGACCTCGCAGTCACGAACAACACTTTGAGACTCTGTAACCATGTCAATTAGCTGGTTGTCCGGCCCCATCCTTGGCCTTTTTGATACCTGGACCAGAAGAATTAAAGTCATGAATTCTCATCTAGTTTTGGACTCTAAAAGCTCGTAAAAAGTGTTCTTACACTTGTGATGGTCTGCGCTTCAGACAGACAAATTCCTCTGGTTACCACCTCAAATTGGTAGTCCTGCTTGTGTAGAAGAAACTAACATATGAGACAGAGTGAAAGAGAGAAAGAAAAAGATCGATTAGGAAGTGAACTCACAATCTTCTCTTCCTGCTCAGCTTTATTCAGCGCTTGTTTCTCCACCAAAAGAAAAGGAAATTCTTTCTCAATCTTCATGTTTAAGCCTTCGAAGAATTCACGGATTTCAAAATGCAGAGGCGAGGCTTCATAAGTATCCATTACCGCAGATTCCATACATTCTAGACATTGCCACCGACGATCACCAAGCTTTACATAGTTCGTTCCCCTAGGCTGTAAAGTAAAGTAAAGAAAAGAAGAGATCCTATAAGAAGTCAAACCCGAGGACTATAGTTTCCTTCACTTTTTTCCGAGTGGCTAATTCTTCATCTCATTGCATCCCATTTTAACCAATTGTTTTTTTTACTACTCACCTCTAGCCTCTCGCAACTGAAACATTTGGGAGTTCCATCAGATTCATGAGCAGGGCAGTACCTCTCCTCCCAGAAAGGATGATGATTGTATTTTTTCATCTGAAAGAATACTCTGTCACATTTACATTTATGGTGGTCACGCCATGAAAAAAATACACAAGAGAATCAAAAGGTATATACCTTCCTCTCTTTGCAGATATAGCAGTACCGTTCATAGCAGGTCTTGTGAAACTTGCCTCTTGAGTTTGAAACCTAAGGTGTTAGATAATAGATACCAAGGATTCAGGTTTTGCATTAAAAATATAAATAAGCAAGTCGAGTACATTAAAATACCAAGCAGATTTCAAAGAAAAAGAGTTTTTCGTTTTCCTACATGGTTTTCAACCTCCTGGACAGTTATTGGTCTGTGGCAAGCATCACACCAGAGACACTCAGGATGCCAAAGAACACCCAAGACATCCACAGATCTTCCATGTTCAATCTCAAAGTTGCAACCACCACACATGCTACAGACGCGAAACATTCTTGATCAGGTCAGCAAATAGAATATAAGTTAGAATTACAAGGACAAGTAGCAACAGACATATAAGCTTACATTCGAGGAGGATTCATCTCTGGAAGCTTTCCATTTTCTTCCTCCTCGTCTGTGAGTTCCTTTATTTTACCCTTGCCCTTCAAACTCTCCCAAATTAACCGCTGTTCTTCTTCATCCAATGACGATCTAGAAGCAAGTTCTTCTTCATCCTTCTTCACATGCTTACAAGTGAAACATTCTTAATCAGATCAGGACATATAAATATATGTGGATATTTTTATTTCCTCAAGTCGAGAATGAGACTCTTACCATGTTTAGACTCTCATGAACTCTGGCAGCGAGTTCTTCATCCTTCTTCACTTGTTCAAGTATCTTTTCTTTACCTTTAAGCTTGAAACTCGTCCCAGCGGTCTTAGGAAACTGCTCATCTTCATTACCCAGCACAGAGTTGTCATGCAGCTCCATACTTTCCTTGTATGCTATCTCACTAAATTGGTTTTGAAGATCTTGCGCTATCTGTTCATCATTCTTCACCTGTTCTTCAAACTGTTTTCTTTTGCGTTTCTCCTTTGAACTCTTAGCGGTGATAGCAAGCTGCTCATCTTTATCGTCCAACACAGCGCTATCACGCAGCCCTGGACTTTCCTCATATGCCATCTTGTTTAAGCGGTTTTGAAGATCTTGTGCTACCTGTTCATCCTTTTTCACTTGTTCTTCAAACTGTTTGCTTTTCCGTTTTTCCTTTGAGCTCTTAACGGTTTTAGCAAGCTGCTCATCTTTGTCGTCCAACACAGAGTTATCATGCAGCCCTGGACTATCCTCATATGTCATCTTGTTTAAGCGGTTTTGAAGATCTTGTGCTACCTGTTCATCCTTCTTCACTTGTTCTTCAAACTGTTTGCTTTTGCGTTTCTTCTTTGAGCTCTTAGCGGTTTTAGCAAGCTGCTCGTCTTTGTCGTCAAGCACAGCTTTATCACGCAGGGCCCCTGGTCTTTCCTCAAATGCGTTCTTGTTTAAGCGGTTCTGAAGATCTTGCGCTATCTGTTCATCCTTCTTCACTTGTTCTTCAAACTGTTTGCTTTTGCGTTTCTCCTTAGAACTCTCCACAACAGTCTTAGCAGGCTGCTCATCTTTCAGCTGGTTGTCTCTTTCATCATATTGCAAAGCACGGGCAATCTGCGCATCCTTTTCTAACTCTCTGGTACGCCTTTTTCCCTTTTCCTCTTCTAGTTTTTGGAGACGAGAAGATTCTTGAATGGCGGAATCAAGCTGTTGAGCTTCTTGAATGTCAGCTTCATGCTGTGAAACTTCTAAGGCAAGATTAATTTCTGCTTCAAACTACAGTTTTTTTCAGACGCCAAAAAGTTAGATTCTAGGAAGAAAAGAAAGAAAAAAATGGAGCCAAAAAAGGAACAAGTGAAGATACGAAATAACCTCAGAAGTAGAGGGTTTGAAGCAAGAGAGGCACCACATCTTCTGGATCCCACTTTTTCACCTATTTTGGGCAGCCTTTCCCCTGTGAGGGGATCAAACATTTTAGAAGGAAGTAATCTGACCCACCCCAATGATCAAAAGATTTCACTAGTCTAAGCCAAATATCTCAATTTTTACATCAAGAAGCAAATGCCAAAATACTTGGAATTTAACCAAATAAACGAAAACTAACTAGGTAAAGAAAGTTGACAGCATTAGGAAACTATTCAGTTTGGCTAATTAGGACTATGGACATTATGATTTAGATACAGAACAAGAAAAACACACAGAGATCACTTGATACGCAGCTTGGTAATGAAACAGAATCTATGCCTACCACTAGTGGTAACTAAGAATGTGTGAAACGATGTAACAGAAGATGATCGAAACGAATCAGACAAACCCGAGATTAGCCAGGAGAAGGGAAGCTTGAGCTGGAAGTGGAATGCAGAGACAAAAAAACTAAAAAAAAAAAATTCACATGATTTGATTTTTTGCTACAATTCCCAAATGTTTTGAGGTCGACGCGTTGCTGAAAGACTCAACGACCCATTTTAAAAGAGAGAGAGAGAGAGAGATTTGAAACTTTTTTATACTTGAGGGAGAATCTTTTTTTAAGGGCCGTCAAACTTTAACAAGAGAGAACGAACGAACGACTAGGATGTGGGTGGGGATACAGTAGATGAAGAAGATGAATTTTTAAAATAATCAAAGTAAGTTAAGTCAAAACTTACCCAGAGCCAGAACGACTCGGATTGCTAACCGAGTAGAAGATTCCAAAGCCATAATATGTATGTCTTATGTCTTTTGAGTTTAGTTTACAGCCCAAATTCAAAAAGCTCTCTTCCCTTTCCTTTCCTTTTCTTTATGTGGAAACTGCGCCCCGATCTTCTTCCATTAACAAAGTACACCCACCACTCTCTCTCTCCAGATGCGTTGAATAGGTCATGAGGAAAGGCAAAAGAAGTCGGTTTTGGACGAGAAGAAAGATAAATTTTCCTTTGTGGTCCAACATTCCAGCTGTTTTTCATGCACGTGGCGTAACCACATTCCTCTTTGACTTTTTTTTTTCCACGCGATTCAATCACGGGGGTTTCCCTCCCTTTCTATAAACGTCGCCGTTTCTCAGCTTCCAATAAAAAGAAGAAAAAAAACTAGCTTAAGAAAATAAAATCAAGCAAGAGCAGGATGATCAGATTGTTTTTAGCTCAAAACAAACAAAGAAAAAAGTTAACATCCAATCACAAGCCCAACGCTGTTATTGTTCGTGTATACATTATTCAACGGGAAAATGGTCATTTAAATCATGAACTTTTTAATTTGGTCGAAAAAAGACATGAACTTTTTCATGGACCATTTAAATCATATACTTATTTTGATTAGCCATTTAAGGCATCAACTAAGTTCGACAAAGCCAATTTGAATACGTCGTTAATTCCATTAACAGAGCTATTAGACGGGGTTAATTGCCGTTATTACCTCTGTTAAACACCAAACGATGTCGTTTTAAAATTAGAAAACCCCCAAATCCATATATCTCCAAATCGAAATCCCTAAATCCCTAATTCCCAGAAAGTTCAAAACATACTTTCTTTACAATTTCGTCTCAATTTTCTGATGAGTTCATCTTCAGAGATAAATCATGGGGGAGAAATTCGTGGATTCCCAGTGAAGTGTGAGTGTGGTTTACGCGTAAAGCCTTACCTATTGAAGATACAAGAGAATCCAGGAAGACCTTTCTACCGTTGCATAACCAAAAAAGATGTAAGCTTGTTAGATGTTTACGTTATTTAAACAGCCTCTGAGATGTTTTTTATGTTAGTTTGATATTAACATCTAATTTGATCATGAATTAGGGACATTTATTCAAGTGGGTTGAGGATGCTGTGTGTGAAGAGGTTGAAGATGCTATTCCAAAAATCGAAATCATTGGCAGGAAGCTTACTAATACCATAACTGAGGTAGATGAGTTAAAGACTTTGATTAAAGATTTGAAAGAAGGTGTAGCAAGGAGCGAGATGGAAATAAAGAAGTGGAAAGCGTTGATGATGTTGTGCTTTGTGTGTGTTTGCTTTGTGGTCATTTGCATTGCTTTCTTAATGTTTGGTAAAGCTATGAAAAGCAAGTCTGCATTTACTTCTATGTAGCTTTGATGTTTCTTCTATGTATGTCATGTATGTCGACATTGTTGTTGTCTTTGAGTTTGCATTTGACATTGTTGTTGTGTTTCAGTGCACTGGGTATGGTAATGAGACATTCATGTTTGTTTCATGATTTTCTTGTTGCTAGAATGAGTATTCTGAAAATGAAAACCATATAAGCTAAACATCGATCAGTTAAACATGATAGATCCAAAATAAAACATCAACAAAGCATGATCCACAGCCAAAAGAACTTCAGTTTAAAACAACATTAAGAAAAACAGCATAGCAGGTTCCACCGAAATAAAACAACAAACCATGATCCACAACCAAAACAAATCCAGTTTTTAAACGACAAACAACAGTCCATTCTCTTCAACCGAGCCAAGAAGCCCAGCCTTGTGATCCCTGTTCTTGTACTTGAACTTGAAACAACTCTTGTGATCCTTGTCCTTGACCTTGAGACAACCCTTGTGTTCCTTGACCTTGAGACAAACCTTGTGTTCCTTGACCTTGAGACAGTCCATCCTATATAAAAGAGAGTAAATATTCGTACACCTCAACAATAGCAATGCAGTTTTAGTAGAAGAAATAAACAAACTAACCTGATTTTTTCTTGGTCGACCTCTTGGTCGTTTTGGTTCAGGAGCAGCAGTCTCATTTGGACATTTTTTCTTGTTGTGGCCTTCTTGGTTGCAGTTCGAACATGTCATCACTCTGAAGGCACGTGATAACCTTGTGTTACTCGAAGAAGCCGCTGTCTCATATCTTCCTTTCTTCCTTGCATAGTTACTCGGCCTTCCTGGATCACCATTTCGCCAAGGTGGAGGCAAGACAGGTAGTCTATTCAATCGAGGCCACAACAGCATGCCTTGGACAGGTCTTATTCCGTTTTTGTAAGTTTCCTGCCACGTTTTCGTTTTGTAGTAGTCTGAGACGTAATTTCCAACCTGTTCTTTTCTCCCTATTATCACTGCTGCAGCATGAACACATGGTATCCCAACCATCTCCCACTTTCTACAACCACATGTCCATGTGTTCATATCAACAGAATAACCAACATCATTCAGCTCAACCTCATGGAAATTATTCCTAGCCATGTGTCTGATGCAGTGTTGTGTTCCTGCTATCATCTTTTCTATCTCAGCATGAGCTCTCTTAGTGAACTTAGTCTTCAATCTGCTGGCAATAATAGACCTCTTTTCATTACGCACCATACACTGTCTTCTGATATCTTCTAACATGTCTAGCAATGGTTTTCTCCTTGCTTGACGAATAGTCCTATTAAAAGACTCACTCAGGTTGTTCAGGTTGTCATTGCAGTAGTAACCAGTCCTAAAGAAAGCTCTAGACCATGATGGAGGATTAGTCTTCTGTAGTGAAGTGAAAGCATTTGGATTGTACTTCTCCAAGGCCTCCAAATTGGCAAAATATTCCCCTTTGGTGTAGCTGCGTGCAATCTTCCAAAATAGACGCTTTAGTTGCAAGTCGTGGCTGTCTTTCTTCCAGTTATCCATGATGTGTTTGCAACATTGGCGATGCTCAGCACTTGGTAGCACGTTGTGAATAGCTTTCACTAAACCCTGCAAAAAAAAAAGAGTTACTACATTGAAAGACAACAAAAAAAGACTCAAAATGGAAGATGATATAGTTACCTTCTGTTTATCTGAAATTATTGCTACATTTCTTCCATCATCGAGACCCAAAGTATGAGAGAGATGTCTGACAAACCAGTCCCAGTTATCGTCATTCTCAATCTCAACTACTGCCCACGCAATAGGAACTATCCTATTATCTCCATCCCTACCTACTGCAGCTAAAAGATGTCCCTTAATGTCCCACTTAAGAAAAGCACCATCTAAACCTATGATGGGCCGACATGTTTGCTTCCAAGACTCTCTTTGTGAACTGAAACAAATAAAAAGACGATAGAACCTCTGTTTGCTTCCAACACTCGGTCCAGGGATTGTCTCAATCTCAAACTTGGTGCCTTTGTTAGTTCGGAGTACCTCAGCTTGATAGTCCCAAATCCGAGCAAAATGAGCTTCATGACTTGCTTTTCTTTCTCTCAAAACCTTTGTCTTCGCCTTACCACATTGCTCATCGCTTACAGCCAGATTGTATTCTCTCAAAATCTCTGAAGCCATCTCTTGCTTTGTCAGTTTGGAATTCAGTCTCAACCTCTCTGCAAAGAGCCATGCTATAGTCGATCGCTTCAACATCTTTGAATAACCCGATCTGACACAGGTATGCTCATTGATATAAACTTTCACTTGCATCTTATGCTTTCTCTTCTCATAAGAACAATAAATCCTCCAGCCACAAGGAACATCAGTATCTGAACACTTAGCACCAATCCTCATTGCTTGCGACCTGTAAAGCTTTATATCATATCTGGTTTTTAAAGAATACCTCAGAACAGCAAGCTTGAAGTCTTCTGCAGAGTTATATGTTTTTCCCAAAGCAAGTAGTTCGTCCGGATCTTCATGGTCTCTACGAATTTGCGCTTCCTCATCTTCATCGTCATCAGAAGACAAAGGATCGGGAATCCTCTCATCGTCCCAGATATCATCTCCACTGTCAGCATCACTTCCATCTCCTTCATCTCTCGCAGCTTCTTCATCCATGTTTTCTTCATCAGCTTCCTCTTCGAGGTGTTCCTCTTCCTCATTATGTGTTTGATCATCTTCATTCTCTTCATCAGCACCATCTTCAAGACCATTAAAATCATCATCGCCAAACACAGCACAATCGTCTTCACTTACATCATCTTCTTCCCCACGATTCTCTTCTCTACAAGCCTCTGCTCGGGCCTTAGCTTCACGAAGCCTAGCTTCACGAGCCCTTTCGTCAGTCGCCTCTACTTCACAAGCCCCTGCTCGAGCCTTAGCTTCACGAGCCCTTTCGTCAGTCGCCTCTACTTCACAAGCCTCATCCACTTCACGAGTCCTTTCTTCACGATTCTCTACTTCGCTCGCCTCTAGTACACGAGCCCTTGCTTCACGAGCCTGTGCTCTTGCTTCACGAGCCATTGCTGCACGATTCTCTGCTTCACGAGTCTCTTCCTCACGAGCTCTTTCTTCGCGAGCAGCTGCTCTGGCCTCACGAGCTTCTGCTTCACTTCCGCCTTTCGAAGATTCATCATTCTTCCCCTGTCCTCGTCGATAAGGTATCTTTTCTCTTGGAATTCCCTTCTTTCTTATCATTTTGAAGAGAACGTGTCTGATCAATTGAGCGTTCTGAGAATTAGGGATTTAGGGATTTCGATTTGGGGATATATGGATTTGGGGGTTTTCTAATTTTAAAACGACACCGTTTGGTGTTTAACAGAGGTAATAACGGCAATTAACCCCATCTAATAGCTCTGTTAATGGAATTAACGACGTATTCAAATTGGCTTTGTCGAACTTAGTTGATGCCTTAAATGGCTAATCAAAATAAGTATATGCTTTAAATGGTCCATGAGAAAGTTCATGCCTTTTTTCGACCAAATTAAAAAGTTCATGATTTAAATGACCATTTTCCCCATATATATATATATATATATACTATGAAATGTTACTAATTTGAGTTATATTTGCAATATGCAGCGATCGGAGCTTTCTTCAGAGACCTTAGCACACGTACGTTCAAGGAAGAAGTCATCGAACAACTTCATGAGAACATCCCGATCATAGTGTGCAACCTAGAGAAGATATTTCCTCCATCATTTTTTGACGTCATGGAACATCTAGTTGTCCACCTCCCGTACGAAGCATTACTTCGCGGACCTGTTCACAATGGATGGATGTATCCATATGAGCGCTCTATGAAACATTTGAAGGGGAAAGCAAGAAATCTTGCAAAGGTGGAAGGTTCGATTGTGGCTGGAAGTTTGACAGCAGAAACATCTAACTTCACATCATACTACTTTGCTTCAACGGTTCGTACGAGGAAAAGAGTTCCTAGAAGATATGATGATGGTGGAGTACCACAATCTTATGCAGTAGACGGTGTTCCTGACATTTTCTGCCAAATTGGACGGTTTGGTGGTAAACTGAGAGAAGTATGGTGGTCCAGTGATGAGGATAAGCATAGTGCCCACACTTATAATAATTTCCACTTTTTTTTTTTTTAAATAATTTCCACTTTCTTTTCCTTTTCCTTTTGATCATAATTTCACTTTGCCAATCGGAAATAGTGTAAAATGATCCATGAATAAAGTATAACCAAACTCGAAAATCACTTTAGTTTTTGGGATTCAGTAAACATGTAGTTATCTTTTGCTGATAGTATATACTTCTGAAATTTGACAAACGTGAGGTATTGTCCTGTTCTGTTTAAACTTTCTTTTTGGCGTGGGCATTTTTAAAATATGTGTACGAGTCCAACGAGGAAGATAATTAAAAATTTCTGTTTATCATAAAGTTTTAGTTAATTATATAATCCGGAACAGTCGCATTCTAAGAAAGTTTATTCAAGAATACTTGTTTATATCATTACAAACAAATACTCTCTCAGTTTTTATATAAATGTCACTTTGACATTTTTACACATATTAAGAAAGTACCAGAAATATATATAATTTTTTTATTATTACACCTCTCTGACCGATATTATTTGAAACAAAAAAAAATTATTTATAAAATCAATGCAATTTACAATTAATTTTCAGCTGGAAATAAGTATTTCTTATGTTTCATAATAAGTGTTATTCTAGCATTTTTTTTTTGTTACACAAAAAATATTACTTTACAATTATACTTACTTTCAGCTGAAAATTAATTGCAAACTGCATTGAATTTATAAATAATTTTATTTATCTCAAATGTTATTGGTCAGAAATGTGTAATTAATAATAATTTACATATATTTTCGTCATTTTATCAATATATGCAAAAAATATAAAAGTGATACTTATTCAAAAACGGATGGAGTATAATTTATCAAAACAACCACATTAGATTATGTCTTTCAATTCAAGTCGCACGTTGTTTTCTACCACATCTGAATTATCCCTTGTTACGACATGCTATTTTCTTCGACGACGTCAACTCTGAGTAGTGCTGGGAATTTGATTCATTATCCGCGGGCCCCGCCCCGTTTGACCCGCCGTGGGGCGGATGCGGGTCGAGTGATTTGAAAAAAATTGTTCGCGGGTGCGGGTGCGGGTCGAGTGATTTTAACGCGGGGCGGGTGCGGGTCGACCGAATTTAAACTGCGGGTACCCGCCAACCCGCAAAATTAAAAAAAAAAAAATTCTTTTTAAAATATGATTTTTTTTAGTAAAAATTATGTTTTTTATAATAAAAATAATAAAAAATACGAATATTTTTTAAAATTTAATTAAAATATATTATTTATATTATTTTTCAAAAAAATATTAATTAAAATAATTATTTTTATTATTTTTTATATTACCCGCGAGTCCCGCGGGTTACCCGCTAATTTATGCGGGGCGGGTCTTACATTTTTTAGATGCGGGTCAAGCGGGTCGAATTTTTGAATCGAAAAAATGAGTCGACCCGCAGCGGGGCGGGGCGGGTCGGGGCGGGTCGACCCGCAAACCCAGCACTAACTCTGAGGAACGCCAATTACTCGATTAATAGGAGAAAAACGCTTGGTTTGTTCGTGAATAATAGAATTGTAAGATGACATTTTTTGTATAACAAAAAAATATGAAAGAGAGGGAATAATATATTGCAAGTTAATAGAGTTGACTCACGTTTAATGTAATGATACACAGCAATACAATGACATCGCATATTACCAAAAAACCAAAATAATATTTCCAAGGATAAAATCAACTCCTCGTTTAATTTTGAAAGATACAAGTGAAGAGGAAAGAAAGAGACGTGTACTCTACGTTGGTCCTTCGCTATCACTGACCAGATAAATCGTAATCAAAGTAATCCATAGGTTATAAAGTATGATTTTCTAAGACAATTAACATTGTTGCTACTCTTGAACGTACATAACTCTCGTTATTAATTACTACTTGTTGGTGTTATCTAAATTTAATTGTAAGTTGTAACATATTAAGCATATACTCCATCTGTCCCACTTTATGTGATGTTTTAGGTTATTGCACATAGATTAAGAAAACACATATTTTTATGTAGTTTATCTTGGTAACAAAAAAAAATACTCCCTCTGTTTTTTAAAGATGCATTTTCTAGGATTTTCACACTTATTAAGAAATCATATTAAAACTTAGTTATTAATGCATAATTTTTTGTAATTTTATATTTTCTATATTTTTAAACCAATAGAATTTCAAAAAATGCAATTAATGTTTTTGAAACACACAATTTTTCATTATTAATTAACGAAATATGTTTTGAAAACATGAAAAATACATCTTTTTGAAACAAAAAATTTTCCTAGAATATATATCTTTCTGAAACAGAGGGAGTATTAAATAAAACTAGTTTAACCAATAATAAAAAAATACAGTATTTTATAATTGGTCATAAAATTCAAATCATATTAAATTCTACCTAGATTAGTGAGAACATCATTTAAAATGAGACAAAATAAAAATCATAAAACACCACTTAAAATAGGACAGAGAGAGTATATAATACTTCATTTTCGGAATAAAAATAAAATTAAAGGATTTTGCATAGAGGGGTGCAAATTGGTATCTGGAGACGTAAAATCGTTTAGAAAAGATCAATACATGATCCAAAAGGTCCCTTAAAGGCCTGTTAAGAGCACCACTACTTCATATTTAGCTAGCCCATACCCCATAGTATCAATTAATTGAATACACTCTCTTTCTGCTTGCTAAAACAAAATAAAATGATTTTTTGGACAAAAATAAAATAAAATGATTCGAAGGACGAAACGAACCAAAAAAGAAAACATGCATATCTTGTATTTTGTGAGCTGATGTCCGACGTTGTTCTGAAATCGAGGAGACGAGTGGGTAAAGCTCCAAAACAAAGGTAATGTTTTTTTTTTGTCAGCAAACAAAGGTAATGTTTACCATTACCAAGAAGACTCTCTTTTGCTCTTTTTTTTCTTTACCGTGATAAACTCTTACTCGTTGACAAAAAAAAAACTCTCTACTCTCTCTCACAAAAACTCAGATAAATTAATCTACACGATGCAAAACATCGGATCGGATACGTAACGTTGAGATTTTTTTTTGCTTTCTTTTTTCTTTAAAAATATAGTTTAAAATGTGAAGACAATCTAATCTATAGAGAGAAATCGATCCAAAAAAAAAAAATCTAGAGAGAGAAGAAGAGCAGGACGGCAAAGTCTATTATGCGTCCACACCTTACAATTTTTTATTTATTTTGAAAATACCCCTTTTTCTCGTGTGAGAGTGTGATTCTTTGACACACAGAAGCCGACTTCTCAGACAAAAACAAATTTTCCGGACATCGCATTTGTCAATTTTCCCCGTCTCTCTCTATCTCTGAGACAAGTCACAAGAGCACAAAAGCTATCATCTTCTTCCAACGTGTGATGTTTTACTTTAGCCCTTTTTACTTTCATTTCTTTTGAGGTCAGTTTTTCACTTGTGTCTTCTTCCTTGTTTCTTTTACTCTGTTGAGCCACTTATATTTGGAAGTTTTTATCCCTTGCTCCCACTCCCCCACTACTAATCATTTTTATGATATTTTGGATACATTCTACCGTGTCCTTGGTTTCTGGTGGACCGATCTAACGTATACTTAGCTAGTGGATTTTGGCTTTTCAGTAACGAGATATATTGGGTTTTATCGCAGGCAGATTAAGTGTTCGTTGAAATGTCTGACTGAACCCATCTCCTATGTTATGGCCGCTGCTTCCATCTGGTAACTTTTCTTGGCCTCTATTCATATTATTTACTGCAACATTATTTGAAGTTTCTTCACCCAAGTCAATAATATGAATAGAAAGAGTATCAAGATATATATATATATATATATATATATAGCTAAATAAGATAAAAGAATTAAAAAAAAGAATATAGTTTCATGCCAATGGGGCCATGTGATTCAAGAAAGAACTGTGGAGGAGATAGAGGGACGGTCAACAACTCCGACTTGTTTGCCCAACTAGCCCAAGAATATAAGAAAAACCCACAAATTGGTTAAACAAATATTCCTTTTTCATTATCATGTTAGTCTTTAGTGGTTAAAACTCATGGATATTGAAACAGCTAGTCTAATTACAAATTATAGGGCAATATCAAGATAAAACATATTCAAAAGTTGGGTATTACTTTAATACACATGTACACTCTGTATAATACTATTTAAACTTTTATCAGTAGTTTACAGATTTTTTTTTTCATTATGTTTAGTTAGTTTGATTACCTTAATTAGCCCCCACAGTAACTTAACTTTTGAAGGCAAAACACTTTTGTCACTTTGTCTATTTTTAACTATCTATGTAGATCTCTAGCTCTCTCTTTTTTCCGATTTGGTTGGGACTTGTGGGGAGGAGTCTTGTACACACTGGTGACTGTCTTTTTGTTTTGACACGTGAGTCGATCTCTCTTCTTCTTACCACCACTTCCCTGAAACATGAGCCATATAGCCAACCCACGCTTACTTTGTCCTTTTTTAACGTTAAAAGCTTCCTCCTTTATCGCTTAAGAATCGAAGTTTCGCAAGTTTTATAGTATCCTTTTGGTGTCTTTACAGGTGAGAAGATTCACTTGGCTTTTCCACAAAAGTACCCTGCTTTTCAGGCTATCTGCGCTTAAAAGTTAAAGCTGGAGTTTCTTATTATGAAAGGGCTTTATGCGGTTTCCGCTTCGATCTCTTGAAGCATTTCCTCTTTTGTTTTCTCTGGGGACTGATAAGGAGAAAGATTCTTTGTGGTAATTTTTCAAAACAAATGGGATTTGGAGTTGGTGGTGGTGGAGGTAGTAATATGTTGGATTTGAGGATGGTCCAAAGCCACAAGCGTTCAAAAAGGTTAACTGTCCACTCTATTGTTAGTTATTCAACAACTACTTCTTTTTCTATCTAATGTTTTAGATTGCTCTCAATGTGTCCCTATTTGTCTGTTAATTGAATGCCTTGCTGCTGCTATTGGTCACTTGAAAATCTGAGAGTTATGGATCACTCAGATCTTCTGTTTTCCTTTGATTAAATTACAGTTTTTTCTTTTGTGGTCCTGAACAAGATAATGCGTCTGCTAAAACTTTTAAATTTGCTAGTGTAGTGGATGAAGAATTAATGAAAACTTTATTCCGATACAAAATGGATTTTAAAAGAAATTCTTGTTAAATGTGTATGTGGTGGTGAAAAGAATAGAAACTCTGTATTTTTAGTATGGGTATATATTCATGAAACCTGTTTCCAAAAGGTAAAATAAAATCTCTTGAGTATCCTTTATTCATGTTGTTTCCATTGATCCTTATTAGTTGCTCTTTTTATGCACAGTGCCAGCTTTCCAGAAAAAAATAAAAGAGCTGAGGGAGATCAACCTTCTTCGAGTACTTCTTTTGAAGCCTCTCAACGCATCAAGCTGGTGAGTACAATCACTTTCTTTGCCTTTTTGTAAAGTGTATTGGTATTTGTTAAAGAACAGCCTAAGAAGCTGAGACATGATTCTTACCTTGTTGGATTTATCTTTATGTTTCTTTGACTAATAAGTATCTTTTTTCTCTCTCTACCCCAAGCTGCTTTTTTTTCCTTTTGCATCTTTTTTGTGAAAGCCTGCCTTTACACAAATGCTTCGCTATTCTTCTTTGTATCCTTCTTACTTGTCTTATACTTTTTAATTTAAAAAAAAAAAACGAATTTCCTTTCTGGTATTAAGTTGTTAGAAACTAAACTCTCTAAATTAGAGAGTCCGAAGCAGTTTCTTTTATCTTTATAAAAACCTCTTCTGAGACAGGTTATCGTTTATGGAATTTGTCTGACTTGGTTTAGGACATGGGTCGTTCAAATGAATCAGCCAAAGACAAGCCTAATCAGTATCAGTCAATCACAGAAACTTCATTGAAGCAAGAGGTAATGTGTTTGTACGCTTTTTTTTTACTTGGTAATCATCCTTATTCCTGTGGTTGGAATCACAGATTGATCAGCTCGAGACAAGACTACAAGATCAGTTTAAGGTTCGTTGTGCATTTGAAAAGGCGTTAGGCTATCGAACAGCTTCTTCGTACATGCTCACTGAAGCAAACGACATTCCCATGCCAAAGGTCAGCAGTCACTTGCATTTCCCAAAACTGTATTATATCTTTTTGGAAACGAGCTCTGTGCATCTGAAGGTACTTTTATTCCTTTCTTCTTTCAGCCAGCTATTGATTTGATCAAAGACATTGCAGTTCTGGAGATGGAAGTTATACATTTAGAACAGTATCTTCTTTCGTTATATCGAAAAGCCTTTGACCAGAAAATCTCTTCTGTATCCCCAAATTCAGAGAAGGAGAAGCCAAAGTCTCCTCCTCCTGTGACAACCCCTAGAAGGCGTTTAGGCTTTTCTGAAGACGATGATCCCTTGCTTGATGACGATGATGATCAAAATCAACCAAAGCAAACAGAAATGGAGTCCAGTTTTCACCGTAGCCACTCGCAGCGTTCATCATTTGAGAGTAGAAAAGCTTCTCCAGAAGATTCTTGGAGTAAAGCCACCCGCTCTTGCCATTCCCAGCCATTGTACGTGAAGAATGGAGAAAATCTAATCAGTCTAGCTGAACATCTTGGCACTCGGATCTCAGATCATGTTCCAGAGACGCCCAACAAGCTGTCTGAAGGAATGGTCAAGTGTATGTCAGAAATATACTGCAAGCTTGCAGAGCCAGCACCTTCTGTACTACATGAAGGGCTTTCATCGCCAAACTCATCTTTATCATCGAGTGCATTCTCGCCCTCTGACCAATACGATACATCGAGCCCTGGATTGGGAAACAACTCCTCCTCGTTCGATGTAGTACGTTTAGACAACTCTTTCAATGCACAAGGAGAAAAGGACTTCAGTGGACCTTACAGCAACATGGTTGAAGTGCTTTGCATTTACAGAGACGCCAAAAAGGCCAGTGAGGTCGAAGATCTTCTTCAGAACTTCAAGTGAGTCTCGCTTTGAGCTTGATGTGGGTAGAATTTGATTGTGTGTGAATTAGGGGATCTTGATATGTTTAAACTCTTGCAGGTCGCTTATCAGTAGGTTGGAGGAAGTCGATCCAAGTAAGTTGAAACATGAGGAGAAACTGGCGTTCTGGATAAACGTGCACAATGCACTTGTGATGCATGTAAAGCTCTCTTTTCTTCAAAACAATCAGTGTCAGTTTTTAAACGCTTATTTAGACTCTTATGGCAGTTTCTTTAAAATCTCTTTATAGGCATTTTTAGCTTATGGGATTCCACAGAACAATGTGAAGAGAGTGCTACTGCTACTCAAGGTAACAACATCTTTTGCACAGAGAAAGACACGCATGAATATGACCACTCTCCTTTCTCTCTGTCTTATAATTTGCATATTTTTTTTAAAAGGCTGCATATAACATTGGTGGACACACGGTTAGCGCGGAAGCAATACAAAGCTCAATTCTTGGATGCAAAATGTCTCATCCTGGACAGGTATAGTTTGAGAAGAAATAAGAAAAGTTTTAAATGTTGGCTTCAATGCACAAAAACTTTAAAATGTAAGCAGACCTTTTCTTTTTCTCTTAATAGTGGCTTAGACTACTATTTGCTTCAAAGAAGTTCAAAGCGGGAGATGAAAGATTAGCTTACGCAATAGATCATCCAGAACGTCTCCTACATTTTGCACTTACTTCAGGCAGCCACTCCGATCCCCCGGTATTTTTCTTTTATCACTTAGAGAATCTTTGGAACCCTTTTTAACTAATCAATGCCATTTAAAAGTGCTGAAGTCTCTGCTTCTTGATTGTTGTCTTTTGTTTGAAACAGGTTCGTGTATATACACCAAAGAGGATCCAGCAAGAGCTAGAAACGTCGAAAGAAGACTACATAAGAATGAACTTAAGCTTACGCAATCAGAAAGTCCAACTGCCAAAGCTTGTGGAAACGTTTGCTAAAGATTCCGGTTTATGTTCGGCGGGTTTGACGGAGATGGTTAACCGGAGTATACCGGAATCTTCGAAAAAATGTTTTGAGAAGTGTCATTCTGGTAGTAGTAAATCACGCAAGGCCATTGATTGGATCCCACACAGCTTTACATTCAGATATCTTATTCTTAGAGAAGCTGCCAAATGAAAAAAAAAAGTTCATTGACAAAGATTTTTCATATAATGTGTGGTCAGTGTGTAAATAAGAAGATCGTTGTCTATGATTATCCCTACCATCTAATTACGATAATGTTGTGTTTCGTCTGGATGATTGAATCTTCTTGTCTCTTCACAGTTACTTAGCACTAAGGAAAGGAAAGGAAACTCATAGTATTATGGCCGATTCTTAAATTTTTCTAGTAAATACATGTTTTTCTTCTAATATGGCTTTTGGCCAATAATAATCCCCGGATGATTATAGCACAGGTGGTTCAAACCATTGGCTATTTACTACACATGGCTTGAGCACAGCTTTTGAATCTCTCCACACGACTTGTTTATGGACCCCGCACGTGTGGTTAACGGCCCACTAAATTCTTCGTTTATATTCGAATCCTAAGCTTCAACGCCTTGTTAAATTTCTTTTGTTTGTTTTAAAGGCCCAATAATGTGATACGGCCTATGCTCCTGCCTTCTTCGCCTCACATATTCCAATTTGTCAAATCAAACTAGTAAACTTTTAGAATCAGTGACTTGTATATCCAAACCACCGAACTATATAACTAACTTTCTCTCTGCATACAAGTTTCAACAAAGACACTGAAAATTTCATGTTCTATAGCGTATAGTCAGTCATAACCATTTTCAATATGCGCGCGCCTTAATTTTCAAAACTATTTTAGATTCAACTGCGGTTAGTTCGGTCGAGTATAGTTGACCAACTCTAGGAATAATCACATACTGATTTTTTTTTTTTTAATCACATACTGATTTGCCCGTTATAAAGAACATTTAGGGATTCATCAACTTGTTAAGACGAACTTTTAACTTTTAAGTCTGAGATAATTAATTTAACCTACGGAACATTGCATTGTATGAAGATTGGAAATTGGAATCATCATCCTTGTGCCCATTTCTCAAATTCTGCTAATTTATTTTCTGACACTCCATTAAAAGAAGAAAGTCAAACGTCTCTAATTACAATTTATACATTTTTTTCTCAAAATAAACTAACTGATCCTACTCGGCGATCGTGCTCAAATTCCGCATAAATTTCCTCTTCCCTTTCCCACAACCTCTTCCGCCACCTACGTTTGTCTCCACTCCGGCGTTGCTTTTCGGTTTACCATATTCTTCCGTAACGGAGCTATCGCCGTCGCCGCCGGCAACCCAACCGACTCCCCCGCTCTTGGTCAACGCCGAGCTCGCTTTAACAGCCAACGCTGCCATCTCCTCCGCCATCAGCGGGTGATTGAGCCACGTCAGCGGTAAGACGAAGTAAAGCTGCCCCGATCGGAGCTCCTCGTCGCCGGAGACGGCTGAAACGGCGTCGTCGAAGTCCATTTCGTCTGAGTTGCAGACGAAACTCGACGGGTGTTTCTGCAAGATCTGCCAAACTTTGAACGGAGCTGAGAACTCTTGTAATGTCCCGTCGAACAGTACTAGCTTCGCCGAATCTCCACTCATACCTTCACGTGATACGCACGCTCCCATTTTTCCTGTTTATGTCTTTTGGAAAAAAGAAAAGGAACTCTATGAGTTGACTCGTGAGTTTGAGGTTTCGTATAGAGAGCTCTTTGTAAGAGAAGATAGCTTGATGATGTATTGTGAAAGAGACGACCTCGGGACGAGTTTTTATATATGAATAGCGAGGAAGAAGAAGACAACTAGCCTCGAGAATCTTTGAGTCCACATCGGATTTGTCGTGTAGTAACAACAATGGGACATGATAGTTCGGGGTTTGGTTTATTGTTTGCCGCATGATTTTACAGAACGGACCCTCGAGTGAAGGGTATTTCGGGAAAGAAGGAGAGATAAACGTGGCGAAGAATGAGAGAGGAAGGAGCAGCGGGACACGTGGCGAACAGAGGCGTGACCAGCAAAGCGGACAAGATTGAGTTAGCCGGTGAAGTTTCGCGTCTCCGGAGTGGGTTATACATTAGGGACCGACCGACTGACTTGCCATGTGAGAGTGGAGCCCATCAGTGTTCTTGGCCCGTTAGATTCTTTTGGACCCTTTTAGTAGATACAAGAGTCACCTACCTTGATATTCTAATATTTTTTATTTTTTTAATCACTGCTTTTTATTTTGCATGAATGTGGCATTAATGAGAACGTTCCCAAAATTATATGAGGGTCTAGTGCTATTTTCTTATGTTGGACGGCATGCAAAAAGCTGTATATAATTGTTATTGTTTGTCTTGTATTGTGTTATCTATGTAGACTTTAATGCTTTTGCTCTGAACGATTTCTTGAAGAGTATCATTTTCTTTCTTTCTTTCTATGTTAAAGTGGACTTATTGCTTTCTGTTTATATTATACTAGGCGGTGCAGGGACTACGTTCCTCGAAGCCCCAGTGATGCGAATCGCGTACATGTCCTTAACGATGTGAGATGTTTCACCAATGTTGAGAGGGCTATTCACTATTTGGAGGATCAGCCAATCATAGATCAATATCAGTGCTCTTCGGAATTTGCCGACATTGTTGACGTAAGTGTTTACTTATGTTCAAGTAATATTTTTTTTTAGATCTTTTGTCTCTGTGTTTCTGTTGCTTCAATTATTTTTACTTGTCTAATTTAGAAAATTTATCGGGGCCCAATTTCACGTGATTCCATCTCAAGGCTTGGCATGCTGTCTCCGTAGAAAAAATTTACATATATTGAATTAAGAAGTTATCGTTGAACTGAAGAATAGGCATGGTACAGGACACAGAGTCAGATGATATTTTAAGGCATCCTTGGATGTTTTAATAGCTGAGCTAGATCCGACAACATAATTATTTGGAGATCCATTTAGGATTTTCAAGTGCTTCATATATGGACAATTACAGAAGAATTTGAGATGAGTTCTTTGTCATTTGTTTTGTCCACATATTATGTTCATTGCTTAATTTTCTTATTTTTTCTAGAAAGTAGTTGAGAAATGTTATGCTTGCGGTCACGGTCACGTGACGGACAGCAGCACCAAGTCCAACTTACCAGAAGAGACACTATCACTATTACTTGATGCCACTTATCACAACATATCTTGTGATGTCTGTGAACATGAGGTAAATTTAACATAATATATTCTTTCTATTATTATTACTAAAGAAATCCGCGCATTCGCGCGGACTATTGAGTTCCTTACAAAAATATTATTTGTGCACAATTTTTCTCCAACATTTATTAACTATGTATTTTTTTATTATACACAAATCTGCAAAATATACTATACGCGTATTCAAAATTATTTTGAGTTACTTTAAGTTTATTTTATATTTTATTTTAAAATACCGATCAATAAGAAATTTATGAAAAACAAAGATAAAATATTGAAAATATTAGATACTCAAAAAAATAACAAAATTTTTTAGAAGATGCCACTGTTGAATAACATTAACTAACGGAATGAAATGAATATCTTTAGAGATGTGACTAGTCAACCCTATGAAAGTAATTCATATTTAAAATAAATTAATCTAAAATGTTTAGCTAAAAAGTTCTTATAGAGAATGTCGATCTAAGAAAGTTAAAAAGTGAGGATCCTCCATATTCTAACCAAAAACTAAAAAGAAAATAAATTACGGTTAAATAGAAACCATGAGTACATGAAATATCATGTAATGGAAATAGAGTGCCAAATTTATGTTGCATAGATTTAATATTACTAAACCAAACTATAATATAAACATATAATATTTTAATATTTATTACTAAATTATAGTGTATAAGTTTGGCTATGATATTGTCTTTAGAATATTCTAATTATTTACAACAGAAATTGTTATATAAATTATATTTTAACTTTTATAACAGAAATTTTTATTTTAAGATAACAACACAGTATATAAGAATTATCTTATTTTTATAAAAAAATTAATCTAATTAATATAATTTCGTTTTTAATTATATATACAAATTTATCAAGGATAATATCGATATTAACCTGTCTAACTTTTAACATGAGAATTCTGTTGTAAAAAATTACTTCGCAAATAATAGTATAGAAATTGAGACCATACATAAATGAAAGTTGGTATTTTGCATGTGCATTTTTAATAAAAAGGGGAAAACGAAGGACGCATGAAAAGATATTCTCATTATCATCAAATACAATTAACAGAAGAATAGTTTTTTGATAATAACATATATATGATCTGATCACTCAAGTTGACCATACCACACACCTTGGATCTTCACATCCTTTGGCACCTTGGCACCCAAGTCAGTGTCCGACGGCTGAAGACTCTCGAACACTCCGATCACTTCTCCTGTCTCAGGTTTGCTCTTAGTCACTTTCAAAGTGATCTCTCCCACCGAAGCTGCCGTGTTTTTCACGTTCTCCTTTGAAAGCTCCTCTTCATCTCCTCTGCCTCCAGCTGGCAATGCAACGGCGTTGTCATATCCTGTGGATCCACCACGACCCTTTGGGTCCAAGAAGGACGAGCCACGGTATGAAGGGACCAAGAATTTTCCAGTGAAGTTGTCTGGCTTGCCCGAGGCGTCAAGCTGCTTGACTGTGAAAAGGAATGGCACACGCTCGCCTCCTGGAAGCTGAACTGTGACTGCAGCGTAGTCGATTCCGTCTTCTTCCTTGAAGTTCACGCTTCCGTCTGAAGAAACCTGCTCTCGAGTAAAAAAAAAGAATCGATCAATCAAAAAACCTAAACCTAAACCAAAAGAAGTATTTTCTTGCGGTGGAAGCAAAAATAAAACCTCGAAGGGGCCTTCGATTTCGTCAAGAGTGTAAGTGAGACGGGTCATGAGCTTGGTGTTCTGGAAGTCAGGAGGTGCGTTCTTGCTAACACTCTCAGCCTTGACGGTGAAGGAAGTAGGCTCGAAGCAGAACTTCTTGCCAGCGTACTTACCGGGCTTGAAGGAGAAAGTCTCAGAGCCACCGTCAATAGTTGGGCACTGGTTGGCAGTTCCAGTTCCTTTAACTTCCATGTATGTCTTGCTCTGTATCTCGTCATAAGTGAGTCTCTTCGGAGCTCCCTCTGCACTTGCTCCCTTTTAATGCCACCACAAAAAAAAAAGATACAAAGTTCAACAAACTGATGGCGATATGATATTATAATACCTAAATCCATATCACTATCAAATTAGGTGTGTGAGCATTTACAAATTGTTACTAGTGATTGCATATACATAGGGGTGTCAAAATGGGTCATAATCCATTGGTTGACCCAATCCAAGTTGACCCATTAACCCAAATGAACTGTTTATTTTTGATTCAATGGGTTAATGGGTTAACAGGTTAATGGATTAACAGGTTAATGGGTTAACAAGTTAATGGGTTAACAAGTTAAATAGGTCTATTGGGTTGTGTCAAACCTGACCCACTTAAAAAACTTTAATTAAAAAAAAATCAAAAAATCAAAAAACAAATTCTCACAAAAAACAGAAAAACACAATTTTCCGCCACAACCAGAAATGTAATTTTCCACAAAAATCGGAAAAAAACAATTTCCCGACAAAACAGGAAAATTGAAATTTTCCGCAAAAACCGAGAAATATAATTTCCTGTCAAAACCGGAAAACGCAATTTCCCGCAAAAACCGGAAAAACACAATTTCCCGCCAAAACCGGAAAAAATGAAATTTCCCGCCAAAACCGTAAAACGCAATTTTCCGCCAAAATCGGAAAAACAATTTCCCGCCAAAACCGGGAAAAACAATTTTCCGCCAAAACCGAGAAACACACAATTTCCCGCCAAAACCGGAAAAACGCAATTTTCCGCAAAAACCGAAAAAATTGCAATTTTCCGCAAAAACCGAGAAATATAATTTCATGTCAAAACCGGAAAACGCAATTTCCCGCCAAAACCGGAAAAACACAATTTCTCGCCAAAATCGGAAAAATGAAATTTCCCGCCAAAACCGTAAAACGCAATTTTCCGCCAAAATCGGAAAAACAATTTCCCGCCAAAACCAGGAAAAACAATTTTCCGCCAAAACCGAGAAAAACACAATTTCCCGCCAAAACTAGAAAAACGCAATTTCCCGCCAAAACCGAAAAACGTAATTTTCTTTTTAAAGCGGAAAAACACAATTTTCCAAAAAAGCAGAATTTTTTTTTTTTTAATTCGATCAAATTGGTATTAACTTAAAAATGATTCATTATAAAGATGTTGGGTTGATGGGTCAACCATTAATCCATCTGACCCATTCAATTTAATGGGTCATAGGTCAACCCAACCCATTTAATAAATGGATTGGGTTGACCCATGACCCTTTAACAGTTAACCCATTTGGGTTATGGGTTGGGTTGACCCATTTGACCTATTTTGACACCCCTACATATACATGAACTGAATATTATGAATCTAGTAGGTTAACGCATACTATTATGCTAAATGTTATTGGTTTAGTCACTTAGTTACAATTTTTAGTACATACTGCAAGCAACGAAGCCAGAACCAGTTTATCACACATAAACTATTTTTTTCTTTTGTGTGTGTTTAGTTACTATGATCGTAATGAACTTTATCTATGAATAAGTGATAAAGAAGAGTGGGTGATAAAACAAAGTTGGTCACCGAGACAACGAGAGCAGAGGTTGCAAGAGCGAATCCGGAGATTTTAACAGCGTCCGAGAATTTTCCGGCGAAGTCCTTGATGTCAGATTGGTAGGAACAAGTGAGGCGTGCAGAAGAAGTCTCTAGCCCAAATGATTTGCCGACCGTCTGAGTCGACCGGAGGAGAGCACTGCCGCGAGAAGGAGCGGTGGAGAGTTTGGTAGACTGGAGGAATGTGGCGGAGGATTGGAGAGAGGCTGCCATGGCCGCAAAGTGTCTCTCAGATAGTTCTTGTTTTTTTGTTTTTCTTGGTCCGAGGCAGAGTAAAGTAAAGACTAAAAGAGTAATAATCGTAGTAGAGAGATAAGATTGGGATAAGGTGATGATTTTCATTGGTCTGTTTTGTGTGACTGGTTTCTTTTGTTGTCACGTGTCCAAATCTTAAGTGGAGGTATGGATGCTGTCTCACCCAGGGATGCTGACATGTTTGTGACATCCAAATACTAAAAAAAATGATTCAATTAGTTACTCGTGCAGATTTCGAACTTGCAACCTTTGTATTTGCACGGCGCTTTAAGTAGGCCTTGGCAAATTAACCGGAACCAAAAAACCAAATTATACTGATCCGGGATTATCTAATCCAAAACCTAACTACAAAATATAATAATCCAAATGGTCCTTATTTTAAAATATTGCAGATAACCGGATCCAATCGAAACCGAATTGATAACCGAACTAGTACTTTAATACCCGAAATATAATATATATTTAAACTATTACTTATATAGATTCTAAATAACCAAGATATTTTAATTCTATTATAAATCCAAAAGTTATTTAGTTACGTTTAAACTTGATACTGAAATGTTTAGATTTCATTAATTAAAATTTTAAAATTAAACATCTTTTATAAACTCAATTTTTTTTAAAAAGGTATTTTAAATATTTGTCGAATAATTCATATACTTTTTATTTGAGTAACTCGGATAGTTTGGTTATTTTGGATAGGTTAGATACAATATAACAAGAACCGAACTATATCCAATTTCTAACATAATTATCCGATGTAAACTGAAATCTAACCAATCCAAACCGATTTTTGGACGGTTCTTATTTGGCTACTTGAAGTCCAAAATCGAATTAACCAAAGTGAAATTGAACTAAAAACCGAATCTCCAAGCCTAGCCTAACCAACCAAGCTAATCGACCTTTGTTGAATGTACAAATCGTAAATTCTTGGTGTAAATGTTTTGTTTTGTTTGTTGTAAGACATTGAACTCCAATGTTTTCAACTTTTACTAGTAGTTTACTTGTCCGTAAATGATCATTTCCTGGTCAGGTAAGTTTTAGAGCATATGTCTCCTCGTTTGCTTGAGGCTTACTTTTTTTTAACGATTATAGTGCTGTTCGTTTGGTTGCCGCATGTCCGGCGTCTGCGTCTGCGGTAATGATTTTCGCAGCAAGCTTGTTCGTTTCATTGACGCCGGTACATGTGTCTGCGTCTGCGTCTAAACGCTAGGACCTGCGTCAGACGCCCAAAAATCCCGCGGCCGCGACTAATAACCAGCGTCTATTTAACCTATTTACTATTTTACCCTTAACCTAATTCACTAATTACAAAAATACCAGAGTGTATATAACTAAGTGCTTATATAAATTGTGGTTGGTTTATGTCAGATTAATTGGGGCAATACTAATAATTAGTGGACTCTACTTGGTTGTGATGGGAAAGAGTTGGGAGAGTCAAGCTCTAATTGTTAGCCGCCAACAACAACAACGCTTTGTTTATTCAGAAACAGCAGAAGAAGATGGTGATGAAGAAGACCAGCCTAACAAAGAAAGATGTTGTAGTATCATTGAGCCACTAATTTCCTCCTAAGCTCTGCTCTCTCTCTCTGAGAATAATAAAAGTTGCACGATCATTTCATCCTCTATTAATTTTAATTTTTATTTGAAGATAAAAAGTTCAATTTTGTCAGTTATTAGTTTCGTATAAAATTAAAAGCTAAAGAGGCAGACTATTATATAGGTTCCACGCCCTTTTAGAAATAATCCATATTAGTTGCCAATGAAAAATGTTAAAAGTGATGCTATAAATTGAGACTTATTCTATGCGTTCTTAAATATATATAACTCATTTTTTTAGGTTTCGATGCAGATGTTTTTATTGATATATCCCCAAAATATTTAAAATCGCTAAATTTTACGAGATACAACTGATAGTTAGAAACTGGATAAGTAAACTTTGTTGAGTAGTTGACAAGTTGTACAAAGTGCTTTACTTGCTGTTCTTGTTAAAAGCTTCGGTAACGCTAAAGAGAGTCCAATTGGTCACGACTCACGCCTAAGAGGCTTAATTTGACTCAAGAGCATCTATGCGAATCAGGACCGAATTACTGAATAAAAACTAATACAGTCGCCTTTATATCTAAAATTTAAGGAGATTAAACTAGTAGAAACAAATAGGCACTCAGAATGAGTAGGAGGTTTTGGTTCATCATTAGAAATCAGATGACAATAAACAATCCTCATCGTGCCTTTCTTCTATTTCTTCTAATCAAAATTTTAGTGCAGAATAAAACTAAACATAAACAGAATAAAAATAGGATTACTCTCAGACAAATGCCTCGATTGTCCCCACGATTTAAAGAATGGATTGATCGGACTCGTCATCTATTGTGTTGTTCATCACCGAGAAACCCATATTTACTTGTTTCGTCTGAAACAATTAACAGGAAAAACAAACAAAAAAAATCATCCTCTCAGACAAATGCCTCGATTGTCCACATGATTTTTATGAATGGATTCATCGGACTCGTCATCTATTGTTTCTTCATCACTGAGAATATTTTTTCCTTTACCAAAATATGAATCAAAAAGTTTTACTTTAAAACGGTTTGAACTATGAACATTATGCCTATCTAAAAATATTTACTGCAAGAGTCTTGCTGCTTAGAACAACGAAGAGAGGACGAGAAAAAGCTATGTTACGATGAGCTAGAGCTAACGTATACTTGAATATTTTGATTCGGACGGTAGCCATCTAATTTATAGCTGAATGGAAATAAGATTAGGGTTTTAGGTCGTCTACTCCATAAAACGACATGAAGTCTTGCAATTAGCTCTGAACAGCGAGTAGTGTTCTTCTTGCCCCCTTTCTCACCGACAGCCCCTAAAAATAATCCATGATTACGGCCCAGTTTGGAATACTTCAGTAAGTAGCCCAATTATGATATTACAACGAAAACGACATCACTTTGTTGTAACTTGTATCTTTGAAACACTAATACATCAATGGGCTTTGGGCTTTACGTTAACTGTGGATTTGCCAATTCAGAGACGTTTAATTTGGTTATACAAGAAAAAACTCAAAACGTTTCACATTCGTATAGAACAAAACATAGCAAGAAGACATCTCCACGGATTAAATAAAAATAACAATCCATTCATCATCATCATCAATGATACACTTTCCTGATTCTGTACTAGAGAGATTCATCGAAAAACCAATCAAACCCGTCGGGATCTATGATCCACCACTGTTGCCTCTTGCGAATCGCAGACCTGCGTCTTGAATTTGCACCCGAATTTTTTCGTGATTGACCAACTTCTTGGCCGATCTGTAGCCGTCGTCGTCGCCGGGGAACCTAATTTATCGATCTTAGCGATCACTTTCTTCATGTTCGAGCATTCTCTCTCCAAACGGTGAACGCGCGTCCTCATCGTATCCATATCCAATCGAAGCACCTGATTCTCTCTCACCGTCTTCTTCCATTTGACACCGTCCACCTCTCCTTCTTCTTCTACCCTCGTTTCGTTCCCGTTTACAACCTCCGCTATCGTTAGATTCCTTCTCGCTGCTGTTGCTGATGGTCTCGGCGAATGAGACGGAGACGGCGACTGAGCCGCGAGCAGCGTACCGGCGATCGCGTGGCGGAGCTGTAACTGCTCGAAGAAGAGGACTTGTACGACGGTTCGCAGTGGAAGCCGCTCGTTCTGCGCGGCGTGTGTGCACGCCTCTAACGTGAGTTTTTGACAATCCATGACGCCGCATATCTTCTCCTTCTCTTCTTCTGTTACCCATGGATGCGCCTAGCATTCATATTTAAAATTTTTAAAAAAAAAATCAAAAGAAGTCAGTTAGATCCAGTTCTCAAATTTCATTGGCTGTTACAATAATTATAATCTAGATCACCTTGAGATATACGTCGACAGCTCTGTAAAGTCCATCGTCGTAGAGCCGAGCTTGATCTGGGAGAGAGATCGCTAGGTTGTAGAATTTTCCCGATTTGAGATTGGCGTCCGATGCGATCTCCGCGAGGAATCCGTCGATCAGTTTCCCGACTAGCATCAGCGACGGAGACCGTCCGTCAGCCTCGACCACAAGCGCGGTGGTGGTGTTCGATTGCTGTTGTTCCTCCAAAGAGTCGAGAAAGTGGCTCAGGATTCTCTCCACCAGATCGACGTCGTACAACGTCTCGTTGAGGTAGGAGTAGCTAGGGACGAGCAAGTCGTCGAGCGTGGCTCGCTCCAGCTGCGATCCGATCTTCCTCTCCAGTAGATCGCGGCAAGTCTCCGACGCGTCGAGGATGATGGCGGTTCGTAGTAGCCCGAAGAGGAACCTCGTGGTGGTGGTGGTTGAGGAGATGGAGGAGCTCTTATCTAATGGAAGATTAGAGGTTATCGTCTCGAGTATCTCTCTCTGTTCGTTCTCTGAAGCTGCGGATGTTGTTGTTGTTGAAGATGATGACGGTTTACGGTTAGATCGCAAGATTCCTGGAATATGCTTTTTGGCGTAACAAATCAAACAGCTCTCTATGACGTCTGAGCTTAGATCTTCAGATCTCATTGAGAGGATCACAGTTCTGAAGATGGGAAGGCTCAGCTGCGCCAGATCTTCGAACCATAGCTCCGTATTCGTATCCCTATTCTGTTTCTTTCGTCGAGCATCAGCTGTAGATTTCGCCGCGCCGCCACCGGGGATAAGCGACAGATCATTGACGGAGATTCCTCCGCCTCCGTCGTTTACGGGCCAGCCGAAGAGAGAAGGATCGGCTGAGGAAGCTCTGGAGACGATGGACTCTACGCACTGTTCCGTTAAGCCAAGCGATTCTGCTAGAGGCGAGACCGGCTCACAAGCTTGGAGAGCCTTGATCGATTCTCGCAAGCTCTTGTAGACTGAGTGCGAGAGAAACCTCTCCGTCTTTGAGATGAGGTTATCCGGTGAATACTCTTCCGTCATCTCGAGATGCTCGGCAGCGCAGCGGAGGGGAACGGCGGAGGAGGCGGAGAGGTCGATCTTGACGCCGTAGCAGAACTTTGCCACCATCTCGAAGCTCTCTGAGCTCCCGGGAAAATCTTCAAGGGTTATGTGAGGAAAAACATTTTCTTCAATCTCCTGCTCTTGTTGTTGTCGTTCTTCTTCTTCATCATCCTCGATTTCATGGCCTTTTCCTTTCTTGTTGTCACTGTCTGTTGCTACTACAGTTAGCGCCATTGAGGTTTGGGGATTTACAGAAGAAAATGATCTAGTCTCCTGCTCTGTAATCAACCTGTGGAGTTTCCTGCTCTTTGACATGAGAGGAAACTGGAGAGTAACAACAACAAGAGCAGGAGATTGAGGTAAAAGAATTTTTTTTAAAAAAAACTAAGAAAACGAAAAGACAGAATCTGAAGGCGTTTATGGACGTAAACCTTATGGAGATGAAATGTCATATCATCAACTTCGATTTCAATGTCGCTAGGTAATCCAGTCGTACAGAACCTTCATGGACAAGAAAACAAAATGTTAGAAGGATAAATTCCTGTTTTTCATCTCAAACATTATCGTGATTGATTATAAAATAAACAGTGTTAGCTCTCATCACCATGCTTGACCCTTGGAGGTAGACTTCTCTGACGACGCCATTGTAGACCACACTGGTGAAGAAAGCTCTGAAAAAGAAACACTCACAGAAGAAACCAAAAACTCTCTCTTTCTAAAGAGAATGTGGTGAGAAAAAGAGTGAGAGGAAAAGGGGAGGAATTGGAATACTAAATCATGAGAAAGAGACTGATTAAAAAACAATTATTCGTATATCGAAAAAGGGGATCTCGTTTTTGATCCATCTTTCCTTTTTTTTGTCCAAGTTTGTTCTTTTCATAAATTAATCTTTTAGTTGGAGAACAGCAAGAATCTCAACTACTCTCTCAAGACGACACATTTTCAGATAAATTTCGCTTTGGGACAAGCAAAATCCCACTCATTTGTTAATCATGTATTCTAATCAAGGGGGTGTATTCAACTAAGAGTTTCAAGTGATTTGTATTAAAATAACAAATTCACTGTTATTCAAACATGGATAAAAAACATTTTAAAATTCGGTGTTATTGAACTTGTCGTTTTATAAAACACTTTGAAATCCAACATTATTGAACAAAATTTAAGTTGGAGATTTTAGAGTACTTTAAGTGTTTCTAAAGTGTTTGAGGGGAGTTCCTTAGTTATAAAAATAAAAATTCAAATCCCACTATTTTAGATGAGATTCTAGAGTGTTTTAATAAAAATCACATAAATCTCTGCAATTTATTGAAATCATCTAAAACTCCGTTAAAAATCAAATCACATCAAATCAAATGCTAAATTGAATACATCCCCTAACTATAAACGCTGCCATTTATGCTTTCCAGTGTTTTTCCTTACTTTTTCAAATGAAATGCATTACTCTATTGATATTTTATAATTTAAGTGCATTGTTTGAAAGAAATAAAGGACCAAAGTGGTTTAGTTAAACAAATTAAGTGGCAGACATATATATGGACGGTTTTTATATAATAGTTAATATGAAAATAAAGTTTCACCTAATTCTGAAAATTGGGTTTTTGACGTTTAGGAATCCCATGTGGAATGCAAGGGGGACATTAATTGTTTCTCTTTTGTTATTGATATTTTGATAGGAAAAATATATTTATTGCAAAATTTACAGATGTAAAGGAGGAGAGAAAAAGAAAAGGGATGTGCAGCTTTCAATGCATTGTTCATCCATCCACAGTTTTAAACCAGCCAACCAAACAATAAAAACTATATCGACCTTTTGAAAATTTGAATGTGGAAACAAACATTACGGTGCTCATGTTTATTATATTTGTTTGTAGACCCTTTGTTTGAATTTATTGATGCAGACATATCTCTTTCATATTTTAAAAACGCTACATGTTCATTTACTATCTTACACTACTAGGAGTACGTACAAGTTTTTTTACTTAAGTTTATGATTCTATTGTTGGTCGTTTGCTCAAAATGTAAAACATAATTTACATATACATTAGGTAACTCAGTGGTTATTCTAGATTCCATCTTTTTTTTTTTTTGTCATCTAGTAAATTAAGATTAGATCAAACAATGTTTACAAACAAAGCCGGCAAGAACATTGCATATCCTTCCGGAGTTAAAAGCCAGCGAGATAACATGTATCACCCGGAGACAAAGGAGGGATAAAACATAAACTCTTACAGCTAACAAAAACAAAAAAAAAGTGACGAGAGGCAGGATAGTAAAACATAACTTCAGGATAGGAGTGCTCAACCTAACAAGAATTCATCCACAATTAGCACAAGATGAGAAGAGCAACGAGATAGACATAAAGCACACGGACATCACCAACACATAAACTGAATCGAGAGAGGTTAGAATCTTTAACCGTCGCTGTATACACCCTTCAATCCCAACTAAGACTCGCCATTGGACCTTGAACGGATTCTCCACGCGCCTCATACGCACTACCACCCCACAGCGAAGCGTTTAAAAGCTTCTAGAACACGTCTTATTCACCAGCCGGTAACAGGATAAAAACCACTCCAAATCCAAGACTATCACTATCAGTTCAATGGTAATCGACTAACAAAGGAGCATTCACTCCAATAAACAACTATCTCCTTTCAATCCTCTCAAAATTAAGGTTGGACACGCCAAAAGTTCTTACCATCACCGATGAGCAACCACCGAGACGAGCCGTTGACTCCAAAGAACAGAGGCAGCACTCCGAATCCCAAGCAAGACGCCAAGGTACGTCCGCAGCTAAACCTTACGCATCCCTCCACACTGGCCATTATTGCTTGTCCCAGAGCAGATCTAGAGAGAAAATGATCTACTTTTGAGGCCATAATCACCGACTCCAACCACCACGACCCACTCCCCCATCCTCGGCGTGAATCCACCGACAAAACCCTAACGCAGATCCAAGACCATATCAGATGGGGTAAGAGAGACAGGTGAAAGAACAAAGGAAACAACAAAGGGTGAAGAGAGAGGAGGCTCCGGCACCGAACGCGCGCTCATGCGCCGCCGGACCGGAGCGGCTGTGAATTTCTTTTTTCTTCCGGCGAGGTCTAGGAGAGAGACGAGAGCTTCGGGCTGGTTCTATTATCACTGGTCTTCTCAACAGACTCCATCTTATTATACTAGATATTTACAGAGTAACCTCAAATGAGAACATAGACATTTTTAATAATGGCTATAGACATTTTTACTAACATGCGAATATGTATTCATAGTCCTTTCCAGCATGGATGCAGTTTTATTCGACTTCATCTAGTCATTGTAATTTGTACGCAGCACAAGAAAATAATAAACGAAGCAATTCAAGACTTTACCCCCAAAAAGAAAAAATTTTTTTTTTTTTTTTTTTTTTGGCTCAACAACTTACTTTTCATTAACCAATCTCAAGTGTTTACAAGATCTTATCAACCTCAACAAAAGAGCTTAACCACACTGGCACAACAGAATACAACTTAGGGACAAAGGACGCGAACGCTGTAGTCTCCCTCGCTATTCTGTCTGCTACTTTATTACCACTCCTAGGATAGAACTCCACTCCATAGCCACTGTTTTCTGTCAGTAAAAAACTAATCTCCTGCATGATAGGCTTAATAGACAGCCACATCTCTTCCTCTCCATAGATTAGCTTCTTTAAAGTCAGGGAATCAGTCTCAAACACCACACTTGTATAACCAAACCCGGTTAAGGTTTGAATGGCCCACCGGAGAGCTTCAGCCTCAGTTTCAAGCACTGACCCTGCATTTGACAGCTTCTTCGCCCCTGCCCAGAGGAGGTTGCCTTGTTGATCTCTCGCGACCCACCCAACTCCACCTTCACATGTTTCTTTTTTCCAGGATCCATCAATATTACACTTAATCTTCATGGGTGGTGGCGCTCTCCATTTGCGGTCATGGCCCTCTTCTGTAGGCTTTTTTACCTCTTTATGTCGGACCTCTTCTCTACTTTTCCATTCCAAGGCATCCTCCTTTGCTTTTAAAACCGTAGCATAAGCGTCATAGTCTTTACCTTGAAACACAAACTCGTTACGGTTCTTCCAAATCCTCCACAGCAGATAAGGCACAGACTCGTCTTCCACCTCTTCCTTTGGGAACTCTCGTTTTTGGTTTAAGACCCAATGGAGGTTGGTGTAGATCGAATCCGACCAGATACCATGAGGGGGAGGATGAATTGTGGAATGAGCCCATATCAGTCTCGCATAAGTGCACTGGAAGAGCACATGGTTAATATCCTCCTCACGACACTCACATCTGCTGCAACTCATATCCTTTGCGATATGTCTTCTTACCATATTAGCTGCTACCGGGATTGAGTTGCTAATGCAGCGCCATAGGAAGTGTCGTATTTTTGGGCTTGCATTCACTCGCCATGCTTGTTGGTAGAGGCCGTCAAGGCTCGGCTGTAGTGCCTCCTTCTGCTCTTTTTCTGCCTCAATGATGTTCACTAGGACCCAGTAGCCTGACTTCACCGTATAATGGCCTGTTTTAGTGAAATCCCAAGCATAAGAATCCTCGCTTCTCCTTCCTGCTGGGGTTATTTTCCTGATTTGGGCTTGTACCTCTGCAGTGAACAAGCTTTGTAGTAACTCTTCATTCCAAGTTCTGCAGCTTGAATCCAAGAGGTCACTCACTTTCAACTGTTCTGTCACTACCATTTCCCGTGAGTATCCATTCCATGCCATTGACTGGACCATTGTTGCCGGAGTTTTACCAATCCATCTATCCTGCCAGACCTTTGTTCTCTGACCATTGCCGATAATGACTCTAGCCCCTCTTTTGATTAGCTCTTGAGCCGCAAAGATACTCCGCCATGCATAGGATGGCCGGGATCCTAGAGTTGCATTCAAAGGGTCAGATGTCTTGAAGTACCTGCTCTTATAGATCTTGGCCATCAATGAATCAGGATTAGTGACCATCCTCCATAGCTGTTTGCCTAAGAGTGCCAGATTGTAAGCTTCCAAATCTTTAAATCCAAGTCCTCCGCAATCTTTTGACTTACACAGATGATCCCAACTTTTCCAGTGCATCCCCTTTGACTCCTTGTTTGTTTTCCACCAGAAGTCCGCCATTAGGGATACTATCTGCTTGCATATCGTCTTTGGAATCAAAAAGCAGGACATTGTGTATGTCGGGAGTGCCATAGCCACTGCTTTTAGCAGGACTTCTTTACCTCCCGGTGACAGGAATTTAGTCTGCCATCCCTGTACTTTCTGAGCCATGTTCTCCTTCAAGTAGCTCAGTATGGAGACGCGTGAACCACCCATTGATTCTGGGACTCCTAGATAAAAGCCTTCCCCCCCGGTTTGATCGATCCCTAATTTTATCATGATCTCCTCCCGTCTCTGGAGTGGGATATGCTTCCCAAAGTAGATGCTCGACTTTTGATAGTTAATCCTCTGGCCCGATGCAATGCTATAGTTACGCAGAAGCTGGGTTACCCTGTCTATTTCCTCATCTGAGCTCTTACAATATAGCATGCTATCGTCCGCAAACAAGAGATGGGAGACCGGAGGGGCTCTTCTCGCTACCCTTAATCCCGAGATCAATCTTGATTCTTCAGCTCTCTTCAACATTTGGACCAGCATCTCTGTACACATCACAAAAAGATAGGGTGACAGGGGGTCACCTTGTCGGAGTCCCCGTGATGGTACTATATCCCCAAATGGGGTTCCATTGATCAGAACTTGGTATCGCACCGATGAGACACAGCTCATAATGAGTTTAATCCAGTGTTCATTGAATCCTAGCGCTTGCATTGTTCTCTCCAGGAATCTCCATTCAACACGATCATAGGCCTTGGAGATATCCGTCTTGATAGCGATAGACTCATAGGCACACTTGTTATCCGAGCTTAACGCATGAAGCAGTTCGTGAGCTACCAAGATGTTATCGGATATAAGTCTTCCCTCCACGAAAGCTGCCTGTGTTTCTGAGATCAATGATGGCATCACCTGCTTGAGTCTCCCTGTCATTAGCTTGGATATCACCTTGTATGCCACGTTGCACAAACTGATCGGCCGGTATTCGCTCATTTTTCTTGCAGTCGGGCTCTTGGGTATAAGGCATATGTTTGTGTTGTTTACCCCCTCTTCCATCACTCCAGTTTGGAAGAACCTCTGCACCATCTCCATAACCTCCTCCTGGCATGTCTCCCAAAACTGTTGGAAAAAGAATCCATTCATGCCGTCAGGTCCGGGGCATTTATGGGGATTGATTTCAAACACAGCTCTTCTGACTTCCTCTCTTGAGATCGGCTTCATAAGTGTCTCGTTTTGAATAGCGGTCAACACTGGTGGTAGCTCACTCCACACTGCTAGCTCCGCTCCTACATCTTCCGAAGAGAAAAGAAAATTGAAATACTGCTCAGCCACTTTACCAAGATCCTCATCTGCAAACCATTCATTCCCAATATCATCAATCAAACTTTTGATCATGTTTTGAGCTCTACGATTTTTGGTTACAGCATGAAAATATTTGGTATTTCTATCCCCAGCCCTCAGCCAGTTCATCCTACTCTTCTGCCACCAGAACAGTTCCTCATTATAGTATTCTTCATTCAGTTCCTTCCTCATGCTTTCCAGCTCTTCTCTTTTGAACTGTTCTTGTCTTGATGCCTCATCGATTTTGTAGTGGAGTTCTTGTATTCTCATTGCTGAACTTGGTTTTGCACTTCTCTTCCACAATGAAATGGCTTTCCTACAGGTAGAGATTCTTCCCATAATATTGGCTTGTCCATTCCCTTGCGCCTTCCAGCCCTGATTCACAACCTCAATGAAGCCTTCTCGCTTTGTCCATCGATGATCGTACTTGAAGGTTGCTCTTTTCTTCCATTGCATTCCATCCAGGGAGGTTAGGATGGGACTGTGATCTGAACAAACTCTCTTCAGATAGTAGATGGTGGCCTGTGGGAAGCACTCGAGCCATTGTTGGTTTGCCACTGATCTGTCTAGCCGGCACTGTACCAGACCATTAATCCTTCTTCCTGCCCAGGATAGGAAATCGCCTTTATGCTTAATGTCCCACAGACCCCAGTTGCTAAGGAGCTGACGAAATTCTAGGCCTTCTTTTTCTGATCTCTCAGCTCCGCCGGACTTCTCCGATTGATCTACCATCTCATTAAAATCTCCAGTTAAGATCCAAGGGCCTTGTCTCTCTGCGCCTAGTCTGGATAATCTTTCCCAGACTTCACTTCTTTTACTCTTCACTGGGTCTCCATATACACAAGTGAGGTGGAATTGGTGATCTTGCCATTTAACCTTCGCATCAATGACTCTACTGTTTGCTTGCAAGATTTCCACTTCACACGATTGTTTCCATAGAAGAGCTAGGCCTCCACCCTTTCCTTTTGCATCCACTGATCTCAGATACTGAAAGCCTAGCTTCTCCACAACATACTCCATATAACTTCTCCTACTTTTGGTCTCGCTGAGGAATATTATCTCAGGAGAATACTGACCAAGTATCTCCTGTAGATGTCGAACTGTCGGGACATTCCCCAATCCCTGACAGTTCCAACTCAATATTCTCATATTGACCTCGAAGGGTTGGTATTAACCTTCAACCCTTCTTTCCTTTTGTTTCCACTTGCCAATGCTATCCTACGGACAGAATGGTCTGGGACAGATGCTGCTACAAGAGCAGAATGAGTGGGGGTAGTGAAGCCCCCTTGACTAGCCACCTGGCTCAAAGCCTCTGACTTCTTCTCCGACCCTTTACTCATACTGCCGAGTCGGCAGAAAACAGATGGAGCCTCATTTGTCTTTTCAGTAGAGCCTATTCTCATCTTCTTCGATTTCCTTTCATCGCTACTACTCATCCTTCTTCTTTTGGAACTACCCATTCCTCCTGTTACTCTCTTCTCTCGAGGGGTGAGATCAAGCTGACCTCCAAGACGTTCAAACACTGAGGGTGGGCTTCGACTTCCCTTACTCGATTGTCCTTCCTGTTTTTCTCCTGATCGAGCTTCAGTTAATTTATCACGAAGATCCTCCAGCGTTACCTCTGTATCCTCTCCCAGCTCCATTCCACTTAACCTATTGAAGACAGAGTCTGATCCTTGTCCTGTTTTTGAGGTTCCTCCCTCACCAGAGCTCCCTAAGGTACCTCTTGATCCCGTCTGGTCTCCTGAGCCCTTTGATAATGCTGTAGATTCCTGGGAGCTTCTTGAGTAGCCGCTCACTCCTCTCGAGCCTTTTTGTTGCCAGACCAGCTGTGGAACTTCAGCCACCTTTTTTCCTTTACGCAACTCTCCTCTACTGTCTTGCCTTGATGATTGGGCCATCCTTTTGCCTCCTGCTTCCCCTCGTGCTTCCCCTCTTGGGGTTACCTCTTTAAAAACCACTCCTTTGAGTGCTCCTCTCTTTGGGTTCGCCTTCCTTGGGGTCTCCTTGATTCCTCTGTGTCTACGCATAGGTTCCACAGGAGCTTTACTCTGCTTAATCCCTTCCTCACTTCGATGGTCTTGTATTTGGAGGTTGCATCTAGTCTGATCATGAGTGAGCCTCTTACAAGTGTAGCACACTTTTATTAGCTTCTCGTATTCCAACTCTGTGGGCACCGTTTCACCAGACTTGAATCGAGCTGTTCTGCGGAACTGTATTGGCTCCTCCGTACTGATCCACACTAGTGCTCTTACATACTCCAAGGAGTTGGAGTTCTTAGCATGGAGCTCTATTCTTTCCACCTTCCCTAGTGGTTTCATCAGGTACTCCACCATTTGATGTTTCATGCGATGAATTGGGAGCCCTCGAATGCGGATCCAGAATGGGATCCGCTTAAGGAACTCCTCATCTGGGTGTGGAGACCATCTGTTCATAGAAACTATCCAGCCATTAACAAACCATGGCCCCTTCGTCAGGACATGTTGTAGGTCGCTCTCCGCTTCGAAGATGAACTGGACTTTGTCATCACCAACTCCTCTGCCCTTGACTTTGTCCTCTAAACCCCAGATTGGTGGCAGAGCTTTCACGAGGCCCCCAACTTTGTGGACATAGGGGTTGAGGCACCTCACTATCACGCTCATGGTGTTCTCCTCTATGAGATCCTCAAACTCCAAATCCGGCATGTCCACCATCTCTCCTTCCTCCAACAGCTCGAGCTCTTTGAGTTCCTCCACCAAAGACGCCTCTTTCTTCTTCCGAGTTCGAAACATGGTTCGCTTGCAAAGCTACCGCCTTTCTTCTGTTTTTAATGAAACCGCACCGCAAAGAAGTCACACAGACTTAATGAGCCTCAGATCTGTAGATCTATGGCTATCGACACCTTATGGTCTCTCCTCCCGTGAGCCGTTCGATGACTCTAGCTCCCGGGAGCAGCAACTCTCTCTCCTGACTTGCTGAATGTTAGGATTCTTGCTCTAGATCTGAGAAATTTTCCGCTCTCTCTCTGAAACCCTAATCGCCTCCATGTCGCATTAGAAAAGGCATCAAAAAAAAAAAAAAAAAAAAGAAAAAATTAGAAAGTCACTCAATGATTTTTTTTTTTTTTGAGAATTAAGTCACTCAATGATTTTCTTACCTCTTTTCTTTTTGGTCTCACGTGTTAAGAGAAATGATCATCTCTTCTGATCGGTGTTCGCATTTAAAAAGTGTAAAGACGAAATGATTGTCTCATACCCACCTCGCACATCGTCTCGTCCATTCACACATTCGCACCATTAAAGATAAGTTCACATGCATCTCCGATGATTCTCACAATCGTTTTGCATGCCAATGTTATTCAAAAATCAGTTTTTTTCTTTCGTTTGTGAGAGTATATCTATCGATTATCATTAGCTCACATAATTATAACTAACAAACGGTCAACGAAATATTTGACCACATGTACATAGAAAATAAGGAAGTGACAAATGACAAGAGAGTAAAGAAAAACCTCCAAAAGAGGCGCAAATTTATGCAGGACGGGCGCAAGAGGGTTCCCTACTTCAGAGGCTACATTCTTGGATTTTCTTTTGGACTATACGTTGAATACTCCGTGTAAACTACACCGGTTATCGCTTCCGGGCTTTGTTTTTAGCCCACATAGCTTTCATAATTTCCAAATTAGGCCCATTAGTTGTAGGACTCACTAAATACTGTACATAATGCTTGATACATAAACAGGTCCATCTTCTTTTAATATATTGGTATGACTTTACAAACGGGAATAGCCTAAATATATTATTTGAGAATTTACAGGATCCGAACGGTAACCGCAATTTTGATAATATAAGCGATGCAAAATTACGGTACGTTCCAACTGCAGTTCATGCAGTTTGCAGAATAAGTACGGATTTAATAGAAAAAATAGTGCAGTTTTGATAAAAAAATGCGTTTTTAATATAAAATAAATATATCAAGATGATTATAAATTTTTTTTGCTTAGTTATAATGTCATAATATTTTCTTTTCAATATATTTTTAAATATTAAATTAATTTGAAATAAAAATTATGATATATATTTTTTTTCTTGTTAATATAAATTTAATTACTATTTTCTTGGAAATAGTTATACAAATTAAAAAGTATTGTAAATATTTTTACTTAGATTAGAAATATAAATTATTTGGGTATTTAAACATTTTATATCATATTCAAAAGTTATAAAAATTGTATAATTGCATAATTAATTAAGTTAGCATATATAATTTTATAAAAAAACTGAATATTATACATTTTAAATGGTAGTAATAAGTAATCGTGGAACACACACATGTTATACAACTATCTATAACAATAAAGTAGGCATATCTGCCTTTTCCTGCGTCCACGTCGCTCTGGAGGGGGTGGGCATTTTGCGACACGTGTCAATGCGCTGAGACGTATGTGTATGTCACGTAATTTTTTCATGCGCGTCGCTTTGATCTTTTCCTGATTCTTCTATTTGAGTTTCCCTTATCTTTTTTAAAAAGGCCCACATAAGCTCATATTCTGATTTCTTCTTCGTTCTTCTCTTGCGGCGGATGCTTTACCGTCAAATTTTCACAGAAACTAAACAGTCCCTTTGCTACCTGTAACTCCTCTCAACTCCTTAAATCCAACATTTATTTTGAGTTTTTCACTTGATTAATCCACTCATCCTTCATTAAGATCTGTGTGCACCTGTTCGTTTCCCTTGAAACCGCTTTCATCCTCTCCGACATTCATCTGTACTCGATTTTGGGAAGCCCGTAATGGGAAGAATGGAGGAGAGCTGATGGGGATTGACTTGCTCTTTCTTGAAGAAAAGGTGATGTGTGTGGTTTTATATCGTTGTTGTTTCTCATCAGCATTCAGTCCATTTAATTAGTCTCTCTTTATGTCCTTCAATCCAGATATCACACTATTAGATATTTAATTTGCCTTGCTATCAATAATCGCCACCATATTTGTCTTCTTCCTGAAATTCCAGCGACCACTTTCAACTCTTACCAATACGATTCCCATATACAGGCAGAGAGAGAGAAGAGTCTGCTAAGATAGAGATGTGAGGCATCAGGACTTCAAGGCGGCGAAGTTTGCGCTCTTCCGTTGAATATATTCACTTACAAGAAAATCTGCAACGGTGCTTCTGCTCAAGCGTCGAGGCACCAACGTCTCCATGTACATCAGGTACCCTATGGCCATCACAACACTTCTGTATTCACACGGAAATGCTGCTGATATTGTTCAGATATACTAGCTCTTAGTCGAGCTTACTATTCAGCTCCGTAAATGGGGTTAATTCTTTCTTTTCTTTTGTGTGTATTCACTTGCTGATACTAAAGCTATGGATTTAAATTCTCAGATCAGTTTTTCATTACTGTGTTTAGCTCAGAAAGTTAGATCTGAATTATTATTTTTGGATTATCTAAATACTCTGCTTCTGAATTTTTGTAGCTATTTATTAGCTCTTAGACCCTCTCTCTATTTATATAGATATTATTATAGATACATTAAAAATGATGCAATGATGCAATGATGAGTGTATACGTCTATATGTTCTTAATTTTCTCTTTCAGTTCTCAATGATTCATATACGTGCTTGATTTCATATATTTGTTTTTTGGATCGGTAATCATTGTAAGAACCTTTGGTGGGGACATGGAATTTGGAATTTTGGTGAATTCTATTTGTTTTCAGTCTCTCTCTACACCATCCCTGTAAATGATGCGATGATGTTTGTGTACGCCCCTCTGTTCTTAATGCTCCCTTTAAGATTCCCACTGGATAGTTCATGAAGATATGCTTTTCTGATTTCATGTATTTGTTCTTTGGACTGGTAACAGTTGATTTGCTCTAGATACTGTGCAAACCTATTGTTGGAACATGAAAGTTTAATTTTTTTGTTGCATTATATTAGCTCTTTGACTCTTTTCTTTTTAGATACAATACTTTTGTTCTTTCAGTGTGGAGAAGCATATACTCTTATCGCTCAAATCTATCAAAGTTTTTCCTAACGTTATGTAAGTATTATTTCTGTCGCATACTCTCCTATCAATTTGTTTTTCTTCTTAAACATAATTGCATTTGTTGATCACAACCAACAAGAGACTGGTATCGCCTGTGTTTCTCCATCATTACTCGGTCATAAATCTGCTTGCAAGGAAAAGCCTTCGACCCCTCCTCATCCTACCAACGGCAGATCATCTTTGTGTTATCTTATTTATGCTTTACTGCTCGCCGATGAGGCGATGACTATACCACTCACTGGAAACAGCAACATCAAGCCTCTGAACGTGTCCCAAGCTCTCACTACTGGCCTCCTGCAATTTCTTTTGAAGCTCATGTGCACAAAACCAATGAGAAATGCTTCTTTGAACCCCTTTCGATATGGCAGAACTCCTAGAGTACTCACTCACTCATTTAAAGCTAAGCGACACGCAAAGCTAAGCGATAAAAAATTGCCTGTAACACGCTTTATAAAAACTTACGATAGATAATAAAAATGTATTGGTTACCTAAACCAAAGACTACTAAAATATTTGAATATTTAATTTATTTTCTCACGGTATATTAGCATCCTGGTTATAGGGTGTTACAGGCAATCTTCGAAGATAATAAAATCCCAGAATTTTCTTCGTATTTTTAAAATACTACGTAAAACAATAACAAACAGAATTTTTTTAAAAATATTTTTTTTGACTAAGCATTCAAATTTCAAAAATATTTCATTCCCATATACGATGTACCTATTTATTCGGATGGTATCCGTGATAAGGAAACTAACATAACGATTATTCTATGGTTTAAACTTCAGTTGCTACTAATAAGTAATAAGTAATAAATAATAAAATATTATTAAAACAATATTATATAGACAAACAAATGATTTTTTAGTTAATTCACCTTTATTGTTATATATCTATGTTTCATTGCCAACCCATCATAACATATGTATATATAAACGTCTATATTTATGTGTGTATATATATAACCGATTAAAACAATTTAACAGTTTAAAAGAATTATTAAAATTAATGCATATAAACTATAAAATCATATTATACATAATGGGTCTGTATTGATTAGTTGTAAAAATATATACAATCAATCAAATAAACTATTTTTACTTGCACTATATAATACATTTTTTACAAAACATTAAACTGTCACAAACAATCCAAAAATGAGTTACTTCTCACTTATTACTCATCACCTCTCGCATCAGAGAAGATCTACAAACGGAAACACAAAACAAACACTGCAAGTCTACTACATCCACAGATCCACCACACAACAATTCGTCAATGATTTCCAGCTACCATCTATTATCGACAACCAAAATAATTTTAGTGACTCAATAACTGAGAGCATGGACTTCATGTTATCATACCATGCCATTCATCACCCTGATACAACATACCTTACTGAAAAAATATCTCAATACGTGATGAATGAAGTGAAAGACGACAACTTTGGTAATGATCTTCAAGTTACTCTAAAGACTACAACAAGAACGCAACATCAAAAATATGATCGAAGAAAACGTTTGAAGCTTATTAAATAACATAACGTATAAACCCGGCGCGTAGCGCCGGCATACCACTAGTTTCATATATAGTAAAGCACCATGACAAAATAGAGTAAACAAATATTATTTTTTTAAAATAAAATAAAAAGTGCACGTGAATAACAAAAACGCAAAACCGCACCATTTTGGGTGTGACAAACCAAGTGCGTGTTGTTAAGTTACAAGAACAACAAAAAGAACTTTTTTTTATCTGGTAGGTGCGTAATTGTAAACAAAACGTCCCGCTAACTACATTTTTTTGTGAATGGCGACACTTGCGTAATTTCAGTCATGTCATAACAATTACGTCCCAACCTATGGCTCTCTGTGATAACACATGACATTTTGTTATTGGATATGATCCAGGCTGGCGAAAGGAATGTAAAAACAACGTTGAACCGTACTAGAGTTGCAGATATTTTGGAGAAAAGTATATAAGAGAGCCGAAATAGTAGGAAAAAAAATTAGTGATGGTCGCTAAACATTCGATTTGTGTAATTTTATTTATCGTAATATTACATCCTTCCTCACTCTTCCGTATGGAGGAGGAGGAGACGATGATGGCAACGAAGGTGATGGAGAGAGGATTCAAGGTCTCTCTCTTTCTCTGCTTATTCTTTTCGTATAGATTTAATTTTGATTCTCGAAAATGGAAGAGTTTCTGCTGATGCTAATATATATATATGTGATTCTTTACGAACAACAACGAGGAAACAGCTGATTCTAGGATCTCAATCGATGGCGAGAAAAAGGATTTTGGGTGAAATGGGCTATGATTTCACTATCGTGGTAATGTTTCTTCTTCTAATGTTTCTTGGTTTGATAGTAAGTTAAGTGTTTAGTGTTCACTTAAGACTGTAATAATTGAATTTGGGAGTATGTGTGGTATGGTATGGTATGGGGGTTGAAGACTGCAGACATAGACGAGAAAGCTATCAGGAGAGACAGTCCTCAAGACTTGGTTGTCGCTCTCGCTCAAGCCAAGGTTTTATGGTCCTCCCGTATCTTTCTCACCTACTGGTCTTGAGAAAATGTCTTTTTATATATTTATTTATTATTTATTTTGAATTGGGTGTAGGCAGATGAGATAATATCGAAGCTTGGAGATCAAAGCCAGTTTGCTCAAGATCCTCTACCAACCTTGTTGATTACTGCTGACACTGTATTACTTATTTATTCTTTTTCAAAAAAGTTTTTTTTATCATTAGAATTTCTTTCTCTTGTGACTATTATTGAGCTGATGTTTTAATGGGAGTATCTTATTAGGTAGTTGTGTACGAAGGTATTATCCGAGAAAAACCAACCTCCAAAGAAGAAGCTCGCCAATTTATCAAAGGTCCTTTCCTCTTTTTGTTTTTGGGGTGCAACTTCAGTTGCTGATGTTCTGTAATGAAAGGATGTGATGTTTTAAGCATTTTTGCTTTTGTGTGAAACAAACCAACCAACACAGGCTATTCCGGGTCACACGGAGGCGTTATTGGATCTGTTATAGTAAGCAACTTGAAAACTGGTGTTCGAAGAGTTGGATGGGACAAAGCTGAGGTACTCTATCACACCCACCACATTATCTTTCTCTTCTCTTTCCCATCACATTCCTTTTTTTATAAGGAAACTATTTCTTGTGGGTTGGAATTGAATAGTTTTTTTCTTGGTGGCGCAGGTTTATTTCCATGACATACCAGCAAAAGTCATAGACGCTCTTGTAAAACCTCACTCATTCTTCTTTTCTTACTATCCACTCGGTCTGTTTAACATCTAACTTTGTTGTTCTCAAATCTTCAGATTGATGATGCCATAACTTTCAAGGTTGCTGGAGGTTTAACCTTGGAGCATCCCCTCATTTCACCCTTTATCGATACCGTGGTTCGCCCTGCTATCTCCATTATAATATAAATATTATAATATAAATCTTGCATGTTTTCCGCTCTGTTCTGTTTCCACCATATATATTGCTTAAATGTTCAGAAACATTATTATAAACATCTCTACAATCGTTTAACATTGTAATGGTATAAGGTGGGAGGAGTTGATACAGTCATGGGACTTCCTAAAGAACTCACTGAAAAATTCATCACCGATGTGTTGTAGCTCTAGCAAGGCTTTTGAAGATTCCTCCTCTAGAAAGGCTTAGATTGATTATGCTCTGTGGTTCTTAAGATTTTTGTTTGTTTGATTGTGTAATCAAATCGTATATGTTGTAAGTGGATACAACATAGATTTACCTTATCGCTATCCCCAAGTTGATGATGTTTCCGGGCTCCAAATTCCTCATTTACCCGAAATGAATCCTTTATAACGTGTCAATTTGACTGTTTAGACAAATTGTGATGGTATGTATGTTCAATTCACTAACTAGGTATGGGTATTCGGATTCTCAGGTCTTGTTTGGGTCGGTCTATCTGGTACTAAACTATCCAACTAGATATTAAAAACCTTTTGGTTTGGTTTCGAGTTGATTCAGGTTCGTAACTAAAATTAATGTAAAATACATATAGATTTTGGATAGGTAGCAGGTTCGGATAGTTAGGATTTGAAAAAGATCTAAAATAGATAGGACAAACCAAAAATATATAAAAATCACAAAATGTTTTGCTTTTTGCCCAAAAATAAAATATATAAAAATCACAAAAATCCAAAAAATATTTAAATATTTGCAAAAAATCCAAAATTTTAATTGAGATTCAAATTAGGAATCCGAAAATATTTAAAATTTTATATGAAACACATTTCTTAAAAATCTAAGTAAAACCTAAAATTATATTCAAAATCCAAATCCAAAATTTATAAAAAATATCCGTAATACTGAAAATATTCTAAAAATTCCAATCATAACTATATATACAAAATATTTTGATTTGAATTATTCAAATGTCGGATATGATTCGGATTTAAACCAAGATCCACAGGACCACAGATCCAAAATAAAATAATCCAATAAATATTTAATTATAGAGTTGGATTTAAATTGAACATGTGTTTTCGAAACGATCTCAATTCAAGTTTTGAATCAGGCAAAATGCATAGGCTTATCACGAACTCCATGTCTATAATATGCATAATAGTAGTGGGAGTAGTTTGGTATACAAGATGGTGCTCAAATAAAATGCACCAGATAACTTTGGATCACCGTATCAGAACATATTGATTTGACAACTCTCCTTTGATACATTCCACTTGTGCGTTAGTTCAATAAATTCCACATCTCCGTTCGTTGTTTTTTCATCGTTTTTCTTAAATACGATCAATTATTTTCTTTTTATTAACATAGAAGTATTATGGATCTATGGAAAATCTTTAGACTAGTTTTTAAGTAGAGATGCAATTCAAAAAGGGACTCTACCGATATTCAAATAGATTATAAACAACATAATTATATCTGTGTTGCCACCTGATTGAGTATAATGAACAACCAAAACTCATCTATCACTAAACCACCATCACATTGGTTACGGTAAATAATTTAATATACACTAATAACATCGTCTAAACAACTCATAATATTTTGTTCAAAAAAAACAACTCATAATATAACTAGATTTACTGAAAACTTGATAAAAACATGTTTATTATATGATCTGTTTTGATATCAAAAGTAGGCAGAAAAGGTAAATAGCAGAGACATTCTGGCTGTATTTTGTAACTAATTTAATAATCAAGCTTTAGCATGCTTACACATGATGCATGCGTGAGGGAAATCTACCTCCGGGCCATTTTTCCTCGGAACTCTTCAAGTAGTGAGTCCAGGCATGGGCCCCGGCCAAATCCAACGAACCTACGTCATCGTCATCATTTGGAATTTGGATATACACACACATGCCTACAACTTTGATGATGTTTTTCTTGTCAATTGAGTTTATATCATCACATTCACATAGTATTATGTTAAGTGTAAGCAAATCCAAAATTATGGCATCTTTAACCCATTATACCATTTTATTGAAATTTTAGCACAAAATTTTATTAAGTTTCTAACCATAAGACTAAATATTATACTAAAATTATATTTTGGATGAGTATCTGTGTTTTAGTATTATTGGTCATCTAACCACATTTTTAATGATGGGATAAACGTACTAAGTGCAAGGCTTCACACAATTAAAAATATATAAATCAATACTAATTGTAACTAAAATAATATTTTCTATTCCAAATGCTTAAATATATATGAATTAATAATTCATATTATTTAAAATTAAATTATAACAAAATAATTATGATAGATTTAAATTATTTAATCCAATTGTACAACAATCATACAAATCAAATGTAACCATATATAGTTAAAATAATGAATAGAATAAACAGTTTTGATATTGAAAAAAACTTGTGCCATTGCTACAATATTACACCAAATATAGTGTAATATTTAGCAAAAAGAAAAAAAAATCACACGAAAATGCAGTTGCACATGCCGTTGGGTTGGACAGAAAAACAGCACATCTGGCGCTATTTTGACATTTTACGCTGCGGTTAGAGTTGGCCTGGCCTTATAATACCAATTACTATTGTCTCTGTTTCTTTGCATACAACAGATATATGATCTTACAATAAAATGATTTTAGTGTGACGGATTCGGTATATAATGATTTAACGCTATGCCCAAGAAGAAACTTTTACTTTTGCGCTAGATGAAAATCGTTTTAATGGGTTGCATTATTAGTTTCTTGACCTTTTCCTTTTCATGAACGTCTTCTTTGACCCATCAGGATTCACTCAAATATTCAACATCAGAATCTACCTCCTGCTAAAACTTCAATGGACAGGAACAAAAAGCTATCATACACACATACACATATACTCTGCTAATAAATCTGCTCTTTATTAATCTGATGGTTGGTTGCTGTTGTAGGACAGTAGGATGTTACGTGAGATGATTATAGAAGAGTTTTGTCTTTAGACTAATGGGTTTTCTCCATTCATAAACTTTTCCTCTCTGGGAACACTACAAAATCTCTACGAATATTCTTCTCGGTATAACAAAACATGAATGATTTGATTCTCTTGTAGTTTCCACGCTCAAACCTACTGCGACTACATTGTTCCATACGATATCTAGATCAAACGGAATGATAAGTATAATATAACTATTGCTTATTTTTATCGTTAACTTCACCATCACCGAGCATCACTAACCACGTGAGTGAGAGTCGGATAGATGCTAGACAGGTGTGATATATGGCGATGTGGAGAGACGAAGCCACACGCGTATAACGAAAGGAGGGCGTGAATAAGAGGCAGAAAAGAACAAGAACACAGTTTCGAGCATAGATAAGGAAGAACATTACACATATAGTAGTTGATTGCTGTAACTAGTATCGAAAGGAGAAATATAAATAGAAAGAGGCCTCGTGATCGGAGATTGAAAGTTCCTCTCTGATGCCTAAACTCTGTGCCCTTCCTCCCCCTTGTCACGTGGGCTCTTTTGACCAACATTTGCCTTCTCCAGTAACCACCCATATCACATCTATCACTCTTCTTTTCCCTTCTTATTTTAGGTACATTTTAGTTATTTGTGACGCAAAGTAATCAAATATCCGCAAAGAGAATTATAAATTCAACACTCCCATATATAATTAAGTAAGCATTTGTTCATTAAAACAAACAAACATTGACTTCGAAAAAGATAAGGATAAAGCTAAGAACATCTCCGTTGGAAATATTAAAAGATGATTTTTTCATGATTAAAGTAACAAAATAATAGAAAAACAAGTAAGAGAATGAAATTAGGTTCTCAAATGAAACACTGTGAGAAATTCATGAGAACTCCTAATACCATTGTGTATTGGTTTATTTTTATTTTCAAATTAAAACTTAATTATCTAATAAAATTAGTTTAAAATATTAATATTTTTTTTTGTGTTTGAGATATCCAATGGAGTTTCTTTGATAAGGTTGATGAAGTGTTTACCAATTAGGTTGTTCTAAGCTACTGCATGTAGCTATGGGATTTCTTTTTCTGGCTCTGTACGATTTTGTTTAAGTTGTCTTATAAGATTTTGTTTGGGTGATTTTATGTGTTGATTACTAGATTGTGAGTTATCGTAGGTAGGTCAAAATCTCAAATTACATTCACAAAATATTATATCAAAACACACAAAGTAATGAAACCAAACTTTAAAATCATCAAGGATTTTGGTATAGACCCATTAATACTACTACTTTATGTTTGTCCTTAAAAGCATGTCTCAACATAATCCCTCTGTTTCGTAATAATTGATGTTGTGATTTGATGCATAAAGATTAAAAAAATTAGCTAAAGTTCAAAAAAAAAAATTAAGAAAATTAGATTTCTTTAAAAAAATATTTTAAAGATATAATATTAAAATTAGTTAACTAATATATAAGAAAAAAATCGTAAAATCTAATTGGTTGAACAGTTTCCAATAAAATTAAAATTAATTTTTAAATCTCAAAATTTCATATAATTTGAAACAAAATAATCTTTCTAAAACATCGTCTATATTGAAACGGAGGGAATATTAACTAACTTCAATTTTCTTGCTTCTACACACACCTGCGTATATTTGATACTATAAATAGAGGCCCTTAGCCTTCTCCGTATTCACCATAACACCTCCAAATTAAACATTCCTCCTCAAATTCCAAAAGAAGTCTCACTTAGGGTTTTTCCATCGCAGAGAGATGACGCAGGGGAGATATTGTGAGTCTTGCGGATGGTTCCATGACCACACTTATCAAACATGCTTATTTGTCCACAATGGAAACGTCTGTTCGAACACACAACCCGCTGTTGTCGACTGCACTCTCTCTCTGGGACCTCCGTCCACTACAACTACAAGACTATCTGAGAGAGACAAAAAGAAGACGCGACGGTCCGGTACTTCATCTCGTGTCTCCAATTTCATGGACACCAATAAGAACACCTCCAAAACGTCGGCGTATAGCGTCCTTCCATCTTCCAACCGCCGTAGTACTTTGGGCGGCGGCGATACTCTACTTGATCGTCGCTGTACCAACTGCGACACAACGTCTACGCCCCTATGGAGGAATGGTCCTCGAGGTCCCAAGGTCTTTCAATTATATTTTCCCATTTATTTTAAATACCTTAAACCTTCTTCATTTCGTTTATAGAAAATCACATGTTTTTCTAAACGATCTAATATCTCGGGTGCATAAAGTCGTTATGCAATGCGTGTGGAATTCGTTTCAAGAAAGAAGAGAGGAGGACTATGGATACGACGAGGATGACAGCTAGCAGCACCGCCGCGCAAGATCAGTATGGACACCATCCTTCCAGTTATAGTAACCACCACAGTGCCACTGACCAGAGCGGATCGTCAACGTGCAATTTTGTAGCCAGCGAGATCATGTTAAACCATGACTACGGCGGTGCTGGAGAGTATTACCGGCGGGATCCCGTAGACGGAGTTAACGGCCTACCTTCACACTCGTGGAGGCTTAATGTAGAGGATACGGCAATGAGTCTTGTCTATGACTTTACTAGGTGAAAGGAATCTTTAAAAAAAGAGAGTTTCCAAGTGTACTGTGCTGAAGTTGGAGAGAGACGATATTTTTTTTTTTTTTTGTCAACTTTGGTCAATTGGTAAGTTGGGGAGAGACGATATTCCTAATTGATGTTATATCGACTACGCATGGATTTTATATTTCTATACATCATAGCTCTTAACTTAATTCGTAACACTATGCATATATATTCTCTCCTTCACTATTTGTTTAATCTGTAGTAACAAATAATAGTAAAATCGTCAACGATCGAGCATGGCAAGCATTCACGCTGTTATTTTCTTGCATGGTAACAACAAACCGCACTTATGTTATTATGTAAATACACGAATTCCGAATAGAAATGAACATGAGTAATAGAAAAATATTCAAAAAGATTAGGAGCTGCACATAATAAACTTGGAGACTAAAAGGATTATATTATATGAGCTAACGATTTTAAAGTGCATAGCTTTCCATTGAACAGAAAAGTGTGTACTGTAGAGAAAGACCTGAAATCAGATCGGGCCAATGTCCGAATTGTTCGAGTGAACACAGCCATTGTAGTGAGTTTATTTTCTTTCCTTTATCGTATTATTATGATTAGTCTTCTTCTCGTAAGTAACTTGACCCTTTTTTTTTGTCATCTTCTTCATCTTGACCTGTTGTTTGTGTCAATTTGCGCTACGGAGAATAATGTTTGCATTATATGGTTCATAATTTTACTGAACCATTATGTACTACACACTATCTCCCCAATGCTTTAGTCTACTTTCGTTTATTTTTTCGTCAGAAATATTTGTCTTGGAATGCATTTTGTTTTTGTTTTTGTTTTTTAGCCGACTTAGAAAGCATTTGTCTCAAAAAGCCCACTTTATTTTAACGACAAAGCTCTCACCATAGCAATACTTAACGGTAGCTCAGTGAGGAGGGGCGCTTTACCCGATACCCGAAGTCGTACCCGAACTCGATCCGAAAAACCGAATCAAAGTAGCAAAAATACTTGAACGGATATTAAATTAGGAGAAATTAGATATCCAAACCCGAACGGGTACTACTCAAACCCGAATAGAATCCGACGATATATGTATACATACTTTTATATTTCTAGTTTACATCTTTTATTTTATTTAATATATTTATACTAATGTAACACGTACTCTAAATTCATATATTATATATATAATTATGGAGAAAATAATTTGATATTTATTTAAAATGTATATCAAACTTTTTATTTCATGTATTAACAAAAGTTACATATAAAGTTTAAAAATAATTGCCAAATTAATATATACATTGAAATGTTATCTGTAAATCTATTAATCATTCAATCTATAAAAATAAAAAATTAGTTAAGTGAAATCTATATTTTTAAATACAAGAAATTTAGAAAATAAAAATATATTTTTTAAAAAATCTAAATATTTGAACTGATCCGGAATAACCGAATCCGAACTAAAACTACCCGAATCCGATCGAAGTATAAAAATATCCGAACGGGTTCTATATCTTTATACTGAAACACTCAAAAATCTGAAATACCTGATCCAAATCCGAACGGTATCCAAATGCTTACCCTTTGTAGGACATATGGGCCGGATCATAATGCTTGAGGCCCATAATCTAGCCCAACGATTAAGGCAAAACTCTGTTTTGGGAGAGAGGTATACGCACCAAAAACATAACCGCCGTTTAAACCGCCACCGATTTTGTTTTATCGTTGAAACCCTAATTTCAAATCCGTGCTACACTGCTTTACACACACACACACACACACACATTGCTTCGGAAGCAACGATTTGGTAAGAGGTCTGTCCTACTAAACCAATGGCCGATGTAAAGGATCGGGGCTTGGAAGCCCTTGACAAGCTAAAATCGACGGAACCACCAGTTTTCCTAGCGCCAAGCTCGATATCGGAGGTTGCTCGTGTCGCATCACAGTATCTCTTCTCCAGGTTGAAGCCTCACAACCCTAAATCTCCTTTTGAGGAGCTCCTGGTCGATGGTTTCGATTCCGAGCAAGTTTGGCAGCAGATTGATATGCAGTCTCAGCCTTTGTTGTCGAGCTTGCGACATGAAGTTAAGCGGTTTGCTAAAAACCCTCAAGAGGTTCGTAAAATCGGAAATTTGGGCCTTGAGGCCTCTCATGAGGGTGATGTCGATGAGATGGATATGGATGGGCTTGATTCTGATGATAATAATGATGAGGATGATGAGCTAGAAGCTAACGAAAACGAAGAAGAAGAAGAAGAAGAGGAAGAGGAAGAAGCAGAGGAAGAAGCGGAAGAGGAAGAGAATGAAGGAATAGAGGACAAGTTCTTCAAGATCAAAGATTTGGAGGATTTTTTAGAGGAAGGGGAAGCTCAAGAGTATGGCATCGACTTCAAAAACAAGAAAGCTATGTCAAAGGTGAAGAAGCAAAATTTCAGCGATGATGAAGATGCTGATGAAGACGAAGAAGATGATGATGATGATGATGAGGATGAGGATGATGAAGAAGATGAAGATGGAGAGGTAAGCACCACATAAACAGTGTTCAGAAATAGGAAGCGGATTGAGTGTTTACAATTTTCTTAGTTTTTTCTCTATTGAATGATCTTTGGTTTGTTCTTGTCCTCTAGTTCGGTACTTTTGCTGGTGAAGACAATGAAGAGTCAGACAAACTGGGAAAGGCCAGGTATGAATCCTATGCTCTCTTTTATACATGTGACTGACCAAAATGGACAATGAACAAACGAGATTTGGCAAATAGTATTTCCTTTGGAGTTCTTAGATTGTTTTTTTTGGGTTAGATATGAGGATTTCTTTGGTGGTAAAAAGAAGGAGACAAAAATGAAGATGAGAGATGTCAATGAAGATGAGGAAGCTGGAAATGGAAACCAAGTACTAGTTGTTATTCTTATATGCTATGACTTCATTTCTTGTTAGTGAAATTGCACAACTAATTCCTCTTCCTTTAGGGCGATGAAAAACTCTCTACCCATGAGAAAGAACTACTAAAGCTTCAATCCAAGATTGATCAGATGGAGAAAGCAAACTTAGATCCTAAACACTGGACTATGCAGGGAGAGGTATCCTACCCACTCATGTTTTACTCCACTACTAAATCTGTGAAAACTTGTAACGTTGCTTTCTGTAGCTAAATTTATATGTATGATTTTCTCTTGTTGAAAGGTAACTGCTACAAAGAGGCCAAAGAATAGTGCTTTAGAAGTTGATTTAGATTTTGAGCACAATGCCAGGCCTCCTCCTGTAATCACAGAAGAGGTCACTGCCTCACTTGAGGATATGATCAAGAACCGAATCATTGAGGTAACTACTTAGTTTGTAACAAAAGTCTCCTTTATTTCTTCCCTTTGACTTTGCGTGACTTATCTTGTTGTTTATAGGCTCGTTTTGATGATGTTCAACGAGCACCTAGCCTGCCCACTAAATCCAAAAGAGAAGCCAAGGAATTGGTGAGTTTTATTTAAGAGCTATTAACCTTTGTTTTCATGTTTGGCTCTGGTTTAACAGTTGCTGGATATCAGTATAATCGGTTTGTTTACTTTTGAATTTATGCAGGACGATAATAAAAGCAAGAAAGGTCTAGCCGAAGTTTACGAGGTTTGTATGGTCTACAAGAATTAGTTTGTTTTTAAGTCGTGGAGAGAGAACCAAACTTATAAATGTGTTTGGACCCACTATTTGCAGGAAGAATACGTTCAGAAGTCTAATCCGTCTTTTGCTCCAGCAACTTTCTCTGATGAACTGAAGAAAGAGGTTCCCACTTGAAATTTGTTTCAGGCTTTTCTGTTTATCTATTATTCTATGGATCTCCTCCCTTCCATTTTTCACACTTGTTTTTTCCTTACAAATGTTCAAAATTAGGCAAGCATGCTATTCAAGAAACTATGCCTGAAATTGGATGCTCTCTCCCACTTCCATTTTACACCTAAACCAGTATGTTTTTTTTTTTTCATTTAGATCCTAAATGATGATGTTTACACATAGTTGTTACTAGTTAGTCACTAAACCTTTTTTCTTAACTCCAAAAACTTTCAGGTTATGGAAGAAATGTCAATACAGACAAACGTCCCAGCCATAGCAATGGAAGAGGTAAAAATTCTATTGTTTCCTTTCGACTGTTTTTGTTTGTTTGATTGAGATAAGAACATTTTACTTAGCAGCTTCTTCAATGTGTATAGGTTGCGCCAGTGGCAGTGTCAGATGCAGCAATGCTTGCTCCAGAGGAAATATTTTCGGGGACAGGCAAAATAAAGGATGAGTCTGAGCTTACACAGGAAGAGAGAAAGAGGAGGAGAGCTAAGAAGAAGAGAAAGTTCAAAGGTAAAGGAAGTAAATGTCTAAGGGGAATATTTTCATTCAGTAAAAATAATGCACAGAATGCCTACAATGTTAAAGTTAATTGTTTCTTACCTCTGTTACTTTTTGACTTTGTGGAACAGCTGAATCTGCAAAACAACCTGTTAAGAAGGCGCGTGATACTACTACTAGTACAGAGATGTCTAGAACCGGTATTTTTTCTTGCTCGAACATTGCATAAGAAGTACTTTCAGAATATCTAAAAGCATCAGATGTTGACCTTTGAGTATTCATTGGAAAAATACAGGCAATGAATAACGGTTTACAGAAGCAGAAGAGTTCAGTCTAGAGCTAATCTACCAACACAAGACCGCTTCGAGATTGGATATCAACAACAGTTTTGCATGTTAGAAATATTTAAATTTTGTCTGTTTACTGCGACTGATAATTTTGTTCGGATCGGTGATTTGGCATTTTTTTTTATCCGACCATAGCGAAATTCGTGTGTTTATTTGTTTTAGATGTTTAATATTTAGTTATTCGTTCATGTTCTTGTTCTTGTTTCTCTTTAGTAAACCATGAGACCGTTGGTCATACACCTTTCTAAGTTGCAATAATTTTAATTATTTCAATAAAGAAGTTGAAGATATCAAGTAGCTGGAGTAGCTCAGTTGGTTAGAGCGTGTGGCTGTTAACCACAAGGTCGGAGGTTCGACCCCTCCCTCTAGCGTTTTGTTTTCATGATTAAACGTCGGGATATCTAGGCCTGGGCATCCGGGTCGGGTTCGGGTCGGGTTTTGTCGGGTCCGGGTCTTATGGGTCCTCGGAATTTAGACCCATATGGGTATTTATAATTTTCGGGTCGGGTCTTCTTGGGTCCGGGTCGGTTCTGATCTAGAATTTCAATACCCGTAAAACACCTATAATATTCGGGTATTGTTCGGATCCGGGTCGGTTCGGGTATATAAAACTCGAAATACCCAAACTGGACCCGAAAACTCGAAAAGTACCCGAAAAACCGTAAAAGTACCTGAATATTTACCTAAAATCAGATCTAAAAACTCAAAAAATATCTGAATACCCAAATTATATTTTCTGAAAATCTAAAATTACACTCGAAATTTGAAATTATACCCGAAAATATGAACCTAAAACTTAAAAAAAGATTAGAAATACCAAAAATATACCCAATCACCCAAATATACCTAATATATAAAATAAATCTCGGGTATTTCGGGTACCCGATCGGGTCTCGGTTCGGGTTCGGGTCTTACCCAAGACCCGCAGATCCAAAATAAAAAGACCCATATGAGTATTTATAATTTTTCGGGTCGGTTCCGGGTCGGATATTTTCGGGTCGGGTCCTCGGGTCCGGATAACCTAGGGATATCCTTAAGATTATTCGGAGGAGGTCAACGTTAAAGTGGGGGTCCCAACTGTCAACTGAAGGGCCGTTTCCTCCGTCTCCGTTTGTCTCTTCCTTTATATAGATTTTTTTTTTTTCATTTGGGGGAAAATAATACTTCATCGACTCAATCTAGATAGAGAGAGAGAGTGAGTGAAGGAGAGAAAGATGGCGATGATGGTATCCGTCTCCAACTCATTTGCCACCTTTAATTCTCCCAATCATCTCCGAACCAGCCGGTAAATCATTTTGCTTTAATTGATTTTATATCAAAAGTGAGTGTGGCACTTTGACAATTTACAAAAAATCAAATTTAGCAGAAGAAGAGGATTCTGTGCGATGGCTGCTACTGGCGTGAGAGTCACAGAAGGACAAGGCAATTTGCCAAAACTCGTCCTCACTTCTCCCGACAAGAGGTAGAAAAAAAGAAAAACGACCAGTTTTGTTCCTGTTTTTATTATGTTCCAAAAGATTTGATTGGATTCGATTTTTTTTGTGGAAGCAGCGAGGCAGAGATATATCTGTTTGGAGGATGCGTTACATCGTGGAAAGTAGCGAGTGGGAAAGATCTTCTTTTTGTTAGACCTGATGCTGTCTTCAATAAGATCAAACCCATCAGCGGAGGGATTCCACATTGTTTCCCTCAGTTTGGACCTGGAGTTATTCAGCAGGTTCCTTCTTTTCTTTCCTTTTTTTGCTTCTTTACTGTTTGTTTCCTCCACCTGAATTATGCTTTTTTCTAACCATTTTTTTTTTCTGGGAATGAAATCATTAGCATGGGTTTGGAAGGAACATGGACTGGTCTGTTGTGGATTCTGAGAATGCCGTTGACAATGCTGCTGTTACTCTTGAGCTCAAGAATGGTCCTTATAGTCGATCCATGTGGGACTTTGCTTTCCACGCTCTTTACAAGGTTTTTTCTTTTCTTGTTTGTGAATTATTGCAAACTCACTCTTGTATGTTAACTAAGGTGCCATTTCATTCTTAACAGTTTTTTTTTTTGGGTTTTGGTTTTGCTTTAAGGTCGTTGTTGGCGCGGACTGCCTTTCCACCGAGCTTAAAATTATAAACACAGACAACAAACCATTCTCTTTTAACACCGCCTTGCATACTTACTTCCGTGTAAAGTTTCATTTTGAATTGCTCTAGTTTCAGGATTATTCAGCTTTGTTATTGAATTTGTTTTTTTTTTTTGTCTTAATAACTTTCCTTGGGTTCATCAGGCTTCTGTCACTGGAGCATCCGTGAAAGGTTTAAAGGGTTGTAAAACTCTCAATAAGGATCCTGATCCTAAAAACCCAATCGAGGGTCAAGAAGACAGGTTGGTTTGTTTCTTCCCTTGCCTTTTTCTTTAGCTCTTTACCTTCATTAAGTTCTTCTTCTTTAGACGTATTTTGGCATAACTACTACAGATCTTGTTGATTTTTATTTTTATCTTTCTCATTTTCAATACGTCTTAACTCCATATTTTTCAAACATTCCCAGGGATGCAGTCACTTTTCCTGGATTTGTGGATTGCGTCTATCTTGATGCCCCTAACGAATTGCACTTTGATAATGGCTTGGGTGATCAAATAATCATCAAAAACACCAAGTACGATTTTTATCAAAAAAACACTTATGATGTGGCTCTATGCTTCCATTTCAGAAATTGTTTTGTGCCTCATAAATAATATATTTTGAAAACGCAGCTGGTCGGATGCTGTCTTGTGGAACCCGCATGTTCAGATGGAAGCTTGTTACAGAGACTTTGTCTGCGTGGAAAATGCAAAGGTATATATCATCAGTAAGCCTTTCACTCTTTACAAAACTTATATATAGACTCAAAAAGTTTTCAACTCTCGCTTGTCATTTCTTAACTCTCAACAGCTTGGGGATGTCAAGCTGGAGCCGGGACAGTCTTGGACAGCAACACAGCTTCTCAGCATCAGTTGAAAACAACAACAACAATTGTACTTGTAACTTTTTTTTTCGTTATATTATTGTTGGATGTATCCCATTTCCATAAGCAATAAAAAGTTTGTAATTCACCAGTAGTCCCCACAAGTGCATTTGCCATCTCTGAAACAGTGGAACCTTGTCCTATCTCTCATCACGATATCTCTCTTGTACATGTTAGAGATGAGTTTCATCACTTTGTGACAGTCTTTGCATACTCTCAGATTCTTCATTATACGTATCGTTGTTCCCGGTTTAGTCTTCATCAGCCCATATGTAACAGCCAGTTTCTCGCTGTGCTGATGCACGATAGCTTCTCTCTCCTCATCATCAGCTAGATCAACAAGCAGCATATCTTCCAACTCCGGTACGTACCCGTTCTCCTCGAGTTTCCTTCTCACGCTTCTCCATTTACTTCGAATACTCTCGATCTCCTCGTGTGATCTGTCTCCTGCTGTGAACTCGTGCGTGGTCCCTTCCAAGCTAATCGTACTACAACCAGGAACTTTCGCAACTCCTTGTTCCTTCATCAGTCTTCTCGTTTCAGCTGCCTTGTCCCACTTCCCCCCCATGGCATGAATCTTTGCCATATGAACATATCTCCCGCCGTGATCAGGATCCATCCCTATCAACATCTCTCCAATCCTCTCTCCCAGCTCGACGTTTTTATGAATCTGACAGGCTTTGAGCAGCGAACCCCACACCACAGCGTTTGGCTTCACAGGCATTTCCCTCACGAAACGGTTCGCTCGGCCGAGCAGTCCAGCTCGCCCGAGTAAATCAACCATGCAGCCATAATGCTCCACCGTCGGTTTCACGTTGTGATCTCTCTCCATGGAGTAGAAAACTGACTTCCCTTGCTCAACCAGTCCTGTGTAGCTGCAGGCGGTGAGCAACGCGGTGAAAGTCACCGCGTTTGGTCTCACTCCCATCTCCTGCATCTCCTCGAACTTGCGGATCGCTTCTCCGCCGAGGCCGTGGCACGCGTAGCCGGATATCAGAGCCGTCCACACCTGAACTGTTTTTGTATTCTTCGAAACGTTCTTGAAAACTTTCAGAGCTTCCTCCATGTCGCCGCACTTTGCGTACATATCTATAAGAACGCAGGCCAAGACGGAGTCGATGCTGATTCTATGTTTGTCAGCGTAGGAGTGGATCCATTTCCCTTGGTCGAGCGCCCCGAGCTGAGCGCAAGCCGAGAGAGCGCTGGCTAGAGAGACTTTATCAGGGGGAACGTTGGAACTCTGCATCTCGTGGAATAGCTGAAGAGCTTCCTTGTTCATTCCCGCTTGAACGTATCCGGAGATGATGGTAGTCCATGAGATAGCGTTATTACTTTTCTTTGCCGTCGTCGGCCGCGGCATGTTTCTGAATAAGGTTAAAGCAGTGTCCATTTCTCCAGCTTTTGCGTAGCCTTTGATGAGAGAGTTCCAGGAGACGAGATCGGGTTCTTGGATTCGGTCGAAGAGGAGGCGAGCGTGGTTGATGTGGCCGGTGACAGCGTATGAGTTGATGAGAGAGTTGAGTGAGTATATGTCATTCCCGTAACCGAGTTTGGTGAGGTGTGCGTGGATTTGAGTGGTTTCTTGAAAAGCAGAGAGGTTGGAACAAGCTTTGAGAAGAAAGGGGAAGGTGTAGGGGTTGTGAGGAGCGGAAGAGGAGAGCATGCGGTGATAGAGGAGAAGAGAAGATTCGGGATTGTCTGAAGAAGAGAGTCCTCTGATCATTAGGTTCCACAAGAAAGTGTCTGGACGATCTAAACCGTTGAGAAAAACGTCCTGGGCGTAAGAGGAAAAGCTGGAGGAAAGGCAGGTAGAAAGAAACTTTGTGACGGCGTAAGGGTCGCGGAAGAAGCCGGATTTGAGCATCCGAGCATGGACTTGCTTCAGTTCAACTTCCGTTGAGCATTTATGGAGACAGGAGAGATTATGTTCCAATGCGAGAGAGGAGGAGGAAGGTGAAGTTAGAGACATGTGAGAGTAATCATTCAGAAGAAACGGCAGACAGGGAGAGAGGGTGTAAAAGGAGGGAGTGAATGAGATAAGCTTTAACTTCTTCTTCTTAGTGGCCGTTGTCGTTTCGTTAAAAGAGGATAAAGAGAGGCGTTGGTGGGTGTGAATGGATGAAAGGTCCTGATTAGTACTTACTTCTGGGTACCATTTTAGACATTGTTCCCCACAGAAAACAAAAAAGAGTATTTGCGTTACATTTTCATTTTTCATAAAGTGGAGTATTAGATAAGAGTTGCAGTGGACCGAAGGAGAAAACATTTCTGTATCTCAACTCCCCTGGCCCCATCAGACTTCTACTTAACAGCTTATTGTTGTTTCTGACCAAAAAAAAAAACATTACCAAATAATACCAACAATGAACCGGATAAAACCGGAATTACTTAATAGGCGCACTTGGCGAACCGGATAATAACCAGGAATCTGAGCGTCGAGGTCACACTAGTTCTCTCTCTCTCTCCTCTTCCTCTACTAGTTCCGGCGAAGAAGAAGCCCTTTTCGGATTTCCATTTCGTTGACAAACGATCTCTCGGCCGAATTGGAAAAAAACGATGTCGATGGGAAAGGCATTCTACAGCGTAGGGTTCTGGATCCGTGAAACTGGTCAAGCACTCGATCGGCTCGGTTGTCGCCTCCAAGGCAAAAATCACTTCCGTGAACAACGTATGTATCCTCTTTCCTTCTTCCTTACTTTCCCATCTACGTATCCTTATTTGATCCCATCTTCATGATTGATTGATTGATTGATTGATTGATCACGGGCATTATTATTGATTAGAGACCCTAAGAAGAGCAGTTTCTCGGTTTCCTATTTGTTAGTTACTTATGTCTTCTCTCTATTTGGCTACTTAATTGTTTATCCTTCTTTGTTTTTCCAGTATCCAGGCACCGTACCCTTATGAATGTTTTTGACAAATCCCCTAGTGTCGATAAGCAGGCTTTCGTTGCTCCTAGCGCCTCTCTCATTGGCAATGTCCATGTCGGACGAGGTTCTTCCATTTGGTATGGATGCGTCTTGAGAGGTAGTAACTGCTTTACCATCTCCAATGTGCTTTTCTTTCATATCCAAACACACCACCCCCCACTATCTATTCCCTACTAGTTTTGAAACGGCTTTATATTCTGCAGGAGATGCGAACAGCATCAGTGTCGGCGCTGGGACCAATATCCAAGATAACACCCTCGTCCACGTTGCTAAGTCCAACTTAAGCGGCAAGGTTTTGCCTACTCTCATTGGAGACAATGTCACTGTTGGTAACAGTGCTGTTTTGCATGGCTGCACTGTCGAAGACGAGGCCTACATTGGTGCTAGTGCTACCGTCTTGGATGGAGCTCATGTTGAAAAGCATGCCGTGGTTGAGTCCGGAGCTCTTGTCCGGCAGAACACTAGAATTCCTTCCGGCGAGGTTCCTATATTCACTCACACATTCTTAATTATCTTTGACCTTCTCAGCTTTGTTTTTTTTTGCTTAATATTCTCTTGCTTCAAATATCTTTAACACAGGTTTGGGGAGGGAATCCAGCTAGGTTTCTGAGGAAGGTGACTGAAGAAGAAAAGGCCTTCTTCTCTAGTTCAGCTGTGGATTACTCCAGCTTAGCTCAAGTTCACGCCGCGGAAAACACAAAAAACTTGGACGAGGCGGATTTCAAGAAGCTTCTTTACAAGAAGAACGCTCGCGATGCAGAATACGACTCAGTTCTCGGTGATCTCAGTCTCTCTGAGAATGTACCAAAATCAGCTTGAGAAGTTTTGATTCGTGTTGGATTTGAAAGAAACAAAACACACACAAGAACTTCATTTTCATGCTTCTTCAATAAAGTTTTCAGCTTTTTTAAAGACTTTCGATTTCTCTGTAAAACATTCTCTGAGGAGGTTTTGTTCTCTTGTAAGGAAAAAGGTTGTGGCGACAAGGTTGTGTAATAAGTGGTTGGAACATACATTTCTCACTTTTGAGATAGAATGACCTTTTTGCTTTGACATTCTCTATATACAGATTTGCTAATTAGGGTTCTGCTTGCTTCTATTGTAAGCCACCGAGTATAGTCTTTCGCCTTCCACATGTTGGCATGTTTGTCTCGGTCGGGTGATGCTTCGACGAATTTACTATGGAGAGTCGCGCTCGCGCGTAATTTTGTAGTCCATGCCCATCACGTGTTCGACGAATTGCTGCAACGAGACCTCTCATCGCTAAACTCTCAACTCTCGTCTTACCTCCGCGGAGGAGACCCAAATGGCACCTTGGATCTCTTTGTCAATATGCATCGAACCAGCCCTGTTCTCACCTCGCACACCTTCACTCCTGTTCTCGGCGCATGTGCCCTCTTGTCCTATCCAAAAACAGGACGCCAAGTTCACGCCTTGATGATCAAACAAGGCGCTGAGACAGGAACCATATCCAAAACTGCGCTTATCGACATGTACTCAAAGCACGGGAACTTGGTCGACTCCATTACGGTGTTCGATAGCGTTGAGGATAGAGACGTAGTATCGTGGAACGCTCTGCTTTCGGGTTTCCTTAGAAACGGTAAGGGTAAAGAAGCTCTGGGCGTTTTCGCAGCTATGTATAGAGACGACAAAGTCTCAATCAGTGAGTTCACTTTGTCTTCTGTTGTTAAAACATGCGCCTCTCTCAAGATTCTGCAGCAAGGGAAGCAAGTTCACGCCATGGTGGTGGTGACCGGACGCGATCTCGTTGTCCTAGGAACTTCGATTATTAGTTTCTACTCTAGCGTAGGTTTGATGAGTGAAGCCATGAAGGTTTATTTCGGTTTGAATGTTCGTACGGACGAGGTGATGTTGAACTCTTTGATATCAGGCTGCATACGGAACCGAAACTACAAGGACGCGTTGTTGCTTATGAGCAGGCAGAGACCCAATGTGAGAGTGCTCGTTAGCTCTCTCGCTAGCTGCTCTGATAACTCTGATCTGTGGATTGGTAAACAGATACACTGTGTCGCCTTGCGTTACGGCTTCCTTTCGGATTCGAAGCTATGCAATGGCTTGATGGATATGTACGGCAAATGTGGTCGGATTGTGCAAGCGCGTGCCGTGTTCAGAGCTGTTACGTCGAAAACCGTGGTTTCTTGGACGAGTATGATAGATGCGTATGGGGTTAACGGGGATGGCGTCAAGGCGCTTGAAACCTTCAGGGAAATGTGTGAAGACGGAAGCGGAGTTTTGCCCAATTCAGTCACGTTTCTAGTTGTTTTATCGGCGTGTGCGCACGCAGGGTTAGTTGAGGAAGGTAAGGAATGTTTTGGTATGATGAAGGATAAGTATGGGCTGTTACCAGGAACAGAGCATTACGTATGTTTCATCGATATCTTAAGCGAGGCTGGTGAAACAGAGGAGATATGGAGATTAGTTGAGAGAATGAACGATGGTAAAGGAAACGTTCCTTGTGCTATATGGGTCGCGGTACTTAGTGCTTGTAGTCTTAATATGGATGTAACGCGAGGCGAATATGCGGCGAGGAGGCTTATGGAGGAGAAGGGTCATGATGAGAATGCGAGCATCTATGTGTTGGTTTCGAATTTCTACGCGGCGATTGGGAAGTGGGATATGGTGGAAGAAATGAGGGAAAGTTTGAAGAAGAAAGGTTTGGTTAAAGCAGCAGGTCACAGTTCATTCATGTGATTCACTTTTTTTGTTTTTTCTCAGCATCAGTCGTCATATTTTGATTGAACAATTTATACTAACACTTGAGCTACTGTTTTGTGAAAAGAAACAGAAAAAAAATCCCACTAAAGTCTAAACTCTAAAGCATTGCTGTTGAATTGTCTCTTTGTTCTAAAAGTCAAAAACGAAAAGAAGACATAGTCAGCATGGAGCAGCATTGACCGGCGAGTAGAGTTGGTGAAAGGGCAATGTCTCAGACTCACGGATAATTTTAAGATAAGGGATTAGGACAAGAGAAGTCAAAAGATGTGTCCTTCTCAAACCTCTCCACAGTTGACTCTTTCTTTGTTTCTTAAAAAAAAAATACATTACCATAAGAGATTAAACTGAACTTCCAAACAGAGACTTAATCAGAGAAGAAGATGATTAGAGCCCTGAGCACGAGGAAGGACCGAGGCGGCTACAAGAAGCTAGGTGGTGAAAAAGAAGAAGAAGGAGAAGCAGCAGGCGTTAGGCTTTTAGAAGGGAAAGTGCAGAGCGTTCCAGCGGAGGTGAAGAAACCGGTGGAGAAAACTGGCGGCTCAGTTCACCCGCTTTTGAGTTTCTTCGATGTTGGATCACAGAGGAAGAAGAACAAGAACAAAAACAAGAAGAAGAGCACAACGACAGCGAAACCAGAGTTCTCAAGGTACCTGGAGTATGTGAAAGAAGGAGGAGTTTGGGATGCCACTTCAAATGGACCTGTTATATATTACAAATAGTTTGTGATCAAAGTGGAAAGATCGTCCCTAAGGTCATACTGTTGCTCTCTTTTCTTGTGTGGATCAATCCATGTATTAAATTTTAAATTTTAATAAAGATCAATCAGTTAAGCTTCACAAAGTAACACAGGTGTAGGAGCTGAAAATTTTACACAAGCCCTCGTCATCTGGTAAAGAGTTTCTTTATGATGGTAGCTTTTGTGGATCTCTTCTTCTTACTAACCATTTCTAATATGAGAAGTTCTTATGATGTCAGTCTGAGCATAAGCCATATTTTTAGCCAGTTCCTGGAGCACCTTGTCTTTTTGCCTTGGTAAAACTGTATGCATAAGAGAGATAGATGCATTAATTAGTCCATGCTACGACTGAGAACTACTTCATCATACTCATTCAGTAATCTGACTTTAAAAGCTTCTTGTGATTCGCTTCAAGAAGACTATCAACATAGAAACTGAGCTAAAAGGAGATGAGTTTAAGCTTTAGGACTTGTGAATAGAGGAATATGGTGAATATGGGTTACGTTGTGTTTTACTTGTTTATAGAGAATGTATAGAATGCGTTGAGGAAATAACTCAGCAGCTTCATGCTGCAGATATCATGGTCATATACCAATTTGGTTGGTTGGTTCTTGTCTTCCATTTCTTTGTAATGTTTAAATAGTGTTTCCTCAGAGGGTTTATTAGAACGAAAATATAATAGAGGTAGCAATTTGCTATATTATTATAAACTAGGGGCGTTAACTGAAATAAGAAAAGATAAAACGACGTCGTATGAAGATCAAATTTCGTTCCTTGGCTAATCTCACAAAACCAGTGAGTGAGCGAGTGAGAGAGCTATCAATTCGAAAAACAATGGCGGCCTCTCCGCACGTTTCGCCAACTCTTTCCCGCTACAAATTCTTCTCTACTTCCGCAGTCGAAAACCCTAATTTCTATCCACATCAAATTATCAACAGTCGTCGACGGAGATTGACCAAACCGCATCTTCAAGCGCAGCACAACAATAGTACCGATATTAGCTATGGTCCTCGGACGACGACGGAACTCGCCTCCTCGAAGAAACTATGGATTAGGCAAATGGAGATCGAGCAAGGGCAGGGAGAAGATGAAGAAGAAGAGCAAGAGGAAATGAGCGACGACGAAGCGAGTCTGCTATCGTTGAGCATGAAACCGGACAGAAACATGGCGTTGCTCGACGATTACGAGATGGAGGAGGAGCTTGGCCACTCTCCTCCCGATACCAATCATCGCAGCGGTTTGTTTTTTTCTCCCGTCTCCTTATCTGTTCCTCCTGAGAAGATTATTTTTTTTGGTAGCTGATTAGGATGTTACGATAATAAGGATACGTGGCGGTGGTTGGGATGCCGAACGTGGGGAAAAGCACGCTTTCGAATCAAATGATTGGTCAGAAGATCTCTATCGTTACCGATAAACCCCAAACCACGAGGCATCGGATTCTCGGTATCTGTTCCAGCCCTGATTATCAGGTTAGGTCTCATCTCCCTTGTTGGATTGGATATAGAGATTAAACTGAAGATTGATGATCAGATCTTTGCGTTGCAGATGATACTTTATGATACGCCTGGTGTGATCGAGAAGAAGATGCACAGGTTAGATACTATGATGATGAAGAATGTCCGTGATGCTGCCATCAACGCTGATTGCGTTGTTATTCTTGTTGATGCTTGTAAAACACCTGCTAATGTATGCTGCTGCTGCTTCTCTGTTCTCTTTTAGTTTTTTTTTCCTCCTGGATTCCCTCTCATAATAATTCTACTGGATTGTGTTTAGATAGACGAAGTCTTGAAAGAGGGATTGGGAGACCTTGAAAAGAGGCCACCTATGCTGCTTGTTATGAACAAGAAAGATCTCATCAAACCTGGTGAGATTGCCAAGAAACTGGAGGTGAGTTTCTTCCTTCTTTTAGCTATTGGTTATTGCAATACCACGATTCTAGAAAGAACTTTTGCTGTGGTGGAATATGCTCAACTATGAAACTTGAGATCCTGATTTGGTGGAGTCAGAGTAATGTTCTTTGCTTAATAGATTGCTTCAACTCCTTTGCAGTGGTATGAAAAATTTACAGATGTTGATGAAGTTATACCTGTTAGTGCAAAGTACGGACATGGAGTGGAGGATGTGAAAGAGTGGATCTTATCCAAACTTCCCTTGGGCCCACCTTATTATCCCAAGGTATTATTGTAAAGAAAATCTCTCATTTGTTGTATACCAGAGCTCATGACTATTTTGCTAGGTTTATTTGTATTTACACTTGCAACAATTTGTTTGCTTAGCCTTAATGTCATATACGGGTATTGGACTCTCTAGGATATTGTGAGTGAGCACCCAGAGAGATTCTTTGTTGCTGAGATCGTTAGAGAGAAGATATTTATGCAGTACCGAAATGAAGTTCCTTATGCATGTCAGGTAAGCTGACAAGTTTCCCAACCGGGTTTCTTCTCGAGTCCTATTAATAACTTTTTGGGCTTAAGTCATGTTTGCTTATTGCTTCGGTGTGGCAGGTTAACGTGCTGAGCTACAAAACTAGACCAGCTGCAAAAGATTTTATTCAAGTAGAAGTAGTCGTGGATAAAAATTCTCAGAAGATCATTCTTATAGGAAAAGTAAGTATACAATCCTTATATTCCAAAAAAAAATGCTGATTTGCATTGAGAAGTCCTTTTTTCTCTTAGGCCTTTTAGTGTAAAATGCTGTAGCTATGTTTTGTAGACATTCGTAGTAAAGTGCATACCATGTAAATGATCGATGAAACTGCAAACTGTGCTGGTTAGCTGTTCTACTAGATGATCAAAATAAGGTCTAAACTGAAGCTAGTTTTTTGCTAATGTGATACTGTAGGAAGGGAAGGCTTTGAAAACGCTAGCAACGGCTGCTCGACTAGACATTGAAGATTTCCTTCAGAAAAAAGTCTTCCTTGAGGTGTTTAAAATATTCATGATTGAATTACATGTATAAATATCAAATGAACATATGATTGATTACACGTATAAAATGGTGTGAATGAAGGTGGAAGTGAGAGTGAAGGAGAACTGGAGACAAGATGAGGGACTTCTCAAGTACTATGGGTATGGAGGACAGATCCGGGCTATGTAAGTAAGTGTGTATTGGCTTCAAATGGGTAGTAAGTGCAAATGGCATGGCTCAGGTCAGCTTTTTCCCCTTTTTCTTTGTTTTGTTTTGTATGTATTTAACCGATACGGCTCAGCCTCAGGATAGCTTTTTGTCTTTAATCTCAATCCGACGGTTCCTTTGAAAAGTAAAACTCTTTTCTTCTTTTGTTTTGTTCCACTAACCAACCCACAGAATATTAATCTCATTTCATAATCACAGGTAGTAGTAGGAGTAGACTCTCGACCTAATACATAAAGTATAAACAATTACAATAAAAAATTGTTTTCTCAAAGCTGGCCGTAATTTATGGCGGGTGATACGTAGTAGATAGAATTGGTTGGGTCGGTGAAAGTTAAAACCGCTCATTTTGTCGTCAACCCAACTGGAAAATCTAAAAGAGCAACGGCACATGAGTGTCTAGTCTTTTTGATGCGTATTTCTATGGTCTTTCTTTGCCTTTAAATTAAATATAAAGAGGCACCGACTCAAAATAATAAACGAAGGGCATGAGTGGGGCTCTGTATATCTATGCTTCCCATAAGTGGGAAGACGCGTGGGTTGCTGCTATAAGAACCTACGAAATGCCGCCACGTGTAGCATGATCCGATGCTGAAGCATTAAGGCATGTGTATGGTTACGCTTGCGTGTGAAGTGGGGATTCTGTTGCTGGTTTCACGCTTTCTTATTACTTTTGATTGATTCGGACCAGAATTGGCGGAATCACCTGCTTTACTTCCTACGTAAAACACCCTTTTCAAAGTTTTAAGTGTGACACTAACCCATATTATGCGATTTATCACACCATTAATTTCATTTTAGTTACAACAGTTTAAAATTTTGAGAAATAATACCATTTAATAATCAACCACTCATATAAATTGGAGTACATAACTGTGCGTGTATTATCACACTCTTAAATGAGATTAATGCTTTAAATAGTTTGTGTCCATAAATACCCACTTAAAGACAAGCTAGAAGAAGAAGAGTGTAAGAGAAAGAGCACACAACAACAAGATAGGAGAAAATGAAGCCTCTGTGTCTGGTTACAATCCTATCGATCCTGATCCAACAAAGCTATTTGAAGCTCGGAGCAGATGCGTTTTCGAGAGATGGGTTCGTGAGAACCAAAGGTGTTCAGTTTAGCCTCAATGGCTATCCTTATTACGCTAATGGCTTCAATGCCTATTGGCTCATGTACGTTGCCTCCGATCCTTCCCAAAGGCCTAAGATCTCCGCCGCATTCCAAGAAGCGTCTCGCCATGGACTGACCGTAGCTCGAACCTGGGCTTTCAGTGACGGCGGTTACAGGCCTCTCCAGTATTCCCCTGGCTCTTATAATGAAGATATGTTTCAGGTAACGCCACTGGACTAAGAACATATGTGGTTTTGATCAGATATTAACTATACTCACACAACTAATTATTAAAGATGAAAAACCAATTTTGATTTTTTTTTAATGGTGAAAAAGGGTTTGGATTTTGCGATAGCCGAAGCAAGAAAGCATGGTATAAAGATTATACTCAGCTTTGCGAATAACTACGTGAGCTTTGGAGGGAAGAAGGCATATGTGGACTGGGCTAGAAGCCGTGGCCGTCCTGTTTCTTCTGAAGACGACTTCTTCACAGACTCTCTTGTTAAAGATTTCTACAAGAATCATATTACGGTTTCATTCCTCACTTTGTATATATTCAATTCAACCAAAGGCCCAAAAAAGGAAAGTGATGACCTAAACCTATTGAAATCTCCTGCAGGCTGTGCTGAACAGATTCAATACTTTTACCAAAGTTCATTACAGAGATGACCCGACCATTATGGCTTGGGAGCTCATGAACGAGCCTCGTTGCCCCTCGGATCCAACCGGAAGAACCATTCAGGTTTTCACCTAAACATATTTTCATCATACCTATAATAACTTGTAGTCTTTTTTTTTTCTTTTTGGGAGGGGGATCTAACTTGTTTTTTTTTTTTAATTATAAAACAGGCTTGGATTACGGAAATGGCTGCTCATGTGAAATCACTAGACAGAAACCATCTGCTTGAAGCTGGTCTGGAAGGTTTCTACGGTCAGTCCTCACCGCAAAGAAAGACTCTGAACCCACCAGGCCAGTTTGGAACCGATTTCATCGCCAATAACCGCATCCCGGGCATTGATTTCGTCACGGTTCACTCTTACCCAGACGAATGGTAATAAATTAATAATGTCCATTAATGTATCTTTAAACCAAATCAGTTAGAAAGAAAAATCACATAGTTTAACTATAAGTATGATTTTTGTTGTTTAGTGCAATTTATAAGTTCCAAGCTCTCATTATTGTTGTGTTCAGGTTTGTAGACTCGAGCGAGCAATCTCAAATGGAGTTCTTAAACAAATGGCTGGACGCGCACATCCAAGACGCTCAGAACGTTCTCCACAAACCCATAGTTCTAGCAGAGTTCGGCAAATCGACGAAGAAATCAGGCTATTCTCCCGCGCAGAGAGACGGTGTCTTCAACACCGTGTACGGCAAGATTTACGAGTCTGCGAAACGAGGAGGAGCAGCGGCAGGAGGATTGTTCTGGCAGCTTTTGGGAAACGGAATGGATAATTTTCAAGATGGGTATGGGATCATACTCAGCCAAAGCTCCTCCTCGACTGTTAACGTCATTGCTCAGCAGTCGCGCAAGTTGACTTTGATCCGGAGAATCTTCGCAAGGATGATCAATGTGGAGAAATGGAAGAGAGCCAGAGGCTATGGACCAGTAAGAAAAGGAGGTCACAATATTCAAAACTGAAAAATCTAGCGGGGTGTCTCTTGTAATGTTTTACCTTCTTTTTTCATTTACCAAATGTGATCTTGAGAATGCGTTTTGTAAGATCTCAGCTTGTCCAAGAAAAGTTATAGTGATAGTTTTTTTTTTTACCTCGTAATGATACTTTATTAGTAGTAATGGACAAGGAGAAAAGAAAAAAACACTTTGATTTATGATAACAGGCAGCAAGGGGAGGGGGGGGGGACACAATATCCATCAAACTTTATTGGAATTGTGGTCTAATCTCAGTAGAAGTTGCATTGAGCAGAAAAAAAAAGATCCATCAAACCGACGGTTTTTGGAAATGATTTTTGTGAAATTAGTACGACGTGCCGTTTTCGCTACACAGATCGAAACTGTATGGCGGGCGCCCAACACCTCCGTCTATCTAGACAACAAGGCAGTCGCATCAGAGTAAGAGAACCCCACATAGTATGATTCTTCTTACTCTCGTGAGAAATGGCGGCAGATTCCGACATTTTTGCACAGCTTTCGTTGAGAAACCGGCCTCCCTTGTCTCGAATCAGTTGAATGATCAACTCAAGACTCTCGTCGGCTCCGGAAAACTGCGGGATGCTCGCCAAGTGTTCGATAAAATGCCACACAGAGATGTCTATTCATGGACAACCATCATTCAGGGATACATATCTGCAACGAACTACGACCAAGCACTCATTCTCTTCTCTGCTATGCACGTCGAGGATCCTCGTGTCCCCGCTGATTCCCACGTCCTAAGTGTTGCACTCAAGGCTTGTGGTCAAACCTCAAACCTCTCGTTCGGAGAATCTTTACAAGCTTTCGCCCACAAAACTTATCTGCTCAGCGATGTCTACGTGGCAAGTGTTCTATTGGATCTGTACAAAAGAGCTGGAATGATCGACGAGAGCTGCAGACTTTTCAGTGAACTGCCTTATAGAAACACAGTAACGTGGACAACACTCATCACGGGACTTGTTCACGCTGGTCGTCACAAGGAAGGGCTTACGTACTTCTCCGAGATGTCGCGTTTCAAAGGCTTGCCTGATACTTTCGCATTTGCAATTGCCTTGAAGGCTTGTGCCGGTCTCCGCCAAGTTCAATACGGAAAAGGGATTCATAGTCATGTGATACTGAAAGGCTTCGGCGCCGTTCTGGACGTGGCTAACTCGCTCTTCACAATGTACACCGAGTGCGGGGAAATGCGAGAGGGGCTGCGTTTGTTCGAGGGTATGGGGGAGAATAAGGATGTGGTTACGTGGACGAGTCTTATCACCGCTTATAGCCGTATTGGTCAAGAAGAAAACGCTGTGAAAACGTTCTTAAAGATGAGAAACTCTCAACGAGTGCGTCCGAACGAACAGACTTTTGCGTCCGTGTTCGCCGCTTGCGCGGCTCTTTCTAGACTTGTTTGGGGAGAACAGCTCCACGGTAACGTTTTCTCTCTAGGGCTGGGAGTTTATCTGTCAGTGAGCAACTCCATGATGAACATGTATTCAGCATGCGGCGAGTTAGACTCTGCTTCTGCTTTGTTTCGAGGGATGAGATGCAGAGACATTATCTCGTGGAGCACGATCATCGGAGGGTACTCTCAAGCCGGTTTGGCCGAAGAAGGTTTTGAGTATTTCTCGTTGATGAGACGATCAGGGACAAAGCCTACGGGTTTTGCTCTTGCTAGCTTGCTGAGCGTTTCGGGAAACGTGGCGGTTCTTGAGCAAGGGAGGCAAGTCCATGCGCTTGCGGTTTATATCGGTTTAGAACAGAGCCCCACGGTTCGTAGCGCGCTGATTAATATGTACTCGAAATGCGGAAGTATCGTAGAAGCTTCCAAGGTGTTTGAAGAAACAGAAGGAGGAGCTGATATTGTTGCTTTGACGGCTATGATCAACGGATATGCAGAACATGGAAAGAGCAAAGAAGCTATCGATCTGTTCGAGAAGAGTCTAAACGTTGGTTTCAGACCTGACGCTGTATCTTTCATCAGCGTCCTCGCTGCTTGCTCTCATTCGGGTCAGCTTGGCCTAGGTTTTCACTATTTCAACTTGATGCAAGAGGAGTACAACATGAGTCCAGCCAAGGAACACTACGGTTGTATGGTTGATCTGTTGTGTCGAGCGGGACGGTTGAGTGAAGCAGAGAAGATGATCGATGAGATGCCGTGTGAGAAGGATGATGTAGTGTGGACCACGCTTCTCAGAGCGTGCACGGCCGAAAGAGACGTTGAACGTGGAAGAAGGGCGGCAGAGAGGGTTTTAGAGGTGGAACCTACTTCTTCTACAGCACTTGTGACACTAGCCAATATGTATTCAAGCAAAGGGAGATGGAAAGAGGCTGCAATCGTAAGGAAGAGTATGAAATCAAAAGGGGTGATCAAAGAGCCAGGATGGTCTTCGATTTTGATCAAGGATAAGGTTTCAGCTTTTGCATCTGGCGGTCGGTCCCATCCACAGAGTGATGATATATACAGTATACTGGAATTATTAGTATCTGTTGCTGAGCCTCGTAGAGACGGTTCAAGACTATTATTACAATAACACAAATGGTAATGTTGGCTGCTACATATATATAACGAAAAGCAATAGGAATGAATATGACACAAGGAGATTAGTTTTTAAAACCCTTAAACCATCATATGTCGTCATCTTTGAACCAGTTAAGTAGCACATAAACTGAAAAACATAGAGCAGATGCAGCAGCAAAGGCAAAGACGGCTGCTTGTACAGAGAATGATGAGGCAAAAGCTTCTAGAACAAGTGAATTCCAAGTTATGTACCAGAAGGTGGAGTAAACAGAACCAAAGATGGCACCAACCACCACTTGACTGGTCGTGTGAAGCTTCTCAGACACCCTTAACCATGTCTGCATACAATTAATATATGTATTAAGTGAATGATTTGTTTATAGTATATGATTCTACTCTAGGTTTTGATTTAACTTACAAAGTAAGAAGCCAATGCGAGGATGAGTCCGGTGAGGAACAGAGAGAGTTCGTTGGTTCCAAGGCGCTCCATAACTGGGGGAAATATGAATAAAATCATCTTGTAAGAGATGAATAGAAACAGAGATGGAAGAATTGAGACTAGCTGCTGATGCTGACCAGAGAAGATGGTAAAGACAGAGATGAAAGAAATGGATTGAGCATGAGAAGATGGCATCCCAGGATCAGAACGCAATGTGGCAACAGGTCTCTCTTGGTTAAGTATGCGTTTGAGAGCTGCAGAGAGCGCGGAGTTGGAAACGGATCCAATGACAGCCCACAAGGTTGCACCATCATGTCGTAGAAGCAGAACAGATCCAAATAAAGCACCAACAACCCATTTGCTCTGCCATCTTTGAAGCTGTATAAGTTACCAAAATGCAAAAAAAAAAAGGACAACAACCAGTTTTGTGTGCATCAGAGAATTCGAATACCAACCAGACGATTAGCGATGGCGTTGATCCCACCACCGGAATCGTTGGAGGGATTATTAATGAAAGCATCTTGCTCGAGCGCCTGAAACCGTTCTTCTTCACCGTCTCTCCAAGCATGGGTTTTAGTTTTAGGGGATGAGACAGACGAAAATCTCCTTCTTGGACCGGAAGTGAGGTAAGAGGGAGCAGAGGAAGGACCAAAACAGAAACTGCAGGTGGTGAGTTTGTGGAAGATAACAAGAGATGATGACATTGACGCTGCCATGTCCAAAGATTTTTTTTATAAAAAAAAGAAAGTCCACCTAAAATTCAAATGGGAATGGCTACAAGATTTTTGAAAAAAAAAAACTCTTAAGGATCAGATGATTATCAGTTCGTAAAGACGAACATAATATTTCTTGTTTTTTTATCCACTCGCTTCTTCTACCTTTCTTGTGATTATGGCAAGGAATTTGTACCTTTTTTTTCTCTTAACCATGGTAGAAAACAAAAAGAAAATGATGTTAGCATGAACCCGAATATAACCTAAATATTGCATTAACGGTGGAAGGCCTGTGTACACGTCGTTTGTGCTTCAGAATATTTACATGTCTCATCGCTTCGCAACATTGTTGCTTATTTTCGTATATTCTAGACACTCACTACATGTGATGTATATATTTACAAATTATTTTGTAAACACTATTATATGAAAGTTCGTCTTGAATTTAGAATATGCTTGACAAACTTTTCAAAGAGAAAATAAAAATTAAAGACAGAATAAATTTGTTGACCAATTGAATTACTATACGTTTACTTAGAAATATATTCTTGTTTATCTTTATATTGTTTTATATATTCAATCTGATGTGTAAATAGATTCTCTCGCACATACAACTTTTTTTTTTATGTTGAACTCACGTAACTATATATTCTTTTATTCATAAATAATTAAATTATGATTATGTGAATGATTGGTTAGTCCGTATACTTCGAAAATTTTGCTGAAGAATTTAGTAGATAAAATTTTACATGTTTTAATAATTTATATAAGCTGTAAGAATTAAATGGAAAAATTACAATAATTTTTTCTATAACTCACCAACTAATCACTCAAATATGTCAGTTTCTAAAGTGATGAAATCACCAAAAAAAATAAAACATAGGCAAAAAAATCCTATATGTTTCCCCTGTTGAGGGATATAATTATTTTCACTCTTCAGAAATGTTCTACTCTCTTCATAGTATCACTTTTTGTTTGTAAGGATAATTTTTCATTCATCACATTATGGACTCGTTGATAATCATGTGTGAGTTAGTTGAAGGGTATTTAATATCTATGACTAATGTTTTAATATACAAAATAAACCCCTAATAAGGCTGCAAAGTGCAAATTATATAACTTACCTGAGGTTGCAAACTGCATGTAGTCAGTTGGGTTGGAGAGCACACAGAGCGTCTTGTCACTGGAGATAAAAACTGAATGTCGTTTTTCGTTTATATATATATCTATACTATTAAAGTACAAGCACATTTGGATTTTTACTCTTTTTACCCCTGTTAAAGAAACTTTATTTTGTATTCATTAATGACATTTTGGACATTTTGCATTGGTTTCTTTTTTAATTGTTTTTGGTTTGTCATTAACCACCGGTTTCCTAATTCAATTTTGGTATGTGATTATTCCGTGTTTGATACTGCATCATTTTAATATTTTTCCAACCGGACATGTTTGAAACTGCATCGTTTTTTTCTCAAACTATTTAATGGTTTGGTTTTAAACCGCTTTTTCCTAAATATAATCCCAACTATCTAACAAAAATTATTTATAAAAAATAAAAATTGTTTATTGGTTCAACCAGTGGTTCAACCGGTAACTGGATTTCGATTTTAGTAGTTTTTATTGGATTTTTAAATTTTGTTTTTTTTTTCAAACCCGAACTGAATTTATCTTTGATCAACTGGTAATCCGTTCAACCGCAGGTCTCAATCGAATTTCAAAACACCGATCAAAACTATAAAAATGTTATATTGATTTATATTTAAAATATCTAATTCAAAATTAAAAACCTAAAAATACATGTATAATATAGTTTTACCGAACATAAATCTGGATATAAAATACATATATGAGACGGATTATATAAATACATATACAAGACGGATTATATAAATGTGATTATATAAAATTTTCACCAAACATAAACCCGCGCTTTCAAAGCGCGGGTCAAAATCTAGTCTATACTATTAAAGTAGGATCATATTTGAATTTTTACCTAAACCTACCCTTCTATTATAAGGAAGTCGCATGTTTCATTAAGGGTATTTCTGTTATTTTGTATCATTTTCAATTAATGGGTCTTTTAATTATAGGCTCAAAATTTTTTTGTTCCTTTAATTTCACGGTTTTGGGCCATTTGGACCGATTTTAATATTTATCTAAGTTCACATTTTTCGTTTGGGGCATTTGGGCCAAGTTATAATATTGATATTAACAAATATTTCTACATAATTATTATTATTTATTTTTTTCAATATAATTAAAACAATTTGAAAATATTTTAATATTGAAAATGAAAGACTTAAAATTATTAAAAGAATATAATATTAATTTATTCACAAGTTAAATCTGTTAAAAATTATATCTTTCAAAAATTCAGTACATAAAAGTGAAAATTGATTGAAAAAATTTAAAATACCACTTCAAATTTTTGAAAAAAAAAATCAAGTTCAATTTTAAACATAAATACCCATTTATAAAATAAAAATAAAAATAAAATAATACAATAAAAATAAATGAAAATATTTCATTTCACAAACTTATTCAAAATTTATAAAAAAAAGAAAAATAAACCCGCGCTTTTAAAGCGCGGGTCAAAACCTAGTATAATATTATAACAGTATAAATGTATTCAAAGATGTCAGGATGCGTCTATCGCTCTGTCAAACTCAATCTATAAAGTACAGTTTTACGCAATGTTGTGGTCAGAAAATGAAGAAGACTTTGAGTCAAATAAAACTGAAAAGGGGGGTTAAATACGGTATCGTGTCACCACCAAATAGTCCTGAAATTGATGATGATTTTGTCACTGACCACATAGCATACAGTGGTCAAAGTTTTGAATCAGGACCCCAACAATGAAAACAATCTTCTGCCCTACTTCCTACTCATCTCCTCCTATAAATTATAGTAGTATGGTGGTGGTACGTTTTACATTTTTACCAAATTGAATACGATAAATCCCCTGAATTATACAAATATACGCGTGCGTGAAAGTGTGCGTCTGTGATAGAAGAATGATGCTTCAGAGTAGTATTACATGCGCATAATTTTAAAGGCTACTATTTAAAGGAAGCAAATATATACATACTATATATACATATCGTGGGTCGAACCAGCCTGTATATCCAATAACTTTTTCTATTATAACTTTCTTTTATTCGAGTTATTTAATTAAATATTAGCACCATTATTATTCGAAAGGTTTTTTGTGATTTTATTGATTTATGGAAAAGTATAGCGATTTAGAAAAACTTTATATATGGTTTTATCTGTTATATATTGTCCAATAATTTGTCATCGGACTGATAACGATTTTGATAGTAAATACTCCTAGCATTCTTCTTCGGTTACCTACAAGTAATACGTATTTTTGAATCAATCCGATCGAGATATTGTTCCTTAGTCGTGGCGATCGAATGAGCGTCAATGTAGTCTCACTTGACATTGAATTCATCAACTGATCCAAATTTTGTCATTTTCTCAATTAAGTTAACTACTTGTAACGCCTGATGAACACTAATTCTTGTGTGTTTTCCCCATCCGATCCCCACCTAGTCATCCACATACTACTCTCTTTATTTCCGAATAAGTGTCACTATAACATTTTTCATATAAGTTAAAAAAATGACAAAAATATATGTAAATTTTTATTTATTACATTTTTATAATCAATAATATTTGAGATAAATAAAATTATTTATAAAATCAATACAGTTTTCAATTAATTTTCAGCTGAAAATAAATATAATTTACATTAAAATTGTAAAGTGACATTTTTGTGTAACAAAAAGAAATTAGAATTACACTTATTATAAAACAGATGGATTATATATTACTTCTCAATTTAATAGTGTACTACATCATTTAATTAACAATTGACAATTCTGTTTTATTTTCAGGAAAGAATCATGCATATTAAACTGCTCATTTATCATTATTGTCATGAAACATAAACAAGTAAAAGGTAACTGAAAAAACAAGATAGGAGATAACCTGAAGAGGGAGCATAGAGTTTTTTCAAATATTATATATATATATATATATATATATATATATATATATATCTATATTGATAACGTACATGAAACGGTGTAATCAAACAAAAAAAAAAAAAAAGAAAGAAACGGTGTGATCACATGAAATGCACGAGAAAGGATTAGAGAGTTTAAGCAAAGACGAAGTGGTACACTCTAACAGCGGTGGTTTATACGGATGTCATAACGCATCGCGTGAAGAAGAAAACACACACGCTGATTTATCTGTCACACAACCTTTTACGACCTTGCTCGGTCCAGTTTTGTTTTTGTTGCCTTTACATTTCTGTATAAAATATCATTCCTATAAGCATAGAATAAAATGGATAAATGTTAGTTTTTCCTTTAAATATAGAGGAAAATAGTAATATTTTTTGTCAACTACGAAAATAGTAATATTATTTCAGAAAATAAATAAAATTAGGCTAAAGTAAAAATATATCTAAATATTTATTGAGATAAATATATAAATGAGTTAGAGCCGTTTCTAAATTAAAGTATGATTCACTAGTGAGTAGTAGTTGTACGATGAGTACTGCAAAATGTATTTATCTTTATCAATACACCTTATTTTCAAAAGTATACAAATTGACTGCTTATTAATATTTGGATATTAGAAGAGGACATATATTATAATAGGGACAAGTGGTGTGTTACATAAGGAATAGAGCTGTCAAATGGGAAAGCCCATGTCCTTTAGCCCATATCCGTTTGTCCATTTATAGTTTGTGGACAGAGAGTGACCATGTCCATTAAGGATCAGTCCATTAAAGACCATGTCCATCAGAACCCATATTTATATGGGCTGCCATAGAATCCATTAGTGACCATTTATGAATTTTTTTAGTTTCAATCTAAAAACTTATAAATACAAATACAAGTAATTAATATTAAAATTCATTAATAAATACACAAGTACAATAATATATAAGTTCGAAATACCATAACATAGGATAAATTTTTCAGTTTTGGCGAGAAAATTCGATTTCGTGGTTTTGCCGGGAAAACTCGATCTATCGGTTTTAGCGGGAAAACTCGATTTTACGGTTTTACCGGAAAAACTCGATTTTACGGTTTTGGCGGGAAAACTCGATTTTACGGTTTTGGCGGGAAAACTCGATTTTACGGTTTTGGCGGAAAAACTCGATTTTACGGCTTTGGCGGAAAAACTCGATTTTACGGTTTTGGCGGGAAAACTCGATTTCTCTGTTTTAGCTAGAAACCCCGATTTCTCAGTTTTGGAAGAAAACCCGATTTTACGGTTTTGACGATTTTACGGTTTTAGCGGAAAAACTCGATCTACCGGTTTTAGCGGGAAAACTCGATTTCCCGATTTTGGAGGAAAACCCGATTTTACGGTTTTGGCGATTTTACGGTTTTAGCGGAAAACTCAATTTCCCGATTTTGGCGGGAAAACTCAATTTCCCGATTTTGGCAGGAAAACTCGATTTCCCGATTTTGGCGGGAAAATCCGATTTCTCAGTTTCGGCGGAAAAATCCGATTTTACGGTTTTTGTGATTTTACGATTTTGACGGAGAAAATTCGATTTCCCGGTTTTGGCAAAAAATCCGATTTCTCGGTTTTGGCAAAAAAATCCGATTTATCGGTTTTGATGGAAAAACTCAATTTTTTGTCCATTGGACAATCCATGTCCATAAAACCCAAAACCCATAAAGACCATTTTTTAAATGGTCATCCATATTTTATCCATTCATAATCCATGGAAAAAATGGGTGCGTCCATATTAAGTCCATTTAAATATGGACGTGGACGACCAATAGACAACCCGCCCATTTGACACCTATAATAAGGAATAATAATTGGAACATATATATCCAAGTTAGATATATAGTAGAGAAAAAAAGGAGAGGGAAAGTGACAATTATTTGAAGAAAAATAAAAAGGAGTCTGGGTTGGGAGTGGAGTTTATAAAAGAGAGAGGTGTGTGGGAAGAGGCACACGCTCCACTTTTCTCCATCTAAAGAGTCTCTCTCTCTCTCTTTTCTTACACACTACTCGAATCAAATCATCCTTTCTCTTTTAGTTCCCCCTAAAAAATGGATTCAGTAGATTTCGACAGCGTCAAAGCAGAGAAAGCCAAGGCGTTGCGGCGTTACAACAGTTTCCTAAGAGTCGGACGTTACTTCCGCGCGGCTGAGGTTTGCGTCGCCTTCCTCTTCCTCTTCTGGACGTTTTCCCGCCTTCCTTTCGCCGTCCAAATCTCCCGAGAGTTTCTCCTCCGTATCGCCGGCGTCGTGTCGAGTCCTCTCTTCGTCTTCCTCCTAGGGAACTGCATCGTCGTCCTTCTCCTCACCAAATCCTCCGTAGAGGATAACAACGGAGGTTCTTCCGCCCCAAACGCAGAAACAGATGATATATACGAGGCGCTGGTCAGATCTGTTGAGAATCGATACAAAGAAAAAGAAGAAGAAGATTTGTTGGAAGAAGAGGAGATCGTTTACGACGACAAAGAGGTGATCGTCATTGATTTGATGAGTTCAGATATTCCTCACGAAGAAAACGATCAGAGTCAGACCAAGGTGTATGGAAGAAGCAAATCCGACGTAAAGCAGACTAGTGCAGATGATGATCATATGGTGGTGATCCCTAAACCTTCTTCTCTCCAGAGATCAAAGACGGAAAAGTGCATGAGAATCATCGACGATAATAATAATAATAATAAGAATAGTTATGCAGAGGATAACCTTAGCAACGAAGAGTTTCAGAAAACGATCGAAGCTTTCATTGCCAAACAGCTGATATTTCGTCGCCAAGAATCTTTATCCGTCGTTGTCCACAACAAAGCCTAACCAATATTATAAAAAAATGGCATCAGGTTCTCTCCCCGCCAAAGTTAAAAATCAACCACATGGAATCTTATTTCGATATTCCAGTTAGTGTGTACAAATCTCATCCCTGCTCTCTCTCTCTATATATATATATATATGTACAGTTGTTGTTAGTTGCTTATCATATATGGAACCATGGAGATATATAATTATATATCTTGTACGTTGTTTGCTATAGCTACTGAGTGTCACTTCGTTTCCTCAGTTTGATGATACAAAACTTGAAAGTAGACTTGTTGTCTCGTGACTATGATAACTATCTCTTTTTCAATTTTTGTTTATAAAAAACTTTGAGTGTCTGTCTTTTTGTCTTCTCAATATTCAACCTTACTCCTGAAAGAAAAAACTAAAAAAGATAAAAATCAACAATTACGTCAATAAACAAATAATAGCTATCTACATATCATAAATTACTAAATTACACTATTTAACATTTATTTAGGAATAATATATAGGAAGCCCTAGATGGCTAGATCATCTGCATAATCTTCGAAATTCTTAATTCAAATCTGCAGGGCATAACCTTTTTAACACGATCCAATTAATCACTTGATCAATAGTATATGTGTGCCCCCCCCCCCCCCCCTTTAATAGTTTATTCATTCTCGCCCTTACTTTTCTTCATATACAGTAGTTCCCCTCATAATGGCGTTTTTGGACTTTTACATCAACTAAAGTCCCACGCCTGAAATTTAACCATGCAAGAAATATCTATATGTCCTCCAGAGGGATGTGAACCATGCATGCAACATCCTAATGATCGATTAGATGCTAATTCTCCATAAGAAAATCCCAGCTGTCTCGTATTCATGATACACATGGCTGGATCTGGGTACCGGTTGAAACATTGGTCTTGGTTCCAAAATTTTGAAGATTTTTTATATAGATATAAACCTTTAAATTATGAAAAAAAATATTTACTAATTTAAAAAAAAATGTTTTAAGCCCTCTAAATCTTAGATCCGATACAAGCATCAACACTGGCACACATGTTGTGGTTATAGTAATGAAAAACTAGATGATGTGTTAAAGGAAATTACAATGGCGATAGTAAAACATATAATAATCGAAAAGAGAGTGCATGCCTTAGTAAATCAAAGGATGCTTCATTCTTAATGCTTCATGGGAATATGATTGATGGTCTAGTAAGTCATCTCAGTGATCTACTAGTCTTCGACTGTAAGATTAAAAAAAAAAAGAACTTAAACAAAAATAATAGTACTAATTTGCTTAAGCTGCCGTGTTTCTGGTGGTATTGGCACCAATCATAGTGCAATAATTTCGAATGCAAAAAAGTTCACTTTTCATGCAGACACCTACGCAAAAAATTAAGAAGAAAAGTGACTTTATTTTTCACTTAGTCCCGTAATCTCTGCTCGACCAGAATAAAAGTCGGCTCTTTTACCCATCTTTTCTCCTATATCAAGCCGATCCATCTTGTGCATGATATTATTTTAAAATAATTTTGTTTGATTTTGACTCTTGTTGAGTTATTGATTGTCGCATTTAGTTTTTAATTCGTACAGGCCGACACTTTTAAATTAGGAGTAATCATGATCATTCCACCACCAGCAGCGATTGCTATTGGTGTTTTTGGATTTGTCATTAAGCAACTTTACCATTGATAGGCCTTTTTCTAACACTACCTAATTTATTTTATTTTCTTTTGCTAAAATACATATTTACTGTATAAAATATTTATAAATTTAAACTATAGTTTTTTCTGATAACTGGTTTAAATTATGAAAATAGTTACAAAAATGATAGTTCAAATATTTTTATATATTCTATAAAGATCCATAACATCACGCGAGTCCCACAATAAATACCTCTATTTGAATTATGTTAACAACGTATGCAGTATATTTTTTCTCACTAATATGCAGAAACCACATTTTCTATGAATCAACTCGAAAACATTTTAACACAAAATATTTGTTAACTTTTTTTTGATTAATCAAGTATCGTAACGTGTTCATACGCCAACGTGCGTACTGGACACTGTCCACCTATTGATGATGCGTTGTTAGAAATGTTATATGATATACACTTTTCGTTTTTTTCTTTGAGTTCGATTATTTGTGTGCCTATCCAATGTGAAATACAAACAACAGAAATGGTTTTATTAATAAAACTGAACTAAAAGCTGATCCGCTCCTCCAACATGGTGTTTAATTTAATATGTGTTAGAACATAAAGTCATAAACCTTTGGTTTTAAAAATATCTCATGTATATTTTTATGTTTTTGTAATATACATGTTTGATAATAATTTTTTATTTGTACATAATATTATATTATAATTTTTATAACTTTATGCAATTTGAAGTAATTGTATTATTTATATATTAACCTATTATTTTTGTTAATTTATTTTAAAATGAAATAACATACAAAAAGCTTTAATTTTTGCATTAATTTTCTATGAATTATTAATTCTACAATATTTTGTTCTCTTGAAAATTGAACTCTCGAATATTTGACTAAACTAAATAAGATAATACTATATTTAAAATTTTTCTATATAATATATACTATATATTTTAGTTTGTGTTTTTATTTTCAACACAAAGAAATAACAATCATTGTAATTAATTAATTAAAACTAATTTTAAATGTAGTGGCATAATCTATAAATAAAAAAAACCAAATGACATACTTTATTTATTGTAAATGTAATGATTAAATGTGTAAATAAAAGAAATTACTAAATGTGTACTTATCTAAACGGCATAAATGGTTTTATTAATAAAACTGAATGCCTACATACACTGTAATCAACATGCTTTTCGTACACAAGGTTACAAAAAAACATAAAGAAGACAATAAATTGATTAGACATGTCAATTTGAGCACTCAACTTTTTTTTTCACTTAAACTTGTGTACCTTAATTAAGCTTATTCCTGAATAATTGAATTTATATACTTAATAGAATATGATGTTCACATAGATATCATGGACAAAACACCAAAAAAACTTAAAACTAATTAAATACTTGAATAGCGATAATTGACACAAATATATACTGCTTATGCATATATTTAGTTATCTTAATTAAGTACTCCCTCCGTTTCAAATTATATGTCGTTCTACAGCAAAAATTTTGTTTCAAAATAAGTGTCGTTTTCGATTTTCAATGCAAAATTTATTGAAAATATTCTCTATTCTATTTTTATACTAGGGATTTGGCCCGCCCTACGGGCGGGTGAATTTACGGTAAAATTATTGAAGCATGCCTACTTGACTTACTCTAAATTGAACCTAATAAGAGACAATTCGATTTAGAGAAGCAGTGGCCTACTTGACTTGATGACCTACGTCTTTGGCCAATTACGTTTTCTTCAGTTCATATATGCCATTATTACCAATATCGTTATGTCTTCTGTGCGACTTGTTTGCAAGGAAAACCTTTAGAACTGTTACTGTGCCACTTCTAAAAGTTTGTGACAACGTGTTTTTGTTTGGTCTTTTGATTCCTACTTTCCTAGCATCGAGGTTCATGCAATAAATAATTACCCTATTCAAATTCATATCAATCTATATCCTGAATTTCAATATTTTGTTTGTTGTGTTTCGCTCGATCTATATATGTAGCATGCCTACATTCAGAAATACATTTTCACGTATACTTTACTTAATTATAGTGGTAAGAAGAAAATCACAGTGATTCTCCACTTTATTACCACTCATTGCTTCTTCTTCTTCGCCTATAAGCCAAAACAGCTCAACACACACACACAAATGACATCTTCTTCTCCTCCTCTCTTCTTCCTTGTCTCCCACCTCTCTCTCCTTTCTCCCACTACACAGACCAAAATCCCAACGATCCTTGACTCTTTCTCTCCGCCTTCTCGCCGATTCCTACATCGCCAGGGCCCAAGGCTAAACTATTTGTTGCAAGGTGATGGTCGTCACTCTTCTGTTCAGTTACATCCTGGTTCTTGCCAATAGAGCCATGAAAAAGCTCCCTAACAGGTCATTAGTACCCCTTTCCTTTTCTTGAAGATGTCAATGATGCCTTAGAAGTTTCATCATCAGCTATCACAACATGGGGGTTTTCGCCTCCAACTTTCTTCCGTGAGAGTGGGTCAAGTTTTATTAAACTGTAATGTGCTTTAGTCTTTTGAATTAGAGTGAGAGAAAAGGAGAGAAGGAAGAGCGACGGCATGTGTTTGCATTGGATGTTTGAGACTTTCGAATGTAAAATCGTATCACTATCAAATTTAAAAAAAAAACTAATTTCTTTACAGACTCCAGTTTAACAAAATGATCGATTTCAATTAGGAAAAAAGTAAAGAAAATATGCACCATCATTTGGTCCTCTTTGCCCCTAAGCCACGTCGTGTGTCCTTTCCCCACTTCCTCAAACCTCTCCCATGTTTCCTACACTCATAAACTGATAACAGTACATGGTCAAGAGTTTGTATATGTTTTCAGTCCTATCATGAAAACTATAAACTATAGTTGCATGTTTGACGATAATAAGTCATAAGATGTGCTTCAAATCAGAAGATAATTTTTTTATTTGCTTAAAAAGTAGCTTAGCTTCATTAAGAACTATTTATGCTATAATTTAGGCTGACAGCTCACATTATTTAATTAAGAAAGGGACGTATAATCTATACAAATGTTGGGTTCTACAGAGATAATTCTTATTAATTATTTGGAACCTGCATTCGTAAGACTAAGACGTGTTTGGTTTTTTGTACCAAACAGTTTTAATCTAGAGATGATTCCACGTTTACTCATAAAACATACATATGATACATATGAAATGATGTTGACTTTCTTTGGTCCAAAAGCAGTTTGTATATAGTAATACCAGATCATGAAATAGTAAAGACAGCTATAATATTACTTTTCGGTATAGAGCGGAATACTATATATTTAAAAGATCGAGCTAGTTGCATGATAAAGAGAGTTGGCTAAACCTTAATAGAAAAAAAACTGTACGTGAGTTTATACCTTTGGATGCTTATGGTAAACATCATGAGTTGTACTCTGAGTCTCTAGTCCCCTTTACTTGCCCAACAATATCTGTGGAGGAAATATATATGCTAAGCGAGTAAGTCTGATATCACAGTAATATATTGAGAAGTATTAAAAGTGTGAATTTAATTCTAACATGGTAAATCAGAATTGATGTTGGCTAGTACCATTAGTTGGTCATAATTCAGAAACCTCAAGTGCTCCATCGGTATTGGTTTGAACCGTTTCAGATATCTCCACAAAGACGTTCAGGTTCCTTCTTGTTACATCAAAAGCACCCAGCTGATAAACAGACCCTTCACTCAATAAGTGTTAGAAGATGTTCAGCCGGTGTACATTTATCAATGACGTGAAGCCCTGAACCACAATCACCTGAGAAGAAAGTACGTTACGCAGACAACATCTCGAACACAACATCGATATTAACATAGTTATTTTAATAAAAATCTCAGTGAAGCAATGCCTGACAGATTCTACCTTGCTTTGATACATCTTGAATCTCATCATGATGGCTCTAAATTTGTCAAATCGATAAAAGTAATAGAAGAATCTCACAAATCGTTCATCAAGAAGTAAGGACAGCACTTTGGTTCTCGTCTGCTCCAACCCTTGATGATTGTCTGAAACAAAAACATACAAATAATCGTACTTTGAGAGAGTCTAACTTCAGTCGTGAGGATCACAATGTTTTCATCGTTCTCAATATCTCCAACCAACACACAGTGGCCAATGCATAGAAATTTGAAAATTAAATGCAACTCTTCAGTACTAACATTCTGATTAGTATTTGTGAAGTGTTCTTCTTTAAACTTCCCTAGTCGAATATAAATATTTGGGTAACATCCAAGTCAAAGATGTGAGTAATACCATAGGAAAGTTTTGGGTATGAACAACGGTAATGGTGAAATCCAGAAAACCGAGCAAAATTTGACGAACTTTGGTGGAGACTGGAGACCCAACCCGGCACAGACTCAACAGGTGATCCAGCAACGGATAGAGGTTGCTTCATCTCCTTCTTCTCTGAAGCGGCAGTAAGCTTTGAGTCTTCTTTTGCTCATCTTTTAATAGATGGAGATACACCACCTGGAGAGAGGAAAGATGTATTGAATGAGCAAATCGGACTCGGAGTGGGTCGAAGTAGTTGAGAAGGTCGTTAATGGCCGTAACAGTTTAGGAGATAAGAAACTAAAACGAATCGACACAAAAACATCTCGATCCATCGAGTCGTCACGGAGATTCGTCTCAAGCCTTCCCGAAACTCAAATCTCGGGTGAACAAATCAGAGTTTCAATAACATGATGAACCCATGGCAGGAAGATCATGAGTTTTTGTTAAAGGAAACCAAAAAAAAAGACGGTGAATTTTAATAGAATCGGGCTAAAATTGATAATTTAAGAGCCCAACTGAAAAACGAATCCAGCCCACCAAAAATAACGAAATTACTCGAAAACTTGTAATTACCTAGAGTGCCACGTGTTTAAATTTCCCCCAAAGAGAAAAAAAAGGTAACTTTATTAGTTAAGATTGGTCGATGTGTATTGGTAATAATATTTTTATTTTAGAAATATATAAAATTAAATGTTTTCTTAATCTGTATGCAAAAACTTAGAACGACAAATAATATTAAACGGAGGGAGTATCCAATAACAATCCCATTTGAAGAACCTATTTGGTTATATACGTGTTTTTTTTGGTATAGAAAAAATGTCGTGGGTAAATTTTTTATATTGATTGACCCCGGAAAAACAACTGTTTTATGATCCAAGCAAAGAAGAAGTGAAGGAGGTGATTGAAAACGAAGGCTCCTTTGAGATCAATGACTAGGAGATTCATGAATTTGATCTCGGCCAGAGTAGTAGTAACCACCACAAGGATTGTAAAGCTGGGGAAAAGGAAACCAAACGTATCAGAGCGGTGAGTGAAAGCTATTATCTACGCATTGTTTAACAAGTTTGCATACCATGCGTCCCAACATGCTGGCTGCACTAGCAAAACATACGTGGTCTCTCTCTCACTCCACCATCCTAGCATGCACCTATCAGATGAGAATATATATGATGTAAAAAAACATTTGGATGTTTGATAATCAAAACTCAAAACCAATGGAAAAATAAATGAGCAAATAAAGCTAATATGCAAATCCTTTTAGAAACAAACTTCAGGCCAATTATTTTTATAAAATAGAAAATCGAGGGCTTCACTATCAAAAACAATAGTATACAGGGTGATTTTGAAATAAATAAAAATAGTTAGATTATCCTGCAATATATGAACAAACAGGGGAGAGTTAATGTAATAATAAAACTGCGTAGACTAAAATGTTGCAATAAGAAAATATATAGCGGCAAATCTGTTATAGAAAAAAAAACAGATGAGGATGCTGCCACCAACCGACAAAAGAAAATCAAAGCAGGTACTGTGCACAAAAAAAAAAAGAATAATATGAGTGAGTGATGTGTTGTAGTGAAGAGACATCGCCACGATTCAACAGCAATTATGAAATGTATATGATAACGATTTCACTTTGAGTCAACAGGATCGAGAGAGCAATCAATCACCACCAAGTTTCCCGTTCGCTAAAAAAAAAAGTTCGTTTGTTTGTTTTGATTCTTATAAACCGACAACGCACGATGCCAGGCGAAACATACCGAGTCTTCTGTGTCGGAACCGTCGACACTAAGCTCGATGAGCTACGATTCCTTGCCGGATCAGTTCGATCAAACATCAGCGCCTTCTCCACCAACTCATCTTCCAACAAGGTACACTTACCACACACACACACACACTAGTGTGAATGTACTACTTACTACTTTGGTTGTGATTAGGAGCTTAATCAGATGATCTGATTGATTGTTTCGTTAATTAGGTTGAGGTTGTTATCGTGGACGTTTCGGCCAGTACTGATCATAAAGAGGTAGATGAAGTTGCAGACTTTGAATTCGTTAAAAGAGATCAGCTTCTATCATGCTATCATCATCATGATGGATCAGCCTCACTTCCCGACGATAGAGGCGAGGCAGTTGCTATAATGAGTAAATGCCTCGAGACTTTTCTTAAGCGTGCCTTTGAGGATAACTCTCTCGCTGGGGCTATTGGCCTCGGCGGGAGCGGAGGAACGTCCCTCATCTCTTCGGCTTTTAGGTCTCTCCCCATCGGGGTCCCAAAGGTCATCGTCTCCACCGTGGCCAGCGGTCAGACCGAGCCTTACGTTGGAACCTCTGATCTGGTTCTAGTCCCTTCCGTGGTTGACGTCTGTGGTCTCAACAGTGTTAGCAAGGTTGTGTTTTCAAATGCTGGCGCTTCTTTCGCGGGTATGGTTCTCGGGAGGCTTGCAATCTCCCCCAGTCCTAGTGAAGAAGAGGGGAAATGTACTGTTGGTATAACTATGTTCGGGGTGACGACTCCCTGTGTCAACGCTGTTCAGAAGATATTAACGAGGCAAGGTTACGAGACGCTTGTGTTTCATGCCACGGGCGTCGGTGGAAGAGCGATGGAGTCTTTGGTTGAGCAAGGGTTTATACAGGGAGTTATGGATGTTACAACGACCGAGGTTGCTGACCATGTAGTCGGAGGGGTGATGGCATGCGATAGTTCCCGTTTCGATGTTATAATTGAGAAAGGAATACCTTTGGTCTTAAGCGTAGGGGCCTTAGACATGGTGAACTTTGGTGGCAAAGATACTATACCTTCTCATTTCCAAACACGGAAGATTCATGTTCACAATGAGCAGGTGAGTTAAGTGCTTCTTTGAACTTCTTTTGTTTTAGTAATACTGAGTATATTTGTTTGTTTGTTTCTGTCTTTGGCAGGTGTCTCTCATCAGAACAACAGTAGAAGAGAACAAAAAGTTTGCAAGGTTTATTGCAGATAAACTGAACAAATCAACAACATCAAAAGTGAGGGTATGCCTTCCAGAGAAAGGTGTCTCAGCACTAGATGCTCCAGGGATGCCTTTCTGGGATCCAGAAGCCAGTGGCACTCTCATAAATGAACTGCAAAGTCTTATTCAAGCAAACGAAGACAGACAAGTATATTTCACTATCTATTCAATTAAAAGAAAAGCTTGTTTGTCGTCAATAAGCTTCTACTACTTTTCAAGGTGTTGAAAGGTTGTCTTCTTTGACAGGTCAATAAATACCCACACCACATCAATGACCCTGAGTTTGCAGCGGCATTGGTTGCTTCATTTCTCGATATTTGTCCGAAAACCAAAGCACCCCGCTCTGAAACGGCTTCCACTGGAGAGCATGATGTGCCTAAGCCTGAAAGGATTCCATACAGTCCCAAAAACTTCCCCAATGCAAAACCAGAAACCCTGGAACGAACTCAGAGCATATTGGGAAGGCTAAGAGGTCAAATAGAGAAGGGAGTAGCAATAATAGGGGGAGGCGCTGGGACGGGAATATCAGCAAAGTTTGAGGAAGCTGGTGGGATTGATCTGATAGTGATATACAACTCTGGACGTTTCCGGATGGCTGGAAGAGGATCTTTAGCTGGCTTACTTCCATTTGCTGACGCCAATGCAGTCGTCCTTGAAATGGCTAATGAAGTTTTGCCCGTTAGTGTTTCTTCCTACTCTCGTTCCCATCTCTTTCTTTCCATTTATTCATGGATTACCTTCTCTCTCTCTTTATCCAGGTAGTGAAGGCGGTGCCTGTTCTTGCTGGGGTATGCGCTACCGATCCATTTCGACGTATGGACTATTTTCTGAAGCAGTTGGAGTCCATTGGGTTCGTTGGTGTCCAGAACTTTCCAACCGTCGGTCTCTTTGATGGTAATTTTAGACAAAATCTTGAAGAGACCGGAATGGGATATGGGTAAGCTAGCTACCAAAAGACCCTTTGAAGGATCAGTTTTGTATGTTATAGATTTGTTTAAATACTCTCTCCAATTAAATGGCAAAAACTTGTGGGATGGTTGGCAGCCTGGAAGTCAAGATGATCGCAGAGGCGCATAAAATGGGGCTGTTGACAACACCATATGCTTTCAACCCAAAAGAAGGAGAAGAAATGGCGAAAGCAGGAGCTGATATAATAGTAGCACACATGGGTCTAACTACATCTGGAAACATCGGGGCCAAGACTGCAGTGTCGATGGAAGAAAGCGTAGTTCGTGTACAAGCTATTGCAGATGCTGCTCGTAGATTCAACCCGGACATCATAGTGCTCTGCCACGGAGGTATACTAGTAACAACACAGTTCTTTCAAGAATCCAATAGTTACTGCTTTGGTGGGGTAGTAAACTCTTTTTTTTTGTGTGTATGGTAGGTCCGATATCGGGACCAGAGGAGGCAGAGTATGTGTTGAAGAGAACAAAAGGTTGTGTACATGGATTCTATGGAGCATCAAGCATGGAAAGGCTACCTGTAGAGCAAGCTATAACAGGCACTGTTCAAAAGTACAAGTCCATTGCAATGAAGTGAATAAATAAGTAAGTTCACATTTATGTAATTTTGTGTGTTTCCTCTTTTGTGTATTGTGGGCCGTTTGTTGCATTTGGTTTTCGTTGTGATGTGACTGCAGAGTCTTTTGGTTGCCCTATGCTTCTTTCTCTTTTCTTACTACTATCTCTACTTGTGTAACGGTGATTTTTCTATATTTTTCGAAATAAAATAAATCCGTTTCCATCATTTTCTCTTCAGTATCTTTTTTTTTTTTTTTTGCTGGGGAAAATATCAATTTGACAATATACTGAAGAGAATAGTAGGGTTGAATTTTGGTCAACGTTATTAATGTGTGGAAACGAAAGAAAAAGGTAACCAAACATGGGATCACTTGTTAATCTTGGCTATTGCATGAAGCTATTTACCAGTACCTACTACTTGGTCAAGTTCTGAACTTGAGTCTCTTAGCTCTGGGTGCAGCAGCAGCACCAGCAACATCATAAGTCGACAACCTTTTGGAGGGGTCGTGAAGGTATAAGCAACTCTCCCCAAGCTTACACCCTTTTCCTTTTCCAAAAAACATGCATGGTTTCTGACCCTTTGCCTTTACCAGTGCTTTCTTCTCGTCATTTTTATTATTATTATTATTATCAGCAACTCGTCTTTTGTACTTGTTAGTCGACGGAGCAACAACTCCCCCGTGTTCCCTGATAAGGTTTTTGAAATAGTCATCACGGGTTATGTTCATCTGGTAAGCACTTTGAGCATCTGTTACAGTTCCTCCAGCTGATTCCAGGACCCTACTCATATTCCAAGTGCCTGAAGTGGGGGATGATTGATTTTGGGGTTCTGAGAGTACAACCGAGCTCGGTTGCAAGGATTCTTCAACTCTTGGCAATGGCTTGAGCGCACAAGACAATGGATAAGTGTTCAAAACAAGGGGAGCCATCGGCTGAGTAGGTACATGAGAAACGATGGACTGGGCAGCCGCCAAAACAGGGGTAACACCTTTTCCAGGAGGTGAGTTGGCTGAAGAAGTAGTGACATGTTGATGAGGTGGTTTGGTAGTGTTGTTGTTATTCCCAGTTTCAAGTGGTTTAGTAGCAGCAGCATTCAAGAGGTTGTTGATGATAATGGGGTCAGTGAGGAACTTGACAAGTAAATCAGCATCGACCATACTCCCTTGTTCATTCGTATTCAACAAGGCAGACAGAGCAGCCAGGGTCAAGTCAGGTCCATGTCCAAAAAGAGATGGAGTAGTTTTGGAACTCTGAGAGGATTGAAGAGCAGGAGACTCAAGTTGGTCGTCGTCTTCCTCCTCAATGGGAGTGAGACGAATGGTAGGAGTATTGGTGTCATCAACTTGTACAGCGGCCGGTGAGATGGAAGGACTACACGAAAACGGGGTAGAGACACAGAATGAGATATAAGTGATAATAATAAAAGACTCAGACATTTGCAATATATATATAAGGGACTACCGAGAAGGGATGAGAGAGCGGTGTGGATAGAAAGCTTCCAAGACTTTTGCAATCCTCAAATTTTCAGAACCCGTTTCTGTGCTCTCTTCACCACTCGCAACAAGCCAATGGTCACTGAGAATAAACTGTTTTGTTTGGCAAAAAGAATGTTAATTTCAAGAGGTTGATCAAACATTTTCTTTTATTTGTTGGTATAGTAAGCGATTGAGGAAAGAATATAAGTACTTTTGGTGGAGGTTTCCATGTAATGAGTGGAATGTTAGGAGGTCTCGTTGAATAAAATGTTCCATGGTGGAGATCCTTCGATGCTTTTGATTTGCTACATGTTTGTGCTCCAACTTTCGCGGGATAATCTTCTTTTTGAAACATCTTTACCTGTTCTTCATAAATAAAATTATTTGTTTAGTTAATCTCATCTCTGAACCACAACAAATCATAGATCTTCAAATGATTTTTTTTTTTGAACAAAGATCTTCAAATGATTTTGAGTCTCATTTCACATCAATACTCCAGACTCCTCAGTCAAAAAAGAGAAAATAATAGTTATGTACTTATGTTAATTTGCTGTTCATAATTAAAGTTAGGTTTCTTTATTACCTTGAACGATGATGACATGTATACTCTTTGTTTCAGTTTAAAATAAATTTTAAGTTCAGTCAAATCAGTTCTTTCTTCTTTTGTATCTACCAGTACTACCATTGTTAATAAACTGTGACTGTGAGATGTAACGGCTGCTTCTAACTTCAGTGAGTGGTAAAAAAAAAAAAAATTCAATAGAAAATCTTTGTCAAAAAAAAAAAGAAAAACTTCAGTGAGTGGTTTAAGTCGAATGAATTACTTTTTTCACATAAGATAAAAACAAGGGAGAGAAATAGTCAGTAAAAACATCAAACTATTTTCTTCTTCTTCATTTTTGGTTTTTTTGAATAAGAAGGGTGGCTATACCTGACAAAGCATACTATCTGATGGCCATGAAACCCTTGCTTTCTTCACATTACTACCCATTTCTTGCTAAATCAACTCCAGATTCAATAACGAAACTAGCAATCCAATTTTCCTATAGTCACAACACAACACACTCTCTCTCTCCAGACGACTCTCAAAAGAAGAAAAGTGGTGAAGAGACGTCGGCGACACGATTTGTGTTGTCAAGGAAAAAACCCTAAAATAAGCAACTCTCTCTCTCTTAATTTTTATTGACCGACTTATAGTCAAGAGTCAAGACTAAATTATTTAAATTTCTTATACTATTATCTTAAATTTTTATTAGTCTCCTTTAATGTTACAAATTTACCATTCCTTTTTAATGTTTTTTTGGGCAAATAATTAATTACATTCTTTTAGTGTTAAGTTTTCTCTGTTAGCCTCTATTTATTCTCTCCGAATTTCGAAATTGTATATTACCTCTATTAAATGACTTCAGGGTCAGGCAATTACTAAAAGAGTTAATTTGGTTAAAAACCAAGGAAATGATTGAAACTAGCGGGATACCAAAAATAGATGAACAGGATAATGGAAACATCACGTGGAGTTGAGTTTTTGTCGATAATACCCTTCGAACCAAGTTAACGTAGGTTGTAGGCACAATCTTCTACGATATCTAGTAAGTACATTTTTGATATCTTGTAAGTACAAGGAGATTTAGTTGAAGATATTTAAGAGCTGAAGATATTATATTAGATTTTGGTAATATATATCGTTTCGAGAGATAACTATTCCTCTCTGCAGGTGTTATGTTCTCGTTTGTCAATCTGACAGAATCGGCGCCTAGTAGCTAAAATTAGAGAATCCATGTTTGAGATTTGCATCGATAACACACACAGCATGGGTAATCGAAAACTTGTACTGTTTAGTAAACATTGGGAGTCTATAAGAAGAAGTATCTGGTTTGTTAACTTCAGAAACAACTCAGAGCAACTTTTAGAGATCGAAAGTGAAGAAAAGGTTAGCATCTTCTTTTTTTTGGTTTAGCCAAGTGATTCTGGTGATGGTTATTTCGGTGAACCATATTTATTAGTTTTGTTAAGTTTTTCATTCTGTCTGCATATGTGTCTCTGATCGAGAAGTTAATGTTAGAGAAGCTGTGTTGATGGTGCCAATTATTTGCCTAATTAATGACTACTAGCTGTTTGTAAAATAGTCACCTCTGTTTTCTTTGTCTGATGTTCTTTGGTTTGGTTCGAAAGATATTGTCTGTTTATTGGCCATCACCTCAGGTTTGTCGGATCGTGACTGGTCTTCATTGGGATCATTATCCTGACTCCATTGATCTCTGTTCAAGCCCTGCACGATTGATGTATTATTTTGGGACCAAGTTAGTAATTTATCCGGCTAAGTATAAAAAGTGAATGGTTAATAGGGAGCTTACTTCGGCTAAAAATGTATTCCGTTTTGCGAATCTGATAGCTTCAGCTATGATATCGTTATTTACAGCTTCTGTTTGGGTACCAATATGTTGAGATGATGGTCGCCTGATATCTGCCATTTCTGTATCACCATCAGCATTGGCAGCATTTTGGTTCGGTATTTGGGTGGCAGAGCAATCCACTAGACGAATAATCTGTCTGAATTTCTCCATTACATCATTCTGGAACGCTAGGAAATTTGCAGAGAGGTTGTTAATTTGGGTCTCCATCCGAGACAAATCTCCTTTGATTTTTTCCCTAACAAGGTATGCAACTGATTCAGAGTCTATGTTCTCTGACGTCGTCGTGTTCTTCGTCTGCTTTGCCCGAACGGTTTTGCGAGTAATGGCATCTGCTTTTGCCTCTTCGCGCATCCTGTTGACATCAGCAATGGTAACACCGCCTTTGAAGCTTGAGTTGTTGAATGGGTATCCCTGCTCAACTAAACTGATCAAGTTTGTACCGATAGGATCCGCCTCATCGTCTGACCAGCATAAATCCGGTGAAGCTTTGTAGAGTTCATCATCATCTACTATGACCGACCGAACTGCGACCTTATAAACAGAGCAAAATTGGAACTATTAGATCAATTTTTCCTGTACTTGAGATAATGAGAGAAAAACGACATATAAAATCACAGAAAAGAAAATCAAATGAGGAGCCGTGAATACCTTTCCTGCAGCGTCGGTGTCGCGAGCATAGCCTGGGCTGATCCCTCTCTTCGAATTTTTGTCTTCATCTGTTTGATCAAAATCCTCGCCGCCTTCAGTTTCAGACTCAGATGAGGATCCATCGTTGACCACCTCAGTTAGTGCGGGGATCGCTTGAACCATAACCAGCTGTAGAGATAGCACAAATCCTTTCAAAGCAATGGTGTTTTGTGCTAGCGATACCTCATTTCTCTCTTTTATACTACTAATAAGCATTTCAAATGATGTTCTGCCCCATGGATATGCTAAGAAATCGTCGATGTTTTTGATTCGCTCTGCATGATCCTGTGAGATGCGAGGTGTGTGCGTTGTTGGTAGAATCACAGCAGCTAGTAGCGCCAGTAACGCATATTTCACACGAATGCCGCTATCTTTGACCGTCCTCTTCTTTTGCATCTTTACAACGGAGGTGACGGGTACCTCCTTCATCGACCCAAACAGCTCTCCCCAATAGGGCTTCTCCGACAGAAAAACCTTGGATCTTTTTTTGTTGTGCTTAGGATACTTGCAGCAGTTCAGCCCAGTAACATAAGCAAACTCTCGAAGCGAAAATCTGACAGGTTTTCCGGCAAATATGAACCACGCTTCATGTTTATTTTCTACTTTTAGCTGTCTGGAGATGATGAAACGACCAAACCTGCCAGAGAAGGATGGCTTCTCAGCGAGCTCAACAAGCTTCCCGAAAGGAGACGCTCTGATGGTGTCTATTTCTTGAGGATCAAGCGCGTTGAGGATTTCTTTGATTGCATTTGGTTTGTGGTACGGCGTGACCCTAACTCCGACAGGTTCATGCCCTAAAGCGAAAATCCGATCAGGAATGCGAAGAGGGGGAGCCGATTGATCGTCAGTTTCCATTTTGTTTGATGTTTCAGTAGAAAACTGATTTTCTGGGATTAATTGAAGGAAAATCAGAACAAAAAACGGAGTGAGAACAGAGAGGGATTCAATGGAGAGAAGAAAACTGAGTTTATGTCGGAAAACAATGAAAGTTTTGATTTAACGATAAGGATTTCGTAAATCTATTATTATTTGTTTAGATTTTCTGCCTGACAATATCTTAACTCAGTACTTCAAATCTTTTTTCCTCGGTTTTGTATACGCAAACGATATTACGAACATAGGGACAGCAGAGTCCAATGAAATAATATACAGTGACAAAAATTTTGGGTTTTGGTAGAGTGTTAATTAGTGAAGATGTCGTTGGTATAGGTCCAAATTTCTCTTACTAAAATCTATTAGTATGTGTTTTATTCTCTCAATTTAAGAGCTCGTAGGTTTCAAGCCCACTATCATTTAATCAATCACATTCTGTCAACGCTTGCCGGCGATTTGCCAAACAGCTACGACTTTACGTAGCGTTACTACAGCTTCACTTTCTAATTTACCAAATTAACCCCACCTCTTTCTCTATATAAGGTAGTGTCACTAGGAGCTTAAAAAATCAAACACACCTCACCTCACCTCTCATCTGAACACTTCAATGGCCTCCCAAGACAATGTCTCCAGGTCCGAAGCTCCAAATGGCGGTGATTCCCACATTGCACCGACGACGAAGGTTGCACTTGTCACCGGGATCACCGGTCAGGATGGATCATACCTGACCGAGTTCCTGCTCCAAAAAGGCTACGAGGTCCACGGCCTCATCCGACGATCCTCAAATTACAACACTCAGCGGATCAACCACATCTACGTGGATCCCCACAATGCCAACAAAGCTCGCATGAAGCTCCACTACGCTGATCTCTCTGATGCCTCCTCCCTCCGCCGTTGGCTCGACGTCATCAAGCCCCACGAGGTCTACAACCTTGCTGCTCAATCCCACGTTGCTGTCTCCTTCGAGATCCCTGACTACACCGCTGACGTCGTCGCTACTGGAGCTCTCCGCCTCCTTGAGGCTGTCAGGTCTCACATGGCTGACACTGGCCGCACTATCAAGTACTACCAGGCCGGATCCTCGGAGATGTTCGGGTCAACTCCTCCTCCGCAATCTGAAACGACGCCGTTTCATCCGAGATCTCCCTACGCTGCCTCCAAATGCGCAGCTCACTGGTACACCGTAAACTACCGAGAAGCGTACAACCTGTACGCCTGCAACGGGATCCTGTTCAACCACGAGTCGCCTCGCCGAGGGGAGAACTTCGTGACAAGGAAAATAACCAGGGCCTTGGGGAGGATCAAGGTCGGACTTCAGACAAAGCTCTTCCTGGGAAACATACAGGCGTCGAGGGACTGGGGGTTCGCCGGGGACTACGTGGAGGCGATGTGGCTGATGCTGCAGCAGGAGAAACCAGATGACTACGTGGTGGCGACTGAGGAGTCACACACCGTGGAGGAGTTTCTGGAGGTGTCCTTCGGGTACCTCGGGCTCAACTGGAAAGACCACGTGGAGATCGACAAGAGGTACTTCAGGCCGACGGAGGTTGACAATCTGAAAGGAGATGCGAGCAAGGCGAAGGAGGGGTTGAAGTGGGAGCCCAAAGTGGGGTTCGTGCAGCTGGTGAAGATGATGGTGGACGAGGATCTGGAGATGGCTAAGAGGGAGAAAGTGCTCGTTGATGCTGGCTACATTGACGCTCAGCAGCAACCTTAAAAAAACTCGAGTTGCCTTTATATGATTGTTGTTATTTGAATCTAATGTTCTGTTTCAAGTTTTTTTTTTTTCCATTTTCTTGTTTGAAGCTGTACAACTCAATAAACTGCAAATCATCATACACACTGGATTTTGTATCAAAGAGAATAATAACATATGAATTTTCCTACGTCATAACAACTGGCTTCCTATTGTTCACGAGCGATTATACAAATAGGAAAACAAACTAACAAAACAAGTACTGAAAGCGTGAAGACAATAGAGCCATCATCTTGCATTTATGCAAAAGTCAAAGACTAGTGAGAAGTATTCAGCCAATCTTATCAATGGTGACACAAGAGTATTGACTCTTATGGCTCTTGTTTAGAAGAGAGAGTAGTACTACTACTGACCGAATCAGGAGGAGGTGCAAGAACAAAGGGAGTGACTGTTGACCTAAGAGATTCAGGTCCCTCAGAATTTATTCTTTTACACAATGAATCGCAGTTGTTGATCACCTCAGTCAACCTTCCTTTAAGCTCCCCAAGCTCCACCTGCAGGCCATGAACTAAGAAGAAGAAGAATATATATCTAGTTAAAGTCATGTATGTTTAACAAGGGATGAATGATATATATAGGGAAGGTACCTTGAGATAAATGGTGGGAAGTAGTCCTCATAGCAGAAACGGAGTGGTTAAACCTCTGTAGAAGTTTAGAGGCCAAAGCATCTGCCACTTCAATCTTGTTTTCTATATCTTCCTAGATACATGAAGCCAAACATATGGTTATATAATTCATTTACAAACCAAAACTGTGAGAAGAAAAAAAGGCACATAGATTTTTCAGATGCAGTTCAGTTAAACGAAAATGCAACAATATTCACACACACACACACACACACCTGCAAATCCAATCCTCATAGTCATAGTGTACATTTCTATTTAAGGGAGTGTACCATTAAGTCTAGAGCTTGGGACAGAACGGACCTGTCTGTTGGTAATATCTTGAGCTTTGCTGTCTTGCCATTCACGGTAAATGGAGAAAAGTTCAACAAGTATTTGAGGATCCACCGTATCTTCTGGCAAACGCAAACAGTGAGCAAGAAATGAGATTAGGAATTAAAAAAACACTATACTTCTCACAATTCAAAAATGCTAGGACGAAAACAAGATATAAATTAAGTATAAAGATCAGAAACTCACTGGAAGAGGAGCTCGATAAAGCTTTCCTCACCAATATATCTGTTAAGCTACTTTCCCTCGGAGCAGCTGACTTCAATATTGGCCTACTCTGCCAAATTTACAAACCAAAAATATTAATCAACATTGTTTTCGATTACGCAGAAAAAAGAGCAAAAGACTAAAGTAGTAGTAACTCACAACTGTGAGTGATTTAAGATTATCGAGAATGGGATCCACTTTCTCGGATCGTTGAGAGATGGTCGTTATCACATCTCCACCTCCTCTATTCTCCTGTCATTCATTCATTCATTCATTCATTCCAATTGTCTAACCGAGATTCTCCTCAATAATCAAATCTCGAATTATCTTATTTTATTACCTGAGCGCCTAATAGCGTTGAATCTGACGCCCCCATGCGATGATTGTGAACGAACTCTGGAATCCAATTGTTTGTTTGTTTCAGACTTTCAGCTTAGTGCCAGGTCCGGTTCGCCCGAGGAGAGAATGAAACAGAGATTAGCTATTTTTCAACTCTAGACAAAGAAACTTCATGACGTTTCGTTTCTTTACAAGCTAACACCTTAACGTTTCAAAGTCCCTTTTAGTTTTCTCGCTATTTAGACGACAGTATGTTTTCATGCAGATCAAGGTAACGACAGCACGTCGGATATTTAATGGAGGGGTGAGACAAAGCATGAGTTAACTAAACCATGCTTGACCGCGCATGCTAGACAAAGCCCATAATATATGGGCCCACTTTTAGCCCACTTTACTAATTATTTATTTACTTTTTATTTAAAAAATAAATGCAAAAACAAATAATAACACACCGTAATTTGTGTTTGGGGTTCAAACGTATTTTTCCTGCTTATACATTAACATTGGGAAAAACTCAGCAAGTGTAGAGCGTTATATATATCTTATTACACTCTCATCTTCTGCTTATCCATCCAAAATCAATCCCTTTGTTGGATTTTATTAAGATCATAAATAATTCCACGTAACTTGCGACGTTTCTTATGAATGCTGCATGCATGCATAGAACGGTATACTATCACCCCCAAAAAGCCTTTTATTCTTCGCCACTCATCAAGAATTGAGACGCCACGAACTTATCAAGCGCTCTCCAATCCGTCATCCTCTTCTCGGCGCCAACCTCATCTTCCCCCACGCGGCTAATTGTTTCCGGCAACTTGTCTGAGGCAAGAGAGGGGCTCTCTAGCTGAGGAAGCTGAGATAATTCATCATCACCCATGGATTTGAGGTACATAGAGCCAAAGAGTCCATCATCGATGATTTGGTTGGCCTCAAAGGGTAGTTCTTGCTTAAACGGTGTGACCGCTAGACCATCAGTGTTATGTTTGGCGCGCTTGATGAGGACGTTCTTGTCGAGAGGTTCCAAGAGGGTAGCGTCGTCGTATAGGAAACAGTTTGGATCCCAAAGTTGTCTTTTTTTTGTTGGTACGGTCGTCGTTCGTTTCTTAAATGCTCTACACACCACCCATCCTTCTTCCTGCTTCACCATTTTGATTCACATCAATAACTGACTTTTTTTTGTTTCTTTTACGTACTTTTCAGACCAAGAAAGAGACACGCAAAACACTAGCTATAGCCTACATATGTATTAAAAACAATTGTTTTGTCATAGTGGGAGCCTAGTATTAATATGATCTCTGAAAAGGTGAACTTCTATAAGTTAAGAGAAAAAGTACTGAAGAATACGTCATAATGTATAAATGTACCTGCGGAGGAGCGTTCTGGTGGGATTCTAGGCTGTAGTATTCATGGATGATCCAGTCGGATTTTTGGCCGTTTGGAGCTCGACCACGGTAAAAGACGAGAGTCTTTCTCATACCAATTAGTTTGGAGTTGAGGTAAACGGCCTTGTCCCGGCCTGTGGCTTTCCAGAAACCAGCCATGGTGGCTCGGTTAGTCCTCGTCCCAGTCGGATACTTCTTGTCTTTGTGGCTGAAAAAGTACCACTCTTTTTGCTCCTCGTACCCTATCCTGCATCTCTCTACACGTGTATCCAGTATCATAGATCTTATAACTCTTTAAATCTACGAATTCTAGCATTAACTTATATGTGGATCGACATCGATAGCGCAAGAATGATGAGTTGCTTGGATGTGTAATTGTCGCCCGTTTATTCATAAGTTATGAAAACCCTAATTTCTCCATGGACATGTCTAAAGATTTACACTAATCTTATATGGATGCATATATAAAGACGGGACCAAATGTTTAAAAATATATTCAATATAAACGATTGATCATCAAACATCAAATATATATTTATATATACGAGTATAAGTATATGTATATATTGCGATTCAGAAGCATAAGAGAGAGAGAGATATATATACCTTGTAAATCCCATGGTTCGATCTTGTAGAGATCAATTTCTCTGATAACATCCAGATCAATACTTTGGGATGCGACTTTCTTCTTGAGGTAATATCCAACAAGCTCTTCATCTGTCGGATGAAACCTAAAACCAGGCGGTATAGACGACTCTTGATCCACCGGCCCCATCATCTTTTCAAGTGTTTATATTTTGCTGGTTTCTTCTTGATCGAGTAAGATCGACCATATAGAAGAAACCCCAACCGACTCTATCAATAAAATCAGAGAGCGAGAAGATGCTAATTAGGTATAGAAAAGAGAGATATATGGACCGTCCACTTGAACGTCGACGTGTGTGGTTTAGACTTCAGAGTGTAATCATATGCTCATTTCGCGTTGGCCTCACTAACCATCACTGCTTCTATGCGTGCGCGTATACATATGCACATATATGTATTTATATACGAAAATTGTATCTACGTTGTGGATATACATATATAGGTACAGAAATGTATGAATCTAATAATTAATATATGAAACCAAGGTAATGATTATGTTCGAACTTAGAACGGGGATAATGGAAAAGGAATTATTTTTATTTTTAAAAGGTGGGTGGCTCCGTTTTGAGAGAAACGGGAGAGAGAAGCTGAAAATATCATCATTTTGCTTGGTGTTACTTCATGCTCCAAATGATGTCTTCTTCTTCAATCCTGTATTCTCTATTTTTAAATCAATTTTCTATTATTCCTATTATATATACTATTCCCCAAATATGGAAAAGAACTACTGGAATTACTGAAGATCGATGTCATATTGTTACATTTTCAGATACAACATGCATGACGTTTGTGTAGCTGATGTAACACCTTTATTGTCTGTTTGTCGTTAATTCTCGTGTCAGCACTCTAATTTCTGTGTTCGTCAAAACAACTACATGTTTCTCACTTATACGTTCCATCTCACGCCTACATATTATATATATACACATATATTTATAGTGTATTTTACCTAGAAAGGTAGTCAGTGATTAAGTGAACTGAAAATCCGATCGAGTAAATAACTTACTGAATATATATGCGTGAGTTTTTTTTTGTATGTTGGCCACCCAAAGAAGGATTGTAGTGTATACATAAGATGATTATTGTAGAACTAAAAATTAGGGTTTTGTGATATGAATCTCTTATAAGTAGAGCTGTACATTTTATCCATTAAATTTGATTTGATTCGTTATTCGTTTCGATTCGGTTCGAAAATTTTGGATATTCGTGAATCTCCGAAGTAAAGCAGATACTAAAAATAAATATTTGCTAAAATCGAAAAAAATCACAAATATTAAAATTTTGGGAAGCGGATATCCGCTCCGATCCTACAATATATAATACATGTATATCTTGATTATATTTAAAGTTTTAAATGTATAAAATTATATAATTATTATTCTAACATATGATTTGACAAATTCTATTCACATTATTACTTATATAAAAATATTACATAAAAAGAAGAGAATAAAATTTTGACAACTATAATTTTTTCCTACGTTTTGTGTTATTATAATTGTTCATGAAGTTTAAAAATTTACAAAATATGTAGATTCATTACTTATTTTAATTTTTGTTTTATATATCATTTAAAAATATTTTACAAAATAAATTTGTATCTAATTTTTAATATTATTTGTATTAATCAAAATGGATGAGATATATCATATATATAAACATTCATAAATATTCGTAGATATCTATTCATTTATTGGATATCCGTATTTTTCCGAAGCAAATTAAATCGAAAGTTTAAATATCCGTAATATACAAAGCAAATCACAAATACATTTAAAAGTCCGGATATCCAATCTTTGAGCCTTACTTATAAGCACAAGAAATACATGTGTTTGAAAGTCTTGGATGGCTGTATAATAAAGAGAAAAAGGGTAAAACAATAAATTTTAAATAAATATTGAGGGATATATAATCATACTACAAGCGTAGTAAATGGTCTAAAGACTCGCTCGCTATATAGAACTAGGGGCGGAGCCCCGCGCAAGCGCGGGGTCGTTGACTTTGTGGTTCATCTATCTTATTGAGTTTAGTTCAATTGATGAATATGTGCATGTTTGTTTGTGTTTTCTGAAAGGGTAATAATAAAGGACATATGATCGTTATTCGTTTTGTGCTGCTTAGTTAGTGAGTTAATGTTTTGGGTATTTCGATTGTGAAGTGTTTATAATGTCTTAAAAGTTTAATAATAGAAGTAATTGTCAAAATGGTTTGATAAAGGAGTTAGATAACATACCAGTTGTTAGTGGTAGGCGTCTCTCTGTTGACGATGTTGGCTATTGTGTAAGTCCCGCCGACGTGTCTGTTTATATCTAAAATCTTAAGGTCCTTGGGTGTTGGTGACTCTAGAGATTGACACAACCCGCGCAAGCGCAGATTCATGTGCGTTGTATATGCTTTTAATTGTGAATTCTAATAATATTGGATTTTCTATTTCTGCTTTTCACTATAGTTGCGCAAACTTTCATTATGTGTTTTTTTTGAAAAGGGGCTTTCATTTATGTATTTTTTATTTCATCGTTGAAGTTATTGATTTTTGTATTTGGTTTGCATCCAAACTATATTTTAGTCATCGAGATTTTAGTCTTGTAAACAAAAGATTTAGCATTCTCCCACTTAGAGAAAGTATAACTTGTCTTATTTATCTATCACACAAATTTAAGAACCCTCTTGTAAAATCTTTTTCCCAAATAAATTTTGGTGTAAGGCTTTCTCTTGTGTACAACAAAAAAAAATGCGTCTCTAATGCAGACCATGAGTGGTTTGAACTGAAAGTTTTGACTGGGGATGAACAACAACTTTGGAATTCCTTGGGTTTTCTATTAAAGTTGGCAAACCACTGTGTACCACAAGAATTAAAGTTAGCAGCAAGAACTAAATATAGTCACTTGGATAAACATTAGAGTCTAGAGAGTCATCAAATTAAATTTGCAAATGAAAACAAAACCACACGAAGGCAAATACCAGAAAACGCATGAGATTTTGAGTTTCTCAAGATGATATCTGTCGTTTTATCTGATTGGGCCTCTAGCAATATTATATTTCACAACTATGAAAATGTGTTAACTAAAAAGTATAATTATACAATGAATTAAAACCGAAATCAAAAATGCATTGATGAACAATGATGTAATTTTCAGAGCAACAACCAAAAAGAGTTGGGTTTAGCGATTAAATTTATTCCTGAATTTTCATCATTTTGATTCTAAGACTTTCAGTATTCACATTGCAGAAAAAATGGAACTAAAACCTAATCCTCATCATCACTCTCATCCTCATCATCTCTCATCACCAATGTATAGCTTTCTTCAATGCAGCCTCCTTTCTCTTCTCCCTCCTATATTCTTATTTTCCGCCATTCTCGTTCTCAGACTCTACCCAGCTTCATTATCCACCACAGAAGCCCAATTATCCTCATCGAATCACTCCTCCGTCACAGCAGACGACAATGCTGATCAATCCGTCGAGTCATCAGCCTCTCTATTGTGTCCTCTTTTCAGCGGTGGTGTCTTAGATCGTGAAAGGTAACTTAGAGTAAGAGCTGATGATGATAAAATTTGAGGAGCCTTGCTCTTAACCTATAACCGGGATCTTCCTACCTGGTTGAGCAAGAGTTGTGTTTGAACAAAAAAAACTTTGCAAGTTAGAGATGATTCAGTGATGGGTTTCAATTTTTTTTGAATAAAGAATTTTTCTTTTTTCTTCTTCACCTTTTTGACGCTATGCAAGCTATCATTCAACCGCTTTTCAAGAGAAATAAGTTCCCAAAAACTCATACCTTCAAGCTCCTTACCCTTGAGTCTCCTGAAAACAATGAACCAGGAAATGAAAGGCCGACGCTTTAACACAAGATCAAACACAAGTATCTTACTCAACTGCAAGCCGTAATCTCTCAAGTTCGCTCCTCAAAGATTCATCTGTCCGCACCTGCAATAACAGAGTTCATGTGAGTAAAAGGGATAACAAACGTTTATGGTAGAAAGGATCACTAATTATAGATAATAGAAACACACACCACATCACCATTATCTTGAGAAGAACAAAGTAGAAGTTGTTGTTCATCCGGAGCATTACTGTATCCGTCCTACTCTCAATTCGCTCATATTTATAGATTTGAGACGAAGGAAACGGAGACGTCGACATGGAATCTCGATCCAATGTGAATAAAAATTATGGCAGAATTAAAACAGATACATTGAACCACAGGGAAGTTGAAGAGATAACAAATGGGAGGCGAAGTGACAAGGCTCTGAAAATCGGAGACGGCAAGGTTGAGTTCTGGAAGAAAGAACACGGAAGCCCTAAGCTTGAGACGCTTAAAACGCAGAGTTTTAGTATTTTTATCAGACCAAACACTGTAAACCAAACCCATAATCAATTCGTAGTAAACCGACCGAATGTGGGCTCCACCATCATTAAAAAAAAGGCTGACGTGGACATCCTAAGAGTAGAGAAAAGAGCCTCATTATATATATGATTTGACAATGGACACTGTGGAGCCCTTCCGCTGCGCATGGCTTCCATGGTTTGTGTAATTAATTTTTATAGGAGTCAACTTCTACTAGGGGGAATTTGGTCATTTTCAGCGCAGCTGGTGGAAGAACAATGCGAAGAATGCTGGGAAAGAAAAAGAAAAGGTGAAGTGGAACACACGTGGCTAAGTCTTATTGGGTAAACTGTTATGCTCTTTACGTAGAAGGAAAACAAAGCGACGGGTTTGACTGTTTGAGTTGAGCGAGACGTGTGAGAGTAGCAAATAATAAACATACAAATACTATAAATCAACAATGGCCCCACATTACGCTCTTCGTGGTGATAAACATTCATACCTTACTCTTTATCAGACGTAATGTTATTATATGTATCTGAAGTTGTGAACCAGCGCATTGACAAATAAACGGGATTTACTAATCATGCTCTGGTGTAAAAGGAAGTAATTAATATCCATTTTGTTCATCAGATTATTATGTATATAATATATAGAGAAAGAAAGAATTTTCAATATAACCATGATCAAGGATTACATGATTGAAAATCATTCACCTATACTAACCCTGATCGATGAAACCTCTAGTGTTAGTGTTTTGACTTAAGCGCCGCTGATATATTTGAGAATGATGATACCTGAAGAAAATATATGCCTACATATTCATTAGGAACTGGTCCGGATTAACACTCTATATATGATTAGGATATATAACTACGTTTTTAGCACTTTAATTATTGGTTTCGATGGTAGGAAAAGAGAACCGCTAGCCACATCTACCACGATTTCCTCGACCTCTCTTTCCACGGCCCAAAAATTATGTTTGCTTTTCCATAGCTTTTGCTGAAGGTTTAACTAGTCGTTTTCTAAGAATTCTTTTTCCAAAATGTGTCATAAACTCCATTGAATCGGTTTCTTTGGCCAAATCTACTGAAAATCATTTTTTCTAGAGAGATTAATGAAGCAAACTTATCAGAACCAAAATCGCATCTTGTCTACTATTATCTCCTAAGACCGTAGTGGTTGCATGAGCAATAGAATTATCGGTGATTGGTAAAATTTGGGCAGACTCTAGAATCAGAGTCTCAATAGTTTCTTTGGTGCAAAAAATTGTAGAAGCAGAATGAGATAGTCCACCTTAGCAATGTTATTTGGATCAACCGAGTTTGATTCATTTTTTGCAACAAAACTAATGTCAGAAGGAAGTACCTCAAGGCTTTGAAACTTGTGTTGAGTTATAATTGGGTAGATGAGAATTAGGGAAAATGATGGCCGAAGTGGCTGCAACCACATGCTAGCAATAGAGTCCATCTCAATAGCTAGCTTTGATAGTAACCACAAGGTATTTACTGACATCTTGGAAACAATGTTTAATCTTGTGTTCAACCTAACCATATCTATTGCATCTAGAAGGTAACCGAGCGTATTCCACATCAATCATGGAAATAAAACTAGTTTCATTATCAGCGGCAATTCTCGAAAGAAAAGCTTTGCTCATTGTTACTCATCATTGTTAATGCTTCAAACGAAAATTTAACACAAGAAACTCAATGCAGATCAATTGCAACTTTGGCTCTGAAAAATCATCAAGGGAAAACATAAATTGCATGTCTGATAATAGTCCTAACGCCATAAAACCACTGTGTGATTGTCATAGTGAGATGTAGGAGATACTAGATTGACTTGAAGACTGATATAGACATTACCTTCAAATTCACTAAAGGGAGAGAGAAAACAGGATCAAATATTAAAGAAGATTGTGATTTCATTTGCGAACATTTCTTTATAGTGTGCTTTACTTACAACTACTACAAGTTACAAAAACGAGAGGGACAAAACGCTGCGTTTCCAAAGACTAGATTTCTTGGGACGAGGTGGTTTGAAAGCAAAGTTGATGGCAAACATGTCAGAGGAAGTCAAGTTCATGTCGACGAATCCATGGAGCTTACCAACGAGGGAGGCACTCTCTCGTACATGCCCCATGTCTTTATAATCAGACCAGAGTCTGTGCGCCAGCTGGACCCGCCTGTGCCTTGTGTTCAGCCCAACGCCCCATCTCAAGAACAGGTTCTCTCTCTCTTCCTTGGATAGTTTCCTCTGCATCAGCTTGCTCAGCTTAAACCTCTCTCTAGTCAACGCCCTCGTGCTGCTTGTTTGTTTGTTTGTTACATATTTAGTACTAAACCAAAAAAAAAATTGAGAGATAAATACAAATGTGGAATGGGATTTTAACCTGGACACTAGGCTCAGATCGTCGCTGGCTTTGCTATTATGGGCGATGTACTTGAGTCTACGGAGTTCGACCTCCAAGTACAAGCAATCTCTCTGATCCCCTCTGAATAATAGGAAGAAGTAGCTTCTGTGGGCCATGGATACGTTACACGTGTGCCATAACTCTATTATCTCCCGCTGTAACCTCTTGAACTCTTCCGGCCAATTCAAAGGCGTGTCTAAGTAGTCTTGTATTGGGTCCAATGCAGCGTCTTTGAAACTCTTTGTCGAATTCAACGCCAAGAACTTCTGTTCTATTTCCTCCATCTGTTAACACGTCGACTCAAGTGATTATTTTTAAGCAAGAAAAAAGTAAATAAGCAGAAGAAAGAAAAAAAACTAACCGAGCGATGGATGATTCGCTTGTCTTTCTGAGTAGCAGTCTCTTCTGTTTTTTCCTGGCTTGTAGAAGGGCTACCACTTGTCTGAAGCTCAAACACAGAAACATCAGAGGGGCGGGACAGTGATTCATTCGGTGATGACATTTCGTTACTGTCACCACCATGCGAAGCGGCATGCGCAGTTTGAGTGTCGCTCAAGCTTCTCTCAATCCATGTTGCTGGCGTGCTCCTCCCGCTAAACTCATCTTGCAGCAACCTCTCGTTCTTGACGTGGCACATTTCCAGGTTCCTCCTCTCAGCTGCTTTGACAAATCCTTTGTCGTACCAACTTGGCGGCGTGTCAGCATCTTTCTCGAACCAAAAGGGGGAAGGGCTTGACAACACGCTCGCTCTGCAGCTTCGACTTCTCGTCAGCTTCATGCCTCTGAACGGTTGCGATTCTCTCTCCGTAAGCCAAGAGAATGGCTTTTCAGGAGAGGGAGTGATAAATACTGGAGGCGTCGGGTTGCTACTAGTCCTAAGGTTAGGCATGTTTGTACCAAACTCATCAGGAGATGATTTGAAATCACAGCATGGAGGAGGGGCTTTGATCAGTTTGCTTTCTTGTTTTGGTTGAGTAGAGGCGCTACTAACTTCCTTCACTCTTTCTTCAGATTCTTCTTTTTCTTCTTCTTCCTTTTCAGCTTCAACTGGTGGTTGTATGTTCTTTGGCTCCGTCACACATACTGGTTCTTCTTCTTCTTCTTCAGCTTCAATGGATAGTTGTAGGTTCTTTGGCTTTGTCACACATACTGGTTCTTCTGCATTTACAATCTCAAATCTGTCTGGACTGCTCTGCGGAATATTTTCCTCTGGATGTCTAGTGACATCTGACATCTCTGTTTCTATGCATCGAACTTCCCTACAGTCATCCTCAGAATCTCCATCAGACTCTTCAGCCATTTCATCAACCCCTTCCTCCTCAGCATAACCTTCGTCTGGAGAAGGAAAAATAACTACTGTTGATGAGGCGTTCCTCCGCTCCCGAGGAACATCAGGTCGAGCTTCGGTTTCTTCTGTGTGAACCTCGGATTGGTCTTTAGTTTCTGCCCCGTGTTGAACCTCAGGGAAAGGAGTTACATAGACATGCTGCTGAAATGGACTACTTGACCCAGAATCTATCCTGAAATCTGAAAGCTGGAAGACGTTCTCCTCGTCATAACTGTATTCAGATGATCGTGGAGACAAACTGGAACGGCGAGCTGACATAGGGCTTAACGGTGTTGTATTCTCAGAGTCCCATGTACTGCGCACCCGCAGCTTGGGGTATTGATGTTCCTCCACCAGCACCTGACAGAAACAAAATTTAATAAGTTGGGAAGTAAAGTGGGATGCCTCGTTTCTGCAAAGATTTAACATACATATTTTACTACCTCTGCTGATTCTGTTGATTGTGTCTCTTTTGGTCCTTGTTTTCCTTCTTCAACCATTCGTCGAAGATCCTCAATCTCGCAACGAGCTTGCTCTAGCTCTTGTGCTAGTTGGAATACCTCTTTCTTGAGCTACAATAAATGGGACAGTTCACAACTCAAATCTTCAGAAAACTATTACTATAACGGTGAACTTGTTTCCTAATACCGTAATAGGGGGTGATTGGAGCTTGTCTCGTTACCTTTTCAACCTCGAGATCCTTCTCCGTCAGTAATGCAGTTGCGTCAGAGGCAACCGAAGGCTGACCAGGGCTTCTCAGCTCACTTTCCAGTTTAGCCAACTCCCTCTGCAAGTGTTTCACTAAAGCTTTGTCAGACATGACGACATTGACTTGCGCATTTGTTGTCACCTCCTTTGCGCAGCTCGCAAACAGCAGTGTGTTTCTAGATTGCTCAACATGGATTCTTGCAGGACTCATGGTACAAATTATGGCAGTTCTGGCATTTCCTCCCAAGGAAGACTGAAGTATGCGTGTCAGTTTTGAATCTCTGAATGGAATGTGCCCAGTTTTTCCTTTACTGCATTGAAGTTAGCCATATTATATGTTAGTGATGCAAAAAGAAAAAGAGAATCGTTCACATCATATATATTTAGCTAAAGGGTTAAACAGGAACGATACAGAAGGACTGCTCAAAGAGCAATGCCAATCTCACAAAACGGAAAACGTTATGGAAGCTAAGTGCTCACAAGCTAACCTTAGCTTACGGATCACAGTTCCCAGCGTTAACAAACTTCGGTTTATATGACAACCTTCTTTCAACCTTGTGCCGGCTGATAATGATTGAGATGCACGTTCACTTCCAGCAAGATCAATAAAGTTCTGCAGGACAAGTAGTTACTCTCTATATAGATCTTTTCAACAACTTTTTTTTAAGCAGACAATGTGATGGAGAGTTTCAAGAAGATTTACCACTGTTGCTGTTAGTGTACTAAATTTATCGTTAGTGAAAAATTCACGAGCCGTGCTTTCAACTGTCTGTAAGAAAGTAGTAGAACTAAGATATATGTCCGGAAAGAAGCTCGCAAAGAATGCAGCGTTAAACCATAAAGTATAAATCAACAAGATGCCTAACCAATCTCAAAATCTGATGAGACCGGGAGCTAACTTCATTTAGAGCTGTCTCTCCAATTTGCCGCTGAGCTGCAAATGATTAGATGACCATGAGAATGATTGGAAAAAAAAAATATATATATATATATATAACAAATTAGAAAATTTAGATACTAGATTTTGACTATCTTTACCTTCGCAAACAGATAGGAGCTCCTTGAAATGATTCCAGTCTCGCAGAGTTTCCTCTGTGAGTTTCTCAACAACTGTCCCTTTCTGTCAGAAGGAAAACGAACTTCTTATGAGAGATTACAAAAAAACAAAAACAAAAAGTAATTATAGAATGAGAAGAATATATATACCTCAGGATCATCTAGAAGTCTTAGCGGAGTACTATCTGTACTTAAGAGATCTCGTACAGACTCATTATAGATCTCCATGGCAGAGAACTTTAGAATGAATTCTCTTTCCTTGTGCTACTTACAGTAAGCAGATAAATTAACTACCACGGGAACAAATATAGAATGGGCTGGTAAGATATGAGGATGCAGTTTTCTTAAAACTTACCTTGTCAATGTAGTCATATATATCAACCAAGGTGCAGTGAGTGATTCCACTCATGGTGTATGTCTTGCCACTGCTTGTTTGCCCGTATGCGAAGACGCTAGCTGAAAACCAAGTGAAATATATAAAGAAAGAGAAAGAAGAAAAGGGAGGGAGAGTGAAATGCAGATTGGAAAGAGATGCCACACCATTAACGCCACTGACGACAGAGAAAGCCACTTCCTTGGCACCTTGGTCATAGACTTGCCTGGTACAACACTCAGGGCCGAACACTCTGTCTAGAGGCAGGCAGAGAATAATAATAACAATAAGAGAGAAAGAAGGAAGAGGTTTGAATTGAAGAAGAAATGGAGGGAAATAATAAGAATGTAATACCAAAAGAGTAAGCAGAAGGATACATGGAACGGTCAGAGATAGAAAGATGGCTCCTGTACATGATGGTAGTAGAGTTGATGCACTCCCAGTCGGGAGAATCATTCCTCAACATTTCCTTGTCATTTAAAGGTCGGAGACGAACAGAAACTGAAATCTTTTCTTCACAGCCGCCTCCTTGCATCTGATCAGCTTCCGTAGTCATCATACCTCCAGAGTAGAAAATGAAAATGAAAACATTATATATAAAAGAAAATGGAGGCAAGTATTATGTGACTCAAATTATTGAGTTAATAATTGCCAAATTGAGTCGAATCAATCATCTGGTCAAATTCCAAGCCGAAACAACCATGTGTGTCTTTTTCCTCTACCAAACTAATAATGATAAAGTATTATGTTACAGAGCAAGATCAGAAAACGGAGATTCTTGTACAACCTTAGTCTAGAGACAGAGACAAACACCAGATTCATATTATAATTATTCCAGGATAAGTTTTGTATTAATGGTCCCCAAAGTTATATATTTTATTGAATACAAAGAAACAACAAAATCGCTGGTCAATCAAAAAAAACAAAACAAAGAAACAACAAAATGAGATGATTATGAATGGAATCAATTTTACCTAAGGAAGGAGAGAGCCTTAAGAAGATGACACAGCCGCTTCTGTAGAATGTTGGACCTGCCTCAACGCTAACTCCATGTGCAGTGAAGGAGTACCCCGAATCTTTTGTTTGTTTTTTTTTTTCTCTTAAATTCCACAAATTACTTACACACACACACAAACCTGCCCTCCAAACACCAAAGAAAATAAAATTCCAAAACCAAACTTTAGCCATAAAATTCCAATAAATAATAAGCAGCGAGCATGCATCTTACCCCCCACCCCCAAGGACAAAGGAGGAGTCGAAAATTAAAGCAAATGTCTCCTCCTCCTACACACACAACGAAATCCGAGACGATGTTCTGAATATTGTCAGCTCGGAGAAGAAGAAGAAGAAGAAGAAGAAGAAGAAGAAGATCCAGCCAGATATTCTACGACTCTGTTCCTCTTCCTCTCTGGATTAATCGGATTCGCACAGCTGTGATCGTTTTTTCTGCAATCTGGCAACTCCTCTCCCTCTTCTCTTATTATTAGCCCTTCCCCCACTTTACAAACTGCCGCGCTAAACTAAGCACATTTTTTTCACTTTATTACCCTTTTACCCCTTCTCAGTTGTTTTTTAAATATTTGTTCCGAAACTAGTTAAAAAATTGTTTTGTTAAGTCATCTCCGCTTTCACCTAATTACCGATGTTAAGTCACAGTCGCAAATTTAAACTTGTAAATGCTAATTCCGCAAGCAATGCTTCATCCTTTTTACCAACTAAACAACTTTCCCTAACCTTGTTTTAAAGTATCGTCAACGAGTTTCCGATCGTTATTCATATAGCTTTCTATATATATAAATAAATTAATAAAATAAACACAGCACATGGTTGTTGCAGAACCGCTGTCCATTTTAGTGACTACCTTTAAAATAACGTATTTCGCTAAAAGCAATGCATGTGCAGTGCTTTTTTCTTCTTCTTACTTACACCCTAAGTTCATTTCTTTTCATGATTTGTTTTACAGATTGGAAGCAGATTAAGAAGTATAATCACCCACTAGTCGTTTCTTTTCTTTCTTTTTGAATGCGTAGTTCTCACACTTGTTGAAACATAATATAGATATAAAAATCCAGAAACATAAGCTGAAATCCATGTACGTATCAACCAAAACTTGTGATTAATAGGAAGCACATGCTGGTTCGTAGATAAATACTAGTATAATGCTAGTACCGTGGTCGGTAGTTGAAGTGTTGAAGAGACTAGTGTCCTTTTTGTAGTATTGTATTGTTAATTTATATAAGCTAATAACAATATTTAATATCCGATATAGTAAATAAATGTATGATGTGCACTTTATGTATTTGGTTCAATAATTCCGTGATATAGATATTAGATGAAAAAAAAAGGTGATATAGAAATGAAATAAATGAAAGGGGACATGCACATGATGTGGAAGTGGACAAAACCATACCGACTCACAATTATGAGATATCACATGATGATGCGGACAAGTCAACGCTTCTTATGTTTGTAGGCCTTACGTCACAATAGGCTGGGCTATAGATCATGTTTAAGAATACAAGCCCAGAATAATTAACAAATTCAGAGAAAATGTTTTTCTTTGTTCTAAACGAGGATGATTGGCGACTGGCGAACGTCGTCGTGTTGCTGGTACCATGCAGTTCATGTAGTTCTGACGAATTAGGTGTATGGCATTCGTGCAGAACGCCATAGTCCAAGTCCTATTGCCCATATTTTTCAATCCCTTTGAATCTGAATTTGATTAAAGAGAGTAATCAGTGAAGAGTGTGATATTTTGTTTGAATTCACATTGCTTATGTATTGCTTGCGCTCGAAACGAATTTGATCAAGAGTAATCCGTGTCGCTTTTATTTTTGGGCCTATTGATCCTGTCTTCTCGTTCAAAAACCATTCACCATTTGGGCTTTGGGATTTCTACTGTAACATCTTTTTCAATGATTTTTTTTTTCAAAATATAAGATTCTAGTTAATTAAACAATATTCAAATTATATTGACTGAGAATCTTAACACATTATAATCAGAAATAATTTGAGCCGGTCAGTGGTGGCGTGTTTGCAATCATGAGTGGAACGGGATGAACTAAAGTTACTAAAAGTTGGTTCCGGTACAAAAATAAGGCCCAACAGTATTGTTACTTTTTCTATTTTATGGTGAGACATTTTATAAAATTCGTTTTGGAAAGCTTCATGCTGTTGTTTGTGTGGTCCTAACTAAAGGCTTCTGTTTTGTCCCCCTGAAATGCAATGATGCCAGTTGTAAATTTGTCTCTTATACGTGTCACTCTCTGATTGGAAAAAGGAAAATTCTTTCAAGACCCCACTTTTGCCTTGTGATACTGAAAGTAGTTCTTTAATCACCATTCGTCTACAAAATGCTTTCAACGTACAATAACATCAAATTATTGACAACGAATATATTTGTTTATCAAGAAAAAAAAAGCAATTAACTTTTTCTTAAAGACGATTTGGAAGACAAGGTGTGAGGTTGTACGGAGGAAAGCTCGGTATCAAATCAGCAGAAACATGGTGGGTTTAGGTTTAATGGAGTTATGCGACCAATTGATTTACGTATATTTAAAAATGTTAGTAGTAATGTAATATCACAAATAACGCATGATTTGTGTATATCTCTGGACAGTCTTCACATGCATCCCCATGCACCATTTATTTTTTCTCAACCAAATAAATCATTCAAATTAGTGTGGATTGCATCTAATCTAACTATCATCATGGCGTTCTTGAGGTGACATATATTGAATCATGAGAAAGGGAGGGTAGGGAATAAATTATGGAAAGAGGTATTTTTAGGTCCAAACATGTATGCCTGCAGAAATGAAGACGCAGACCAATTTTTATTCCTTTTCTGTTCATTCCACTCACCCCCATAATCTGCAAAAATCACTCTTCCCTCTCTCTCTCTAGGTAAGTGCTTAACAACATAATCCACGTTCACACACAAAACATATATTAGATTTAGATTGGCGCGTAAGTACATTTATATTTGAGAAAAAAACTAAAATAGCATCAAACCAAAATTTTGTCATAAAAATAGCATCGCAATAAGAAAAATGACCAAAAAAAATTATTTAAAGGTAAATATTCATTTATAACTTTTGGATAAATTAATTTAAGACTTATGATTTAGAGTTAAGTGATGGAGTTTTAAGGATGTGTTCAAATATTTAAAAACAAAAAAATATTAAAATTTTCAAAACAAAAATATGTTATTTTGGTTATTTTATTATTTGAGTGCTATTTTTATGACAAAAATTTAAAAAAATTATTTGAGAAAATTGCCTTTTATATTTACGTGGATGGACTTTGGAATCGAGGGAAACACAAGATCGGACTTTTGGGGAATTGTAGTATAAGCGAGGGCCTTAAAATGTGGCCAAACAAGGCATAGTGCGATGTGAAAATGTGTAAAAACACCTCTAATGCTCAAGTATTCCATAAAATATCAAAATAAAAATAATAGTAAAAATTTCGAAATAAAAGAAGTGATAGAAGTTCTTGTAAGAATATCTCAGATAAATGTTTAAGATACTCTCTAAAAACTCCTTAACTATTTTGTTAGTTTACCATTGACTTAGGCTTTAATTAGTGAAAGTTTATATGAACGAAAAAGGAATAAAATGATGAATGAAATTTCAGCTAGGGAGAAGAATAAACATAAATTATATAAATTTATGTTCAATACGTACCTCATTAGTATTAGAGAAGGATTTTTTGTTTTGTAATTTTTTCATTCTTTATGAAATAAGAGGAATAGAATAGGATCCATATATTATTAATTTGATAAAAAAATCAACATAAAGGAATATAAATTCCACCATTATTTTTTCCTGCAAGTATGATCACCAATTAAAACCTTAATTTTGCAATAAAAATAAAATTTAGTAATTTATCGACAATATCAAAATAATAATATTTTATTCTTTAGGTATTCATTCTTAGATATTTATAGTTAAGATTGCTCTAATGATACGACTTTTTTATTAAAAAAATGTCGATGTTGTAGTGAAAATGGTAGATAAAATCAAGAGTTTTTTACATCCTAGAACAGTTTATGAGTTTTTATTACAGTATAAGGCAGTTTCAACTCCTAAGACATTTTTTCTGAACTTAATCTCTTTTTTTCTAACTAAAACATAACTAGTAGGACCCATACTTTACAACTTGCATTATCTTTCTCTTTTCTCTATGTGATTATGATCTCGTTATTTCTTCTTCCTCTTCAGAAATTTATTTAGTTTTTTCCTTCTTTTACTCTTTGAATCATTTTCTCGTGCAGATCATTATTTTTTTTATTATCATAATTTCATCTTCTCTTTTGTTTTTATTACAGATCCAAAAAATCAATGCAAATTTATCTGTTTTTTTTTCTTTTTTGCTTCCCAGATATGTGTGAAGCAGAAATACATCAGAAACAGCCACAAATTGATGGTGGATCTTCTTTTATCATCACCATCAGATCACCTTCTCAAAGCTGCAAGGATAGTTGTGACCAGTTTGAGCTTCTCCGACGCCGCTTTCCTTAATCGTGAATACTTGATGAACAACAATGGCTATTTTTGATTTTATTTCACATATGGTCTTTTGACTCTTGGTATATTCATTTATGCCCCTAAATTTTCTGATTTGAAAATATATCCCTTTCAAATTAACTCTTCACTACAGACCAGACTTTTCATGATTACACGAACGGGTCCTTGAACTTCTGGAAGTTTTCTATTCGATTTTGAACTTTGCAAATTGCAGAAATAATTTTTTAATATAATGTATACTACCATATTTATTGTACACATGTACACTACCATATTTATTGTACACAACTACACATGTACGTCATCAACCTTTAAAGTAGACATGTACACTAACGAATGTACACAACTACACACTTTATATGATTGTACAAATTTTGAAATTTGCAAAACTATTCAATTAGATAGTATGATAGATGAGATGTGAGATGTGATTCCTTTTAATTTGATTGTTGCAAAGATGAAAAAATTATAGACTAGTAAAAGTACAAATCTCATTAAAAATTCTACATATACAATGTTTTAATAATATATATGTCTACATCGTTTTACATGTCCACATGTACAAAAGAGTGTGTGCGACTTTTCTTAGTCGCGAAAGCTTGATGAACAACAATGGCCACTTTTGATTTTATTTCACATATGGTCCCTTGAAACTTGGTATATTCATTTCTACTCCTAAAATTTCTGATTTGCAAATATATCCCTTTCAAATTAACTCTTCACTACAGACCATATTTTCCATGATTACACGAACGAGTCCTTGAACTTCTGGAAGTTTTCTATTCGATCTTGAACTTTGCAAATTGCAGAAATATTTTTTTTTTAATTTAATGTACACTATCATATTTGTTGTACACATGTACACTACCATATTTGTTGTACACAACTACACATTTACGTCATCAACCTTTAATGTAGACATGTACACTAACGAATGTACACAACTACATACTTTATATGATTGTACATTTTGAAATTTACAAAACTATTCAATTAAATAGTATGATAGATGAGATGTGATTCATTTTAATTTGATTGTTGCAAAGATGAGAAGATTATAGACTAGTAAAAGTACAAACTCATTAAAAATTTCCACATGTACAATGTTTTATTAATATATATGTGTACATCGTTTTACATGTCCACATGTACAAAAGGGTGTGTGCGACTTGGCTGAACATTGGTTTACATATCCACATGTACATAAGGGTGTTCAGCCTTTCTTCCTTACATATTGTCCACCCTCATAAATTCTCCGTGTGAAGATATAGACGCAAGAAATATGGGTAAAATTAGAACCTAACAATACTCACAACTAGACTTTTAATTGAATCAAGATGGAAGCGAATTATTAACACCGCAAGTATCATCAACGTGTACACATGTTTTTTACTGTCCACATGTATAATATTTTATAAAAAGTCACATGTACATTGTTCTTTGTACACTGCACAAGTTATGATATCTGATGATTTTGAGTATCTTGTTTTAGTTTATATGTGCATATATGAACATGTGTACATGTTTATATGTGTATATGTGCACATTTTCACTTGTTTACATTGTATATCATTAAAGCAATCTACAGTAAAATCATGTTGTTCCACTAAAACCACAAATCATATTGTTTGGTTAAAAATGAAAAATCAAATTTTGAATGATACTTGAAAAGTATTCAGTGTGTCAAATATTGTCAACGTGTACACATATATTCTACCTTCCACATGTACAATATTATACGAAATGATACATGTATACCGATTCATTTGTACATTTTTCAAATTATGATATTTAATAATTTTATCTTTTAGGGTCTAAAATGTACACCGAGTAATGTACACTGATTCATCTTATAAGGTCTAAAATGCAAATTTAGAAGTTTTAGGTTAACTTAAGAGGGCTTATTTGCAAATCTGAAAGTTTTAGGGCAATGATGAAAATATTTAAAATTACAAGGACCACATATGAAAATTAAGAAAACTTAATTTCAGGGTTCAACAATGGCGCTCTAATTTCGGATGCAGCAACGACTTCTCTTCACGGTGCACCGGAGGCACGAAGAGAGACTGATACCAGCACGAAGACCTCTTGGGACACCATAGAAGAGAGGCTGGGGGCACGACGTTGAGGCTTCCCATCGGATTTGAGATATGCATAAGAGGAGATCTATGTAGAAAAAAGGATATATATGGTTTGTGACGGTAAATCAGTCACTATAATATGTATTTGTGGCTTAATCTGAATTTTGCAAAAATTATCTTTTGAAAAAAAAATGGAAGTCAAAGATTTTAAAATGAAGATGATGAAAAAAATTTAGAGAAAAAAAAGAGAAGATAAGAGAGAGACGGAAATTAATTAAAGAGATAAGAAAGAGATGAAAGTGGGTTCTACTATTAACAATATAGTTATGTTTTAACTTGAAAAACTGAACAACATGTGTTAAAGTTAGAAAAAAATGTGTCTGTAGCATAAACTGTTTTATTGTGATATAAAAACTTAAAACTGTCTCGTAGTGTAATTCTTTCTAACATCAATATAAGTGGACGTTTGGTTCAGTAAGTAGAACGTCTCATCTGAGTCATCTCTCTCTCTCCAAATGGAAGTGTACTGACATTACATCAACGCACAAAACATAGTGGCATCAATTAAATCCGGCTTACATTTAAATACGAGGGGATATACATACGACCATATCGACAAACAGTAGCCACATACATATACCTATGCTGTGATTGTTCTGCCAAACCCAAAGAAAACTCAATACCAATATATATACTCCAACGTTAAATGATTTTCCAGATGCAAATTACATCTGTAATTAACTGACCTTATACAAACATCTTAAATTTAAGACCTGACGTCCAAAATAAACATCTTGAGTTGAAAGTTGAAAAGAATAAGGCTAAGCTTAGCGATCAGAGTTAAAAACTGCCAGCTGGAAAGCTGTTGATTGAGATTTCACAGATACAGACTCGTTGACTTTTTAACACTTAAAAACTGGACTATATTATACTCGAATAATACAAGGTACTTCCAAATAAAACACTGTAAAAGTAAAAAAATTACGCGGATAATAGAGAACTTTAACTTTCTTTTAATAGAAATTGAACATGAGATAGTAGTAAAAGACAGGTAGCGATTTAATACTAAAATAGAAACATTATCAGGATTGGGAGATTAATCTTTAAAAGACACTGATTAACGTTATAAACTCCTCCTCTTCCTCCGTTCGAAAAAACCCTAGTTGTACTGTAAGAATTAAATGGCTACGATCTGTCAAGATCTAGGGTTAGAGAAGAAGTGGGTACCAGTGATGAAACTGTTGTTGGGGGTAGGATAATTAAGTGAGCCAGGATCAATATAATGATCTGAAGTGGAGCCAGCGACTCCATTGTTGCAGCTCACGTTTGCGCTTGACGAGGATGCCGATGGCCCTGCGGTTATGAGATTCAACGGCTGAGATCCACCGCCCGAGGAGCTTCTCTCGGCCGGACCTTGGTCGTAGAGAATACCTTTGAAAATGTGACCGCCTATACTCACAGCTGTTTTGTATGCATACTCATCTTCTCCCTCGTCCACCGAACTCACGCGCACACACTGGAATATTGCAGATGAGCTAATTTCCGGCGGAAAATTTCCAACCTGTAGCCCTAGGTGAAAAAATAATTATGTGATCAAATGTTTAATTACATGTGGAGAAATAAATTTAATGTAAGATTTGTTTGTTTTATATAAACTGTTTTTAAAAAAGTTTTTTCATAGAGTACAAAAAAAAGAGTTCTTTTCATAAAAAGATTTTTAATTTAATGCCAACAAATAAAAACACAAATATCAAAATCGGTGAGAACAGTATGCTGCTGTCAATCCAAGAGCCAGTTTTACTCATACACAGTGTTTATCTTCATAAAAAACCAAAAAAAAAAGTAGAAAACTAGTACAAACTTTTGTTCTTCTCGAAAATGAAAAAAACAAAAAGAAAAAAGCTGACCAAACAATATAGGGTTTCTGTTTCTGCAGTTGAAAAAACGGAAATTAATCAAGGTATCGACAATGCTTTCATTTTACCATTTTATTTGAACGCATGGAAGGAAAAAAAATACAGAAAGTGAAATTATGGGATACCTGAGGTGTCACGAGTGCACACAAGGGAAGTACATCTTGGTGGAATTGGGAAATGCTCTCTCGGCCGTTTAGGAACGCTCTCGCTAGCACCTTGCAGTTGCTGAGAGGAGGCAAGCTGCTGTTGGCGTTCCCGGCGTTTGGCGGCAGGAACCCATGTGCTCTTCACGTGAGTGGGACACTCAAGGCCTCGGCTCTTGCAGCAAGTCCTGCACCTCATGTGAGCGCAATCTTTCTTAGCCTGGTTCCCACAGTCCTGGCAGCTTGGTCCGCCACCGCCGTCACCACTTCTCATCATCATTAACGCTGAGGCTCCACCGCCGGAAGTTTCAATTAAGCTCCGGTTGCTTGGACCAACGCCTAAACCGGCAGCGTAAGTGTAGAGATCCAGCCTTTGTTGCTGCTGCTGCTGGAAAATGATTTGTTGATTGTTTGAGTGTTGCCATAACTCAAGTGTTCCTTTGTAAGAAGGAGCGATATCACCACACCCAGTGTTTGCGTTTGCGTTTGTGTTTGAGTTAGGGTTTCTGCACCAGAGCCAAGATTCGTTTCCGGATGGAGATGGATTATTATTACTATTGGTAGTAGTGGCGTCTTGGCGGCTTCCTCCTCCGTCTGCTCCTATGCCGTTACCTAGCGAGAAAAAGCCTGCCATAGTCGGACACAACCAGCCATATATTACCAAATTTCAAGGGCTTTTCTTTTCCCACTTAATCAACACTTCCACATGCTAATCTTTCCACAAGAAGAAACGATTAATTTGTGAGGAAGATGATATTATGCTATCTCTCTCCGACTGGAGTGAGAAGAAGAAGAGGAGATTAATGCAAGGAACATATAGAGTAGCTGTCGGGTTTGTTTAGAAATCGAATAAAGCTTTTGGAAGTGTGGAAAGTTGGATTGTCGGCATAAGAGAGATTTGATCGATCAGAGAGTTTTGTTTCTCTTCTGTCTCGCGTTCTGCAACGCCGCCATGTCCTTAATGCTCCTCTGACTCTTTCCCCTCTTCTTAAATTCTCCCTCTCTCTCTCTCTCTCTCTCTCTCTTCTTTTTGTTTGTTTTCCACAAACACTCATCGCCCAAAATATATCTCTACCGTTGATCATCAAGTGTTCACAATCCAGCGGTCACTATGCTGCCACGTATGCACCGTCGGCTTTTACACTCATTTTCCACCGGAAGAAAACGCTCCCCTCTTACCCTTTTTGTTTGTGTTTTGGTATTGTTTTTCTTTATACATACTCTTTTGTAATTCTAAATTTACATTTTAAAATCATGTATTTAATCTAAGTCTGGATTGAGTGACATGAGGATTAGCAACGCCGATAGTACCCGCATATTTGTATTTCTTTTTATAGATTCGCTGGTTTGTTTCAGTGCAACATGGCTTAAATTATCTTGTATTAGTTTTCGAAAAAAACAAAAAAGATTATCTTGTATTGGTATGTATAGTGCATCTGTGGCCTTAATTAAACGCGTAAAGGTTGCAGATGGTAGGCAGAGTATTATTTATATACACAACTAAATTAAATAATCAACGTTTTTTTTTTATCAACGTTAAGTCCTCAATTATTCGTGGTGTATGTTTATCTATATTGTATAGACTGTTTAGTGCAGAGTCTATACATGTAGGGGTAGGCACAAACCGATAACTTATATATTTTTGCTATATTTGGTACTCGGTTTGACTTGCAGGAGTACTAAAATTTTGGATTTATATTTGGTTTGCTAAAAATGAATATTTGTGCTTTAAATTATTTTGCTAAAAATGATGGACTTGCAATATACTTGTTTTGTTACTTGTAACTTGTAATTACTTGCAAGATACTTGATAATTATTAGTAAGTTATTTAATAGTTTGTTAGAATTCAAAATTAAGGTAATGATTGTTTGGATGGTTTTTAGATTTTACTTTTTTGGTTTTTGATTTTTAATTTTTGGATATTCACTTTTAATTTTCAATTTTTAATTTTGCAGTAAATTTTAGATTTTGAGAAAACATGAATGGCATAGTAGTTAAACAAATATGTATTATATATGTTAAACAAATTCTATTTACCAAAACTTATATGTTTGTAGTAGTTAGCATTTTCATTTATTTTTTGTATATTAATACATAAATGTAACCAAACGTTTAATTAAGAAAAAGAAAATGTGTTGTTTGTTATAAAAAACAAAAAAATGGATTTTGGTTTTTCTTTAGAAAATGACAGTTATTTGAAAAACTAACTACTTTAAATTATAGAAAATCTATTTCTTTAAAGATTTGATTGTTTACAAAATGTTTTTTTTTTTCAAAATTAAAGTAAAAAAAACTTCAACATGGGTAAACAATCACCCCCTAAATAACATTATCATTTATAAAAATATTTCATTATTTTCTTATGTTTTAGTCAATTTGAAAAATATAGATATAACAAGGAGAAAACTCCAAGATGCTTATGTAGATATATAACTTATGGTTAATTCACTTATCAAAATAGAAATATAAATAAGTAATTTTAATATGATCTAGGAAAATGTATATTTGTTTATTAACAAAATAAATAACAAACTAAACAACGAAAAGTAGTTATTAGAATTTAGATATTTGATACTTGTTTTTTTCTTATAAGTAATTTAAATAAACTACTTGGTATTCAGATCGGTCAAACCAAATATCCGATTTTATATATCAAATATAGATTAAGTAACGAGTAAATGACGAGTATGAAAGAAGTTATGTCCACTCATTATACAGTGTACACAAGTATATCATTTTTCTGGTGTGTCATTTTAGTATTAATCAATTAATTATTATTTAATGAAGCATGCAAGAGAGTGGCAAAACTCGACTGCAAAACCCGCCGGCCCACGTTCTGCTTCGCCAAAAGACTGCTCTATGGCTGAGACTCCTCAACACTTACTGGTTTCTGCAGCTCGGTGTTACTCTGATGCAGCGTGGAATAGCAAGTCTTCCGCTGGAGGCCTCGGTTGGACTATCAACGACTCAGCGGAGACTGCTATATTGCAAGGATCATCACCGGCCCCTTTTGTCGCTTCAGTTCTCGTCGCAGAGGCTTTGGCCCTGAAGGAGGCCATCAAAGCTGCTATCTCTCTCAACATCAATGCCTTGATCTGTTACTCAGATTCCAAAGGCTTGATAACATTGATCAACAGAAATACCTCCGTGATTGCACTTCAAGGGATTCTCCATGACATACGCGTGTTGAGTAACTCCCTATCATCTATTTTGTTTAAGTTTGTGCCTCGGCATTGTAATGGGATCGCTGATCGCCTAGCAAAAGAGGCTCTGTATTTTGCTTCAAACCTCTCCGCTTGAGAGAAGAACTTTGTAGAACAAGTTGAAGTTTTAAGTAATTTTATGTTTGACCAAAAAAAAATCAATTAATTATTATTTATATTATAAACAATTGATCTCGTATCTTATATATCAAATAATTATTATTTATATTATAAACAATTGATTTTATATATCAAATATATATTTTTTTTGTTTTTTTCATACCAATTATTTCAAACCAAAATTTTGTTAATAATTTATTTTTTAATTTTATATAATAGTATCATTTTAAAGCTTTAAAAATCTAAATATTTTTTATTTAATTTAAAACATAAAAAACCTATCTTATGAAAATTGAAATAAAATTATTGTAGGTAAAATTAAATTAAAAATATGCTGAATTAATAAATGTAAAAAAGCTGATGTGGAATGTTCAAAATAAAAATAGAGTGTCGAATATGATTTACCATTATTGATATTTCTAGTAGTATGTTTTAACTGCTTGAGAATTATACAAAATATGGATGACACTCGTGGCAGCCAGAGGCCTGAGAGAGTTGACTAATGTGATAAGATACCCTTTCTGTTTTATATTTTAAGTAGTGTTAGCAAAAAAATAGTTTCAACATTTCAATGCAATTTTGTATTTATTGAATAGTGTGTGATCAATTAAATTATATTAGTTATTTTATTATTGGTTGAATATATTAAATGAATAAATAACTACTTTCTTAATATTAGTGCTTTTTTAGTTAAAACTATATACAATTTAAAATAGAAACAATATTTAAGTCATTCTTCGTTAGAAGTGGACACAACTTTTTTTTTAGAAGAATGCTCACAGCTGCGCACTAGAAAAATATATATCAAAGGGAAAGCGAAAGAGTGAAACTGGAATTCTGATGTATTTGCTATTTATAAAAGAGAAATTTGGGATCATATCCATTGTATAATTTAAATTTATTGTATATTCATAGTAAAAACAACATAATTATAAATATAAATTGCATAAATAGAATAATAGAAAAATTGGAGTTTCAATACAAAACTCTGAAAGAGTCTTACATCTTTTTCCAAACTATTAAAATTCCTAAATATGTTTTGCTGTAAAAATAAGAAAGTATAAAAACGTATGTTGCCTAGAATAATGAAAGAACATTTATATATTATGTTAAAATCGGTCAGAAATGTTCTTGTAAATATGGAAGACTTGAGCTTTAAATTGTTTAAAAACCAAGTTGGGTTTTACGCGTTTTACCGTCGATCAACAATAGACGATGTCCATCAACTGATTATTGACTATAAATGTTGATATCTTCGACTGGTTCAGTGGTTAGCTACAAATTTCTTCTATATTTATCTTCAAGATTCCAAAATCAGTAAATCATCACTTTTTTTTTTTTTTTTTTTTTTTTTTTTTTTTTTTTTTTTTTTTTTTTTTGATATCTCTGGTGTCTGGGCAGCCACTTTCCCAAATATCCCCCGAAGGGGTCCAGCGCCCCAGCAGTAAGGATGTTAAATCGCTGTGGCCGGGTTTCGAAGCTGGGTGGCGGGCACCTCAGCCGAGGTTCCATTACCACCAGGCTACGAAGCCCGGTTAAAACTGTTTAGGGTTAACTTTTTATAGTGACTAGCCCCACCGCTTGCGCGGCCCCAAATCCAGGAAATCCCTCCCCTCCGGCTTGGACCTACGGATTAATGTATAGTCCGCTTGCCCCTACTCGTATGGGGAAACCCCTCCGGCTTGGACCTACGGTTGGTATACACCGCTTGCCCCTACTCGTATGAGGAAGGATTTATTTGGAGAGGCATAGTACCACCCTGCTATCCCCGAGAATCGAACTGGCGACCTCGGGTAGACATGTGTGAGAAGATTCGCTGGTAACCACTAGGCCACCAACGCTTCTCCAGTAAATCATCACTTACTCAAAATCATACATAAAACTGTAAATATGATTAAAAAAACTCTAAAACATAACATATATATATATATAACATTTTTATACCATGTCTAATAATATGTAAAATTCATGATATACGAGAATGAATTAAAAGAAAAGAAGAAAAAGAGAAAGATACAACACCAACGAGCTATTAGTATGATAGTAAAAAGTGTTTTATATGAATTCAATTTTTGTTAGAAGAATTATTTATATTGTTTGAGTTTTAGGATGAAAACAGTTTTATCCAAAAAATAATTTTTTTAAAAAAAGAAAAAGGAGATGCAATTATTCATGAATGAGAAATTCAGAGAGGGAGTGGGCAAAAGGCGAAGTGACATTTTCTCAAACTTTATTCGTGCATATTAACTATATCATTACAAATTCATACGTACCAGATATTTTTTTTTGTCAACTTTGATCATTTTAAACATTTAATCCTCAAACTGAGGTAAAGAGGGGTTGAATCCCTCACGCCAGGATCCAAAGGCAGAGCTCAGTATCTATACGTACCAGATATCTTTATAACATCGATTATCTATGCAAATAACAAAAAACTCGCGACTTCACTAGCCCAAAGTCTAATATCATTTGGAATGTGAACATTGGGATTAATACAAATAGATTACTTTTCCCAAATATAACGCTTAAAGGCGAGGAGTTATTGTCGCTTCTTGAGCCCTGTGTTTCCTTTTTAATGTTTTGAACGGTATCAGTAACTTAAAACAAATTTAGCCTTACTTTAGAAAAGCAATTAAAGTTATATTCTCCTACGTATTTTTTTTTAAACCACTTAGCCTCATTTCAGCTTAGTATTCTAGTAACTATAAACAAAATTATGTTCAAAAAAAAAAACTATAAACAAAAATTCGTTGCCACTCTTCTGGCATCTATTTGCACTTCGACACACATCTACCATTCAACATTTCAACTTGATTCTGTATATTATTCCCAAGAGCAACAAACAAGAAAAATGAAACATGGAAATAACTTTATAAATAGATTTTTTTAAGAAAAAAGAACTTTATAAATAGAGAATAAAAAGTGAATTTGGGGACATAGTGTGTTTTAAAAAAAATGGCTTACTTCTACATTATAACTCCTGCAAAATAAATCATTTATTACTTAAATGGATCATTTTCTTACATAGGCAGAATTGCAGAAAGAAAAGACTGTTTGTTTCGAGTCTTTTGACTGTCACCCGCTCGTTGCTTTTCTACACTCTTGCTAGGTTTCAGAGAGAAACACACGATTAGTTAATTATCATTGTCATCGTGTATCACACGATCCCGTTTTATTATAGAGTCCATGTCTCCTAATTCTTTTTCTGTTTCAATTTACCTGGTGTTTAAAACTTTTATCTGTTTCACAATAAATAATGTTTTCTCTGTTCAAAACAAATATTTAGTGTTTTCTTTTTGAGAAAGGGCTTACAACAAATATTTAATGTTGTTAAAGATTTATGACTAACTACAAAATATAATATTTTTATTAGTTAATTTTATTTTATTTAGTGATGTTTTTATGCAACCAAAATAAATTTTATAAAAAACTTTATTTTCTTAATCTATATGCATTAACTTTAAACATCAAGTATAACGAAATAGATGGAGTATATATTTCTGATTACTCAAGATATTTCACCATTGAAAATGAATGTTAATGACATCTCCAAAAGTGCGTCAAAATGAGGAAAAACATAAAATATGAAAAAATTCATCTCTAAAGGTATATCATTTTGAGAAAAATGAGTATATGAACAACATTCCGTTAAATTTGAAGAAATACTATTCATAATCTCATTTTGATGTCAAGCTTTTTTATTTACATAATGATCATTTACTTTTTGAAATTTTTTATTTTATGCATAAACAAAACTTTTAACACTAAATATAACTTTTATAATTTTATATCCAATATGCATATACTGATTAAACTTCTTAAGATATAATTACCAATAATTAGTTATTAAAATATAATTTATAATTTATAATTTTAGATTATAATATATAGTTAAAAGAAAATATAATTCTACTATTACTTTGTATGTCGTTATTTACATTTATTATTGTAATAAATATCTGTTTTTTATTAGTTAAAGTTTGGTAAAATTGTAAAATTTAAAAATAAATGAATATAATCTAAAATCTTATAAAATAATATTCCCTTTATTCGGTAATATATGACGTTCTAGTGCTTTTTTGTATCAATATATATGACTTTCATTGACTCAATGCAAATAATGACGGGAATTGATTTTTTCTAGTCTCGGTGAAGTTTAGGATCTTTTTGAATTGTAAATAATCTCAAGTAACTGAAAAGGTTAAATTAGAGATTGCATTAGTTTTCTTAATTTATGTGCAATGTTGTGTAACATCAAATAAAAAAGAACGGAGAGAGTATGTGTTATTTGCAATAAATAAAAAGTTAAAAATGAATATAATAATAATTAAGGGGAAAATGAGGAAAATTATCGGAACAAATTATAAATTTATTTCGAGTTTAATTCATTTTGAAGAAAGAAACGAGGGAAATTATTGGAGATGATCTAAAAGAGATCTCTCGAAAAGAAAAGAAAAAAGATATTTCACTATTTGAGTGTAGAGATTTTGTTCATGTGGGTCCCGAGGAAGTGGAGTAATGGTTCCTCCATACCAAATGTCATTCTCATGCACATGCAGACGCTTACACTGTTTTTAAACTACTGTATCAGTTGAGTTAATTACTGGATGCGACATATCTATCTATTCAATCAATTTGACTATATTTTACATAAAAGTTATTTAATCCAACGTTAATTATATATCAAATTCACTAACTGTAACAAATTTTTGTATACACATTATACATACACATTATATATATATATACAAATTTTCGCTTAACCGGGTCGTGACTTGTGGGTTAGAGAAAGTCCCCACTCTAGAAACGAAGGGGGATCAAAGACTCGGAGTTATATAAAGAATAAACAATACAGAGGCTGCTGAAAAAATGAAGGACCACTGTTTCTCACGCCTAATTATTTTCTTCTTAACATGCCTAATTTTCTTAGTTACTTTATTATTATTGCAGACCTTGTTAACGGCGAAGTTAACAAACCCTGCTATCAGGGCTAGGCTATCTTGTAGGTTTATAAAAATTATTCGATTCTCTAATTTCTTTCCTATATATATATATAGATATATATAATATACCGTATCATGGAAATGAATATCGTGTTTATGAATATATAAGAAAATCTTGGATTGGATGTGTCTGAACCGATTTGCTTGCCTAATTATTATATGAGTGAATATATGATTGAATGGATAATTACTAGTTAACTAGAGCTATGTCCAGTTCTTGAACAAGAAAACTATTATTATCCGAAGAGGTGTTCTTTCCTTTTGTATCTCATCTTCCTCGTTTTGCATAATTTTTGCCTACAGAGTTTGCGTAACAAAAGCTATGAAATATTGGATGTTCCTGTGGGTAGTATCCACGAAAGTAAAATATAGAAAGATTTTATATGCAAAGTACCATCTAAAAAACTACTAGTCATCTATATTATTAAAACGAAAGTATTTTTGGTATTGTTTGAAAACATAGATAATGTAATAAGTAAAAATTGTTTGGAAACATGAATATCATATTAAATATTTCATTTTATTTACATATTTAACCATTATGTTTGTAATAAATTAAATAATTATTTTTTGTATTTTTTATTTACAGATTCTACCACTACATTTAATATCAATTTAAATTATTAATTACAATGGTTGTTGTTTCTTTGTGGTGAAAATAAAAATATAAACTGAAATATATAGTGTATATTATATAAAACAATTTTTAAATACAATATTAATCTTATTTAATTTAGTCAAATATCTAAATTTCGAGATTTCAATTTTTTTAAAAAATATAATATCATAAAATTAATAATAATTCATAGAAAACTAATGCAAAAAATTAAAAAATTTAATATGTTGTATTATTTTAGAATAAATTAATCAAAACAACAAGCTAGTATATAAATAGTTCAATTACATCAAATTATATCAAGTTATAATTTTTTTAATATAATATTATTTACAAATAAAATAATTATTATCAAATATCTATATTATGAAAATTTTAATATAATATTATGTATAAATGAAAAAAAATATTATCAAACATCTATATTATGAAATGATATATTTTACATTATATGTAAATTATAAAACATAAAAATATACAAACTATTTTTTATAAAATCAACTGTTTGTGAGTTTACATTGAACATAGATTAAACCAAATATTCGCTATTCTGTACGGAAAAAGTTCTAGTGTACGCTACTTCGTTCATATCAAGTTCTAGTGTACTTTAAAATTAATAAGATCTCGTATAATGGATGCTTATAAATAATTACATGCTTCGTTGATGGTAACAATCAAAAATGTAGATATGATTATCACTACGAAACTAATCAAGGAAAAGCAGAGCGTGATTGAAGTGATATCTTAGCATAGTGTTGACAGATAATAATAGAAAATTCAGCTCAAATAAATCTATATTATTAAAACAGAAGTACACATATAGAATACCCCTTAGTTTTCAGTGTTATTTACACTAATATGCCACTGACATTAAATAATATTTCATATTTTAATGTTTTGTCTTTTCCACTTAGATTAATGTATTTTCCAAAATTAAATTTAAATTTAAATACATAATTAAATAATATTTCCTATTTTAATGCTTTGTTTTTCCACTTAGATTAATGTGTTTTCCAAAATTAAATTTGAATTAAATACACTTCATTAACTTCTCCATTAAATCAATGTCAAATTTTGAAAAAAAATATTGGACAAACAATTCATGGAAATTATAATATCAACTCTTCATTTAACAAATCTGAACGAAAAAATATTACCAAATTTGAACCAAAACTAGATAATATCCAAACGGATTTACCATTTTGGTATCTAGAGAACCATAACCAAACTTATTCGAACGAAATATTTCGGATATTCGAATGTATTTAAATCATATTTATATACTTTAATATGTTAGCTATTTTTAGAGTTAATATCTAAGATATAAGCTATTTTAAAGTTGGTTAAAATATTTGAAATGTAAACAATAGTCAAAAGTAAACCTCTAAAGTTGATAAACAATAATCAAAACACCAAAAATACTTAAATATATATTTATTCTCCATCCAAATATTCAAGCTAAACCTATTTTTAATTTTTAATTTTTAATATAGGTATTTTGACTTACATTACTCAAATTTACATGTTATATTATTTTTGTTATTAGATTTAGGGAAATTTAAAGATATATAAATTTTAAAATTTTAAAAATAATTTAAACGGGTCATCAAACCCGCAAAGATCTGAATCAAATCGGAACCAAAATTTATAAATAACCGAATAGAGCTAGAATCTTTAAACTCAAAAATCTCAAACCCGAATAGATTTTAACTGAATTCGAGTGGGTAACCAAATACCCACCCCTAGCTTAGTCAATATAAAACGATCAAATATTGAAAATTTATTATTTAGTACAAATAAATAAAAACTAAAACTGAAAATTAATATCCGTGCGGTCGCACGGATCAAGATCTAGTTTGCTTTATAACAAATACATCTAAATGGAATGGACAAGCAAAAGCAGATAATACCTTTCGATAATCTAGAAAGATATTAATTACACCGACCAGAAATAGTAACTTGGCAAAGTTCTAAAGAGACTTAGAGGGGTGTATTGAATCTGAAATTTGAAGTGATTTGGTTTTTAATGAGTTTTGAGATGATTGCAGGAGAATTAGAAAATTTGGTGTGATTTTTGTTAAAACACTCTAAAATCTCATCTAAAACAGTGGGATTTGGATTTTTATTTTTATAACTAAAGAACTTCTCTCAAACACTCTAGAAACACTTAAAATACTCTAAAATCTCCAACTTAAATTTTGTTCAATAACAATGGATTTCAGAGTGTTTTATAAAATGTCAAGTTCAATAACACTAGATTTTAAAGTGTTTTTTAAAATCCATGTTTGAATAACAGTGAATTTGTCATTTTAATACAAATCAATTAAAATTTTTAGTTGAATACACCCCCCTTAATTTGTTACTTAATTTTTATTTTATTAGGGTATTTATTAATTTTGGTTATAATTTTTCATTATTATTATTTTAGTTCCCTGAATTTAGTTTTGGCCAAATGCCACAAATTTGCTGAGTTAATATTTTCTGTTGGCCTATGTTTGATAAAATGTTAACAATAACGTAATTGATTTTTGTCGTTCTTATTAATTTGCTTTATTTATTTCTACATTTAATGATTTTGGATTATTTCATGTATTTTTATTAAATTTATTTGATGATTAAAATTTTAATTAAATTCAAGTTATTTCTCTTTATCCATCGGATAGAAATTTGATCGGGCTATTTGATTTGATACAATTTCTTTTAAATTTCCATTTGTTTGTAAATTAGCGTAGACACATCTTTGTGATTTAATTTCATTTTAAACTAAATTCTATATGTTTTATTTAATCAAATTCAAATGTAATCTAAATAAGTAATACAATTATAATCACAATTTATAGGAAACAAATTTCTGGGAATTAAATTGTGTGTAAGCATTAATTGTGTATATCCTAAGTCTACTGAGATTTAGGCATAGAAAAAGAGAATTCAAAATCAAATCTGATGAACTCAACAAATTACAAATTACAAATTTGGTTTAGCACACGAAGTTTACTAATTCACACTTAGGTTTCATTAGTTAAATTTAGTAATAACAATCAACGCATCGATTTTACTGATTGCCTAAAACTACTTGTAAAAATATTATCTCATTAATGGCTAACTTCTGGTGGAACTCAACAGAACACAAAGGTAAACTACATTGGCTTAGTTGGGATAAGCTTTATATTCCAAAAGGGTTAGGAGGTATGGGTTTTAAAAACATTGAAATCTTTAAACATACTCTCCTTACCAAGCAAGCATGGAGAATCCTCTCATCTCTCTCTTCTCTTCTTAGTCGGTTTCTAGAAAGCAAATATTTTTCAGATACCTCTTTTATGTCAGCTTCTTTAGATTCTCGTCCTTGTTTTGCTTGGAGGAGTGTTCTCTTTGGTAGAGAATTACTAGAAACAGACCTTAATCACATGATTGGAAATGGTAGATTTCTCCCTGTTTGGTCTACCCCTTAGTTAGTTGACGGAGACAGAATGTGCATTCCACTGATGAAGAACATCTTAGTTGATCTGAACTTCAGTCAGCCATCTCGTGCTAGACAATTCTCATCTATGGAACCAAAATTTACTTGATGATTTTTTCTCCTCTCAAGACAAGGAGATCATTCTCAAGATCAAACCGGTCACTGATTCACCAGCTTTTTTTCATTTGGAATTACATTCGGTCGGGTGCATATACAGTGAAGTCATGTTATTGACTTGGAGAAAGAGAAGCAAGAAAGGAAGCGTTTATTGCTGGAGATAATCAGCCTTCCTTAAATAATTTAAAGATTATATTTGTTCTCTGGACAGCGCTCCAAAATTCAAAATTTTTATATGTAAAGTTGTTAGCAGAGCTTTATCTGTGGCAGATACCCTCATTGAACGAGGTACGAAAGTTGATACCCGTTGTCAGATTTGCGGTTTGGAGGGATATTCTTTAAATCACGTCTTCTTTGCTTGTACCGTAGCTAAACAAATTTGGGCTTGCAGAAATTTTCCGTACCTGCCAAAGGTTTATATCTTGCCTTTATCTACTTTAACATTTTTTTATACTCTTAAAACGAGAAAGAATCAACTCATTCGAGAGAAGATATGAAAAAATGGAGCTTGAATTCTATGGCCGATATGGAAAAATAGGAACTCATTTCTCTTCCAAGGTAATATGGCTCTTGGTCCGCCTTTCATTAGAGCAATTTATGAAGAGGTTGATAATTGGTTTCTGATCAAATCAATCGAAAAAAAAGCTATAGACCTAGAAAGAAAAAAGAGGATTATTTTTGACTCAAAACTTCCTCCCTTGTCTTGGCTCAGGTGTGACATTGGTCTCGCTTGGATTAAAATATAAATGAGAATGGTGTCTCATGAATTATCGGAAATAGAGAAAGAAAAGTTTGTGAAAAGAGAAAGAAAGTTTTAATAAATGGTAGATATTTTTTGCAGGCATTTTTTGTAAGCGCGATGTTTCTCTGGAAAGTTAGTTATTGGCCCATTAAAAGCTTGAAGTCTCTTCACTTCAGCTCGGTTATTTTTGCTAATGATGATCACGGATTGATCAGCGAAATCCCTAAATCATGACTTTCAGATTAACAGGTTCGGATTCACTCTCACCATCATGATGAAGGAGAATTTTTTCAATCGTATTTTGATGTGGGTTATCCATGTTGGCTCTGTCTCTGATCTTTTATTTTTTTGTTGATTAAAGTTGATCTTTGTAGTTTACAAAAAAAAGTTGATCTTTGTAAAAACTTGATGTTTATCATCTTTTCATTGGAATTATAGTGTTTTAAGAAAAAAGTAATCTGCAGTGTACCGACCCACATGGTCCATAAAAAAAAAATCCCCTATGGTTTGGCCTATATGAACAAGAATTGTCCCGTCTGACATTTCTATCTATAGCAATCATCTTTTCTTTTCTATTTTTTGGCAACTCATCTTTTCTTTCTTTGGATTTTCCGGTAAATCTATAATTGTAAGCTGAAGTATATTATATACTTTAACCACTCTCTCTGTAAAATAATTAAGACTCGGAAAGCTGCGATTGAACAGAAATAAAGTCACAAAGCTGTCTATATTTTTTTTTTAAAGTTCCAATGCTATTTCATTTTTTCAGTTACTTTTCTTGCACCGTGTAAATTGATTTTCTAAGAGCAGGATTATCCCACCGTTCTAAAAGGGTTTTTGCAGAAAAGTAGTGTGCTGACCTCTTTTTTTTTTGTAAAAATCGTATGCAGAAATCTCGAGATAAGAGTCGTTTTTGGTCTATTTTTGTACTATTCACAGGTCTCACTAACACGTGATGGCCCACGATTGATTCTTTTTTTTTTAAATCAGATTTTAGTTTTAGCGATAATGATGCTCTAAGTTTCCGAATTTCAGAAACTTGTAAAGTTAAGAATATTTTAATTGATATTAGGTTATAGTTATGCCCTATTAGAAAAAGTTCACCTCAAGAAAATAGTACATTTATAATGGAAAGTGTTAATAAAAACTGGGTTTAGAATGATTATTAGAATTTTCAAACCTAGTGTTATATTGGTTTATGAATTTTCATATTCTTATTAATATCTAGTGTTTATTGTTTGATGATTTAATTATTCTTTATCTTTTTTATTAGAAAAAATTAAATTATAAAAGTTATACAAATCTCTTGAAGAAAGTGTTATTGAAACTTATATTCTTAACTTTTTAACTCAGAAAATAAGATTTTGAGAATGTTACATGTTTCTCTTGGATTTTTAAAATCATTAGAATAGTCTATTTTGTAGATTTTTACAATATACAAAATTGTCAATAATTTTCTCAGCTTTTAAAATCAACAAACTCTATTAAAATCTAAGTCCTACTGATATCTCATAAATCAGTACTAGTTGGTTTTAATATTTGTGAACAAACATTTCTTTTAGAAACTTAGGAATATATGTTTGCTTAGTATACCGAATACCTTTAATAACAGCAACATTGGGTATTCTATAAACTCTCATGATAAGTCTAATCTTTAAAACTTAGGAAGATCAATGTGATTCCATACAGCAGATTTTTAACGAAGCATCATGATCGCCTTAGATTTAATTAAAACTGACAAGTCTTTAATAACATTTGGGATGCATTTTTAGCAAAAAAAAAACATTTGGGATGCATGTAGATGATGAGGTTAAAGTTCAGACAAGATAAGATGGGGTGGAGGAGGCGAATACTTGAATGTTATAAATTAAAGTTATGGTATTTCCTCATTTTTTTTCAAACTTAAACAAAAGGGAAGATCGATACCGATCTTATGTGTCGGAAAGAATATGTGTCTCGTGCACAAAAAAAAAAGAATATGTCTCTAAATACAAAATTTTATATTTATCCGAATATTTAATCAATTTTAATTTACATTTGGTACCCATTTTTCAAATCAAGTTCAGTTCAATTCAGTTCTTCGAATTCATTTTTTTTTCAGCTTTATATCCTTAGTAAATAATTAAATCTTTATTAGATAATTATTTATGAATATATATATATAAACTGTCAAAACTAAAAACACATTAGAAAGATAATTCCTACATAAATTATGTTGTTTCCCAAAAAGAAAATTAATCATAGAAAATTAAAATAAAAGATGTGTAAAGATAATTAATGATTTTTCTCTAAATTTTAATAATTTTATTTGCAAAGAGGATTTTTGTATTCAAACTCTCACGGTTAAAGTTAAAATGAGTTTATTTGATAATTGTTTAGGAGTTAATATACTTAAATTTCCCCAAAAACAAAACATCTTTAAAAATACACAATATTATTATCTGAAAATAATATTTTTAATCTAAAAAATTTAAAACTAAAAACTAAAGTGATAAATATCGTTTATATCTTAACAGATAATATAATAAAAATTAAATCTCTATTAGATAATTGTTTATGAATATATATATAAACTGGCCAAAGAATAAAAAATACTAAAAACATAATTTATATATATTTTGTTATCCGAAAATAATATTTTAACCAAGAAAGTGAAAACTAAAAATAAAAGATGTATAACAGTAATTAAGTAAAATATAGAATTTTGAAAACTTTAATAATTTTATTCGGGAAAAAATTGCATCCAAATTTTCGCATTAGAATTTAAAATATGTTTATTAGATAATTATTTAGGAATTAATATACATAAATTTTCCCAAAAAATAAAAACATTTATTTTTTTCAAAAAGACAATTCCTACATAATATTATTATCTTAAAATAAAAATTTTAATCAAACAATCCCCTAGACTATATTTGAGAAGTGATTTTGCCACATGTCTTCTCTACGACCATTCTCACGAAAATAATATGACATGGCTACTAAAATTGATGACATGTCTTATAGATTAATATGACATGGATAATTTATTTAATGTTAATTTATATTTTTGGTAAACTTTTTTAAATATGGTAATAGCTCATATATTACATTTATTTTTGATTTATGTTTTTAGACTTTTTTTAAAATATGGTAATAACTCATAAATGATCATTAAAATAAATATATTCAACTATGGCATCTAAAATTTCGAAATATCATTTAATTATTTATTTTAAAATTATAAAATTTTCAAAAAATGTATACAATTTTTTTACAAAATTATAAAATTAAATTTACAATTGGTAAAATAATATGACATGACTATAAAATTGATGACATAGCTTATAGATTAATATGACATGGACAATCACATTTAATGTTAATTTATATTTTTGGTAAACTTTTTAAAATTCGGTAACAACTCATATATTATATTTATTGCAGTTATATTTTGGAAATTTTTTCAGAATATGGTAATCACACATAAATCATCATTAAAATAAATATAATCGACTATGGCATCTAAAATTTTGAAATATCATTTAATTATTTATTTTAAAACTCATATATTATATTTATTGTCGGTTATATTTTGGATTTTTTTTTCAGAATATGGTAATAACACATAAATCATCGTTAAAATAAATATAATCAACTATGGCATCTAAAATTTCGAAATATCATTTAATTATTTATTTTAAAATTATAAAATTTTCAAAAAAATATATACAATTTTTTTACAAAATTATAAAATTAAATTTTAAATCATTAGTTTCTTATATACTGTATATCTACAAATTTTATAAGTATTGTTTAATTTTAACTTTTGAAAATTATGCAATTTTTACATATTTATTTAATATATTTAATTAAAATAAATAGATAAAAAAATATATCTAAGATTAGAATTTTAAATATACACATGCATATTCTTAAATATAATTTAAAATAAACAAAATTGTTTTTATCTTTATTTTTATGTATAATTAAATCAAATTTATACTAAAATATTGATAAGTAAAATAAAATTTACAATATTAATAAAAGTTTTAAATATAATTTATATTTATCTGTTAAAACATATTTTAAAATTCTTTTACTGCACATGGTGCAGGAAGACACATAGTTTTAAAATTTTAAAAAATTAGAAGATGTATAAACAATAATTAAGTTCAAATTCTGTAATTTTTAATTGTAATATAATAATACATATTATTCATTTGTTTTCTTCACTTTAAAACACCTAGTGTGTTGACAAAAAAAGAAAAAAATAACACCTAATGAAAAAAAGTAAACGAAGAGTTAATGATCTTGTTATCTTCAACTTGGGATCTGAAAATATATACTATAAAAAATAAGTAAAAGAAGCGTTAATGGATCTTGTTTTGATCGAGTCTTTACAAATCTACTTCCATTTAGAGAAACCTACGTCGTTTAGCGCTGCTACAAACGTTTTCCAGGAGAAACAGCCTGCCGTTTCCACCGTCGCAGGTCGAACAATACGTTGTTCGCATCTCACGTGAAGAACCAGAACCTGCACATGACAGTCTTATCTCGGTTTTGTCGTTTCAAGAAAGAGGCCTGAAGAAGACACAATTTAAAAAGAAAGAAAGAAAAAAACAGACAGATCTCTCCCTCCGTCGTCTTTGACTCTTTTGGTCGGGGGAGAAAGATGTCTCCGATAGCAGCAAGAGCAAAGCTTCACGTAGCGATGGTGGTGTTTCAGACGGGATACGCGGGGAATCACGTGATCATGAGATTTGCTCTAAACTTGGGAGTAAGCAAACTCGTCTTCCCACTTTACCGGACCATCGTCGCTCTCTCTGTTCTTGCTCCCTCTGCTTACTTCCTTGAAAAGTATACACTTCAATCCAACCATTCTTTAGTTATTTATTCCGGTTTTATGTAATATTGATTCTTAGTATTTATTATTTGTATATGGTAAACCAAACTAGAAAAGAAAGGCCGGCGATGAACACCAGTTTACTGATTCAGTTCTTCCTTCTTGGACTTGTCGGGTACGATCTTCTTTTAAAACCTTGGATTGTAGGTTGGAACTTGATATATTTTGTTTGTTTGTTATATATATTAGCATAACATTAAACCAAGGATTTTACATATTTGGATTGGACAATACCTCACCAACATTCGCATCAGCAACTGAGAATGCTGTTCCTGCTGTTTCATTCCTCATGGCCGCCTTGCTCGGGTATGTTATGTTCCCTTGATTCTTCGTAAATAATCTCACTTTCAATCATTAATACTTTAGACACACACACCATTGTAGAATAGAGAAGGTAGAGTTGAAGAGGAGAGATGGAATAGCCAAAGTGGTGGGCACATTTGTATCGGTTGCAGGTTCTTTGGTCATAACGCTATATAAAGGGCCAACCATTTACGAACCGAGCTTGCGTATAATGGACCACCAATCCATAACCATAGATGGTGGATCAGAAGATAACAAGAACTGGACGTTGGGATGTCTGTGCTTGATGGGTCACTGCTTATGCTGGTCAAGCTGGATTGTGTTACAATCACCATTGCTTAAGAAGTACCCTGCTCGATTCTCCTTCATCTCGTGCTCTTGCTTTTTCGCAGTAATCCAGTTCTTCGGGATCTCTTCTTATTTCGAGAGAGATGTGGAGAGCTGGAAGATAATATCAGGAGGGGAAGTGTACGCGTTGCTATACACAGTAAGTGCTTTTTTATCTTTAATTTAGGTTAAGATATAGGTATGGTGTGTGTTAATATATGGAATGGGATATAGGGAGTGGTGGGATCAGCGATGGTGTTTGCAATACAAATATATGTGGTGGAGAGAGGGGGACCTCTGTTTGTATCAGCCTACTTGCCACTACAAACTCTAGTAGCTGCTGTTTTAGCCACTTTTGCTCTTGGTGAACACTTCTACCTTGGAGGGTACGTAATAGTTCTACTCACAATAATCATATATCAGAGTGTATATAATAGCTAAGTGCTTTTATAAATTGTTGTTGGTTTATGTCACAGATTAATTGGGGCAATACTAATAATTAGTGGACTCTACTTGGTTGTGATGGGTAAGAGTTGGGAGAGTCAAGCTCTAATTGTTAGCCGCCAACAACAACAAGGCTTTGTTTATTCAGCAACAGCAGAAGAAAATGGTGATGAAGAAGACCAGCCTAACAAAGAAAGATGTTGTAGCATCATTGAGCCACTAATTTCTTCCTAAGCTCTGCTCTGCTCTCTCAGAATAATAAAAGTTTCACGATTATTTCATCCTCTATTAATTTTAATTTTAATTTGAAAATAAAAAATTCGATTTCGTCAGTTTTTTTATTTTATTTCGTCAGTTATTAGTTTCATATAAAAGCTAGCGAGGCAGACTATAGGCCTGTTCGTTTCCGGAACGCACTGCGTCAACGACGGCGATCAGAAAATGCAAAGACATTTTAATGACAGCTCAGCAACCAGTAAAATTACAGAATTAGAAGATGCAACAAATAGACGCTAGCGACACGTAATACGGTGAGTGGGAGACGCTGCAATTTGCAGCGGCAATAGAAATACGGAAAAGACTAGCATTTGCATTCGCCGGCGACAACTATACAACAACACACCGTTAAAAAAAATTATCGTCTCTTTGTTAATTATTGGCCGCTGACGCTGACGCCGCGTCAGAGAAAAGAACAGGCCTTATATATATGTTTATGAGTTTGACACCGAGAAAGAGAGAGTGATGATTCAGATCAGAACAGGGATCAAATCAAGCAGCTCGTGCTTCTCTTCCTTACTACTATTCCGACGAAACTCTCACTCGCAGACTCGCGGTGGTAATGGCGGCCAAGTCGTGGAGAAGAAGCAACACGAGGGGTTGTTCCTGCAAAAGAGCAAAGGCCAGCACCTTCTTACCAACACCCGAATCCTCGACGCCATCGTCCGAAGCTCCCACGTCAGGCCCACCGACACCGTCTTGGAGATCGGTCCCGGCACTGGCAATCTCACCATGAAACTTCTAGAAGCTGCCCACCACGTCGTCGCCGTCGAGCTAGACAAGCGTATGGTTGAGATTCTCCACAAAAGAGTTTCCGACCATGGTCTTCAACATAAACTCACTGTACGTTACTCTCTCTCTGCACATAACCTGTTCGATGAAATGACCAAGAGAGAGAAATATATATATATATATATATATATATATATATAATTTTTTTGAATAATCCGGTATATCCAGCCGAGTATATACCAAAGTGGGTCCAGATTACCAGTGAGTGTCCATAACAGTTTATGTTATCGGGCAGAGTACACCTCGGTCACCGGACCCGGACGCTAGAAAAATCCGAATATTAAATTTTGTTCTTAGTGATCAGCCGGATTCAAATCCAAGTCCTTATTAGAGCCGAAGCTTCAAGACCAGTGGACCGGTCATCGCTTGGTTAAGAGAGGAAAATAACTAACCTTTTTTTGTTTGTTTCTCTATTAGATTATTCAGAAAGATGTACTGAAGACAAACTTCCCTGAGTTTGATCTCGTGGTTGCTAACATTCCATACAACATATCTTCCCCTCTGGTGGCGAAGCTCGTCTACGGCTCCAACACCTTCCGCACCGCCACGCTCCTCCTTCAGAAGGAGTTCTCCCGCCGCCTCTTGGCCAACCCCGGCGATTCTGATTTCAACAGACTGGCCGTCAACGTGAAGCTTCTGGCTGATGTCAAACTCCTTATGGATGTGAGCAAAAGAGAGTTCGTCCCTCCCCCTAAAGTCGATTCCTCCGTCGTCATCATCACCCCCAAGGAGGTGAAACCTGATGTTGATGTTCGAGAATGGCTGGCCTTCACTCGCACCTGTTTCGGGAAGAAGAATAAGACTCTTGGTTCCATGTTTAGGCAGAAGAAGAAGGTCGCGGAGCTGCTGAGTCTGTCCAGAGTTGGGATTGGTGAGAATGCAAGTGATGATGTTGTTGAAGAAGAAGAAGAGCAAGTCTTGTGTTTGGATGCGGATGCGAGTGTGTTCAAGGAGAGGATGATTGGGGTTCTGAGATCGAATGGGTTTGAAGACAAGAGACCATCGAAGCTTTCTCATGGTGAGTTATTGCGTTTGCTTGCTTTGTTTAACCAAGCTGGCATCTTTTTCCATTCCTTACCTATTATGGATCTACACGATTATTGATCCCCAAGTTTTGTTTTAACTAGCGTTACCAAAAGCGCGCCAATACTTTTAAATTGACCAAAACATGTTTATCTAGTGCACTTTGAAAATTAGAGTAATGAAAATTAAGCAATCACCAAAATAAATACACACTCGAAGGAGAGAACACATTCATACAAGCAAAGGCAAAAGAAATAAGATTGACACGTCGTCCATGCCAAACAAATGCATGAAAACTAAACCATGATATAGTATAAGAGGGGTTTGATTAATAAGCTGCAGGATTAACCCTCCGACAGATTCTCCGGATCTCTCCCCTCGCGCCCGTCAAAGGAGAGATATTCCCCATCTTCACCATCGATTTCGCAAACTGCTCAAAGAAGGCCTCTTGATTCTCTGCGTAGAGCTTCACCAGCTCCTTGGACTCTCTGTTCTTCGTGAACAGGACCTCGTCAGAGCTCAATAGCCCTTTGTACATGATGAGGTTCTTGTAGTAGTGGTTGTCGAACTTGAAGGGCGTCGCCAAGTCGAGGAAGAAGAGGTTTTGGTCACCGCCGGATCTTGGACATTGGTTACGCAACGCGTAGGCGTAGTATTGGTTTAGGGTTAGACCAGGCTTGCCGTTGCCAGACTGGTTGTATAGCCTCTGCCGGAAACTTGTGCACCTCGAGTTTCCGATGGTGTGACTTCCTGCAAATCACACGAAACAAAACCCCTTCTAAATATTAACAACTGAACTTAATCAGCTAAGCAAATGTAACAAAACTGGCTTTCTAAATAATTTTATTATTTTTAAATTTAGCAAAGCTGGTGTAACGTTTAACAAGCCCTTCAACATCCACATAGCGCATTTAAAATGTTATCAAAACCCAAAAAACACTTTAAAAAATAAAAGACAAAAATAAAAATCCCCTAGTCTATATTTGAGAAGTGATTTTGACATGTGTCATCACCATATTAATTTTGAAAGAAAAATTATGACATGGCACACCAACATTGATGACATGGCTTGAAATAAATTATGACATGGATATTTACATTTAGTGTTGATTTATATTTAAGATAATTTTTTTAAAAATATGGTAATAACTTAAAGATAATTATGACATATTTACATTTAATATTGATTTATATTTAAGGTAAGTTTTTAAAATATGGAAATAAATTATATATCATAATTAATATAACAATAAATAATAAATTAAATAGAAATATAATAATAATTAAAATTTCGAAATATTATTTAGCTATATTTTTATAAGTATATAATTTTTATTACTAAAAACAATTCTTCAAAATACTATGCATTTTTAAAAAAATATATAATTTTCTTTAAATAGTGACATAGACATTTACATTTATTATTGATTTGTATTTTTAGTAAATTTTAAAAATATGGTAATAACTCATAGATCATCATTAATTTAGCAATAAATAATATAATGTTATAAATAGAAATATAATATTATTTTGTATTTTCAAAAGTTAATTATATTTTATAATTATTTTTAGTAAAACAATTCTTCAAAATTATACAGTTTTTAAATGTAATTTTCTAATCCAATACTATTAGTTTATTTTTAATATCCATAAATTTTAGAAAATTATTTAGTTTTATATTTTGATAATTATACACTTAACAAAATTTTCTCTTACATTTACAAAATTTGAATGAATATATTTTAGAAAAAGATATACATATATATTACTAAATATACATTGAATAAAAATATTTGTTTTAATATCTTAAAGTTTTACATATGATTAAATTAAGATTATATATTGTAAGTAAATAATAAAATCAAAAATTAACAAAATAAAAAATTAATAAAATTTGTATGTTAAAATAAATTATATTTTAAAACTTTTATTTCTGCACATGGTGCAGGAAAACACCTAGTTATACATATATGGGGAGTTTTCTAACGAATTTTAGGGTCGGTTAATATATATAGGTAAGTTGTTACAAATGAATATTATAATTAATTAATTAATTAATACCAGAGAGGGAGACGAGATCGACGAGATTAAGGCCTTGACGCTTGAACTTAGTGAGGATAGTTTGAAAAGTGTTGTTGGGAGCAGGAATGTCATTGTTGGAACCACTCAAGCTTGCTCCTCTCGCGTCTCTTCTTCCTAGAGGTACTTCCCAACTCGGTCCACCTGTCTGTATTAACATATGACCATGTGTTGAGCTAATTTAAGTTTTTAGTGATAATTACTAATACAAATAGTTTGATTATTTGTTGTTCTGACTTACAATGACGGTCGAGTCTCTAGCGGCTAGAGCCAAGATATCAGCGCAAGAAACTGTTTCAGGACACTCTTGTTCTAAGGCATTCTTGATTTCCTCGATGACCTCGAAACCACGGGCTGAGTTTCTGTTAGGGTTTGATCGTTTCTCGCTGATTATGGTTCCACTGCTGTCCAATAGTATGGAAGCATCACATCCCTGCAGTAAGCGAGAAAAAAAATGTTTAAAACGGAAATTTAATTATTCCATAGCAAAGTAAGGTTGAGAAGTGGCTAAGGTTGAAACCTTCACGAAACAATCGTGGAAATGGAGTCTGAGCAAGGAGGCGGGCATGCGAGGATCCTGTGCGAATGCTTTGGCAACAATTGACTGAACAATTTCTTGAGCTTTAGGACATGAGTGGTCGTAGAACTGAGGGAAGAGATAGCCGCCACTTTCATAGGCTTTAGAGCTCAAACAAAGAGGAGAGAGGGCGATGAGGGAGAGGGCTACGATAAGAATGTTCAGTGATACAGCCATTTGGGAGGGGGGGGGGTTCTTTTGCTTGATTTTCTACAAAAGTAATTTGGGTTTTAACTCGATCGGTTTCTTGTAACTAATTTGATTTTCTTGTGACAGAATGCGTTCCATCATTTATAGAGTAGACATTGTGGAAATTTGAGAAAGACGTTGGAGTTGGTAACTAATCTTAGATATTGGGTTAGATGGATGCATTATTCTTTAAGGATTGGTTTGAATACGGAGCTAATATTAAATTTGCAGTTAGTCAAATCATATACCAAACCAAGAAGATGTTCAGACGTATTAATAAAAATAATGAATCGAGAGATTAACATCAACAGCAAGCTAGCAAAACAATTGCGTACGTATATAATTTTTAGTTTTTACTTGGTTGACACTTGAGATTTGACCATATATAGTCAAGAAAACAATGCTAACTGTTGTGTAAGCAAAGTGATAATCGTCTTATCGTGTTCTTAACAGATGTATACGGTTGCTAGACTACGACAAAGACAATAGTAATTGGTAGATAATGCCAAAACTATTAAGAAACGGCTCCAACTGCTCTCCATCACATACCAAACAATCTATTTTTCCTTTTGTTTTCAGTGCAACAAAAGAGAACAATGAACATTAAAAGTATCATGCTCTAACAGTGTATCTAGACTTTCTAAACTATTTAAAAGTCATCACTTATTTTATGTTACAAAAGCCTTGTTCGTTTCATCACCGCTGCTTTCAGCCGCAGCGTTTTAAAAAGAACGGCAACGGAGACAAAAAAAAAGCAGAATTAAAAGTTAAAACAACGCCGATTGAATGTTAGAGACATAAAAAACCATATGCCAGTGACGCTAAAATTTTCTGCGTATGCGTCCGTTTCGTTTGTTGTTAGCTGACGCAGCTGCTGGAAAACAAGGCGATGGTGCTTCACCGGAGTTGTATGTTGCCCTGATGAAAGGCTTAACTATCGGAAGATGCCGCTGAACGCAGCGGTGATATGAACATGCTTGCTTCTTTTTTTTCTTAACACAGAACATGCTTTGCTTGGAACAAAATTATCAGGAAAACCCATAAAGATTTCTAAAAAAAGTTAGTAGAATGACATCTGTTAGCTTAGTATCTAGCCAAGTTCTCAAAAACTCTTATATGAGAACTTTTCATGCTTCTTTTCGCATATATATATATATATATATATATATATTATTTTTAATTGATAGAACTCTTTTCACCATTCACCGTTGGAGTTGCTCATGAAAGCTTAAAATATATGTAAATGTTCACGCTGGTGAGTGACCCAAGAACCAATTCTCATTCGATATAGAAAAAGTTGTATTGGGGAAATGGGAAAATTCCATTCAATAGGACTACAACTGTTACGAAATACAAACCAGCGATTTTTTTTGTCGACCAAACATACATTAATTAAAGCCCAATGGGCAATTACATCTAATGGTTAAGTTTACAAATTCAGTTACATCACCATTTACAACTGTAATTCAAATTAACTCAGCTTATCGTAGCCCAATCTAAAATACAAAAATGTCTTCTATTTTGAATTATTTAAAATTTCTTTAAACATCATTGTATTTTGAAACAGATGAAGATATATTAGGTGTACTACATTTTTTGCTAAATATGTAAATATCATTTCGAAAAATGAACATGAAGTTTACAATGCGTATGTTTTCAAATTGTAGAACCTAAAGCAATTGATTCCACTGCAAAAAAGGTAAAAAAACATGGAAGCAAACATCAATCAGTTATCCTCAAAACTTCAGTTTGTAAGCATTCACTTTTTTAAAAAATAGCGATAAGGATTTGTAAACCAGGAGAAAAGGTTCTAGCCAAGGCAAACAGACGAGAGGCCAGAGAGATGCAAACCATTTGCAAGCAACAAAAACGAAGAACTGAGAGGGGACTAACGCCAAGACAACACTAACCAACGGGGTGTCATATATTTGATTAGGCTAATATGACACACGTTTTTTTATCTGGACAACTATATAGAAAAAACAGAAAAGCAAAAGCAGTTCAGATTCTTACTACCACTACTCAGTAAGTGCATCCCGTCATCATTAGTACTATACATCGATTTTCCTATATATGGTTATTTATTTAGTTAGTTGTTCGTACTTAATTAACAAGTACTTAATTGACACCACCACCAATCCAAGAGTTATTGGGATACGGTTGTGCGTTGGCGTGTCACGTGAAAGTGATTCACCGTCACTCGTTTTTTGAGAAAAATGTGATCATTTGTTGTCAAGTTCCTCTCGCTCCCAAAACACAGTTGTAAATGTCTCTGATTAATAAGAACTCATTAGAGCCTACTGAAAATACAAAACGTATACGCATTAGATAAGAAATAGTATAACATAAGATTTAGTAGAATTCAACCAAAATAAGATAAATTGTGGTTTAGACTTGTTTGAAAAGACCAAGTCAACTTGTCAGACGAAAAGTAATCAGCATAAAATTAAAGGTTTGTTTACTTTTGGGATTGGAATACAGGCTGGGCCGGATGTGTATATAAACTATATAGAGTTGGTTAGAAACTGTGTTCAAAGAAAAAAAGAGTTGGTTAGAAAGAAACTAATAAATGTGTGCATAATAGGTGACAATAATAATCTCTAACAATAATGCAACTGATATTTTGGTGTGTGTTTAAGAGGTCGAAGTTCACACCAATCGTAAACAAAATCAACCCTTAATGCTTTTATTATCAATCAAACATTTGTTTTAGTGTCCTGTAATAAATAAATGGGCAGAGTGTACTTACCGAGTAACTGTGGTAGTAAGAGAATGAAAAGTAGAAGAAAAGGCAAAGAGGACTAGAGGAGGGACCAAAGGAAAGTGGAGGGGAGATTTCGTTAGAGGATTCTTCACTCGCTCTTTGGGTTTGACCAGCTCAACCCTCTTCTCCTTCCTCTCTTCTTCTTCTTCTTCATTTTTTTTTTGTTTATATTAAATCATTCATCCACCATCTCTCTCTCAATCCCAAATCTATGCTGCTCTCTCTGGGATCTTATCTTAGCATCAAAAAAGACAAATGGGTGTGTGTTTCTCGGCAATTAGAGTGACCGGTGCCAGCAGTAGTAGACAGACCAACAACAACAATAAGAAGGCATGTAAGAAGACTCAGGAGAATAAGCCCGCAACCAACACGAACACGAACACGAAGCGGAGAACAACGACGGGGTCAGTCCCTTGCGGGAAGCGTACAGAATTTGGATACGCGAAAGATTTCCACGAGAGATATAGCATAGGGAAGTTGCTGGGTCACGGTCAATTCGGGTATACCTATGTTGCCATCGACAAGGTCAATGGCGATCGTGTCGCCGTTAAGAGACTCGATAAGACTAAGGTATTATCATTTACTAGGGGATTCAACTCCAATCAATCAATCATATGCAGCATCGTTTTGAATTTTATTTCCACTACTATATACTATTCATTAGATTCTTCTATCTTTGATTCACCTAAAAGAAAAGTTTGGGATCTGTTTTTTCAATTTTAATTATATTTCCGATTGATTCTCTCCAATTTGGTGGCGGTGACAGATGGTTCTGCCAATAGCGGTGGAGGACGTGAAGAGAGAAGTAGAGATACTAAAAGCACTTTCAGGGCACGAGAACGTTGTTCAGTTTTACAATGCCTTTGATGATGACGACTACGTCTACATTGTTATGGAGTGAGAGAGCTCTTCCCTTTTAATTTGTTTCTATCCATTATTCCATCATCATCAATTTTGAATCTCACTCATTCACTCTCTCTCTCTTAAGGTTGTGCGAGGGAGGCGAATTGCTGGATCGGATTTTATCCAAGTTAGTTAGTTACCATCTCTATCTAATCACTTCTTCTCCCCTCCCCCCCCCATCTATTATTGAAAACACCTTTTTTTTTTAACTTTCAGGAAAGATAGTCGTTACTCCGAGAAAGATGCAGCCGTTGTCGTCCGACAGATGCTCAAAGTCGCTGGCGAGTGTCATCTCCACGGTCTTGTTCATCGTGATATGAAACCTGAGGTCTTTTAATTCTTTTCTCTTTTTTTCCCAACTCTCACGGTCTCACCTCCTTCTACTTATATGTTCTCTTTCCTCTTTCAGAATTTTTTGTTCAAATCAGCTCAACCTGATTCCCCTCTTAAGGCTACAGATTTTGGTTTATCCGATTTTATCAAACCAGGTCAGTACAAGCTAATCCCTAAGCTCATCTCCAACCCCCTTGGCCCTTACTCCAGAACGGAGTGGGAAATGCAGTAATTAATCCCTAAGTTCAACTCTAACCCTCTTACTCTAAAACGGAGTGGGAAATACACTAATGAACAAAAATAAAATAAAAATTGACTCGACACATTTTTATTTTTTGTTCATTACTCTATTTTGAAGTAAAATTTGGAGTGGGGTTGGAGATGGTCTTAAGTGACCGAGCCTTCTGTTGATTTGTGTGATTAAAAACTCTAAACAAATTAAATTTACAGGGAAAAGGTTCCATGACATAGTTGGGAGCGCCTATTATGTAGCTCCCGAAGTACTAAAGCGCAGATCAGGCCCTGAATCTGATGTCTGGAGCATTGGTGTTATCACCTATATTTTACTCTGTGGAAGGCGCCCTTTCTGGGATAGGACTGAGGACGGTATTTTCAAAGAGGTCCTAAGGAACAAACCTGACTTCCGCCGCAAACCTTGGTCTACTATTAGTGACAGCGCCAAAGATTTTGTTAAAAAGTTGCTTGTTAAAGACCCTCGTGCACGCCTCACTGCTGCTCAAGCCCTTTGTATGTTCTTTTTTTTTTACTTCTTGTTGGCAATTTTAATCATCTGCAATCTTTAGACTAATCCTCTCTTTTGCCTTTTGCAGCACATGCGTGGGTTAGAGAAGGAGGGAACGCCACTGATATCCCTGTCGACATTTCTGTTCTCAACAACTTGCGTCAGTTTGTTAGATACAGCCGTCTTAAGCAGTTTGCTTTACGGGTAAGCATAACGAGGAAAAAGAAGTTGTAAGAAAAAAAGAAAAAACAGAGAATTTTTTTTGTCACTTATGCTCTGTGTGTTCCCATGTCTGGCAGGCGCTTGCTAGCACACTCGACGAGGCAGAGATTTCTGACCTCAGAGATCAGTTTGATGCAATTGATGTGGATAAAAACGGTGTCATTAGTCTCGAGGAAATGAGACAGGCAAGTGAACTTTAATGACTAAAAATTGCTTTAAGAACAAATACTAGTTATGTATTATTATGCATGATCAGAGTCTTTCTCTCTACAGGCACTTGCCAAAGACCTTCCTTGGAAACTGAAGGATTCACGAGTTGCTGAGATCCTTCAAGCGGTAGTTACAGTTTTTCTTTTTTTTTCTTACTTTCCGTTGCAATTGTATCTGTGGGGGGTAATATCATTATCAAAGAGAAAGTGCAGTTTCAATATAATCTCTGAAAAATCTTTGGTGGACACAGATTGATAGCAACACTGATGGGTTAGTGGACTTCACAGAGTTTGTAGCAGCTGCTCTACATGTTCATCAGCTGGAAGAACATGATTCAGAGAAATGGCAGTTAAGATCTAGAGCAGCTTTTGAGAAATTCGACATTGACAAAGATGGGTACATAACGCCGGAGGAGCTTCGAATGGTAAAAGCTTTGACCTCCTCTTGTTGTCTTTTGTGGAGTAGATGATGGGAAAAAAAATGAAGTGTATTTTTTGTTTTGGTGAATTTAATCAGCACACGGGATTAAGAGGCTCAATAGATCCACTTCTGGATGAAGCAGACATAGACAGAGACGGGAAGATAAGCCTGCATGAGTTCAGGAGACTTCTAAGAACAGCGAGCATAAGTTCGCAGAGAGTTTTAAGCCCTGCCGGCCACAGGAACCCTCGGTAGTTTTAAATGGTATTTTTTTAAGTAGAAGAAGAGGAAGAAGAGGAGAAAGAAGACATGGCAGTGTAATTTGTTGTTGGATGTGAATCACATCATGTGATATTGTGTTTATATGTAATGTTGGTTGTACAATAAGTGGGTTTTTTTTGGGGGGGGGGGGGGGGGGGGGGGGGGAGGTTGTAAAAGTGGTAAGTGAGTGAAGCAACAAAACCAGAGAAATGGTGTTGGCCTCTTGGGTGATTCCTTGAAAAACATCAGGAGAATTCTTTTGGGTCATCACCAGGGGAAGGAGGTTATGGAAGGCCACACCGAGTGGACCAGATCCAATTTTAATGGGTTGGGGTACAAAAAGAAAGATAGATTCCAGCTGTAACTTGATTCTCTTGTAATATTATTGTGGGTGTGAGCACCATACAGACTTTTTCTATTATTTTTCATGATCCTCCAGCCAGTATTGGAGGAGTCATACGGAGTGGCTCTCCCTGTCTATTTTTGATGATTAATATAATATTGCAAACTTTTTCCCTGCGAAGACTGATTATTTATTCAACAACGAAATTATATTGGTAAAATACACGATACATAGCCATAGGCAATACATTATTACATTGCATTGTACTTTTATTTTTAAAAAGGAGGATGATTAGTTTGCAGATTGCTGCTGCTCCTTGTTGATGGGAAAGTTCTGATCCACCCAAGCCAAGTACCCACCTCCTACGTTTCTCACTTTCTTGTAACCCTATTTTTTACATTCAAGATACTCTGAATCATTTTTCATCTTCTTTCTTAAACAACAATAAAAAATCCAAGTGTATTATTGACTTTATGTATATAAATCAAATTAAGCCGGGGTCGACTTACTGCAGCGACAAGCTCACTTGTGGCATTGAAGGATCTGGCTCCACTCTGACAACCCTGCATGTATCATATTGACTTTCAATGTGATTCAACTACTCTCCGATCATACAAAGTTAAGTTATTAAAGAACAAAAAAAACAAAGTTTTTTTTTTCATTTCTTGTGGGTGTGATGAGGAAGAAAAGAGTTATTACCACAAGGATATCATCAGTTGGGCTGAGAAGAGAGGATACTTGATCCAAAAATTTTGGATTCTTCACTCTCCCTAGTGTATCACACAGATCAAGAGGGTCTTAAATATGTACATCTAAATTGGATAATAACTCAACTTGATTTTGATTACCTTGAGGTGTGTTGAGCATGTAGGGAACGTTGAGGATTTTAGGTGCCAGACAATGGCCTCTCCTGAACTCTTCCTCGGTCCTGCATGTAGAAATTAACAATTTGAATTTGGTTACTTGCACATAGTGATGATGGGACAATAGAGCGCACCTAACATCAAGATATTGATGGTCGGACTGGAGGAGAGCCTTGGCTTGGCTCACATCAACAGTAACAACTTCTTCTGGCTTTGATGGAAACATCTTATTAATAGCGAAGAAAAGAAGAAGAAGAAGATGAAAGCTTTAGGAAGAGAGCAGATGATAATAAATAACCCGGAGAGCAGAACATTAACAGATAATGTTATTTATTAACATACGCATTATGGTCAATATAAATATCATAAATAGTATATGATTTAGCCATTACAAATTTGTTGCTATAGACAAGCAAAATGAAATCTAGAATAAAGAACATAAAGATAAGTATAACAGACCTTAGACAGCTAAGTAAAGCCCACCTAGTAAACGTGTTCACTTCTCACTAGTTTGAAATAATGGAAAGAAATTAGCGTGAATTATTAACATGTAAAACTAATATTCCTTATTTGGCGTCCAAACCAAAAAATTTAAACAAAAAGGATGACCCTAAACACAAGTTTCTCATGTTGCTCATTCACTGAATCCAGTGGAAACAATGTTGTCGATGGAAACAAGGATGGAACTGCGCAACTAACGATCCCATGGTGAAGTCATTTTATTGGGTGGAACGTTAGGTATGGATGAGGGGATGACGTCTCATTCTTCCTCTCCTTAATTGTTAATATATTACAATAAAAATCAAAAGCCACGTTCCATTCCACCATGTATGGGGAATTTCGGATTCAGTATTTTTAAACTATAATAAACTTCGGGACAAGCTATTCACATCAAAGTGTAAGATTGGCCCTGGATCTTGTACCTCATCTGACACGGACAATCTAAAAAAGAATTTGTTTCAATCGATTTGGTTGCCTTCTATGTACAAACACACACACAAACAAGGTCGGTCTTAACTCAAAAAACATGAACTGATATATCATATTCGCAAATAAAAAGATTACGAAACAACACTCACATACACACACAATGATCATTTATATGTGAAAAAAAAAAGCTAGGATGACTCCCAGCTTTATGTATACATATACAAATAATGTACACATGTAAAGAACAACAATCAGGCAAGTAACAAAAGAACTCATGATCTTTTTTTTTTTTTAAATAGTATCGACCAATATGGCAAATCGGCTTATCCCAACATGATCTCCCCATTCAATATCACGGGAACATCAGACCGATGCAAACATGGCCCTGATCCACAGAAACCGAGCACTGATATCTTGCAGCCAATCTTAAAGGCTTTGACTGGATTGAGCAAAGGTGAATCTTCCCGTACTTGTACCTGTTCTTGGACTATCTCCTTTATGTGCCTGCAAACAACACAAACATCGTCTTGAATCCACCAAAAAAACACACAAAAAAAGGAACTAGCCAGGGTTTTAACTCTCATGGGGGCTCACCTGGGAAGACATAGTCTGTGCTCTTATATCATGCTTGCACACGGGGCAGGATGTACCCCATTTTGTCAACCAAGAATCAATACAGCTCAAGTGAAAAGCTGCACAAGTGAGTGATTCACCCCCAAAGCTTAGCTAAACTAAAAAAAAAAAGCCAAAAATCAAACAATTATTTACCATGTTGGCAGGGAAGTAGTCTGAGTGACTCTCCAAACCTATAATCCTCGAGGCACACAGCACACGTATCTCCTCCTTCGCGAAAAGAATCAGAGAAGGTGAAGGTGGGGAGGGCGCGGACGAGGTTAGGATCCAGTGACAAGGTGCGGTTGTTGTGGCTACTAGTACCACGATAACGCCATTGGGTCCAGTGTCTAGGAGCAAAGAAGGCGAGCAAGAGGAAAGTAACGATGAGAAGGAGAGAGAAGAAAGAGATGGCGAGGACGGTCCAAGCACTGCCCTTGGTTGGGGGGTAAATGCAGCATTCGCCCTCTCTCCCTCTCGCGTGCTTTCTCAGGATCTCACCCGCAACGTTCGAAACGAAGACTGCAGTAACTGTTATCTCTTCACTAGTGTTCACCTTCACTGTGCAAAGAAAAAAAAAACAGATGTTTATTTGTTTTGGAATCCAAAATTGATTTAAATGATTTGAGGCATACTAATGAGGAGATCTTCGTTGTCTAAGTTGTCGTAGACGATCACAGCTTGGAAACCGGAGGTCTGGGCGTGGAGAAGCTTTTCCTCGAATGAGCATTCGCCACGGATGATGAGAGCGAACTTGGTTGTTCTATGTTGAGTCCGGTTTGATGCGAGGAGGAGAGGGGAGGTGCAACCGTCGGGAGGATCGGGGACGAATAGAGCTCCGCATATTCCGTTTCTGGGGACGGAGCCGTCTACGAGGAACAATTGAATTTAAAAAAGAAGGAAAAAAACAATAATCAGACAGATAAGCAGTGAGAGAGAGAGAGAGATTGATTGACCGAATTTGGCGGGGAGATGAGGAAAAGAGGCGGAGATAGAATTGAGTACGACGGTGGCAGTCGATAATTGTAAGAGAAAAGGAGCTGTTGCGAGTAGGCATACAATAGCATCTCTCATCTCTCTCTCTCTGCTGGCACCCGCCTGGTGGATCGATTTGATGGCTTTTCCGTTTCAGGCGGTCGCAAAAAATCGCCTTTGATTTTTCCTCAACTGAACCTTCTAACCGAGTCAGAGGCTCTAGTTCTTTTTTTTTTTTCAAACAACCAACGTGGCCGTTTATTTGGTTGTGGTCGTGGTGAAGGAAACATACAAAAGGAAATAAACTAGTCACCCTCCTCCTCCTCTGCTAGAATTTAGAATTAAGAAAACCAAAAAATCCGGGAGAGAGTTGCACCACTTCCAGGAGATCAATACTCGATCATGGTAATTCGAGCTAAGATGCATATGCAATGTCCTGTCCGTCTATAGCTAACGAGCCTCGCGGGTTTCATTTTGTGTGGCGGGCTAGCTAATGGACCTCGCAGATTCTATTCCGAGTGATAGGCGGTGCGTTAATTTTTTGGAGGTTCGGAAATTATTTAGTGACTTTATAATTTATCACATTGTTTTTTCCTGTTTTTTGTCCTACTCACACAATATCGTTAATCATTTTTTGATAGATCATCTATTTTTCTCTACTACACTTAAATCACGTTCAATTCTCGAGTTTAAAATGAACTAGATTCTAATCCGCGCTGGACAGCGCTGATATTGTTCCGTCTATTTTTAATAAATTATTAGTAGTACATGATTTATTTGTATTATTTTTATAATTATTAATGATTAAGTAATATGTTTTTAAAGATATATTGAATTGTGATATTGTTACATATCATTGTTTGCATTGTGGGTTTTTTCTTGTGTGCACAAATTTTCAATGTTGTACATAATGTTTTTTCGTATAATGTTAGATTTTCGTTTATAATTTAATATTTGATATAAAAATGTGATTGTTAATTTATTTTCTTATAAATATATTTTTGAAATGTTACCTCCTAATCTATTAATCATTCAATCTATTATAAAGTAAAAAAAATCAGTTAATTGAAAGCTAAATTTTTAAATATAAAAATGAAAAGATAATTAAAAAATGTTTTGATAAAAGAGTTATCATATCTAATCTATTATAGAAGCAAAGAATAACCAAACATATACATGTTCGGTGTTTGATGATATGATGTTAATAAAAAAAGAAGTATAAATCAACTTAGAGCAAAGTTTAGTCTATAGTTAAAGAAATCCAAGGGAAAAGTATCGAATTGGTAATATAATTGTACATGTATACAATCGGTCTACTTTTAATGTTAATAGAACAGCACTAAAATAATATATTTGGTTCTGCTTTATTAACGTAGATTGTTGGTTTAATTTAAATTGTCTGGTTTGGATTTTATTGTTAGCTAGCGTGTAAATATAATTAATTTTAAGTTGATTTGGTCCATAAATAATGTAACATACTAACAAACTTAAAACAGTTCAAAAGTTAAATGACAACTGTAGTGATAGATAAATTTAAGACTTAATTTTAATAAAATAGATATATGACCAAAATAATAAGTGCATTTAATGATATAAATAAATAAACAATCATAAACACAATTTATCGTATATCAAAAATCAAGATGTTACAGCATACTTCTGATAACCCAAAAAACTTTAAGTTATGGACTAATTATTACCTCAAACGATGTTTGATATATCATTCATCCACATATGCTTTCATCGGATCTATGGATGACCAACTTTCTAGTCATATGCAAGATGGTGTAGAGGATGACTTAACTTCTGATTTCTAATTAGATATATTTAACTTTTAAATATGATTTAGATGACTAAACTTGGGAATTATATGGTTATCCAGATCAGTGGTGGAGTTAGAGAATGGTTTCACCCAGGGTAATACAAGATTTAGATCTAAATTTATAAGGGGCATTAGAAGAAATTTGACCACCAAAACCATAGAAATTTTAAATAATCAATAGAAACTCAAAAAGTTTCAATATTTCATAGGGGGCAGCTGCCACCCTTCTTCCTTCTCTCCCTCCGCCACTGATCCAGATCATTTCGAGTTTTAGTAATATAATAGTTGTTAGTTGTAAAAAAAATAGATCTGGAAAAATTTAACTTGCATAAAATCAGAGAAGGAGAAAATCTTCATTGCATTTAAAACTAAAAGCATTTGGCTGGGTTTGACAAAGAAAAAAAAGCGCATCTCACTGGATAGTAGAAAGTATATTACAATGATGATGGAGGATCTTCAAGAGTGGACAAACTTTTCTAAAGAAGTGAAGGGGATAAAGATATTATTAAAAAAGATTTATCACCTCAAGACCGTCTACATTCCTCTCGATCTTGTAATGTAATTATTATTTTGATCAAATAAATAAAATAAAATAATGTAACTACAAATTCTTTAATTATTAGAACTAAAAGATATTTTCGTAGTAGAAAAAAGGTTTACTGTAATATTGGGCTTGCTGCTGAAAATATTTTGACCCCTATTAATTTGGGACTGTGTGTCTTTCTTCTCTATTCCTTCAAGAGAAGACATCGCGTGCCTCTTCTTCCAAAACTTGTATTTGCTTCCATCTGATCTAACTATGGCTTATTCAGCTCCATCCCTATCCCTATCCGTCTCCAAAACCCCACAACTCGCCAGATTCTCGTTCGCTTTCTCCCCGCTATTCTCTCGCCGCCCTAGGATTCAGAATCTAAGGATGCCCACCAACAAGACGTGGTCGTCCTCTGTGGTGGTGGTGGTGGCGGCGACGGCGGCAGAGAAGCAGCAGAAGAAGAGATACCCGGGAGAATCGAAAGGGTTTGTGGAGGAGATGAGGTTTGTGGCGATGAGACTTCACACGAGAGAGCAGGCCAAGGAAGGAGAGAAAGAGACGAAAGCTCCCGAGGAACGTCCCGTCGCTAAATGGGAACCCACTGTTGAAGGCTACTTGAGGTTTTTGGTGGATAGTAAGTTGGTTTATGACACCCTCGAAGGGATTATTCACCAATCCACTTTCCCTACTTGTGAGTTTTGTTCTTTTCTTTCTCAATTTAATCATTACATAGGCTTAGAGAGTCTTTCAGACAACCGATTATGCGTTTATTAGCTCTAAAAAGGTTCCTCCTTGTGTTAGAAACAGATACTCTCTGGTCTCTGTGAAAAGTATGTCTCTTTTTATTTGTGTATCCTTTGTTGTCACAAAGTAGTGTATTTTTATTTTCGGTTAGATGCTGAATTCAAGAACACGGGGCTGGAAAGAGCAGAGAGTCTGGCAACTGATTTGAAGTGGTTCGAAGAACAAGGATACGAGATTCCGGAACCAACTGATTCTGGTAAAACATATGCTCAGTATCTAAAGGATTTAGCGGAGAAGGATCCTCCTTCATTCATTTGTCACTTCTACAACATCTACTTCGCCCACAGCGCTGGTGGCCGAATGATTGGAAGAAAGGTAATATTTTAAAAAACACTTTTTTTTGCTGCAAAAATAAAACCGACAACTCTTCTGAAGCTTTATAACTAATTTCTTTCAGGTAGCCGAGAGGATTCTGGACAATAGAGAACTCGAGTTTTACAAATGGGACGGCGAGCTTTCCCAATTGTTGCAGAACGTGAGGGAGAAACTGAACAAAGTTGCCGAGGAGTGGACGAGAGAAGAAAAGAATCATTGTTTGGAGGAGACGGAGAAATCGTTCAAGTATTCTGGTGAGATACTTCGTCTCATTTTGTCCTGATTTTTCTCTCTCTATAAAAGCGCTTGTGGCAAACTAAAATCCCCTGCTCAAAGTTTTTAAAATTCCTGTATCATATTTAAACAACTCGCTTCTGCTTGTTTGTATCAAACTTTTATCTGCTTAAAAGCTATTACGACGTTGGAAGTTCAGCGTTAATGTATCATACTCAGATTTATTAAGTCTAAGAAGAATCAGTGGATAAAATTATTTGATGGTTAGTAGTTAGAACATCGAACTGATCAAACAAAAAGCTGTCGACATTTTACAAGAGAAACAAACACTAATGAACAAAAATAGCAACTTTGGTGCTAAAAGCTTTCGGGATTGGAGTTTATATTTGATTAATTATAATAAAATTATTTAACCGCTTTAATTTTCAAATCCGCGAAAATTATTTCGAAAATAATTATACAAAAGACAAAAAAAAATAATTATACATAACATAGTTGACTGAATTTTTTTATTAACGTAAGACGATCTTCAGTTGACTGAACTTTTTTTAGTAATGTAAGACGATTTTCAGTTGCCAAGACATGAATCTGACGAGAAGTGAAATCTCACATGAAGCTCAAAAACAGATATCAATAAAGGTATTTTTAAGCGTAAGACGCAAGCAAAATTATATGCATGTAACTAATTATTGATCAAAAATGTGGCCGCGGTTGGGTCATTTGCCTACTTTAAAACAGCAACCACTTTCAAAATTCAACAATGGAAGACGTAATACTAGGAGAAAGTCTTCATGAGTCTTCCTCAAATGCAAACATTATGTTGATCTACGGAAATGTCAAGACAAGGCCCTTGGCCGAGAGTATGGCAGTTGAAAGCGGAGACAAAATATCCAATAATAGAGAACTCACAATCAGAGTTAGATCTCGTGGATACACCTTGCAATTTTGTAGCAGTGAACTCGGTGAGCCAAGTTATTACAATACATTTTTTGATTTGGACATTTCATACAAGGAAAGAGTTCGGCCACCAGATACGATTCTCTACGTTTCTTGAGAGCGAGATCATAAACACTTTTGGACAGCCATTTCTTTTACAGTAGTCGCCAGTCTCTTGAATACCTTCAAGTTGTGTCCTACTTTTCCCTGCGATCAAGAAGTCCTTTCACTTTAATCACATGATGATTACGAAACAAATTGATTGTAAATCGATGAAGCTATCTATATATACCTCATTCAGTAATGCAAGCCTTTCTGTGATAGGTGACAATTTGCCACAGAGATCTGTAACTTCCTGTTGTTGATGAGATTTTGAACCATATGGTGATGCCCGCTCATTTGAACTACCAGATCTGCGTATGTAAAAAAAGCTTTCAGCATTGACGCACAAAGAGCGATTCGTTTGAATATCATATATATTTTCAATGCATAAACCTAGTCAATATTCGGATTTTCACTTGCAGCCACACAAAGATATAAAACAGTGAGTTATTCGCTGTCACAATTTGCGTAATCCATAAGACTACGCGTCCCATCGAGAACCATGACTGATAAGTCTCCAGAAAACTAAAATATATCCAACTTAAACAAAAAACTAAGATATCAATGGTTGAAGATAAAGTGGCATACCTATCTTGGAGATGGATCAGGATGATATTTAGTACATGCTCTGTTAGTTGTAGTAACAATGTGATTAACTGGTCCCTGCTGCCCACGATTTTGCACATTTCGACCATAGCTATATATCTCCTGAGGTTAATAACAAAAGCAATAACATAAATACAGTAGTCAAGCATCTTTCTACATGCATTAATTGCCCTATTAGGTTTTAAAATAACTGGGTGAATTTACCCACCATCATGATACAAAGAAGTAAGCATTATCTCTACTTCATCAATATATCAAAGACGCATACTCTATGATATGTATATGACCTACTTCTTGGGCGCTTTAGCAAGCAGAAGAAAGAAATTCACTGACCTTTTATGTATGTTGTCTGATGCTGTGACATATTCTTGGCAATCACACATTTTGATTATTGCATCTACATCTTGTCTTGAGAGCTCGTTAATGTCTCTAATCTGCAAATCATACAGTACAGTTCTGAATATATATATATAGAGAGAGATATATAATATAAGTTAAAATTTTGTGAAGAGTAAATATTAGGATAGTATTAACCTTATGAAGGAGTAAGGACTTTTTCTCTGCTGCCCCCTCGAGGGAATCAGTCACATGCGAAAGAAGAGATGCAAGCAGCATCAACGTTGGTTGCCGTAGTTTAGCGGAGCTATCACAAGAATCATTTGATATCTGTAGCGGCGGGGGGTAAGTGGAATAAAGAAGGGACATGAGTATTTACTTATGCTTTGGTCAAAACAACGGGATAATAAGAAATGGACAGAATACAGAGAGGGAAATAGCTACAACAGTACCTGTAACCTCAAAGAATTTTTTGTCACTAGAAAATATAAGAAAGAAGTCAAGCTGAACCGCAACTGAGACAATTTGAGCTCTGATCCCTTCTGTCCACCAGAGGAGAACACAAATATAAGAAACAGAGGACTAGATGACAATAATTTGTGATGCGCTAATCCATGTACCTGAACTACGTGTCCTTCTCGAGATGATATGAAAAGCTTGCTCATCAAATCAAACAGCCCTTGAACAAATCCATATTCATCGTTCTCTTCGAAAGGCCAGACCTACAAACACGGAACATAATTTCTTGTGAATTTAACTAGCTTGTGGTATTTCGGCGAACCCCCTAGAAGATACAATTATAAGAAAAATATGAGCAAAAGCCCTTCAATAAGATTAAGAAAACTGTAAGCACCCCCAAAGAATTACCTTGCTCAATATTCCTACTGCTAGGATAATTTGCTCCATCAATAAATCATCTGCTTGGGTTACGTCTTCACGAAGAAGTTGGTCAAAAAGCAATTGATGTCCTTTGATAAACTCAATAACTTCACGAACAATTTTATTCCTCCCCTATCAAACGCCCATATAAGAGGAGAATAAGAAACGTAAATGCAGTTCGCATTTTAAGAAAATCAGGTTCCCAGAAAAAAAATGACTTGTAACTAAATAGCAAAAAGACTACGTGACAATAAGGATCAGCTATCCACAATAACTAACAAGAACAATACAAACTGTTCTAAACTTTACAAATGCTTCTGTCATCCAGTATTATTGTTCTCTACGTTTTGCAAGCATACTGCAATTGGCAAGCGATTGTCCCTGTATAACTTAAACTCTCAAAGACTAATACCTTTTTCTACGTCTACTTGTAAAAGGCATTATAGATGTATAACAACTACAATAGAAAAATCAGTAACATGATTCACCTTTCTACAGTACGTAAAAACAACACACAGGTTTAGGGCAGAAAAAAAGAAAAAATAATACTGATTTTAATTTTCAAACAAACTCAACACGGTATCTGTCATTCAGTTATCATTCTCACATAACTCCTCAACTAACTCACAAAGTCAGAAGATGAAAGCTGCATTAGCAATCCAAAAGATAGTAAAGAAGTTTTTTCTAGAGAAAAGAGGCTAACCTCGAAAAATTCAGAGGTCTCAACCAATGAAGTTAGGGAAAACACCAATCTTAGGACAGCAGTAATTATTGTTCGTTGCTTTTGAACATCATATCCTGTATCAGTCTGAAGCTTCATATTGACCCGCCTCATATTTCCCTGGAATGTACTTTTGGGCTTATAACCAGAGAAATATCGAGGTCACAGTAAAAAAGCAGATAACTAGAGTTTTTTACATTGGTAATAGTAGCTCTAAACGAGGCGATATGTTCCAGTGCACCCATGGAGAACAGAACCTGGCCTCCAGACTTTCCGTACTTGTGGCTAATTCTAAGTAGCAATGCAAATTCTGCCTCTAAGGTACATGCTCGCTGTTGTGACTCCAGTAAATGTCTTCCATCCTGGGCCTAATGGTATAACAGGTACACATGTATGAATGGAAGTCGTAGAAATAAGTATACCCACATATCAATCATGTCTCCAAAATTAAAAAACGAGAGGCATATGAAGATTATATAATCATCAATACCTAATCGGTAAATGGGGTATAAAAGACACGAGTTGCATAAGGTGTATCTGCTTTTCATGTGGATCAGAAAGGCAAACCAGCGGCTAATTGGCCACAATATGCCATTTAAAGAAGATTTAACATGCTTGCGATACTAATTTGACCAGCTTACAAATATGTACACTGTAACCTTGAATTTCCATGAGTGAACTTCTACACACCGAGGGCATTTTTACTTTAATATAATTTTTATCTATTGGTGCTGATTTTAAAGTCAACTCAGATTAACTAACTACCAGTAGTTACCAAAAGTTAAAGCAAACAAAAAAATTCATATCAATGAGCTTACTATAAATATTCCATAATATATAACACAATCAATAATTAAGAGGAAAAATACCTGGTGGGAGATATTACTAATGCTGCCAAGGCAAGACCGTATGAAACCTCTGCTCTGAAGCTGACTAAGAAAATATCTCTCGTGATCAATACAAACAAGAGCTTCAAGCACGTAAAGTGAAATCGTTTTTCCAAATTCACTGCCTTGACATGCATCCTTGATTACCTGAAATTCGTATTCTCAATGTGTAAAGGAGCAAATGATTATTAACTAATAATACGAAAGAAGTAACATTTACCACATCCAAGATGCCCTGGGCTTCTTTCTTTATTATAGCAAAGTTGGCACGAGCAAGGTCAGCCTGCTCCTTGTCAATCTAAAAACACAAGAAAAATTCAGCATCGAAGCATACATGGTCTGAACAAATAAGTCTCGTCTAATCAGTAAATACATACCTTCTGGATATCCAAATCTTCATCATCTTGATCACTAAGCAACAAGAATTGCACGACTGATGTTGGCACCTCCAGAGCAATCATATGCTGGCAATACTGGAAATAGCTCAAGAGCAATGCATATTGGCTGATAGAGAAAGGAAAATGAGTTAGGAGCGGGGATAAACTGAATATAGATTATCAAGGCAGAATATAACTGCGTGATGTATAACTAAGTTCATATACAAGAACTGGAGCTTAGAAGCATACCGCCTTCTCAAGGATTCTGATGACTCGTGCCTTAGAATTGCCATAACAAGTTTCAAAAGAAGTGAGTGGCAAGCACCAGTGGATAAATGTTTTACCATCATGACATCTAGACATGTCACTGTGTCAGAACTCAAGGCACCATGAAACAAAAATCTATCATCACGAAGTTTGGCAATGCAGGTAAGGGCGACCTATTAAAACCTAAAGTTAGTACATGGAGAACACATTTATACAATAGAAAAAACTCAAAAGCTAAAATGCACCTGAGTAAGTACAAACGCCATTTTTAATGAACAATCCGGAGAAGCAGAGGCACTTAGAGAGGCGTCAAGTATCCTGCCAATGACCAGAGACGAAAAAGTCAGGCAATGTTCAAGAAAGCTATATAAACAAATAACCTCTGGCACGGAAGGAACTCACCGATACAAAATTTCAGATCGATTATCCAGAGAAGATATTCTTCTGCAGGCAGATATCTAAAACAAAACAGATAAAGCATAACAAAAAAAGATAAATCCGTGATATCTTGGAAAAGTGGCACATAATCATGATTACTAAAACTGATCTGAGATTTTAAGGAAAGCAATCAACCTCGACAATCTGAGACCAGCCAGCTAACATATGCAGTTGGGCGGCTTGCTCCTCAAGGTTTCGATTATACTTCCACCCCCATTTCAACAGCTGTTGAATTGTCTCTCTAACTTCATTAACCTCGGCAACATTTTGAAAACTATCCACTAGGGGAAATCCAGAATGTAGTTCCTAAACATAAATAGAATTAATGAGCACAAAAGTTTTATTACAGGAGAACTTTATTGGAGAGAAGATCTGGTGTCAACTATCACAAGAACAAACCTGATAGAGTTTGTTACTGAAGGAAGATAGATCAATCAGACGATCACCACGCTCAGAATAATAGTAGATACTGCCACTTACAGAGGTATCACGGTTTTCAAGTATTTCCTTTACCTGTAATTAAACTCCATATTCAAGACCAATATACACAACGCAGACACACAGCCATATTCTCAAGCCTTACCAGTGTGTCATACTTTCGGCTTGACACAATTTGAGGAAGCTGCATCGAAGCATCAGGAGATCTAAACTGGAGGATTTCAAGCAACGCCAATACCTGAACTCAATTCAAAAAGAGAAAAAAAAGTAAGAAAGCTGCTCCCATGAACAACCTCAATCTAGGCAAGAAATGATGACATATACAGCTTTCAGAAGTCCAGTGAAAGAAATAGATGCTGCATGGGAAAAAGCGACATAACTTTTTTTTTTAAATACTACTGTTCAGAAAGAGTGGAGTCAGTACAGTTATTTGTATTATCCATGGATGGTCTAATAAATAAAATGGTAGACTGACAGATCAGTGTTACAAATGTAGCACCAATGAACATACGAACTAATAATCATTCGGGTAGAACATCAGCGAGAATATATCTATTAGACCGTAGGATAAAACGAGGTAGTTTCTAAAGTCGCATAGTTTAAGCATCAAACCTTTAGAGATTCTAAACTCACCTTACTTTTACTGATTGAACTAGTTCCAGCATAATCAAGACCATCCTGAAGAGGATATGTAGTGGAAAAATAAAGTTCGTTCCCTGCTTCAGTTACCTCCCGCCCAAAAAGATGAGAAAGTATGCTCTGACACGCCTCTAGGTGATCTGAACTGCTTCCAGAACCATTATGCAATGCAATAGCTAGGAGCTTTAACAGCCACGCCCTCTGGGAAAGGTAGAGATAGATAAATGAGAAATAATATCAATAACATAAAGGACTCCTAACACTGAAATAAAATATAAATTATTGATCTGTTCTAGGAACACATTCGGATGATGAATTCTATTACTAACGGAAAAAAAGAGATAAACCGTAGTGCATACAATATTTTAACCACAGAAACAGAACACATGATAACTTAGCAAAACAGAAATTGCATACAGATGACATAAGAAGAAACGAATCTACCTACAGAAATTTCAAGGTGTCACAACAATAAGAAGGAAATAGTGCATATGTGCAGATTATCATTTTTGTCTATGTAAAACTAGCCGAAGAAATATTACGTATAAGTGGTATCATTCTGGACATGGGAGGAAAAGAACAAAAACCACTGGCATGGTTATAGATTTGCTAAGAAAAAGTTTAGACAAGGGATTGGGTGGAAAAAAAAAACAACCTAGGGACACTCCATTAAAAGAAAGAACCATATATAGGCAGTCAATATCTTAGAAAAAATATTATATACTACAAAGAATGAACTGGCAAGATACTATCATGGAAGTAAGTAGAAACCTGATGAAGTGAACTAATACGGAGCGTCTGGCTACCACTTCTTTTTGGAAGGGTAGCAACACCGATGGTATCGAGATGCTGCAACATTAAGGCATATAAGAAGGGATGAGTAAACAATAAGTCACTTGTGACTTAGATAGGACAGCCACCAAAGAAGAATGGCACGTTCAAGTACAAGGAGAAGATAATCTACAGTACCCGAAGAAAAAACTGATACTTTTTGCTGCTCAAGAGATCCATGATTGGACCACTAGTTAGTGGATCCAAACTCAACTCACACAAAAGCTGCAAAGAGTGAAAGATGGTTTAGAAAAAACAATTGACCAAATAGAACTCGCTTCTTTGAATAGACCAGATATTTATCATACTGGATCAGTATGTCTCACCTGAAAGCCACACTCAAAGAGTAAGAAGTTTATATCAGGGTTTGGAAGTTTTTCCAGCATTTCAAGAATGACCTTCAGACAACTGCAGATTGCGGAAAAAAAAAAGAAGATTACAATTGAGAGAAATACATTACCATACAATGCCAATAAATGACAATCAAACCTGTAGTGGAACTTAGGCTGCAAAACTGTGCCTTCCACGGGGGCATCCAAGTCAAACTTAAGAAGCAAATGTGTGATACTTGGTGCAGGCCGGTTGATACAATCAACCAGAAGCTACAAATGTAATGGTCATATCGTTGAGATGATATTAGGCGTACGGATAAATCAATAATAATGAAAGACACTAAAACCCATTAAAAACGCGAAGAAAACCCATTTAACATCCCTAGACCAAACCATAGTGCACAGAGTATGATATTCTACAAAGTGAACCCATCAATTGATGAAAATAACCTGCATAATAAGGACCCCTAGATCATCGCAACTGTTCTCTACAACTTCACCCTCTTCAAGTCGTAGCTCAAGGCAGGACGCATAATCCTCAATCAAGGAATTTGCAGCGTTCATTTTAATCAGCATTGGAACGAGACCAACCAAGCGAGAACTGTTACAAGAGTATGATTAATTAAAACCCATGTACATAGCAAGCAAATTAAAACACAAGGTCAGACTAATTATACATAGCAAAGGAAATCAATCAAATATTTTTAAAACTAGTGTATCTGAAAGCAGTTCCTAATGGTATATGCTAATGCTATCTGAGAAACAAGTTAGATGTGACTGAAAAGACTACAAATGAAAAGAAGTGGCTCTATAAAATTTTGTTATCACCTTAAAATGTTCATCAATTTGATTGATGATCTTTGAATCTGAGGAAGAGAATCATATCTGACATACTCCAGCAAGGCAACAATTTGATTATGATCTTGCGAGAGAATTATATCCAAAGGCTGCAGAAATAACAAAATTAAACATTAAGTTACCTGACCGTCTTGTGCATTATAACATAAAAACATGGAAGGGTCTGCTGATTGTGCTTCATGAAGAAAGTAAATATGTTCGTATAGACGGTTGGGCATTAATTCCAAGACTCATCAAGCAATAACCAAATTAACAACAGTGACCAGATTCATATTTTACACCACGTAACACAACACTGTAGCAGGTTGGAGAAGGAATCCTATTTATTGCTATTTGTCAAGTAGGTTATGATCACATAGAAAATTGCTCACTTCTGTACCCTGCAGCTTTTGACTTAATGTTAGTAACCTTAATTGAAGGGTATACACAAAGATACATAAATCATTGTTAATAAGACAACAGAATGCTGAACAAATGATGTCAACTTCCTACACAGTACTAGAAATCTCTGACTACATGAATACTCTTTGAATAAACTACTTTATTTATATATAACTGCATTTTCCGCTACATAATAAGAGTTCGAGAAGTAGATACACGAAGTAAAGCTTCGATGCATCACAGGAATAATAAGGTACCTGGTACAGCGGACGCCAGACATCAGAAACAAGCAAATCCTTCTCAAAGACAAGTAATAAGATTTCCAAAGAGAGTTGCACAGCCTTTTCCAAGATCTTCCCGTATGTTTTACTCATTCGCTCGCTCATGATGGAATTGACCCCAACCTGAAGGACACTCATAAGGTTCCTATACAGTGTTTTCCCACTCATGAAATCCTGGAAAAAAAAGGTGAACCAATTATATAATATTATATGCAACATGTCTATAAGATAAGGATTGTGTTTCCACTGTAAAAAACAAAAGCAAGAAAATTTTAGTAACTACTTTTAGTAATTCTATAACTGGTAGCTGCGTTTGTAGTAAAGATGTTTCAGCTGACACCAGAAACTGTGAATGCTCCGTAAATCCATCAAGATCCTCCTCCTGAATATCATACATGCTTAAGATCCTGAAGTGAAATGCAGAAAATGTTAATCCACTTCAACACGCATATACACACATTTAAAACATATCCTTATTTCTGCTAAAAGAAAAACAAAATATTGTGGCAGAGCAAGAAAAAGGAAAGCATTAAAAATAGAAGAACAAGTTTACATGTGAAAATGTTGTAGGCACGCCACAACCAATTGCCACTTCTCACAAGGATCCGAGTATGCCCTTTGAGGAAAGGGGGCGAATACATGATCATAAACAAATTTGAAGATGCCAATAAATCTACAAAAAAAATATGTATAGAAAACGTCAGCCCCAAAATTCCTATGAATAAGATTCACTTAGAGATACGATAATCTAAGGCTACTACCTACGACCACGATCAGTCACATCTTTCTCTCCGGCAATCAGAGCGTTAATAAGATTAAGGAACGATATTGTTGAAGGATATTGTTCTCTCCTTGCTTCAATTTCATTTAACTCAAACTGCATATCATAGACCTGCATATAAAAAAATCTTAATTAGGTTTCAAAATAAGCCAAAGATGCACTAAACAACACATGCCATACTAACTTTACCTCAACGAACACAGAACAACGAGTTATGTGAGTACTCAGGAAAAAAAATCACATGAAAGTCCTTCATACTTAGAATATAATGATGTTGTTGAAGGAATAAGACAAATATCAATATTGTGACAAACAGCTGCTTTACATGGCAAAATAAATATTTTTTTGCAAGATAACAAAAAAAAAAAAAATCAATGCGGTAATAAAAATCTAAACAACTACGAAAGAAATAAAGTAGAGATGTCTATTAATAATAATATTCCCTATGACGCCAAGCATTTACCTGAGATGATTGGTCAGTCTTTCCAACCGGTGATCCCACAACAACCGGCAGATCATACTGCTCAAGAAAAACCCAGATAGGGTCCCTCATTTCTGGAAATACATGAACAAAAGCAGCAATGGTCTTCCTAAGAGCACCCTGCAGAAGATACAGTTACCATAAACGCAAGTTAGATATATACTGATGCCGGAGGCTTTTTACAGATCATTTGACAGTCGAAGCGTAAGGAGAATGCCACTCACCTTCAGATATGGAGGAACGTTTTCGTAACCAAGAAGCTTAAAAAATGGTTCGATATCAGGAAACCAATTTTTCCTCTCAGTAGGATTACCATTCTCAACAACCTGTAGAATATGAAAAACACACTTACTGGCCAAATAAAAAAGTATATGCAGTGTAAATATCTGTTCACAGAAGAGGAAACATTTGCAAGGAGGTTTAAGCAATATATTGCCCAATCCCTCCCAGTTGAGGAAGCATTTGCAAGTATGTTCAAACATAAGTTTCAGAGATGAAAGGGATCCACTAGAAGAGAGAAAGCACGTATGTAAGCAATTAGAACTGAATCGCAGTTAAACCATGTTTCTTAGAAGCCACCTTAGTTACCAGTATTCTACAAAAAGGTTATTAACTTTAGAATGAAAATAGAGCCAGAATATGTTTAAACAACGTTATATAACCTTTTGAAGTACATTCAGATATGCAACAAGTGCTTTTGCATCGCCCTCCAGGAAGTCTGGCATCACCGCTCCAGCAGTTTGAAGAGACTGCTTGAACTTGTCATCGTAAATTGCTATGCAATCAAACAAAGTGGCCCATCCTATACTGCGAAATGCTGTACCTCTGAGCAACTCATAGACCTTAGAAGCACCTTCTTGAGTGGAAGCCTGGACAAAGTCAAGATGACAGTAAGGAAACTTAATGGATAACGGGGTAAATGGGGGCCACAAAAAACAATACAAAGACTTCTCATACCAAGGTGCGCAGCATTTCCAAAAATGCCACAAGAGTTTTGAAATTCGTGTGATCCTCTCCGGCAAAATTTACAAAAGTCCACAAGACATCATTCCCGTAGAGTAGCTCCGGTTCTTTCTGCAAGAGCTTGAAATATCAAGACTCGAAAGAAGGCATATGGTATGAAAAATGAAATTTGATCCAATCGGTTTGGTTCCGAGTTCTCACTATTATGCTACGAGAGACAAAATTAGCTTCAAAACATATCAACAGTACTTATCTTCAAACTTTTTCTCGAGAAAAAATAACAAACAAAGAAAATAATAACTGTTCTAGTGGTTCTTTACCTGATAGATATTGCTTACAAACTCCATAAGGGAAATAAATGGTAGCGGCCTGTCAGCCTCTTCAGTCTGCATACTGCCGTCAAGTGGATCACTAATTCGGTAAGAATTAAGAACACTCATAGCCATGTCTTTTGATTCCTTCACCTGAAATATAAGAATGATCAGGCTAGACGCAGGAAATAAACACACAGATGGCATATATTCAACTTATCAGACACTATCAGATCAGAAAATATCCAGGTGCAACCGTAAAATTTTGATTTTTCTATGCCACTCATCTCAAAAGTGATCAAGCATAAATCATCAGAGTTTGTGACTAATGCAACAAAAAGTTACTTCCGCATTCGAAAAGCATCTACCACCAAGTTTTATCATGCTTATCAGACCATGAACCTAGGGATAAAAATTTACCAAGCTTTACTTTATTAAGTTGTAGCGTTCAAACTTTGATCACCAAAAGATACTCAATATTAAATAAATTCTAGGTAAAGATACTAAACAAACCTTGTCTCTTGCAATCGGGTGAGATAGAAAACACGAGGTTAACTTGTGTAGATACGCATTATATATGTATATCATGTCTTCCTCATCGTTCTGCGTGTAGCAACCACCAAAATGTCAGTCACTGATAGACCCACACAAGGGAGTCAAAGATAAAAAAATCTGTAACGAGGATTAAATTTGAGAGTCACTAATTAAGTAAGATCATAGTGACTATGCACGAATAGATAAAACATCCAAGAGAAACCCACCGAACACCAATATAATAAAACCATATTCCCAAGTAGAGATCTATATCACAACTTTTCTTCAATAAAAGCTCAGGAATTCAAATATGTCATCTACTAACTGGAAATAAAAGTAACTCTTTACAGTTAATGTTCGTCAAATGATATTAAGTCGCAGAGAATCCAACAGGCGCCCAGCATTTGACAGACAATAACTGAGTACGCAGAATTCCTGGCAGTGCTGTCTAGAATTAAAGTACCTGGTAGGCTGCAGTTTGAAGAACATTATCCAGCAAAAACTGAAACACGTTTTTTGAAAAGATGGACTCCAGGCAGGAGCATATGTGCCCCATATCAGTTGTTGACGCAGCAGAAATTGTATCCATTCCAGATATCCCATCATATATCAACATTAAATGCACAGCCCATGCAAGCCTTACGCCACCAATGAAGCCATCAGAAGGGAGGTCACTGCCAGAAGCCATGACCTGAAGTGTGTTTTTATGTGTCAGTTTTCAGTGACACGGACAAGTCGCAACAGAAAATGTATTAACTCGTCTTACAATATTCTGAAATTCTGTCCTAAACGAAGCATCTTGAGATATCATAGATGACTTATCCGATAGTGCACTGATGGCATCTGATATGAAGGTAATGATGAGAGAAAACAGAAGACTGAAACTAATCTGCAACAAAGAAATTAATCATGTTACTTAATACGAAAAAGAAAAATTATATAATCAGCAGCAAATGAAGCGAAAGTCATAAAAGCTTCCATGTCATGGAGAGGATTAGTATAAACCTGATACTTTATGGTGTCATTTCCTTGAGTTAATTGAACTGCATTGTCTTTTAAAACATTGTATATGTCCTTCACATCTTTTGGACCTGCGAAGAACAAGTTTCTTAGAAGCATGACAATGAAATAGCAAATATCCTCAGAGCAAAAAAAAAAAAACAACAGCAGTGCTTTAGTACTGTAGTTTAACCATTTTAATATCCATAGAACAAACAAGAGCCAAAAATATAGCATATGTATCAAACACCATAAATGACATACGATACTCAACTTCAATCAAGCATGCAAGCACATTCAATGCATGCCAACAGACATAGCGTAACTGAAAACACAATATATTCATAGCACATTGCGTAATGACCTAACTAGTCTGGCACATAAGTTTCCTAGCAAACTTATATAACAACTAATCAGTAGGTTTACTTGCTACGGTATACAATAGAACTTACGAAAAGCAGCACTCAAATCCTTAAACAAGTGGCACCCTTCGCGCAAAAGCTTTATTAAAAATAGTTAAGCTTACCAGGTCTATCAACCAAAATCGAAAGAACAAGGCAATGTCCCAGGATCAGTCTTTCCCTATGAACAACAGCTCTTCGTTCAACAAGAGCACCTCTCGAGTCAATAAGGTATTGCTCACATAAGGGCCCACCCAAGCCAGAAGGTTCCTCCCGATTGAGTTCCTAACAACAAAAATTTGCTATCATGAAAATCATAACATAATGATGGCTAAGAGAAACAAAATGTCGCAAGATCTTATAAAAGCATCCTTTGCTTAAAAATTTCAGCTATAAAGATAACTGAATTAGGAGACAGTCATTAACTGTCTGAGTTTAAAATGAAATTTTTCGTTTGGTATGAACTCTATCATCCGAAGCCAATGTCCATCAAAATATTCAAAAGATGACGCTTGAACTCATGTTGGTCTTAATGCAAAGAAAGATGATAATAACAAGTGTCACACAAAATGGAATCGCATCTCTCTTTGATTTTAACGCTAATATAGAGTCCACCACAAACAAATTTCAAAGATGAGGCTCACACAGGATGTAAAATTACCCAAGCGTCTTGAACTAAGAAGCTTGTGTAGTAGAAAATTTTAAGAGTACCAGAAAACATTAACCAAACGATTCAAAAAAAAAAAAAAACAGGTGAAAACAGCAAACAATCATTTTCACGATGTGGACAAAACAGATAGCATGAGGATGTATCCACAAAAGAACAAAAGTAGTAAATTACCTTTATAAGATTAATCAACCGTTGTCTGAGCCCGGCTTTAATCAGATCTTCCAACAGGCCCTGAATGTCAGCTATAAGATCAGGTTCAACCCCCTGGTCCATAACAACTGCCTGTTCAACAAGAAAAAGGTTATAACGTGTGGATTTGCAAAGAAGAAGAAGAAAAAAAGCTAGAAATATAAACATGAGTGCTAGCTACCCTGAGGAGTGTGTAGAGCGTTGATGTAAGATCTCTTCTCCCTGTGTACCATAGCCCAGTTGCAAGCCGTTGAATCTCAAGCGGGTCCCGTCCCATCAAGCCCCACTAAGCGCATAGGATAAAAAAATATAAGAGCATATCCCAAAAAAAAAATTAATAGCTCCAAGGTGAAAGTGAAAGGGATCGACCTCCTGGTTTGCAGATACAAGCAGACGAACAGAATCTATCTCATTTAGGTGAAGCTCATCACTCAGTTTCAAGCTCTATAATCAGTAACAGTAAAAGAGTGTCAGTTAGATCTTATAGAGAGAAACTTTGCTTTTAATCGGTGTATACTGAGAAGCAGCAGCAACACTTACAATCGCAACATCTTGTTCATCCAAGGATATCGGTAACGAATCAGGAAGTCGAATCTCTTTGGACTGAACTTGCGCTCTATCGGACGCCTTCGGAGGCTGAAACAGAAAAAATATATAGAATCAGAGCTGAATCGAAATCGGAAAATTATTGAAAAGTTACGGGAAGGATCTCCAAAATCGAGTACCGGGAAAGAGAGGAGGTTCTGGAAAGAGGAGAAGGAGTTACGAAGGGCGTGAGTGAGCTCGATTCGCTGCGTTGGGCTTGTCCCCGACGCTCCGAGCAGCGAAGACTGTACTATGGCCGCCAACTCTTTCGGCGACACCATTTCAGGTAGCAGACGAGAGAAACTAGCCGCGGAGTGAAGCACAAAACCTTCTGAAGAAAAACCCTAACACAGAGAGAGCGTTAACGCAAATAGTGCGCCTCCAGAGACCCTTTAAGTTTTTGACGAGCTGCCTCTTTTTTTACGGACTCATCCCCTAGTCTATATTTGAGTATATTTGAGAAGTGATTTTGACATGTGTCATCACCATATTAATTTTGAAAGAAAAATTATGACATGACACACTAACATTGATGACATGGTTTGAAATAAATTATGACATGGATATTTACATTTAGTGTTGATTTATATTTAAGATAAACTTTAAAAATATGGTAATAACTAATAACTTATAGATAATTATGACATATTTACATTTAATATTGATTTACATTTAAGGTAAGTTTTTAAAATATGTTAATAATTTATATATCATAATTAATATAACAATAAATAATAAATTAAATAGAAATATAGTAATAATTAAAATTTCGAAATATTATTTAGCTATATTTTATAAGTATATAATTTTTATTAAAAAACAATTCTTCAAAATACTATGCATTTTTAAAAAAAAAAAAAAAATTTCTTTAAATAGTGACATGGACATTTACATTGTTGATTTGTATTTTTAGTAAATTTTTAAAATATGGTAATAACTCATAGATCATCATTAATATAGCAATAAATAATATAATGTTATAAAGAGAAATATAATATTATTTTGGATTTTTTAAAAGTTAATTCTATCAGTAAAACAATTCTTCAAAATTATACAGTTTGAAATGTAATTTTCTAATCCAATACTATTACTTTATTTTTAATATCCATAAATTTTAGAAAATTATACACTCAACAAAATTTTCTCTTACATTTAAAAAATTTGATTTAATATATTTTACAAAAATATATACATATATATTACTAAATATACATTGAATATTTTTTTTTTAATTTTAAAGTTTTACATATGATTAAATTAAGATTATATATTGTAAGCAAATAATAAAATAAAAAATTAACAAAATTTGTATTTTAAAATAAATTTATATTTTAAAACTTTTATTTCTGCACATGGTGCAGGAAAACACCTAGTGAGCATTGATATCATTAGTGATGTTAAATATATAAATTACAATAAATTTATGTTAAATATTTACAATTTGACCCAAAAATATAAATACAATAAAAAATGTAAAAGTAAATTAGTTGTTTTTCTACACACATAAATAATAATTTAAATATAATATTATTTTAAATAAAATTTAACTTATATTTAGACATCATTATTTTATATTTTTCTCATTAACTTTAATAGAAAAGAGAATCAAAAACGTGTTTTTGTAGTCTTACTATTTCATTTTATAAAATATTCGGTATTATCAAATTCAAACCACTTTTACAAAATTGACATGAGTAGACTTCATATGACATCTAGATTTCATGTGAAATCTAGAAAAACTTCCAATGAAATTTCTTCTACCAGAATTATCTTGAGCTTTCGAAAAATTAAAATTTAGTCGAATGAAAAATTAACCTCGCTTTTAAGGAGATTTCAAATGAAGTATAATCGTTTTCGAATGATAATTATCATATTTCAAATGAAACCTCCTTGAAATTTTCAGTTGCAAAACTAATATATACCATCTACTTCATGGCACATATCTGATGAAGACGAAAATCAAATGAATAATCACGTTAATACAGTGTGTGCTTAACTTTTTCGAGCACCCACAAGTTCGAATTTCAAACAAAACTAACCAAAATTTATCAAACTTGAGAAAGTTTGATTGTGATTTTGAAACCTATACTATGAGAGTTTTTGGATGAAATTTAAAAGACAATGGAGGATTGTGGAGTGTTAAGATCCACTTATGAGCTTCTAAACCGATAAAGGTGCTCTAAAAAACTACTATTGGACCATAAAATCTAGGTATCTTTTAACTAAATTTCTCAACAAATATTTATTACTTAAAAAGTCATTAAGAGACTTTAATGGGATTCTAGGGTTAATCATTGATCGGCAGCTGCGGGGTTATGGACGAAGATTGTACCCCCAAATAAAAGGCAATAATTCTTTAGCCTCCCACTCCTAGGATGGTTATATGAGAATCTCACTAAAAACACATCCGGTAATGAGGATCTTTGGGCAATTCTCTTTGCACTAACCGTGTGGTGGTCTTGGAAATGGAGATGTGGTTATGTTTTTGGTGAAACAGGGAAATGTCGAGATAGAGTACAATTCGTTAAAGACAAGGCTCATGAAATGATATTGGCAAATAAGAACTTGAGAGAACACTCGGCAGTGGGGATTCGTGTGGAGAAGCAAATATCATGGCTTCGACCTACAAAAAGCTGGTGCAAGTTGAATACAGATGGAGCTTACAGAGGTATCCCTGGTTTGGCGACTGTAGGAGGAGTTTTAAGGGATGAGTATGGCGAGTGGAAAGGGGGCTTTGCGGTGAACGTTGGTATTTGCTCGGCATCCTTGGCGGAACTGTGGGGAGTGTATTATGGCTTATGCATTGCGTGGGATTATGGTATTAGAAGGCTGGAGGGGGAGGTGGATTTTGCGAGTGTGGTGGATTTTCTTAGGACAGGAATACATGATTCTCATCCCCTGATTCGTAGTACGTTTGTGCTATGGCTTCATATCAAGGGACTGACTAGTCAAATTTTCTCATGTGTATACGGAGACTAATCGTCTTGCCGATGGATTAGCAACCTATGCGTTTTCTTTACCTTTTGGTTTACATTATTTTGTGACTGTTCTGGAGGTTGTTGCTCCGATTGTGTTGGAGGACTTGAGTGGGGTTTCTAGACCTCGCCATGTTTACTTGTAGTTGTTTTGAGTTTGAATAAAAAGTATGGAGACTAATGTAACCTGCAATCTACCCAAAAAAAGGGTTAATCATTGATCTTATCTCTACTTCTCTCCTCCTACTCCATTATGTTAGTATACCAGTTAAAAACTCTTGTTGGACCTGCTCTTATTGTATTTGACAACAAGTTTTGAGTTTGTTGCAAGTCTTTTGGGAAAGACTCCAAACTCGATTTTAGTGGATCCGTTTGAAGATAAAGTAGACGACATTAGACAGATCTGAAATAGACGTAGAAACAGGAGGAATACAGATGACGATAGACTGCAGGACATATATAATGGAATGGAGAAAAGCAAAGTTTCTGACCACCCGGTCAAGCCACTGAACGGAAAGGCTAAAGATTTGCCGACGCTCTTACACTATGGAACGAGCAACAATATTATTATATATCTCGCTCCACATTTTCTTGTCTAATCATAATAATCAATCATCCCAATATGACAAGACGAGAGATAAGTAAATAAAAAAACGAGTACTGCGTATTCGAGCTTAATTAAAATTATTTTCTCTTTTCAATCTGATGGATACCAATACAAGAAGAGAAAAGGTGACAAAGGTTACAAACGTTACAAACGTAACTGGCGAAGGCACAATAATTTTGACAAGTAGGAATTTAGATACAAGTCACACAGCCGAATTACGTGGAATACAAGAAACATGATGGGGGAGCGGCTTTGTTGCATGATAATATGATACACCAGAAACGTGACTGAAAAAGAAAACTAGCAGTCTTCAACTGAAAAACTCTTACCATTTTCCTTCTCCTCCGAGTCTTTACCCTTTGTTGGCTTGAACCATAAGGCACATATGACATAAACAACAAAGTTGATTCCGCTGAGAATGACCAAAAGCCAATAAAAGAGATCGAGCCGGCCATGGTTGATGTTATCAGCCAACCATCCCTCACTTACAGAAGTTGCAGTGACCTTTTTGACGATCGAAACCAAGAAACTGCTGACGAAGAAGCCTAGTGACAAAGTAGTCAAGAAAAGTCCAGTGCTCATTGTTTTCATTCCCTTGGGCGATTGGGTTATGAAGAAATCAAGTTGGCCAGTGTATATAAAGGCTTCCCCAGCTCCTACTAGGAAGAATTGTGGAACGAGTAGGAACACACTTATGGGCAATGTTTTCTGTGTACTAGTTTTCGCCACTGATAGACGCTCTTGCTCAACTATGGCCGCAGCTGCCATTCCAGCGGTTGATAAGACCAATCCAATAGCTATTTTTTGCAGGCTAGAGAATCCTGAATTATCAATACATATGTGACGGATATTAAATAAATATACTCTAAGATAATTAGATACGCCATATTTTCTACCATAGATTTTAAAACCTAAATATCTAAAATTCTAAAATAAAGGCTGAATTGAAAGAATTAGACTATATATATGAATGTTATATGCATCTTATGTCACCTGGTTTTCCTTTCCACTTCTTCCAAAAAGGCATGATGACACGGTCGTAGAAAGCCAAAGTTATGAGAATAGCCGCGACGAAAAACACGGTGAGAGAACCTGCTGGGATCTGGAAGTTTCCAACGTTGCGTCTCATGGTCGCTGCTTGCTCAACTGAGAATGTAATCATTTGGGCATATGTTGTCCAGAAAATTATAGTGGTTGCCCAAATAGGCAAAAGCCTAACCATCATTTTCACTTCCTCAACTCTGGTCACCGAGCTTAGCTTCCAAGGGTTCGGAATTGCGATGCCATCTAGGGTTTGTTCAAAATCTCCTTCCGTAACTACGGCCGCCTTGTCCAACATGCTGCAATCAAAGAAATTTTTATAAAGAAGAGTTTAGTTTAATATACAATTTCTAAGGTTCGTAGTCTCCTCGGACCAGGGACGACTAGAGAGCATGTCAATTAGCCATCCCCCTAAGAGCTAAACTCGAACCTGAGCACTCTCTATGGAAGGTTTCTACTAGACCATTACTGAAGCTACGAAATTTAAATTACTTATTTTTGTTTGTTTTAACTGAAATAGACTAACGTACCGAAACTGATCAGTATGTTCAATTCTCAAGCCCTCCGGAGTATCTTCATAAAGATAGACAATGCTTTGAGGGAGTTCCGCTTTTCTCTTCCTACTCGCAGCTGCAATAATTTGAAAAATTTGCACAACAGGACTTCCTTGGCTCTTCTTATAACGGTAACTCTTAGTTCCAGACAAGAAAACCGCAATAGCTATAGCCATAGATACAGTGCAGATTCCATAAGCCCAAGATCTTCCCACTTCATCTTGTATGTAGACCAAAACAGTCACAGCCATTAATGTCCCCACGCTAATGATGAAGAAGAATCTGCACGGGCCAAGTCCAATTTTTGCTTTTAAAGAATAAATAAAAATGTTACTTTGACAATGATATTTATAAGATAAAATACTTAACACTAACCTGTTGAAGAAGTAAGCCATCTGAGCTTTTTCTTTAGGATCCTTGTCATCAAATTGGTCAGACCCAAAGCCGGAAATGCTAGACTTAAGGCCACCAGTTCCAAGGGCTATAAGGTAAAGTGCAATGTAGAGAAACGTCATTTGGAAAGCGGTGGCAGGCGTACAGGCTTCGCCGTGGTGGCATGTTGGCGGACGCAGTTCTGGCAGCTTTGTTGCTACCGCTAGTGCACCGGTTCCCTATATAGTGCATGCAGGATATTAGAATCGTTTCATATTACTTATGCGGTTGTTTCCAGGTTTAATACCAAACACTAGAGCTTTAGCACGATTGTGTGGGTATTAGTTTTTATTTTATTTTATAAACTAGTTGATGATATTTTAAAATTAAAGGTATATTTAGTTAGTTTATTTATTTTCGACCAAAAAGTTGATAAAAAATAATTTTATTAGTTTTTGGTAAAAGTTATGAATTTGTATATATTCTGAAAAAAGAAAATTTGATTTTGAATCAAAGTTTTGTTTTGGCAATTGTTCAACTTAGTAAGAAATGGTATCTCTAATGGTGCATCAATTGAAAGAAAACATAAAAATGAATAAGATAAATCTCTCTCTAACGGTACATCACTTTGAAGGATAAAACAAAGATGTGAATAGTTTACACCATATATGAAGGAAACTATTCACAAACTGATTTTGATATTGTAGTTTCTTTATTTGCAAACTAATCCCTAAAATTTTTACAAAACTTTATTTTATGCATATACAAAAAAAATTACACAATATATATCTCTGAAATTTTTTATTTAAAATGTATAAAATGATTAGAATTTAAAACATAATTATAAATAAAAATTTAGTTAAACACTTCAATATAAACTTCATAATTATAATGATATATATACAATAAACAATAACATTAAAATACATAACTAATACCAAAACTTTTAAAACACATAAAATAGTTTAGATAAAGTAATATAGTACTGTCTGAATAAAATTCTACTATTGTTTTATTTGTGATTATGTAATTTTATTGATGTACAGATGTTATATTTTAATAAAATTAAATTTTATATTTTTCGTTAAAATTTTAAATAAGTGAGTATAATTTAAAATCTTATCAAATAATTTGTGGTGTTAGAAATAAACAAGAAGTTTTTGACAAAAAAAAAAGATAAAAGAAATAAACAAGAAGTGTTGAAATAACTATTTTTAAAATTGAGAAAATAAGGGAAACCAGTCGAAACACTCGATTAAACTTAAACTTAGTTTAAGTTTACTTTATTCTAAGAGAAAAAAATAAAGCAACGATTGGAGATGATATAATACTCCTATTTATTTTAAGATAATAGGAAATTTAAACTATCATCCGTTTAAATTATCTAGTTATTGATCATAATAATTTTGAAAAAGAACAATATTAACTATATATATTAACCAAAGCTGTTTGTTTCAGAGTCTTACCAAAGCTTGAATTGTTGAAAAAATAGCGATGGTTTTGAAACGGCCGAGGAAAGAGTCAGCTAGAAAGCCGCCGAGTAAGCAGAGGAGGAAGGAAGTGCCCATAAAATCAGTGACAATGTTGGCAGAGCTTGAGCTTGAGAGATGCATTGTCTCCATCAGGTATGTTACCAAATTCACGGCTATTCCCATTGTTGATAGCCTCTCCACAACTTCTATCCCTGCAATATATTTTAGAGGATATTCTATCAGCTCTTTTATGTTCCAAGATTACTAGTCAGTCCATTTTTATAAGAAATAATAATGTTGAGTGTTCTGGTTTTCATAATGTTGAGGAAGGAAGTGCTCTTTTGAATGACCCAGTGATTAATATAACGAATAATACAGGTAAGGCGCCAGTAATTTTAAGGGGTACCCTTATTTTAGTTCACATTTTTCTTTCGGTTTTTTCTAAAAAAAATCATATTTTAGAATTTCGACAATGTTTGAAGCTCGCATCTCTAAAGATATCTTCAATTTCATTCCATTTTTACTCTAAAATAGAGTATGAAATAAAAATGTTTTAACTTAACCTCTATATTTCACTTCATAAATAGAATAATTCATTTTTTATATGTTCACTATTTCATTATAGAGTGTGAAATAAAATCGGATTGAAACATTTTTATTATATTTTTTTTGTTTTAGTTTGAAAGAAAAAAAATAGAGTTTTTACTTTGGAAATGTTCAAATGCATCGTAAACAAGTTTGATGGTCGAAAGGTAATTATTACAAAGAGTGTAGTGACACTACCAATCCATAGAAATTTCGGACTCCAACTATGGATTTACTTATTCTTGTAACGTATATCAAAATGAGATTTTTTTTTTTTTTTAGAAATTTCATCTTTCTCGGCGTTGCTATGGCTTCCCATCACAAAGAAAGATTCAAAATGAGAAATTTCAAAATGAGATTGTTGCATTATTAAATTCATGAATGAGTCGTGGCTGTAAAAATGAATTATATTTGTCGTTACAAAACGTTAGGAGCCAATGGAAATGTGTTCTCAGAAAGCAACGAGACCAAATTTGGATTATCCGGACAATTATAACTAAGACAACTGGTACTATTTTAACAAAAAAAGACAATTGGTAATATCTGTAAGAGAATATTAAGGAACAAAACAAGAGGGTGTAGAGGTCGGCGTTTTTATAAATCCTAAGAAAACACGTGAATCCTTATATCTAATTTTCGTTTTCCCTCTATAATTTTAATATATCTTTTGAGTATTATTCAAATTTCAGAAAAAGATTATTATTGAAGTATATGATTGGATGAGTAAAGATGGGGAGCCATGTGGCGTGTCTCTTTTCTCTTTATCTTTTCTACACTCAGCGTGATTCAGAACAACGACGTATCATATTTTATTTCTATCATATCATGTTGAGCGAGTGTGACTGATTTGAGATTGAAACTCTTTTGTTCTTGACCATATATTTACGTACTGTCGATATAATAACTTGTACGCATGAACTACCACCCTCGTGACGAAATTTAATCAACTACGTATATACATCTACCACCCTCTACCAATATGTGAGCGACATATGTTTTTTACTTCATATTACCATATTAAAATAATAACGCTTTAGCATGATTATTTTACCCCAAACAACAGTTGTGCATGTAGGATGTAGATGAAGAGTCGAGTTAAAAACATGTGGTAACTATGCAATGAAGAGTTATTTTCTAGCTAATACATAGATGAGTAAACTTCACGCAGATTTTCGTGATCATAATGGCATATGAATATATCTACATGTAAATCTGGACAAATAGTATATCTGCAAATGCATCTATCTATAGGTAAATTACAGAGGTAATATATTTGGACAGATAGTACATCTACAAATGCATATACGTTTCTTCAAATGTATAGAGAAGATACCAGAAATTACTAACATCGGTCCAGAACTTAATAATAAAAATGAAGAAAATATAGTAGAAGAAAACGAACCAAGAATGAGAGCTGCCGTGATCCAGCCACCAGTTTTGGATTTATCGGCAGGTAGGCCGTTGTAGTCTACGGCATCAGCCACCGTCCAACTGCCTTTGCTCTCCTGAAAACCACCACATCAATCCCCAGTTCAAAATCTTAAACAAACCATTAATTTACAAGCGAGAAGAAAAAGATTATCCAAACCATTTTTCTTCTAGTAATGCCTTGATGAGAATAGTCTTAATTTTCTGCTAAGTTTCTGCTCTTTGTAAGCCACAGAAGCAAAGAATGATGCAGAGGAGACTGCCCTTTTATAGGCACAAAATAATTGAAAGAGAGAGGCAGAGAGCTCGCACCGACCTTCCACTATATGTGATTCGAGACATCACGAAAATGTGAAGCCTTAGAGATAGGTTCATCACGCCTTTCCAACTTTATTATCATTTTATTTACTTATATTTTGGAATTTAAGTTTGGCCGATCTCTTACCATTTTTTTTTTGACTAAATCTCTTACCATTTTTATATTTTTCATTTTCGTCATTTTCTCTCTCTATGATGATAACATATTTCTTTGACCCAAGACGACACTACACATACACGGAACTACGGATCAGAAAAACAACACTTGCATTTATCCCATAAAATATTTAGCAATCTCAAAGATTCTCCACGAGGTTCGTTACTATTTTTCAACACTTTTACTGATCCACTAAATATTTGAAACTTTTCTTTGGAATATCAAATTTACTTCTTCCTTAATAAATCAGAAGTTTAAGCTGAGAATTGAATGAAAATTTTAGAAACAAAACTCATAGACAGCAAAAAAAAATGAATGAAAATTTCAGAAAAAAACCCACAAACAGAAAATAGTTTTAGATCTTGTTCACTATACTGCAGTATGAAAACTGTAATTAATATCTTTTCATTTTTTGCCGCTCGATAAATATCACATAAATTTAAAATTTAAAATTTAAAATTTAAAACCATTGCACTTTGCAGCGTTAAATCCTCTTCTTTATGAGAAATTGCACCATATAACCTTTAAACAAATTATAATTCACTATATGTCTAAATACCTTTATACACCATACATCTTTTATATAATAATACTAATATGCTCTCTTACACAGCCAATAAAATCGGTAAACAAAAAAAAAACTAAATTAATAATACTTACCAAACACATGTATATCGTGGATTTTGGAAAATCACATAGCTTGTAGAAAGTAAGTGATTTTTTTCCATTATTGATCTACCGTGTAACCACCAAAACTATTTCTGGAGTAGCTTTGTCTAGGAGATGCCCATCTGCAACGGTTCGTTTAGCTACTGACCGAAAGCTTTGCGCATATGAAGTCTATGGAGTCGCGAACAACGTAAACGTCGCTGCCACAAGGTTCGTCAACTCTTCCTTCAATCGCCCTAATTTCTTTGGTTTACTAGGCGGTTACATGCACTATCTCTACGGATGTCATCAGTATAGATGAGGTAGAATTAATCACAAAAGATGAACATTTTTTTGTTAAATTGTGTTCTATTTTATTATATAAGTATGAAATAGAAATGTAAAATAATATGTATTATGTTTGCTCTATTCATGTTATGTAATACAAAATAATCTGTTACTATACTTTTTAATCATATATCGTTTCATTTGACAATTAATAAAGAGTTTTTTTGTTCACCTATATGTACTATACTATATATTTTGTTTCATTATATTTGGATTTATGGTCTATACTTGAATTTATGGTTTAGTGATTAGGATTTAGGGTTTAGTATATGGAATGTGGGGTCGAAGTTTGAGTTTAGTGGCCCTATCATTTATTTCATTTGACGATTAATAAAGAATGTTATATTTTGTTCACCAATATGTACTATACTATGTATTTTGTTTCATTCTATTTGTGTTTAGGATCTATATTTCGGTTTAGCGTTTAGTAATTAAAATTTTAGGGTTTAGTATTTGAAAGGTGAGGGTTGAGGTTTGAGTTTATTAGTTTTAAATATGTATATATCTATATGTAATTTTTTTGCTTTCGTTTCCATATGTTAAAAAGCAAAAATTCAATTCATTTATTAAGCCACCGAACCTATCCCCAAACTTGGCTAAGCTCAATTTCTTCTCTTTATGCTGATTAATATATCTAACTAAAATTTAATTATTTAATCATTTATAGAATTTGACTTTGATCAATATTGTTTTGAGTTTGATATAAAACCAAATTATTGGTTTTTGCTACTTATTCTAGTTTTATGGTTCAAACCAAATCTATTTTTGGGTTCATTTCAGATTCTTTAGATAAATGATTTTCCGTTAAACTGCCTAATCAAGTCTAATTCCATTCCAGAGAACCAGAACAAATTACTAAGCAACATGTTGTAGTGGTGTGGTTCGATTTCAGTCGTCTATATATAATATCGATCATTAAATGATTAAAAGTCGATTCCTAATATTTCATATGTTTTAAATTAATTTTAATCTTAATATAAATGTGCTAAAATTAAAAGTTTATTATATTTTATACTAAATATTTATATATATTGAAAAATAAAAAATACACATTATATTTATAGTTTCCAATTAAGGGTTTCAAATAAATTCCTAAATTTTTGAAAACTAGTTCTCTTAAAAACAGAAAGTGACATATCTTATCTAAATAAATTAATATATTATCGAATGGCTCATACCAATTTAGTTTAATAATTTTGGGATTTTGTGAACCACTGCAGTAAGTGAGTGCGTTTAATGTCCCACTAAATATGGTGAAGCGAAAGGCAGCTGGCCCTCTTCTCCGTTCCTCGCTTCGTTTTATTTATTGTTATTTATTTTTTCTTGTTTTTGTTTTCTAAACAGTTGGCTGAGACTTGTGGCCACTTTTAAGCCAATGGTTAAAATTTTATATAATATACTCTTTCATTCGCGTTGACACTTTTATTATCCCTAATGGTTCGGATATACATCATTACCCAAATCATAATATTATTAACAATAATTTCATTATACATGTATGTAGTCGATGTCCTCTACCACTTGGCATTTGTTTATTGTCCGTTCAATATATATATAACTTTTTCCCTATTTTTGTGAGAATCATCCGTGACACTTTTGCTATCCTAATACTAGTTTAAATAATACACATTGCTTAGTTCCGAAATCAAACTATTCGAACAACATTTTTCTGTATTAATAGAGTCAAGCTTCATCAAACACTTGGCACTCTTTGATTATTTGGATATATATGTAGACTTTTCAGTAACACTTGATTTTCACATGACGAAACGATATATTTAGAATACTGATTTATCTTAAAACATTTACATTATATATGATCTTTTAGAGCATCTCCAATGTAAAACTCTATATTTTACTCCAAAATGAAGTAAAAATGAATATGAAATAAAATGTTCTAATCCTACTCCATTTTCCACTCCATAATGGAGTAATGAACAAACAAAAAATAGATTATTCTATAAATGGAGTAAATTTCATTTTGGAGTGGGATATGAAATTGGATTGGAGCATTTCTTACTTCATATTCACTTTTACTCTAAAATAGAAGAAAAAATGGAGTTGGATTGGAGATGCCCTTATGTTTTATATTACACCATAAGACACTTATTGTTCCTAAGACACTTATGCACACATCTTGATGTAATCTTCTTTCCTTTCTAATGAAAATATATCTATACTAACTAATAAACCATGCAAGTTATTTTCTTTTGATCGTTTGTCCTATCTCTCAGACACGATAACCGAGAAGATTTAATCTTCATTTTTTTCGACGCCGGTGAAGCAGATTTTCATCGGCGCTGAAATCTTTCTGTCCGTCTTTTTTATCTTTTTTTCTCTGTTCTTTTCAAACATCTTCTCACTTTAATGTCCCTTTTTACTGTCTTTTGAGATTTGGAGATCTGTGAATCCATGACGGCGACAGATGCAACACCATATGAATCCTCTGCTCGTGGTGATGATATCCCTTTGGTTGGCTCTCTCCTGGTTGACGATTCCAATCTCTTATCCAGATAAGAGTGTAAACCGTGACCTGGGTGAAAACCTCAAAGAAACTTACGCAGGAGCGTTCTCTCAACTGCTAATGGGGGGTGTGGAAGCTGTTTCTCCATGGAGGAGCTCACTTTCTCTGGTCATGTATAACTGTAGGCTGCTAATGACTGTTTCTCTTGTTCATAGCCTCCTATGTGGACAAATCACAATTTCAACGGCCTCCTCTCAGTCTGATAACTCTTCTCTTTGAAGGGAAGATATATATGCTTAGGTTTGTTGTGGGATAAGCGAGGCAACAAATCCGTTATCCTCTCTCCAGAACTCGCCAGATTCAATCATGATAGATGTTCTGCACTCGAGGGTCAACTTCTCGAGGCGTTAAAGACTTAGTTTAGGAACTCACAAAAACAATGGCATCTTTCAATCTCATCATCCTTCTTGGCGATGTTTATTCTCCCTACGGGGAAGATCTACTCCACCTGGTTACGGTGTGAAGGAGTCAGCTACTCATCACCATATCTCTCTTTGCTGCCTTACATTGCCTTCTATTTTAAAGGAAACATCTTGGAGCTCATGCACAACAGCCAAAATGCATGCTCATGTGAACCTTATATGGTAATAGTATACTAAAAGGTGTATTACTATCTCCCCTGCCAGCTTTACCATCTCCGGTACGGTAATGCCAAGGAAAAAATCTTCCATGGAAATAGTAACTTCGGCTGGTTTGTCGAAATCAACAAGAGTTATCAGCGGCTAAATAACAATGGAACATAATTGATTTTTCTTGGTGCTGTTGATGGATTTTGGCCAGAGTTTAAAGTTATTATAGATGCACCACCAATTGTGTCTACAGTCACAAGCTTAGGCACACCATCTTTTTTATTGTCAGGAATCCCGAATCATTGTCCTAATCAGCCAATTAAACCTAACCATTTTGGTTAAGGTTATACAAACTTCCTTTCGTCAAGGGCTAGAGAGATCTCTACCCACCTCCTCTTTCACAAAGGAGATAATGTTTCCACCAAATTCCCTCTTTGTAAGATGTGACACTTTCCCAGTTTTTATAATCGAAAAATATTACCAATTTCCTAACTGTTTGCTATCTTATGTGAAGGTTTACTTGGAACCAGTAGATGCAACACATTTTCAGTGAAATGAGAGTTGAGGTTTTGGATAGTGTTGCGATATCACATTGTTTTGTGATTAATCGTTCGTTTGAAGATTTTTAAATGTGGTTTGACTCTTGCTTAGTTTGGATCGTAAGTGGTAATTTTAACATCTTAGATAACTTTTTATCAAACCTTTTCAAGTTTGTATCTCTATCTTTGTATGTCCTTGAATTTTATGTTGGAGTTTTAGCCTATTGACTTGCACGTCCTGGTTTGTATGATGATACTTTTAGCATTGTAATCGCTTAGAATTTTTAATAAAACTAATGGTACACAAAAATATACTAACTAAATTTATCATACTGTACTATGAGGTAGGTGAGTCGAAGACATTCTTTATTTCTTTTATCATTGTGACGTAACTTTGACTACTTTGAGGAATGTAACTCTAAAACAATCCATGTCAGATTATAAGGATTTAAGACAGTAATCATATATATATGATATTCTTTTTTTGAAACAATAGTTACCATATTATATGTTTATATTAACAAACCGGTTAGATAATTGGTGAAAAGTTGACAAAAAAAAAAGAAGAAAAATCGGTGAAAACAAAACCAAAGGTTATAAACCAAAATGATAAAAGTCTATATTAGATGGACGATTTTGATTTGGTTTAAATGATCGGACACCAAGCCAAACATGTTAAAAAGCATTTCTATATATAACCACTTTTGTTTGATTGCATGTGGTTATATTATGTAAATAACACATGTCGCTAATGTTACTTCTAAATGATATACTTTTCTTTTAATGAAAAGATATATATTTTTACATTATGATAGTGCCCATTGACATAGGGTTGAGATTACTTCTCTGTGCAACTACTTATATCATACAAAGCTCGGTGAATATCAAAATTTACAAACGAAACAAAAAGTTCTCAGAAATATGCTCGACGGTAGAACTGAATTAGAGTTGAAAGTGACTTAATTATAATAAAACTAATCTAAATTATCTTATCTTAAAGCATTCTTAATAAAAACGATTATGTTCATTTCACTAGATCTAATGTACTTTTGGCTTAAAAATATTGAAAATGTTCTATACATTTTACCGGCATGTTTAGTCTAAATTTTCGTAATAGTATTATAGTATATTCATTAAATATTAGTGACATTTTTAATAATAAATCTAAATAAGTCGTATGTTTGGTATAGTCATTTTAAATAGATGAACTAATAGAGTAGATTAATATGATTGAGTAATTGACATCTTAACACACACTGACGCATCGTACTCAATAAAAACTATATCCTTTAGCTCTATGATTGTTATAAAATTCACATGCATGTAATCATCGACCGGATTTGTGATGCAAATATTCGCAAACATGTACACCTACAAGTTACAACGAAGAAGAAACGTGGGCCTCCTTAGCACAAATTATTGGATTGACTTTTATATAGTGAAACTGAAAATTAGTTCGACCCAAGTAAAACTTTACTAACGGTATCTATTCTATAGAACTAAAATACAGATAATATTTTTAAGTGTTTTTTTTACAAATTTCATAATAATGGATGCTTTTGATGAAAAATGGATGCTTTTGATGAAAAATGGATACTTTTTTTTTGAAAAATGGATACTTTAATTTAGCGTTAACTGTTAATGAGAAGTTTTTGATAAGATGATTTAGTGGAAGAGCATACTGCTTTTCATGATCTTGGTTAAAGGGTTGTGTAGCCTGCTAAAAATATTTTTAATCTTTTTAATTAGGTTCATTGTTGGTTTAAATGTTTTGTTATTAGGTTTGAGTTATAACCCAATAAATCGATTTAATTTGGGTTTTATTGACATTTTGCGGTTAGGTACGTATTGGTGTAAAATAAACCAAATTTTGTTGTGGTTTAGGGGTAAATTGATTTCAAACTATTATTTTGTGGATATATACTATTCAAAATTTAAAATATTTATTGGTGGAAATATAGAATACAAGTTTAAGTGTTTAATTTTGTGTGGATACACTGCTATATAATAGTTCATAGGGAGAAATAGATTATCAGTTTGCCACCCCATAAAATTATGATGGTTTTTTAAAGTTTTGAGTATTCCGGATTTGAATGCCCTCCTCTAACCACGTCCACCTGGCTGTTTTTTTAATTCGCTGAGATACGAGTGATTACCCTTTGGACTTTTATTTTGTGTCATCACCCTTTGGACTTTTAATAAAATAAAAAAGTCCAGAAAAAGAAATATATAATGATTATAAATCAGTAGTGTAAATTAGAACAGCCGTTTGAGGAAAAAAAATACGATTGTATTAATATGATTGTAGTTGACATCTTAACATACAACGAGGCGTATTCAGTAAAAAAATATATCCTGTAGCTCTATGATTGTTATAAAATTCACATCCACGTAATCATCAACCGGATATGTGATGCAAATATTCGAAAACGTGCCCCCTACAAGTCACAACGAATGAGTCGAAAAAACAGGGCTATTCTGGCACAATTGTCTTGGATTGGCTTTTATATAGTGAAAGTCAAAATCAGTGTGATCCAAGTAAAACTAATGATACAGACTTTTATATACGAACTAGATTCTGACCCGCCCTTTAAAGGGCGGGTATATTTTTTGTTTTAATTTAATTCTCATATTTATGTTTTCTTTGTGATTATATTTGTGTTTTTCTTTGTAATCATATTTATGTATAAATCTTAATCAAAATATATTTTATTAAATAATAGCAATTTAAAAATTGATTCGGTATATTGCCGGTCGAACCAGCCAACCCGTGGATTTCAATTTTGTTTTGGTCAAAAAATATGACCCACACAACTCGCAAACAAATAATTTGTATATGCACCTGTCCAATTTAATTTTACGGTTATCCGCGGGTTAAATTTTTTAAAAAATAATTATTTAATTTAATTATTATAAAAATATAACTATATATTTATAATAAAAGTTATATATTTTAAAAAATTAAATTGTTTTTATTTTTAAATTACAGAATTTTTTTAAAAAGTGTTTACATTTTTCTATTTTTATTTTAAAATATTTTTTTGGATCGGCGGGTACACGCAATCCAAAATCTATCAACCCGCACTCACCCCGTATAAAATACTCATAACCCGCATCCGTAAATCGATTTTTTCAAGTAGTTGAACCAAATTTATGATCCGTCCTTAAAAGATGGATATATTTTTTGTTTATGTTTTTTAAGAAATATAATTTTTATAAAATTAATCAATTATATCTCTGAATATTTATTTTTTCTCTAGGATATATTTAATTTTTTCTTACATCTCTGAACCTATAAATATAGCTGCAAAAATATACAAAATTTGAAATTGATATTAGTATGATAAGGAGTTCCATATAGATAGCCTTTAAAATAAGAGTTTAAGTTCCATGATAAAAAGTTCGAAATAAAAAAAATATGAAATTCTTAAAAAAATAGAAATTGATCATTATGGAACTTTTTTGTTGTTGTTGCAGTTATATCTCGGTATATAAATATTTATATATAGGTTGTTGCAGTTATATTTATAGGTTCCATGTATTTTTCAAATTGGACTCAACTATTATCAATTGCTCATACTGTTAAATTAATAGAATATATTTTTAATCGAATAAACTATTTAAAACCCGTTGAGCTAAATGCGTTTTATGAATATTTATTTCTATTAAAAGTTCATTTAAGCCTTGTTAAATTCTATTTTTAAATCATGTGCTTTGTTAATTGATAAATTTAATGGCTGTGTAAACTATTCAACATGTAAATTAATTAATGTCTAGTTGACTAAATTCTAATATTTTAGGCTGAAATGTAAATTATGTTGTTGTAGTGTGATAATGATTTTTGTAAAATATATCAAAGTTTATTATAATTAAACTGTAATAGTCGGTAAAAATAATATTTATTTTCTTTCGTAATATTAGAGGTATAAATAGAAAGTGAAATTACTATTTATTTTGTATTTATTAACAAATATAAAATGTCTGTAATATAATAATTGAATTTTATACTTAGAGTTAAGTGGGTCCCGCCAGTTACAAATATTAATAGTATTGATGCTTATCTCATTCTCCTTTACGTACGTTAATCAATCCAAAATTAAGTATTAGAGCACCGGTTACAAAAAATATAATTGATATTTTGATTATTGATAGGGAAAAAATGAAGTGCGCCCAGTCAGTTACAAATAAAATGTAACTCGTCTGTTTCCTGTTTCCGGATGTAACTGCTGTAACTTATAATTAACTTTAGATTCAGTTATACAAAAATAATTAATTAGACATAACTTTTATCAATTGGTCATGCTGAAGAATTAATAGAATAGATACAGACTTTTATAAAACCAGTGGATGATACCAGCTTTCAAATCCGCATTTTTTTTTTGTTATTGCAATAATATTAATGATTTTAACAACATAAATTCACATGATTTATATGGTTTATGTAATTTTAATACATTATTATTGTCAATATGTGTAACCATGTGGTGATGTCTTGTTCATATGGGACAATCATTTTCCATTACAGTTATGAAGAATTCAAGTAAATTGGAGTAATCTCTTTTTTTTTTAAACACTAGTTATATTAAAAAGCAACGATTACAACAACCGGAAATTCCCCGAATTCCGGTAGAAACAGAGGCCGGCGAAATCGAACAGAGGTTCCCGGAAACAGAGGCCGACGAACCAAACAGAGATCCTCGGAGATAAAAAGACTACAACTAATCAATTTAAACAAGAGAGAAAGAGTGACAGATTAAAAGAAATCTTTACAAAACACAAAAAGAAATTGCATGCAAATCTGATAGAGCTTCTTTGATACGAGACAAGGCGAGGAAGTCTTTCATGACTGTAATCCTCCGGCTTGTGACTCCTCCTATGATGAATAGCCCTTGCAAATTAGAGAACAAAGCTTCATAACCAGTAGACAGAACCATTTCAGTTCCTAAGTCTTCAACCGGAAAGACGAAACCGTAGAGAATACACGAAACGCCGTAATTGAAGCCAACGGAAGAAAAGATCTCAATTGGAGTAATCTCTAGAATTTACAAATATATAGAATTGGACTGATTTTACTTATGTCTTGGAGATTAAAGTTTGAAAAGTTTGTGGTTGAAGGTTGAAGATGGTGCTTGAAGTTGATGCTTGAAGTTTTATTTAAGTTTTTGGTTTTTAATTTCATTAAATAATATGTTTCTCATTTGGTTTTGGTTTTGGCTTTAGCTTTCTTTGAATTCTCTCATTTGTTTTATTTTATTTATATCAATAAAGATGTTTGGTTTTTGTTTTAAATTTACGTCATTTTATAGTTGTTTTCTTTGGTCAGTGAAAAAATTGATGCTTTTACTTACTTACTTACTTGTATTGTAAGATCCAATCTATTTAGATTTGTATTTGTTACATTTAGTATAAACGATATACTCAAGAACCGAAAGTCCGTTGAAACCTAAACCTGATAGTATTTCGGGTTATACAAATACCAAAATAATTTACCAACTCCGACCCGAACCGAAGAGTATCCGAACCGGTTCCGAACCGAAGTTTTAAATTATCCGAATGGGACTGATTTTCGGTAACCATGAAAACCCGAACCCGATTAAAATAAAATCGACACCCGAATGATACCCCATTTGCCCAGCTCTAATATAGAATATCTATGAAACCTTATAATAAAAATCAGAATTTCCTTTACCGTACTAATGGAGATCCCGCATCATCAAGTTAAATCCATAACTTATTTACGCGGAAGTAGTACTCCAAGTTCTAAATAAGAAAGGATTCGCAGATTCCTAAAATTTATGTACTGCGATCTAAATTGTCACCTTTTACTCTCTTGAACTTCTCTAAATTGTCACCTTAGAGTATCATCAAGGCAGAAACCAGTGGCACAATTTCTTAGGAAACTATTTTTGTTTTTTTTGTCTGATTAAAAAAGAAGTTAAAAAGTGAATCAATCACGGACCGCTACGTATCAGTAGGGCTCTCGGACAGTGCAAGAAATCATGTAAAATCGGTCTTTATTTCACAATTTATGTGACCGATTCTTATCCTTTTGTGGGATCCACGCCTTTAAAACCCACTAAGAACCCCTTTAAAGTCTCCGATTAATGATGGCTTTAGATACCACTAAACTAGGTTTGGGCATTCGGTTCATCGGATCGACTTCATATCAGATTTTGTCGGATTTGTGTCTTTCGGATCTTAGATATTAAGATCTAATAGGATAATTAGAATTTATCGGTTTGAATTTGGTTTGGGTTCTTTGGGTCCAAATCGGTTTGGATTTTAGAGAGTTGGACCCAATAAGACAATTATTTTTTTTGGTTCGATTCGGTTCTGGGTCAGGTTCGGTTCGGATCTTGTCTAGTCAATCCCAAAAATACCAAAAACACACAAAATATGTGAAAATATTTAAATATCCAAAATCTTACCTAAAATCTTAACCGAAGACATGAAAAATACCCAAACTTTTATCCAATTATCCAAATTGTATTTTTGAAAATAAAATAAAAATTCTGAAACCCAAAAACATATCCAAAGATCCAAATCTGAAACTTAAAAAAATACACATAATATCAAAAATGTATTAAAACATCCATATATACCTAATATACAACAAGTTTCGAGTATTTCAGGTACCCCATCGGGTCTTGGTTTCTGGTCGGGTTAGGTCTAAAACCCGCGGGTCCTCCATAATAAGACCCAATAGAGTAAAAAGATTGGTTTGGTCCCTATCCGAATCGAAATTTTTTGGGTTGATTTCGGGTTGGATCTTCGGTCCGGGAAAATGTCCACGCCTACACTAAACTAAAAAGCTCTTGGATAAATCCATAGTATTTTATAGTGTTTTTAAAACCAGACCGACCATGTGGTTAGACCGGATTCAACCATGAACCGGATATATAGCCGAGTTGGATCTAATAATTGATTGGACCATGAAACGATCATGTAGCCAGCTTAGATCTCAAAGTTATTAAATTATTAAAACTATCAAAAATCTATAAATCATCCATATGAACATAAAACTAATTTATATTTACAATGTTTTATGCTTAAAAGTTATTTATGTTTTAAATATGTATCATATTTACTAATATCACCTTTAAATTTATATATTAAAAGTATATTAAACCAGATTATTAAACCAAGTTTGATTCGGTCAAACCATATTGAATCTTGACCCAAAAAAATTTCGGTTCAGCTTCTGATCCGACGTTAAAAACACTGGTATTTTCATGTTTTCTTGTTTCCTTTAGATTAGGTTTTTTTTCGGTTTTACCAAAAAAATATCTTTGAACAGAAAGTTCTTTTTTTTTATCAAACAATACATCTAATTCAACGAATTGTTTTAAGTATATTTGTATCAAATGACAGAATTTGAAAAAAACTAAGAAATTAACAAGGAAAATTTGAAACGACGTCTCATCTATTTAGTGGAGCTTATAAGTTAGGGATTAGCATTTTATCTTTTATTTTTATTATTATGATCTTATACAAAAATTGTCTACATCGAAACCTAAATATTACATGAAAAAAATGTACAGAGAAAATTACGATAAATGTGAAAGTATTTTCGATCACTTAGGAGTAGATCCTATGTCCAGATAGATCAAGACTAATCTTCTGGGACACATGATCAATAGATAGGTTCGTACACCGGACTTGCAAATGGACAGAAGGCAAGTGTTCATATCCGTGTGGAGTGTCTAAAGATAGTCGGGTGTTAGTTCCTTCCATCAAAGTTTGCACTCGCAATCTGAGTAGAGGAAAAAAAATCTATTTTTACCATTGGACCACGGATGTTCGAGACAATTTGGAAGTACTTTTATGTAACAAGATAAAGTTGGAATATTTTATTACGTCTCAATGACCCTTTTTTGTCTTCCTGCTATTTAGCTGAGCCTTGTCATTTATCTTATTGACTTCTTTAATATATATCAAGCTGCTCTATCAGACGAAATAATGTCACAGCACGCAGGTAAATATATGATCCAGAACAGTGTTAACAGGTCATGGAGAGAAAGTAAGTGGCGTACCGATCACATGAAAAATAAAAGAAAGCTGTAAGGCACTTTCACTGGATTATGAAAGAAAAATGAATTTGTAAGATGGAGAAGAAGCGAATATAATAGTGAACTTAGTTGGATGTGCATATTATACATACAGATATGGGTTCACGTGTGATTTTGTCTCCAATTTTGCTTTTAATAGCACTAGTAATTTATATTAAAATATATGCAAAGTTTATCCATGACACAGAAACAATCACTTGAGATAGAGTGACAATAAAAGCTTATCTATGCGATATTAATATCTTTACAAACTACAGATAAGCAAGAAATCTTGCGAGTTAAAATAACTTCAACAAACAGAAGTGGAGCACATGCTATACATACTGTTCTTTGATATCCTTCCTTGTGAGTTTCAGCTAGATTTTTCAGTTTTGAAATTCAGGATCTACAAGATATAAAATAAAAATTTAATAAAGTAAAATCCAAGGTATAATACTACTATCCTTATTTTAGAAATTTAAGATCCTAAATTTATTAAAAATCTTATTCCAACTTGTAGATTAGAAATTTATTAATTTTAGGATCCTAAGATCTATTAAAAATCTTGTAGAATATAAAATAAAATTTTAATAAATATTTCCTCTGTATTATTTTAAGTCATTTTAAAAGATTTTATACAAAGATTAAAAAAATAAAAAAATTATGTAAATTTATCTTGGTTACATAAAATAACATTAAATAAAACTAAATCAACCAATAAAAAAATGCAAAATTGTGTAACTCACAAATTTTAAATAACATTAAATATTATCTAAAATTGTAAAAACATCCCTTATTATGAAATAAAAACTAAAAAAAAAATTAAATACCATTTATATCTTATTGATACGTTGATCTATCCTTTATTACAAAATTTACATAGAAAATCATAAATATACTATTATACAATTCTTAAAACCGAATGCTATCTTTATTATCTCAATTTTATGATATCAAAATATATCGGTGATGTTTCCAAGGCTTATCTAATATTTTGACTATTTTACATAATTAAAAAAAAATTCATGATTTTATGAAAACTTATTCTCACAAAGATGACTTAAGATATTAATTTCAAGCAAAAACTTTTACTACTCTTGTTTTTTTACAATAAATAACTGAAATAATAAAAAATTGATGAAAATGCTTTAACAATTTTACCATTTTAATCTATCTTTAAGTATGTAAAATTCTTGTTTTCCTGTTTTTTCTTTTGTCAGTTAAAAATCTAAAATACCAAAAAATTGTTTTTTTTTTTCGAAAACTAGCATAAGTGCATAATATATTTAAAATTTAAAAACATTACAAATTATTATGAGAAAACTTTAAATCTTTCATATTAACTCAAATTAATCGTGACATATTTGCGCTCATGCTTCAAACTCAATCTTCATAAATGATGCATGGATTGGAACTCCATGTTCATGGAAGACCACAAACTTGAACCACATGCTGCTAAATTTATAATGGAACTGTGACGCAGAGAAATGACTCCTCGTTTAACAGAATTAGTGTTTGGACTTGGTACTTGTCATATGTGGTCAAGTATGGAAACACCAAATTTCTGATGATTAGGAACAAAATTGTCGATTATTTGCTCGAAAGGGGTTAAGGGCTGGATGGCTTTTATTTACTAAGAAACTGTTTCGAACTTTTATCAGTTATGACAAAAGATTTATACCAATGCTTTTCTTTTTTTTAGTCAAAGATTTAAACCAGTGCTAAATATTTGAGATACATCCTTTCTTAAAACAACTAATGAAAATTAAACATACGGCCCTTTTTCCAAAAAAAAAAAAACTAATGAAAATATATACTTCCTCTGTTTTTAATTAGATGATGTTTTAGAAAAGAAATTTTGTTTCAAATTAGTTGAAGTTTTGAGACTTTTAAGACAAAAACTAATAAAATACTCCTGGTTAATTGTGACTATTTGTGTTGACTCTATTAGTATCAATCATCATTTTTTTCTCTCTAATCAAGTTTTTTGAATATAAATAATATTTTTCTTAATATGTGTGTTTTGGACTAAAACATCATCTAATTAGAAACATATGAAGTATTATTTAAAACCCGCGTCTGAAATAACAGACGCAGATGCACTATTTGTATGATTTACATGGATAATCCTGAAACGTTAGTTACATAAATAACAGACGCAAATGTTAGTTACATAAATAAAACGGAGAACTGAATCTTGGCTTGAAAAGGAGATGAGATGTTGGAAGAATAATCGAGAGTGTCTGTGCATGATTGTTACATATCTTTCTTTTTCCACTATTTTCTCATGCTAATAATTAAATAAATGTTTGCATCTAATTGTACAGGTTTGACTTCTCTTTTTCAGATGTTCTCCACTTCATATCAACCCTAAAATCTCTTAGATGATATGGGTGTTATAATTGCGGACGTCTTTGTCGTAATATGGATGTACCCTACCATCTTAAAAAACAGCGATTTATTTTATTTATCCTGGTTGTATTATATTCGACAAGGATTTGTATTTCTTTTTGTGCAACTATTTATATTATTAAAAGGTCAGTGAACATCAATGTTTACAACCAAAACAAAAGATCTCGGAGACATGCTTGACAGTAGAGCGAACTAGAAAGCATTACAGAAATAAAAAAAAAAGATGCCCTTTTTTCAAAAAAAATAAAAAAAAAAAATAAAAAAAAAGATAGTGCCGTTAAGGAATAAGTCAATGCTCAAAATATGAAAAACCCCATGGGGAACTCCACCTTACTCCCTAATCGAAAGAACAAATGATAGTAAAATAAAAATGTTGATACGCCCAGAGAAAGATGTTGAAATGTTGATCGGCATGCGCAAGAACTTTTTTGGTTAGACGCTCCACAAACGTAGGCAACATCGAAAGTACTAAATCCTAGCTGGCTTGATTTGACACTGAAATAAGAACGATCATACTCTGATTCTATAGATGTATTAAGCTGAAGAACACAATATGCACAAAACGATCAGAAGCAGGATAAGTGCGACATTTACGTGAAAACATGGACTAGGTGAATCTGGTAGAGAGAACATGGCCACATCCACAACAGTGAAGATATAATGAAGCTTGACTAGGGCTTCTAAGACAGCGACTTGAATTAAGATAAGATAAAAGGTTATAGTTCCAGAATTATATATCCTGATGGAGTCACGAAGGTTTGACAGAGCTGAAGTTGAGCTGCCTGTAGTCGAACTCAGAAAAGCTTGGTATGAGAGAGCGAGCGTCGAGATTTCCAGTTGTGAGAACTGGTTGCGGCGTTTGAGATATCTATGTTGGGAAAAGGAGAGATTTTGGATCGTTTAAAGACAACAAAAAGTTAAATTTAGTGGGCTGTGGTTCTTTATGTAGATTTGTGGTGGGCTGACCAGAACCCAAACTGATCATGTGTGCAATCCGGAGGTGAGTCGGATTGATGGAGTTCAACAAAGGAACGTGGATAACAAAATACAAGAAATGATTTGATAAACAAACGTATTTCCGCGTGTTCAAAAAAAAAAAAAAACAAACGTATTTCCTAGTTTAGTTAGACTGGATATAATGGACTGTTGAATAAAATTATTAAACCGTTGAATGCATTGCAACGGTAAGTTGAATAATATGGAAGAGGGCGTGGATTAAACTTGGTTGTAAAGGTTCAACTAGCTGAATCAAAAAAAAGTGAGGACACAATTAATTAGACAAATGGCAGATCGGATGAAAAATATTTTTTGACTTAAAATATAAATATGGTGTTTTCTTATTGGTTGAAGTGATTTTTAGTATTATTTTTTAACCTAAGTTATTTGAGATCAATTATTTGATAATAAAATATTTTACTTATTTATCATTTTAATACCAAAAGTAATTATTTTTAAAACTCTACAAACAGAAACTTATTTCATTTGATTTGGACAATTAATAATTCATCCTTTTGTGAAATAGATTTAATAAAAAAATTAACATTCAAAATGATGGTTTCTATATTTTGTATTTATTACTTGGAAAATGTAAAACGAAAAAACAAAATTTATTTTTAAATTTATAATTTTTAGTTATTTCGATTTAGTTTTTATATATTGTTGTTGTCAATATGCAAATATAAGAAAATAAAAATGAAAAAATTGTGGGATAGTGTGTTAAATTTTATTAAGATAAAATATTGTAAACGTAAAAGTTGTATGGATGTTGAATAAATATATAAAAAATGATATATAATGTTAAAAACTGAAAATTAGGATATTGAATGCTTTTTACCTATGTACATAGTCTTACATGATACAAAGCTATACTATTGCAGCAACCTATCAAGCTTCAAGCTCTTGAACTTACAATACTGAGTGAACACACTGCGCAAATACGATCTTATTAGGTATTTTGCCTGCACATGCGAACATATTTTTTTATAAATATTTATTAATAAATATACTATTAATTATATACATATATATATATATATATATAATTTATACTATTTTATGGATCTTTGAATGTACTATTTTTAATTTTTATTGATTTAAAAACATTATTTTTGATAAAAACATTAATAATTTTTATTTAAAATATATTGTTATCTTTAATTTGTTTTTATTATATTAATTTATAAAAAATGATCCAATTAAATAAACAAATATATAATAATTTTTAATATAAAGTGATGTTATTAAACCAAATTCTTGAATTTATCAAAACCTAAAAAGTCTCAAAATAAATCAAAAGTACAGTTAAATATTTTAAATATATTTTAAAAAGATAATTCCATTCCCAATAAAAATATTTAGAAAATTATGTAATATATAAAATTATATTATTTATATAAAAAATTCATTCATTTTATTATATAGTCTTAAGTATTAAAATAATTAATCAAATCATTAATTTTTCTATAATATCAATAATCAGTTACCTTCTTTTTGTTCAAACATAGATTAATATTAAAGCCCAAAAGTCAACAATTAGTTACCATAAGTTATTATTTTTTTGATTATTTAACAAGTGATGTTAATTAGTTTTAGAATTATCTTAATTTTTTTAGATTTAATTAAAAAAATATCTTCGACCAATTTATAATAATTTCTTAAGATTTCACTAGTGATCGACATAAAGAAAATCAATTAAATGACTTTTCGGTGGTTTTGAAAATATAGAAAGTGTAGTTTTTGGACAACATCAAAACTGAATATCGTTTTTCACTTGATTATCAATCAATCAAATATCATACTATTAAAAAGAATCATACAGCATAATTTATTGTGTATCATACTTTTGTGTTAAACTTAAACCTTATATACTAAAGAACTAGACCCTACATGTTTGCAAACCGAAACCCTAAACTTTAAACAATAAAGCCTACTTAGGTAATAGGAAAGTGAATAATATAGTATAAAAAACAAGGTATGGATTTATAGTATAATTTCGAAATCATACTATAGAATTGCAAAACCATCTGAATTCGATCGAACCAAAATTGTATATCAAAATCATATATATTGCTTAAACATTAAAGGCCAGTTAAACATAAAAGTACTAAGTCATACTATTAAGGGAAAATTAGATTTTTAGGACACTTTGAACTAGGATTTGTCACACTAGGATTTTTACAAGATGTTTTGTCAAATTAGGATTTTAATTCTTGTAAATACTATAATGCCTTTAAAATTTCATTTTTGTAATTGAATTATAATTATAAATAATAATTTTCGTAATAGATTTATTATTTAAAACACTTAAAAAGTAAAAAAGAATTAAAAAAGGGAGAACAAAAGAGATCCCATTTATCGGGTAAAAGGGGATCGACACCCTAATTATTTTTACCGTCTTCTCCGCCGAGCTTGCTCCCATGGCGATCTATGAGGTTTCTGTTTTCATCTTCTTCTTTATCTTCTGAGTTTATTGTCTCCATCTTTGCTTGATGTCCTTTTTAACCTCTTTGATTTTGTATTGTGTCATGCGAACATGATTTATAACCTCTTCGATTTTATTTTGTATTTGATTTGATAGGTTATTTTCTTTTGTTCTTGATTAGATCATTTGCTAATGGTGGCCATTAAATCGGAGTCACCAAACTTATTCACGTTTTTTAAATTTTGAAAGCTTGAAATTGGAAGATACATGCTAAATCTACAAATTAAAACCATACCCAGCAAGAAAAACGCAAAATAATGGACTAAATCAATCAAAGAAAACATGGCGGCTCTGTAAAAATGTCTCTGTAACCCTAAAAACTGTTGAGGAAGATGATGACTTATTTACGGTTATGCCATTAATGAAAATAAACACTAAAAATAGCAAAACACGTTACTTGGGTATCAAACCTAACAACCGGGCAATGGAAGTTTCCATATTTTCACGATTTGCCTAGAATACGCATACTACCTACCCAGAACACCGTATAATAGGTGTGAACTGTATTCTACCTTCAGGCGTCATATAAGGTAAAAGGTATAACAGATTATGACACGTAATGTAGCGGAGCTCTGTGACTGAGTTGTGGTTATGTCTCGTTTTCTAGCTGAAGGTACACCAAAGACATCTTTCTTGATTATAACTTAACTGATTCTATCTTTGCCAGGGTATAGAAGAAATGTTATATTACGGTATATAGCCTGGATATATCAGTGTTTTAAACTTAGAATCCGAATTATAAACTAAGTAGACAGCCAGAATGAGTATTCTAACTGTAGCCAGAAGATAAAATAAAATATGATTTGAATTTTTTTTTAAAAAAATTTAAACGTATATATTGTCATACTTATGTTTCCTACAGTTTTAATACTTTTTTATATTTTTAAAACTCTACTTACTATTTTTCTCATAAAACAAGGGTAAAATATGTCCAAAATTGTCAAAAGTATGAAAAGTATTATTGTGACAAACAAAAGTTCAAAGTGTCCCGTTTTTCTAATTCTCCCTACTATTAATTAGAATGTACACATCACAATTTAATTTGGTTGACAAACAAAACGATTTCGAAAGTTTTGAATAGGATAACCACACGATTTAATACGAACGGAGATTTAAATATTGGTTACTGAGAATGATGTAGTTAAGTTAATCATACATTAGCAGTTTCATCAAGTTTAAAGAGTCTTGTTCTAATTGGAATTGAGTCGTATTGAAGTCATTATTAGTAGGGATAATTTGCTGGAAAACCATAAAAAAGAATGATATTAACTAAATATCAATAACAGTACAATTTTGTCAATTGTCATAAATAAAGTATATGCAGAATGACGATAGTGCCCCTCGATATGAAAAAAATATCTATTTATCCGTTGAACTTCGATTACTAGTATCTGTCAGAGAATCTTAAAAAGATTTCAAAAATATTATGAAGATTTTGGTTAAGATATGTTTTGAATTTAAAAAAAATAAAATACTATTTTTTACTCTCATCGTCTTCTTTCTCTATCTTCTTCTTCTTCTGTTTTTTTTTATTTCTTAACGAATCCAAACAAAATTGAAGTATATGTTCCATAATAATAATCTACATAATCAGCTGATTACAATCAATCATTCATCAACACAGACTCAAACAAGATCATGCCCTCTTGCGGAGTTCGTTCCTCTTTCGTTAAAGATTCCTACGTTCATACCTTAGACGATCAAGACCACACTACATACCTCAGAACGAGTTTTTGTCCAAATAGAGCAAAGATCTTATGCTGTTGTTCATCACAAAAAAACATCTTTATATTGCATAATTCAAGTTAATATGAGAAAATATGATTATATACGCATAATCTTTAGCCGGTTAATATGAATATAAGATATGTTAATAATAATTGTAACAGCTAACTAATATCATGGCCGGTTAAGTACCTATTGTTATGCTAAATTATATAACCATCTAATAAATTATGTTACCGTCTATTATTTAAGTAACCAATAATTATAAATTCATTCTTACCATAGTACACAATGAGATTTCTATGAATTGGAAAAAAATTACATATTTACTAACAATTTAGTTTGTAATATGTTCTTATATTTTGTTAGCCGGCTAACAATGTAAATTATCCCATCTAATAAATTATGAAACCGTCTATTACTTTTGGTTTGTTACGATGTACCAAAGTTATTACGTATGCTTTAGCCGGATAGTTTTCGCATTGGCTGTCATCTGTAAATATTAACCGGGCAATTGGTTTGACTCTATATTGCGGGTACATCTGCAGAAAGAATGGACACATCTAAACCCTAAACCCTAATTCCTAAATCTAAACCCTAAACACAAAATGCTAAACCCTAAACCCAATAGGAATCTGGAAACCCAAAGAGTAAAGAGTAAACACTAAAATCTTAACCCTTACCCCGTAAACATATTACTTGATTAAAAATATAAATTATTATGCCCTAAACCATATATTCTTATTCACAAACGTACCAGAACAGCTGAACGTCAGTATAAACAAGTTATACATAAAATTTATTTATTAAACAGTCATGTATTTTCATAACCGGCTAACCTCGCATTTTTTCACTTAGCTGTAAAGTTATTACGTATACTTTAGCCGGAAAATTTTCGCATTAGCTGTCACCTGTAAATATAAATCAGACAATTGGTTTGATCCTATATTGCGTGTACGTCTAATGCTTCAACAATTTCAAGTAAAAAGAGTGGACACATCTAAACCGTAAACCCTAAACCCTAAACGTAACCCCTAAACAGAAAATGCTAAACCCTAAATTCAATAGGGACTCCGGAACCCAAAGGTTAAAGAGTAAACAATAAAATATTAACCCTTACCCCCGTAAACAAATTACTTGATTTAAGATATAAATTATTATACCCTAAACCATATAATATTATTCACAACCGTACCCTAACAGCTGAATGTCAGTGTAAATAAGTTATACATAAAATTTATTTATTAAACAGTCAGGTATTTTCATAACCGGCTAACCTCGCCTTTTTCACTTAGTGGTAAAGTTATTATGTATGTTTTAGCCGGATAATTTTCGCATTGGCTGTCATTGTAAATATTAACCGGGTAATTGGTTTGACCCTATATTGGGGTACATCTAATTCTTCAAAATATTATTATAGCCGTGTAACATAATTTACATTACAGTTTTGCCATTTATAATCCGTGTAAGTGAAAAATATTATTATTTTTATTATTATCTGGGTTTCAGCTGGTGATCTGAGGTCTGTTTATTTCCTTGATTGCGTTTGGTTTGTGGTATGGCGTGATCCCTAGCTCCGAGAGGTTCATGGCCCAAAGCAAAAATCCGATCTGGAATGCGAAGAGGTGGAGCTGATTGATCGTCAGTTTTCATTTTGTGTGAGGTTTCAGTGGAAAAGAGTTTTATGAGATGAATTTGGGAATAATGAGAACAGAGAGTGAGTCGATGGAGAGAAGAAAACTGATTTTATGTAGAAGTCACTTTTGCTTTAACGATGAGGATTTTGGTAAATCTATTATTATATTTTTAGATTTTCTTTCTGACAAAAACCTTAATTCAGTACTTCATATTTTTTTTTCTCGATTTTCTATACGCAATCCGAATTAGCAACGTAGGGGCAGCAGAGTCCAAAGATATTATAAACAATAATAAAAAGGTGGTTTTTGGTCTTGCGCTAAGGGCATCTGCATTAAAGCCTCTTCAATGAGGTTTACATGCAGTCCAAGGAAAAAAATATTATAATATACAAGTGCAACGGACCGAGTCCGTTCCACCACTTTCACATGAACCCGTATCGCCACGTGGCGACCGATTACATGTCTGACTTTTTTTTTTTATTAAAAAAGAACAAACGAAAAAAAGAAAAAAAAATAAAAAAACTTAAGTTATGAACCCCAAACGGGGGTTCATAAATGTGGATGGCCTAAATACCGAAGATGTCTTTGGTACACATCCAAATTTCTCTTATTAGGGTACATCATATTTTAGAATCAATTAAATTAATAATATTTTAGTTTAGTCGCGATCTCAATCAATATCACCCATAAATTTGCCGGGCCACCATTCCGCAGAGATGCGGCCTCGGTAACGAGTGAGTCTTGTGCTTGGGAGACGTTGAAAAAAAAAATCACCCATAAATTTTTTTTTTTTTTTTGGTCAGCATATCACCCATAAATAAAAATTTGAAATTTGAGATGAGAAAGAAAAGATTCTATCTCTAAACTTGTACGGCATGTGAAGGTTGTGACTTATTGAAAATAGAAAAGACGCCTTAAAAAAAAATTAGTGAACAGAATCAACAAATTGAGATCTGAAAAGAGAATCTTAAGAGAGAGAGAAATTTTGAAAAAAAAAATGGGAGCTGCGAAGAACAATAATAACTGGGCAATATTGGAAGATGAAGGTAGTGGCAACGACGCTTCCTCCTCCCGGATCCCGTATTCTCCCTTAATCGTAGACACATCTTTGCCTCTCCCCCTCATGATTCCTCGCATCATGTTCGTCTCTTTGATTCGACTTTTGTATATATTTTGTTTCGCTTCCAAGTTGTTTAAAAATTGATATATTATTGTTATTGTTGGAATCTGTGGTGATGTTTGGCAGAGAGTTGTGTAAAGATCTGTTCAACAATTGGAGAGAGCTTGACGATTCACTCTTCTCTGTCGAGAGAGTGTCTGGAGGCATCACCAACCTATGTGAGACTTCTTCTCGTTATACCGTTTTTTATCCAACATCCCGAAATGCTCTCTAACTAACTTTATCTTGTTTTGGCAGTGCTGAAGGTATCTGTGAAAGAAGAAGAAGACAAAGAAGTCTCAATAACGGTGAGGCTGTATGGGCCTAACACTGACTATGTTATTAATCGTCAGAGAGAGCTACAGGTAATTTATCTTGAAATGCGTTTATTATTATGCTCCCAAGCGTATGACTGTTTTTTTTTTTGTTTTTGATTCAGTAGGCTATCAAATATCTCTCTGCTGCCGGGTTTGGTGCCAAGTTGCTTGGTGGATTTGGAAATGGGATGGTGCAATCATTTATCAATGCAAGAACCTTAGCGCCATCAGGTTTGTTCATTTGTTAATTCTTTAGAGAGTGTCTCTCCAAAAGTGTATATAGGTTGTTTCGTATGCTTACAGTAATGTTAGTCCCAAGTGGTGCTCAGTAGTATTTCAACTTTTAATATGTGGCCAGATATGAGGCAGCCAAAGATTGCTGCTGAAATTGCCAAAGAGCTTGGGAAGTTTCATAAAGTGAACATACCTGGTCCCAAAGAACCTCAGCTCTGGGTTGATATCTTGAAGTTCTTTGAAAAAGGTTAGTTTTTTTTCTTTTTTTGTTTGACTATTGCTCTTAGAGTGTTGGTTATATCTTATACAAATCCCATGTCTGTCTTTACTTGCAGCCTCTACTCTTGCGTTCGAGGAACCTGATAAGCAGAAGCTCTTCGAGACTATTTCGTTTGAAGAACTGTATAAAGAAATTGTTGAGCTAAGGGTATTACTTTTCTCTCAGTGAAGCTTTTCTTACTGTTCTTGATGTGTTCTTGTAAAAGTCTCTCACCTGCTTTGGTCTGACAATTGGAACAGGAATTCACAGGCTTACTTAACGCACCTGTGGTGTTTGCTCATAATGATTTGCTCTCTGGAAACCTGATGCTAAATGAGGAAGAAGGTGAGAAAATTCCTTCTTCTCTGCATTTAAATGATTGATCTTAATTTTGACCAAAAAAAAAATGATTGATCTTAATAATAGGTGGTGGTGGTATGCAATATAACGAAACTTCAATAGCAATATATTTATTTATTTTTGGTTTGACCAAGTTATCATCTTCTGTATAGTTGTGTTTATCTTTAGTCTCTAACTTTATTCTCTACATCTATGGTCAGAGAGACTGTACTTGATTGATTTCGAGTATGGATCGTACAACTACAGAGGCTTCGACATTGGAAATCACTTCAATGAATATGCAGGATACGACTGTGATTACAGCTTGTATGTCCAGCTTCATTTCGACTTGTTCTATTGTTTATATTAATTTTCTCTAAAAGATTGGAACATGACTTCCTCCTCGTGGTTGCTGTGTAGGTACCCAACTAAAGAAGAACAATATCATTTCATCAAGCATTACTTACAGCCAGATAAACCAGACGAGGTAAGAACATATCTGGTAGTTTGAACAATTCTTAAAGCCTAAACTGGGACCTAGTAGTGTCCGTACGTATGCCACGGTTGTTTTTGTAGATGCAAACACAGATGTAAAGTTTTTCTATTTAAATAACCATGGCTTAGATATGTTTGTACCTTCTCTTTGTTGCATATTTTGCCAAAGCTAAACTAACCGTATACTGCTTTGTGTAACAGGTCAGCAATGGTGAAGTGGAGTCAGTCTTCATAGAGACAGACGCGTATAAATTAGCGTCTCATTTGTACTGGGCGGTATGGGCAATCATACAGGTGCATTTATAAAACCATATAGTATATTATTGCTTAACGTTTGGTACCAAAACCATATTATGTTAACATGTACAAATTTGGGTTGAACAGGCAAGGATGTCTCCAATTGAGTTTGATTATTTGGGTTACTTCTTTTTGCGGTACAATGAATACAAGAAGCAGAAGCCTCTTACCTTTTCACTTGTTACATCTTACCTGTCTGCGTCTGTGTAGCTTGCTTGACCAAAATGGGAAATTTGATTGTTTTTTTTGTCGTTATCAATTCATGTAAAAGTTGTTACGTGTTACTTTGTATGAATGAACTTGTTTTAAGGAAATAGTCGCTTTTTTAATCTCGAAAAGCTGAATAAAATAATCTAGTGACTGGAAAATTCCTTCCCTTCTCAATTAAGCAAGTTTACTTGGTTTTATAAAAAGATCAAGGCCGTGCTCATGGCTGTGGAGAACAATTTTCTCCTATTCACCCCTGCTTTTAAAAATAACGAAAGATATTGATGAACAATGAATTTTGATTTTGTAATAATTTTCTTTCTAACAACAAAAAGTTGCAACAAAGTTATGTTCTAATTTTAATATGCAGCTCTCATCTTTCTTGCATATACTTTTTTTTTCCGAATCTGATCTTGTCCCTAAACTATTCTTTTACAAAGCATCATGTTTCCTTCATGATTTATTAATTAGCAGCCTTAAACATGGATAAGTAGTCAATGAGCTGACAAATCTGACCTCAAGTCCTCAGGTAGTAGTGGAACATGTCATAGGATGAAGAAAACTCCTTAGACAAGTCCAGATGATAAGTCATTGTGCCAGTCCGTCCAATGATCATGTACTGCTCAATGTACATTGATTGCATCTTATCCATCTTTACAGCCATGTTTATATCTTGTACATTAACTTTTTTGTTTGTTACACCATCTCTCCCAACTTGGAATTTAACTTCTCTCTCCTTTTACCCATATACACTTGTATCGGTTTTTAAGTTTCTTCCATTCTATTTTCTCTTTATCACTTCGAGCTAAAGATTTCAATATTCCCCAGTTTGATCCAGAATAATGGGCTTGACATGGACAATTTGATGCTTGATTTGAAATTGTCCATGTAAGCAACTATACCAATCAAAAATAGTTCTTCCAGTTTGTATCCAAAATCCAAAACACAAGGCTGCAACATATCGTCTAACTTCTCCGCTCATACGATCAATACTTCCTTAAATGATAAGTCTTACTCAAATGCACCATAGTGCCCAATCTTTTCCAAAATTTCATCAAGAAATTAAAAGAGGATCATTCATCTCGATTTGACATGGTCTAACATTAATCCAATAAAGTCTCACCATCTTTCTCAGATCCAGCTAAACTCACTTATCTGCCACATCTCTCTTTTGAATTGCATGGAATTGTACATAATTAGTCAAGCAGCTTACTTATAATCAATAGTGAAACATGAAGATTCTTAACCCTTGGTAGCCCGTTCACAAAATTCATCGTGATCATATCTCAATTTCACTCGGGCATTGGTAACTTAACATCAACCCACTTGGTACTTGATTTAACTTCACCGGTTGACATATCAGACTCCTAATCACTTATTCCACAACATTTATTTTCATCCACGATCAACAGCATTATCGCTTAAGGTCATAGTACATCCATGTTGCCCCTAACTGTAAGTGAACTTAGAATGATGTGCTTCCTTCAATACCATATTTTTCAACTCCTTTTTATTTGGAACACACACTTGTCCACTGAAATAATCATATCATTATTGGCTTTCCAGTACTCTACAACATCATCTTTAATCATCTTAACTAACAAATTATTGTTTCTTTGGGCCATTGTGATCCAAAACAGCAAGTTCGCTTGATCAGCCGCTTCCTCACCTCTATCAACTGTCTCACATGCCAACAAATTCACTTGCAACATTCTAAGCATTGTAATCAATGCTTCTGCTTCCTTCTCTACCAAAGACATTTTTCTTCCTATGACTAAATGCATTCACCACTAAATTAAATTAGCCTTTCATGGATGGTAGGCTATCTCTAAATCTTAGTTTGTGAAAGCTGAGTGAAAGTATACCTAAAGCTCTTATGTTCATGTAAACCTGACTTTTTCTCCATATAGATACACCAACCAAACTTTTAGGAGAATACTATCACTGCCAACTCTAAGTCATATGGTTGAAATAATTTTTGTTATACTTCTTCAACCTTCAAGTGCATAGGTGATCACACATTTCTTTGAGATCAAGAGAAACATAAGTTTGATCTTAGATGTGTTAGTGCATAAGCACTCCTAGGTGGATAGTACTAACACCGGCGTCAATCTAACCATGGACGAATCGATAAATCTGGTAGCTTCGTCTCTTTTCTTGATCCATGTCCTTTTCAACATACTGACAAAACATAGAATTAGCAATTCGATTGTATTGATCACAGAAACCTCCATACAAGCTTTGTTTATACAAATCATCATGTTCGAGTTAGTTTTGTTGTTGGCTCAACAAAATTAGATCATCATTTAACATGATCCAATAATTAAGTTTTTTTGTTGTATTATGGTCCATTAATTCGAATAAGTTTTGTTGTTGGTCCAACAAACTTTTTCTTGAATTGTTGACTTTGTTACTTAAATAAGATATCTGTCATACATAATAAAAACTATTGCAATATTTCATATTGTGTAAATCGTAGGTTTTAACCTAGTTATCATTATTTCAAAAGTGAAAATTCAACAGAAGTAACATAGCATAGAGTCATAATGAATATTCATATCAATTGTATATGTAATATGAACAGTTCTACTATACCTTACACTACATTGTGTATAATAAAACGACCCCAAAAATCTAAGGAAAAAGTCACAACCAATGTACACTTGTTGAGGAGATTGATGTAATACTTAGTCCATCCGGAATATATGCAATTTGTGACACATCTTATGTGTATTAATTTTGATTCTCTCTTATCGAATCCCCTCGGTGTCAACACGCTAGAATCTTCCCTTTTCTCTATAAACTTCTTTTAATCAATTTCTCTATAAACTTTATTTACTCTCTTTTTGTTTATTAAACATGAATGAAACTCAAACTGTTACAAGACCATAACTACATTTGTTCTAGCTTAGATTCATCAAAAGAAATTTCCGAACTTACAATTTTTTTTTTGCCAACCGAACTAACTTTACTTAGAAGGATGATTTACGCTTTCATTGTAGTATTATCAAAGGATGGTCCCATACGCAATGAGGTATCGGCTGAAGGCATATAACGTCTTTCTGTCTTATTTCATCAACCTCGTTTTATTAATCAAACATTAATATCCACCCCGTTTGTATAATATATGTATAACAAAATAGACTATTAACTTCCTTTCAAAAATAGATATATAAACTCACAAGAATCAAATCCTTTGTACGCAGGTCATACTCACTGGTTAAGGATTCCACTTGGTTTGTCATCTCAAAATGTCAATTTTTTTTTGGTGTAAAAAATGTCAATTTATAAATTGTATAAAATGTCAATTTATTATACAAAAATGTAAGGTTGCGTCTCTTCCAAGAAACATATATAAAAAGAACAAAGAACAACTGAGTGAACAAGCACACACAGCTTCATCTCGCCGCAACCCAATTTGCTTTAGTTAACATTCCCTCCTTAAAGTAACGTTGCTCGGATACGTTACTGTAACAGTGATCTAATACTGTGTCTTTTGAAAACATCTTTTTAATTGATTTGACTATCGAGGACACAAACTATAGCTATCGGATTACAACCAAATACTTAGTACGTTTAACCAATGTAATATTTCGATGGATGACCACGTGATCATTGGCTAATGAATGAGTTGTCACGACAATTGTGTATTTTGTAATGCTTGGGAGGAAGACAAATGTTTTCAGACAAGCAGAGGTATGTTTTTCAGCCTAAAACTACGTAACAGAATCTTAATAAAGAAGTTGGAAATATATATATTTATATATGTTATTTTGACAATTTTCTATACACTTCTGAATATACGGAACGCGAAAAGAAAAAGTTTATTGTAAACTTTTGGTATCAATAAGACTTCCTAGTTTTCAATAATAACTAACTTTTTATTAAGATTTTATTCAACTAGTCTTAGTGTCTTCGTAAACATCACCCACCGATTATTGTTTTATAAATACACCATTATTACATATTAGGAAAATTAGTTATAAAAGTAGAAAAATTTCTTAACATAGTACTATTTTTATCATAAATATAGCACATAAATGTTAAAATGACCAAAATTAGTTTTACTAAACAGATATTTTTTTATATCCTTGTAATTAACTAATATTTATTTATGAATTTTGGAGGGGGTGAGATTTAGAATTTTTCAAAAAAAATATTTTAATAATTAAAATTTAAAATGATAATTTAAAAATAGTTTCAGATTATAATTTTTGGATTCCAAAATAACATTTCAAAATATTGTTTAAAAAGATCGAAGAAAAAGTTTGAATTCGAAGTTTTTTCAAAAAAATGTTTTTTATATAATATACTCCCTCCGTTTCATATTATTTGTCGTTCTAAGTCTTTGCACATAGATTAAGAAAACATTTAATTTTACATATTTCCAAAATAAAAATACTATTACCAATACACATCAACCAATATAAAAATAGAACAGAGAATATTTTCAATAAATTTTGCATTGAAAACCGAAAACGACATTTATTTTGAAACAAAAATTTTGCTCTAAAACGACATATAATTTGAAACGGAGGGAGTAACATTTTATTATATATTTATAAAGTAAAGATATAACGATCTTTTATTTGTTTTAGTGAAAATTTTAAGTCATTTTTATGTGTTCTTTTGGTAAAAGAATTCGTTTTAAAGTGTTCTAAGATACTGTAAAAATATAGAAAATAATTTTACTAATTATTTAGTTTACAGACAACATCGTAGGGCAGTTGTTGTGTCGTTGTTCAACATGTTGTCGTTCAGATCTTTAGTCTTTTTTTTCCATCTGAGAAGGCCATGTGAATGATGAAGTTGCCGACACCAAGAATTTAAAATCGGACAATTTAGGATAACGTAGAGAATTCATGCTCGAAATGGTAAGAGCTAGGGAGCTATTTGAACTTAATTTGAACCGGTTCATGTAGAGAAGAATGAACTTAGACATGCGTAAGTGAACATTGACTGGTATTAATCGCTTTTGAATTATTGAAGAAAAAGAATAAAAGTGAGAGAAGAATAAATCGGCATTATAATAAAGAATAAATTCCAACTGAATTTAGTATATATAGTTCTGTAACACTTTAATACTGGTCGCGTTATGGCTGTCCCATATGGCCCTTTGCAAGAGAAGAGAGTACACCCGGGGGAGTCTCATCTATCTTTTTTGGATAACAAACTAAATATATATTTTTGTTTTTCTTTTCTTGAATGTTCCTTATCCTTGTTAACTATATACAGTATTGTACACATCATTTATGGTAAAAAAACAATAAGGCTTGTGAATAATAAAATATTGGCCATGTAATTAAAACAAGGTGACGAACATAATATTTTAGTATTAAAAAGAGTTGTAATTTTTTTTTTGACAATAGAAATTAAAACTAAGTAATTGGACTAGCCGATTCGGCAAGCCAAAAGAGCAGAGCCGGCCCTAGACACAAACAGAAGAAGCAATCAATAAAACCGGCCACAATTTTTCAAAAGTTCCTTTTGGTGTAGTGATTAAATAGTCACTGTCCATGACTATCCATACCTGCGTTCGAATCACCCTCCCATCATATTAATTTTTTCGGCCATTTTTTCATTTGGGCTTCTAGCCTTTAAATTCCTAGGACCAGCTCTGCAAAAGAGTTATAATTGATTACCAAAATAAAAACAGAAGAGTTATAATATTGCCTTGTACTGTTTTAGTTAAAATAATAGTTTGCCCCAGAAAAAGAGCGAGACATTGTATACTAAGTACTAACGAAGTTCTACAGGAGTTTTTTTTTTTTTTTTAACTTGGGTTCTACAGGAGTTCAACGCTCTTCGTATTATTTGTTCACAGAGTTTCCTTTCATTGTCTGTTTGTTCGATGAAATCTCCTTTCCGTAAATCAAAATACAAATTACAACGTGATCTGATTGTCTTTTTTTCTTACCAACGTGATAGATGATTGTCAGGTGATAACGAATAACCTGAAATTACAGGATATCTTTTTTGGCGGCAAATTACAGGATATCTTTTTTTCAAAAAAATAAATAAATACAGGATATCTAATATATTTAATCGTAGTATTTCATCGTAGTAAGGATTCATGAACCATGTGATGTGGAATAAGAATCAATTCAAAGAAACTACATGTAATCGTTTAATCTAAGCTAAACAAGATCAATTTCGGTTTTTCCAACTAACTAATGAAATTCAACCGAAAAGAACTCAATAAACTAATAAAAACATTAAGATAGAGAAAGTTAAAGATTAATAAGATTCAAAACGTTACTGATACATGATTTTTTAAAAAACCTAAAATTTTGATATTCTATTGTATTGGTTCATCTTCTACTTATTAAAGTAGAAGTACTTTAAGCAATGTTTTGAAAACCGGACCGGATATCGATTCGGTGAAGCTACTGGTTGACTGGTTAGACCGGTTCAACCGGTCGAACCGGGTTTTTTATTTATATAAAAATATATATAATTATATATTTATACTATATAAATTTTACTTCTACATATAATACTTTTTCTATTTTTTTTATTAACTCAAAATAAACAACAAACATAAATCTGATTACTATGTAAACTAAAAATTAAAAAAATGATTTACACCTAAAACAATCATATTTATTTATTTTTACAACTAACATTTCAAATTTTAAGAATATGATCAAATAAAAATAGTATATGAGAGTCAAAAATATATTTTTCATATTTTTATTAGAAAAATAAAAAATCAATTAAATAGTGATAGTTGAACACTAATTATAAAATATTAAATTTTAGCTAGTACTAATTAAAAACACTTAATTATATGTTAATTTTTCAGAACCGGGTTTTAAAATTAAACTGGGTCACCGGTTTTACCGGGTTTCAGCCAATTTTACTGGTTTTTATCAAATCCGGGTTTTAAACCGAACCGGACTCGGTTTCTTCAACGAGTCACGGTCGGACCGGTTCGATCGGCCTGTCCGATCCAATTTTCAAAACACTGACTTTAAGCTTTGTTGACCAAAAAAAAGAAGTACTTTAAGCTTTTGTTTGGTAACAGGGATAGGAGTCTTTAAAAAAAAATTTGTTTGGTAACAAAAATAGTAGAGAATTTTGTCTTTTTCTTATTTAAATGATAGATTTAAGTATTTAATGTATTTTCCTAATCTAAATAATAGATTTCTTTAATAGAATGAATTTTAACCAAAATAAATTTCCTAATAGATTTTTTGTTAACATTTAATATTTTTCAATATTTATTAACAAAAATAATAAAATAAAAATCACACATCAAAATCAATTTATATATCATATAAATAAAATATAAAATATTTTATTTATAAATTGTTAGTATAACACTTTTATAATATAAGTCCAATTAGTTATAAATATTAGATTTTTATATGATACACTGTGATATAATAAACGATTAAAATCACATAATATAATTATTTAAAGTAATATATAATTTTTTGTTTTAAAATGTTATACTAACAATTATGTAATACATATTAATTTACACACATATATATATATATAGATATTATCATTAGAACAAAGAAAAAAAATTGAAGTGAAAGCAAATATTTATGGCCACGGGTCAAACTATAGAAATAAACAACAATGGTGTAAGATTTTTTTTTAACAAATTTATTTTAATTTCAAATATGTTTATATATTTTATGTATTTATAAATTATTTTATTTGTTATTAAGAATGCTAAGATTTTGGAATTGGAAAAAATTATGACCCATCTCTATATTATTTTAATTAGGAATTTAAAATTTATATCAAAATATTTTTTTAAACTTTTAATTTTTATTATAACTACAAATGATAATTTTCAATCTAAATTTATGTTTAAATATTACAAATATATCATTTATAAATAAAAAACTAAAAACATAAAATAAATACCCGCCCGATTAGACGGGTCAAAATCTAGTAGATTCTAAGATCTTAGTCAAATCGATTGCTATTAGTTAGAGAATTTTTAAAATCAATTTAAAACGCTTGTTACGTAATTGATTATATGATAAATTATATAATTTTAATTCAACCCAGTGTTAGGAGAAGATTTAATTCTATATATTTTAATTGATAAAACTTAACTTTCAAAATATCAAGTATATCTATGAGATTTATTTTGCTCAATAAATGTATGGGATCTATAAAAATTTATGTGATTAAATAATCTAAGAAACAAATAAATGTGGTTAAGAAAGATTTATTACATATTCAATCCAATTTATTTATCCAATAATAATTCATCATATTTTATGTATTTACCTCTTACAATGTATACTTATACTTTTATCCAAAATAAATATATTAATTTAAATAACCGTTATATTTGGCGGGTTAAGTTTCTTTCTGCTTGTGGTTTGCTTATTTCATTGGAATAGAGTTATGTCTCAAATCTATCACTTCAGAGAACGTATGAATACCTAAGTTTTAGCCGCTGACCCCAAGAAAAATGGAAGATCTAAACAGCTAACTACTGAACAAAAAAGATAAATGTACTACTCCATCTGTTCTTAATATAAGATGTTTTGGTTGAATGCATAAAAGTTAAGAAATTTAAAAAAAAAAATTTAAAAGAAAATTATTAGCCGATTATAAAAATAACTATAAAATTTTATGGTCGAAAAGTTTCCAATAAAATTAAAATTAACTTTAAAACTTCAAAACATCTTATATTTTGACACAATATAAATCTTCTAAAATATCATATAATTTGAAATGGAGGGAATACTAGATAGAAGAAGATTTGGGATCTCAAGCAGAAGATAACACTTGCAATTGTATTCTTGACATAAGTGTAATATGAGTGAAAATACAAAAGACTAGGGAAGAGATGTTAAGATGGTCTATTTGATTTATAACGTTTGAACGTAGTTCAACAGCTCAATGTTTTCTTGAGTTAATTAATTGTTTTATTTTAAAAAATCCTTGTAAGGTCATTAAAAAATTATAGTAATTTTTTTTTGTAGAGCTATTTTTTTGTTGTATTATGTGTTAGACGTACTATTTCTATTTATAGTCTAATCCCTAATAATATTCAGTAGGTCGATCTCATTCTTATAAAAACTGATCTTTTGTTATTAAAATGTTGCTAGTTACTTTTGATATCTTTTTTTATGTGATGTGTAAATGATCTTTGAGAAATGAATGAGTTTGCCAATTTCTCTTCGTATGGTGTTTTCATGTAATTCACAACATAATAAAACGAAACGGATAATATATATAAGATGTCGAAATCCAATATGGAGCTAGGTAGGAAGGGACACGAATGAAGGGCAGAATTGGAACAAATGGTTATTGGGGGGCAACAGAAAAGAATAATACCCCTTCATCATCTTCTCTTTTACCCACAATAATGCAATTGAGAATCACTTTAAGCCCTCAATGGTGCTTCCGTTATTTCCCTCCTAATTTATCTATCAACGTTCTTTTCCTTCACGTGAAACAGAGTTTCAACTTCTTTTTTTATTTAAATTGGCATCGGATGTCTTCTCGACCGTAATGTTTGAATGTAGAAACGAAAAAATATTTTCCTAAACCCATGGACATGAATGATAATGGTGTCACAAACCCAATATGACTAGATCGTCCAGAAACTTTAGTTGATACATTTGAAAATTAAATTACATACAAAACAAAATTATGATATTTCCTTAAACTTTTAATTAATACTATATATGAGTATACGGGATCTTTCGCCGAAGCCCAAATAATAGCCGGAGCCCGTGAAGCTTGATAATTCTTGCTATTAAAGGAATACTGGCCAACTATAATCGAAACCGCAGTTGGACAACTCGAATCGGAGTCATCCAAACACTACCATGTATTTTGTTGACCACCTCGGCACACCACAAAGGCGGCTAATTCATCCGTGTTAATTCCTTAGTTTAACTTCTTTTACAATGTCCTCATGTTGCAGAGAAAGTTGATGGGAATCAGCATCTACCTAAATGTACATTCTCATGATAATGCTTATATAAAGCCATGTTCCTCAAACAACCAATTCCACCACTTCCTTTAGCTTACTAGTCTCTTGTCTTCTCAGGTTCGGCCTCTTCTCTTTAAATCCAGTCTCCTTCATATTTTTTCTTTTGTCAACAGTCCCCTTCATATAATATTTTACTTTTTGAGTATATTGGCTAAATACTATAAGTAAACTTTTCAGGTGTTTAGAGACTTATATATAGAAAGATGAGCTGGACTGGAGGAGACTGGCTATGTGGGGCGTGTCAGCACGCAAACTTCAAAAAAAGAGAAGCATGCCAGAAATGTGGATACCCCAAGTTTGGAGGGGTAGATGTGTCAACGTACTTGTACAACAGGACTGAGGTTTTGGCTGGTGATTGGTATTGTGGTGCATTGAATTGTGGGAGCCACAACTACGCAAGCCGCACAAGCTGCTATCGATGTGGAATGATCAAAGTCGAGTATACAGATCAGTACTACGGAGCTCAAATGGTTGCTTACGGGAATGATGCCGGAGCTTGTCCTCCCGGCTGGAAAACTGGCGATTGGGTTTGTCCAAGGGTCGGTTGTGGGGTCCATAACTACGCTAGCAGGGCTGAATGCTTCAAATGCAAGACAACAAGAGATTACGGTACGTCAAATTTCTACTTCTCAATCAGGATAAAACGGTCTACTATTCTAAACAAAACTGAAATACTTAAATTCCAAAATAATTAACTTTAACTTTATATATATATATATATATATGCATTTGATACAAGCTACCTTGAATCCCATTCTGCTTGATAAAGCAACTGGGTGGCTAAGTGTCCCAAAAGAATTAAAAAAGACACTTAAACCACAATTAGATTTAATCCAGCTCCAAAAGAACTATGACTAAAGCTAAGCAGTACAGATTGTAAGAAACAACAATTTCATCCTAGATGGCCGAAGTACCAACCAAACGCTGAGACCCTGCAAGAAAGGCAATAGTGACCAAAAGAGAGTTAGCCAGAGAACAACACTATAACTTCATATTTTTTTATCTTTTTGGTAAAACACTATAACTTTATATCTGCTTAAATGAATTGACTTAATCGCCTTTACTAGAAAAAAGCTAAACCGAAATCTAACGCCGTATTTTTTAACTCTGGTCTGAAAAAATGCTTATTCATCACTCTTTATTCTTTGGAATGTTATTATATACAATTCTACCATTGGATTGACATTTTTTTTTGAAACTGCGGATTGACATATTTTTGTCTCTTATTTTCTTCTCTAGGTGGCGTCTAAATGGAAGAGAAAGAGGATCACCATTTTAATTGTAACTGTAATTGTCACGTATTTTCAACAAGTGTTACCAGTTTCTAACATGCAAGAAGCCTTCTTACGTTGAATGATAATTCTTCAATTTTGTGCAAAATCACAAGATAGTAACAATTTTATTCGGATTAAGTATTCTTAGCACAATATAAGACTATATACGTGAGTTAAGGCTACCTTAATAATTGCAAATATATAATTTATATATATAAATCAAGACAATTGATTATTGAAGAGCTTTCCCCCTCCAACCTAGTTTTTATATACCATATCAAAAATGGATATAATAGAATACAAAACAAATAAAATGTATTAGCAGATACAAAAAAAAAAAAACACTTTTCTTTTGCTCTACCGTTTGTTTAATTAGATGAATGTAACTTTCGTTAAGTACCCACGCCATAATTTAACTAATAGAATCATTTCTCCTGCCTAAGAGCAGGACAATGGCCTTCTTCTCCTGCCCATGATGATTTTCGCGGTTGGATTGATCTCTTCCCTGAAAAGTAATATAATGGAAATAAACTTCTCTTTTTGACAACAAAATGTCATTCTATTACTCATGCTAGATATAATATAAAAGGTAAACCGGAATAAAACGACTAACATAACAATGTTCTCTTTATGAAAATATCTTGCATTGCTAATTTAAAATTAACAACTGCATTTTGGCCTCAGAAAATGTAAGATATCTCGAAGGAATGAAATCTTTTTTAACGCCTCTATCTCTTTCAATTCTGTTGAAAAATTTAGTCATGCCTTAGGTTTCCTGATCATGACGATTAAATATTTGCAGTCGAATCCAAATTTCTTGCAGAAAAAGTATCGTAACATATTTTTTATTGTCCAATCAAGCGTTTTTATTTTTGAACGCAAAGAGGACTCTCTTCTCTTTTAGTTTCTTGTACCCATAAACTGGGTTTGTACCTATCTACATTCACTAAATTAAAAAATAGAGATCCAAACATATATTTTACAAGCATACAGTCGTGAATCGATTATATCTGGTGTTTGTACCAATATAGACTATGTTAGATTATTCATGAACCAAGTTTCTTCTTCCGCATATATGACAAACTTAGCTAGATCTCTGTCAATTCAGTTAAATTTGTCATTTCTAGTTTTGTATAGATAAAAAAATTATCCAAAGAAAATTATTTTTATCAAGATCAGGATTTTCAATAGTATTGTTTTTCTGTCGGAAAGACTAATATAAATAAGAGGCAAACGGAAACAGTTGTGAAAATGAATCGCAAGTTTTTTTTTTTTTTTTCAATCATACTACTTGCATTACTTCAACCGAAAAAGATCAGACATTGTTTAGGAATCTAGAAAGGCTTGACTTAGCAAGAGAATCAGCTAGCCTGAGAGTTTTTAGTACTGGAAATAGAGGGAAAATGGCAACAGTTGTGAAAATGAACCGCAAGTTTTAAAGGTGAAAATGTCTAGTTAAAATTTGAGGCGTTATTGCAATTTTAAAAATAAATAAAAACTCACCTTTATATGTTAGAATGGCTATTTTGTAAACACTGTTGGTGGATAAATCTTTACTTCGGGAATCATCATCAAATTCAATTTTCTTTTTCTATTGTCTTCAGCAAGTTGCGCATATTTTTGTCTATGTAATAATTTGTTCTCTGGAAATTCTGTCTACTGGTTTTGTTTTTCTTTGGTTATTCCATACTTGTATCTAGAATTTTTGTTTTTAAAATAAATAAATTCTAATTTCGTCGAAAAAAGAATAGCTACTCTGTTTAAAGTATTATTAACATTCATTTTATATGATAGTTTTGAAAAGTGTTTATACACATATTCATATCTGATGAAAAATATAATATTTATTTTAAATATCTAAGATTTTCAGTATCCACCATATAACATTTAGATAGTGTTATTTTTCCATTTAAATGTTAGAGAAACATATGTTAAAGTAAATTAATTATATATATAAAATTTGCAGTTCAAACTTGTGTTTCCTAAAATAGAGTGAATTGGTTTAAAACCCAAAACAATGATGAAATTAAAAAAATATCTACGATGAAACAAATTTGGTGTCTATAGAAAAAAGTATAATGGTGTGAGATTTAGGGTATTGGCTTAATTAGGGCAAAAAATTAATATACATGATGCAATTTCACCCTAAAATAACATGTCAATCATACATATCTTATAAACTTTTGGGTATATTATACTTATCCTCGTCTATACGTACACACACATAGCTATATATATAACTGAAAGAGACCAAATTTTCCCCTTGGAATCACAAAATGAAGGGTACGAGACATTGAAATGAGGAGTTTGGAAATAGATTAGTTTGAGTAAATGATGTGAACGGAGTAGGGAACCGAAAGGAGACATATCTCCGGGTATGCCGTGGGAGCATTAGGACAGGAATAAGGAAAGACGAGATCGATATGTAAGGGTGAAAATGGGCAGAGTCCCCACCAAAACCCATCTGCAATCCCTAAATTCAGACATTTTTTGTTCCCTTATGCTTTTTATTTAAAGTTCACTGGCCCATATCACTTCTCTTTCTCCTCTCCCAATCCAATATCTTGGGAAAATATTAAAACAAAAACATTGACGCTACGTCTCGGGCTCTCCATTTGTCTGATTGTGCATAGCTAACTTATTTCCTTTTTGTTTTCTTCGCTAACCAAATCATCCACTCTCGTCTAACATGTCGGAAAGTGTCTACTTGGATTAGTGTTTTCAAAATTCTACACGTCAGATGAATGGTGTAGTAAAAGTAATGATTCACTGTTCTACCGAGTTCCTTAGAAAAAATCACTAGCTAGGCGAGATTATTAGATCGGAGAAATCCAATGAATTTACGGTGGCAGATAGGAAAGTAAACAGTAAAAACGATTAAAAAGGAGAGAATTCGGGAAAAAGTACTTTTAGAAATGAAGAACTGCGAATGAAATTCTCTATTTATAAATAGATGGTGAGATTACAAAGAGGCACCATGATTGGGTCTACAAATCCTAAAACGGTGGCATAGTTCGGGCATTTTCAGGGAATGATTCCACTTCTCAGGGTAATGATTTTATTTTCTTCTGTAAACTATTTTGTAGAGAAGAATCGCAACAAGAACCATATGGATTAACAACTCAAAGTAACTATGTTCTCTAGCGTTGATATCATGCAATATCATATAGTTGAAACAAAGGAAGATAAGTGATTGCTTGTTGCTTCAATACACATCTTAAAGAAAGAAAAGACAAAACCTTTCTACGAATGGTGTCTAAAAGATCAGCCCCAGCTTTAGAATCACATACATCAGCTGCTCCTGATTGACTGTTAAAATCCCAAAACAAAAAAAAAGTAGTAAAAGTCAGCATTTTTAAAGAACAAACAATACGATCTGTGTGGGCAAAAGGAAGAGACTTTATAATACCTACCTAGAAGAATGTAATAATCTAAACGGACGTATAACGTTACTGGAGAGAACGCCAACGCGACGAGGCTTAGGACAAACAAGAGAGGAGCAGACAGGAGGAACATCAAATCCTATTGGCATAGTTCGGGCATTTTCAGGTAAATATTAGTGAAAATATTTACATATAATTTTTGAAAATTAAGATCTTGTTAAGATCTTTTAAATCTGATTTTTATAACTGATTTTTCGAAATTTTAATATATATATATATATATATTTTTACACTAAAAAATACCAAAAGATATTATGATTAAATTAGTTTAAAGATTCTATATATTATTAGTCTTATTAAAATACATTTAATAAAAAAAATTAAGGATAATCCAACTTAAAAATCACACATGAAATGAAGTTGTGATTTCTATTTTAATATAACTAAAATAGATAGTAGATGAGTTGGCAATCATAAATTTTCTATCTATTTTTTTTCTATATATTTATCAACACTGTCTATTTTCTATATAATTCTCAAGGGACAGATTGTCCCCAACATTAAATTTCTTCTGTTACCGTAGTTCTTTAATGTCTTTAAGAAACATTACAACGAGGGGGTATAGTGTATGTCCCTATTTTCATGACAAAAAAATAAGCAAATGTGCATATTATTGTGAATCATATTTACGTGGAAAATTATTGCATTTTAGTGTTTTTTTTTGTCAGCAATAACAATAAAATCATGTAGACTCTGGTATATACAGAGTGATTGGTTAAGTTGTAGAAAATAATTTAAGTTTTAATTTTTATCTATAATCCTAAATATCATCAATCATATTTTATATTGGTTTTTAAACTACAAAAAAAAAACTACAGCAGAAAAAAAAGTTTTAAAATTTTGTTTTCTAAAATTCCATCTTTTTAGCGGTAACAAATTTTAAAACTATATCACTTAAAGATAAATCAAAATATTCTACAGACTAAAATCTAAAATAATTTTTTTACAGTTACAATTTAACCAATCACATGCTGTATTCGGTCTTACAGAGAACTGACGATTTTTTTATTCTCTATTTATTGTACAGTTCTATAAGGTAAACCGACTTACAATTTCATCAACGCTCAAACTACGTTTTAACCGGGAAAAATAACAGACCAATAAACTCAGGACACAGTTTTTCAGAAAAGAAAAATATATAACACACGTGTCTCTTATCAAATAGGTTTAAAATCCACGTTTTTTTTTTTTTGAAGAACTTCTTGCATTAATATCTCGAAATAGGTTTAAAATCCACGTTGCACTAAAAGGAAGAAATATTGCATGAACCGTCTCTATGGTTTGCAAAAATTATCTCGATGGCTTTTCACCTGTGTCCCCGGTGACATTTCCGTCTTCAACAGTTTGTGCCTCCCAGATTTTAACCACCATCAACACAATTACGCTACATTGCCATTAGTATGCGTTTCACGTTTCACCACATGTCATCTATTACTTTTAAAAACATTTCCTTTTATTTTGCCGAAAATCTCTACGATCTTGACCGTCTCCATGAACTTTAAAGCCCCTAGAACTTCAACAAAATCAGGATGAACCATTTGCTAGAACTCTTTCAAACTAAAAAACCCTAGCTTACTTTTTTCATTCCAAAAGAATTAAAATTTAAAAATCTTTCAACCATAATTAAGAGGCAGAATTATGATCCAGATTGAAGAGATCGAACATAAAGATCGATTGGTGAAGAAAGAAAACGTTAAAGCTGGGATCTGAGATTGAAAAGCAGAAAAGAAGATACTCTTTTCTAAGTAAAACAAAACTAAATGCTCGTAACGAAAAACAAAATCGACTAAATTGAAACTAGATTTGCTAAAACGGAAGAATCAGTGTGGTTATATTCAAAGACTGAAGATAATATATATATATATATATATATATACTCTCCGTTCCTAAAAGATGATTGTTCTAAAAAAATTTGTTTTTAAAAGATGGTTGTTTGCCGGGTCGTTCATAGCCGAGTGGTTACTGAGCTCTCACTTCGGGCCCTGGCGTGAGGGGTTCGACCCCTCCTTACCTCAGTTTGAGGATTAAAGGTCACAAGTGACTAAAGTTGACAAAAAAAGATGGTTGTTTTATGTTTCTATGAAAAATTGCAAACTTAAAAAAAAAATAATTGATTTTATTAGATTTTTATTGAAAAAAATTGTTAAAAATTAAAAATTAAAGAAAATAATAAGTTTATTATAATGATTTAATATGTGTGAAACACTAAAAAAAGCTATCTTTTAAAAACAGAAGAAGTACTAGACACGACTCTTTCTGAAAAATAAGAGATGCCAAAAAAATAAAGAATTAATTCTGCATGCCGATTAGTTGGTCTTTTAGGACATGTCCATCAATTAGAAACTCATATAGTATTTTAAACAAAACAAATAATACTATTAAAATGTAATATGTTAATTTAGTTAATTTGTAATTTAAAAATTACATAAAACCAATCAAAATTACCATATGTAAAGTGAATATCTAAGAGTTTCTTAAATGACATATTTTGACTCTCTCTCTCAATTATTTTATTTACTTTTAAATAAAATTTAATTAGCAGAACTCCATTAAGATACTAATAATGGGTAGCTCCTAGACCTATAATAATTATAAAATCGATTCATTTAAAAAATATATATGTTTTATGTATAATTTTATTTATTTTAGTACTTGGTGTTTCCTTGCACAATGTTGATATTTTATATTTAAAAATAAAATGTTGTTCATATTTTAGATTTTATTAGTTTATACCAATACTTAAATATAACTATTTATTAAGTTAAACATAAAATTAAGTTAAAATAAAAAAATGATTTTCTTTTAAACTATACTTAAGAATATATATGTATATATTTAAATTATAATCTTAAATAAATTTTCATTTATTTCTTTTGGTTAAGATATATTAAATTAAATGGTAAAAAAATATATAAATTGTATATTTATCAAAAAAAATAAAACCAAGCAGAAATCATATAATTTGTAGATATCAAAAAGAAAATTTAATATTTTTTTAAAAAATATTGTATAAAATTTTGAAAATGTTGTTTAATAATAGAAAATACAAGACTATAAAAATAGACATAAATAATATTTTAAAATTTGTAGAATATTTTACATTTCTATTATTATATTTTATATCATATTTGAATATATTTATTTTAATGATGATGCATAAGATATTACCATATTCTATTTTTTTACCAGATATACAAATCAATAAATTTAATAACATCATATTTATTTATAAGTCATATCGTCATTTTTAATATATCATGTCAGTGTTTTTAGTAAAGGTGATTATAGAACATGTATCAAATTAATTTGTAAATAATATTTAGGAGATTAATGTAGATTTTTGAAATGTTCTAAGACATCAGACAACTTTTATTGCAATTGTGTTTTCCAAAAAGAAATGCATGTAACTACTACGTAACTCCATTCTTTTACCAAAATGCTTTTCTTACATACTCCCTTTTTTATAACAAGTATCATTATAATATTTTTATTACACAAAAAAAATTCACTTAAAAGTTTTAATGTAAATTATATTTATTTTCAGCTGAAAATTAATTGCAAATTATATTAATTTATAAATAATTTTATTTATCTTAAATATTATTGGTAAAAAATGTGTAATTAATAATAATTTATATATATATGTCATTTTTTTAATCTATGTGAAAAATGTCAAAGTGATATTTATCTAGAAAATAAATTAATATTTAAAAAGAAAAGCTAATGTCATTGCAGTTTTCAAAACAAGCAAGGCACGGCTTTGTAACTTGTAAGTACATAGGTTGACGAAGAATATATATATATATATATATATATATATATATATATATATATATATATCATACATATACGTACATGTATTGACCACCTTATGAAATTACTTAATGATCAGAGATATAAATAAAATTAAGTTAGAAACATTCCACTACATATATAGAAGCCAAAACTCACATGGGTAGTTGAAATTTTTAAGAATGTATTCTATTTTATTTTTCATTCTTTCAATTCCTCTTTTATGGACTAATAATTTTACTTTTTATCATTTTTAATGTGTCCTGCAATTATGCCTTTAAATCTTTGTTTACAAAAGTCCACATATAATTGCAATCTCTCGTCACGTCATAGCTCACTTCCAATCAATAATCCATATTAAGATTTCTTTTTCTTTTTTTGCCACTGTACATATTAAGATTTAACCGAGATATATATTAGATGTAGAAAATTCTTATCCTTTTAGCAAAAAAAAAAAAAAAAAAAAAAATTCTTACTCCCTCCATTTCTTAATATATTATTTCGGTTGAGTTTACATAGATTAACAGATTTATGTTCTTCTAAAAAGTAATTTTAAAAATATAAATTTTAAATCTTCAACCAATTATAAAAAGAACAGTAAAATCTTATTGGTTGAACAGTTTTTAATAGAATTCAAATTAACTTTAAAACCTCAAAACATCTTATATTTTGAAACAACATAAACTTTCTAAAACATCTTATAATTTAAATGGAGGGAGTATAGTTTAAGAAACCAGGCTAAACAAATTAGAGAAGTTATAGTGATATTTTCGATGTCTATGAAGTCCTGCTGTTTTTGTCTAAACCGATCAAGCCAAACCGAACCAAAATTTTGGTTTTTGGTTTGGTTATGGTCTTGAGTTCAGCTTAATTCGGTAGGTTTTGATAATGGTTCGTTTTCTGTTAGGTTGGTTTCAGTTCAGTTCAATTTTTATTCGTTTCGGTTTTGAACATTTTTTCTTTTAAATAAAAATATAAAGACCAAAAATAACTGAAATAACCAAACCAGTTTAATCAATTAAAAATATAAAGACCAAAAATAACTGAAATAACCAAACCAGGTTAATCAATTAACCGAAATGAACCGGAATAACTAAATTTACCCAAAAAATTCTGTTTGGAAGAAAATTATACCAAATTCTAATTGAAAACCAAAAAGTCGGTTATTTTTAGAAATAAAAGTGAAAATTGAAATAAATGATAACAAATCGAAATGTAATTCAGATAATTACGAAATAATTTTTCAAAATTTTGGTTAACCGAAACCAAAAAATTTCGTTCGCTTCGGTTTTAGAAAACCAAAATCGCAGGATTATGTCTAAGGATATTTTGAGGATAAATGGATACGTAAATTATAAAGTTTTTAATAGCTGCTTGGCAAACAAGATCCTTTAATTTGAAAAGCCTTCTGCATAGGGATTCTTCACTGAAACACTTTTTCTTTGTTGAAGACAAAAATGCGATTTGCAATTTGCTTCTCTGATTGTCTGCCTTTTCTCCAGCGCTATTAGAAAGCCCCATTTTTTCTTTCTTTTTAGCTTGTCTGTCACCCCTGAGCTTCTTGCATGGCCTCTCCCCTCTGTTTGGGTTTACTATGGTATATATCTGAGTCATCTCTGTTGTTGTGATGGTCGGCAGTGTGTAGATCTGATGCTTTCCGTGCTACGCGGTCTAGATCTTTGAGAACCGGGTCTGGCTCTGTGTCTTCAAGCCTTCCTCTATGTCTGTCTGTAGATCTACTGTGGGTGAAAATTTCTCTAGCTGAGCGGTGTAGCGGTGGAGTATTTCTGACTTGAGGGCACAACTTGGAGGCATGGATTTCCTTTGTTCTGGAACCTTTGGTTTCATCCCCTTCCTCATTTCCCTCTTTTGAGGGTGGCAGGTGGAGCGTTAAGGTGGTGCTGTTATGGAGGCGGTGGAGGCGATTTGGTCGTGGGGTACGCTATCGAGTAATCCACACACCACAAACGGCGAAACCGACCCATATGTTTCTAAAGTCTATGCTTTCTAGTTTAATTTCTCGTTTTCATTGGATTTTCTCCATGTTGTAATTTGTTGGAGGTTGGTGCGGTATAGAGCGTCTTTTCTATTTTTTTTTCTCTTGACTTTTGCTCCGTTTTTCTCTTTCCTAGTGGAAGCATTAAGGCTTCGAATGGTAAAAGCGGTTCAAGCAGTGCAGATCAAGCGGATCAAGCGGATCAAGTAGGAGAAGTGTAGATCAAGCAGATCAAGCAGGAGAAGTGCAGATCAAACGGATCAAACAGAATATGCAGGAGAAATGCGGAACAATCAGAACAAACAGTTATTATAGTTAAGAACAAACAGTTATTATAGTTCTAAATAAAAAAGTCCAAATAAAGTAGATTAAATGTTTAAAAGATTATAATAAAATATATCAAAGTATATAATATATAAATATAGTACATAAATAACAAAAATTATTGCACTAAATTCATAAAGTCACAATTTTAAAATAAAAATTTAATGATATATCTCTTCCATTATTGTTCATATTTCAATTATATCTATACTATTAAAGTAAAATACCTATTAGGATTTTGCCATTAATTTTCAATCATATTTACAACTTTGTGCCATTTCTATATTTATCTAACCACATTAATTATTTTTGACCAAAAAAGCTATATTTTCTTTTACTGTTAAATCAATAAATATACGAAGTATACTTAAATAAATCCTATATACTTGCAAGAAAAAGATCTGTTACCATACTGAATCGAAACAAATCTTATACTACGGCCAGATGCTATTTAAATAGATTGGAGTATTTTTATTCAAAATAAATTATATGATAGGGATTATATATACTTTTATTTTTTTGGTAACTGTGAGATTATATATAGTTTATTCATACATCCATGTCATAACATATAATTTTTTCTATCCCAAAACATTTATTAATTCTTTTAAAATATTGTTTGTCTGTGCCAAAAATATAAATAATGGGATTATTCACTATTTTAGTTTATGCAACACACACACACACTATTTTAGTTTATTAAAACAGAATTCTTCATAAAATTATGTCTTTAATTATTTGAATTATTTACAATGACACGTTACGCACTAATATAAGTTTCTTTTATTTATTTTTTTAAATCACATAGAATAGTTTTAAGCAACAATATATATCATTTAATGTAACCGATTGTACACATATTTCCAAATATGATTACAAGATTTTTTGCATTACAAAAAATATATATGAAAATATTCAAACATATAAATAAGATAAGTTATTTGCCAAATAACCAAAAAAGTAATTAGATTTTTAGTTAAAGGTTGGATGGAGATACGAAAGAAAATGAGGAGAGAAAATGCGTTTTTAGATACTGAAACTGGGATTTTTGTATGTATATAGGAGTAGATTTTCCTTAGTAAATCTATAATTTAGGTTCAATAAATCTATGAAAGTTTAGATACGATTTGAGCCTGATACATTTAATTCTCTTTTCAGATTAAATGTTTTAACAAATTAACATTTTTAGATATTGGTCATCCAAAAACATAAAAATCAACTATTAAATGTTTTTTACAAATAACCATGAAATAAAGTTACAAAACACATTATATAAAATTTAACCATAAATTTTATATTATTAAACTAAATATTTAAAAATAAATAATCCCGCGTTTTTAAAACGCGGGTCAAAATCTAGTTACTATATATTTTCATAATACATATCATAATTAAATATATAAATGAAATATACATCTCCTCTTTATAAGTATACATATTTAAATTATATTACTATATATTTGCGTGATACAAAATACGCATCTCTTATATTAGTATACATATTTAAAGTATATTACTATAGATATACATAATATATTGAAATATGTATTATATTAAAATGATTATTTTAAAAAGTAAAAATTATATGACAAAAAATAATAAGTAAAGATATGATAATTTTGTATTGTTAAAGTTGTAAATAAAATAAAGTAAAAATATTATATTTATAAGACTAGATAAATATATTTTAAAGTTATGTGTTGTAATAAAGTTAATTATTGACCAAACAAAAAAAAAACAGATCAACACTATCAAATGTTAGCGGATGAGATCTGCATGCAGATCTCCTGCTTTTTTCACAAAAAGACAAAAAATATTGAACTGCATGCAGATCTCCCGCTTGAACTGCTTTTACAAACAGAAAATGGTGAATGGTGAATGCAGTGCGGGAGAACTGCATGTGGCGGGAAAACCGCACTTGTCCCGCTGCTCCATTCGGATCCTAAGTTTAGTTTGGTGTGCGATCTATGGATCTTCTTTATGGTAATGGTCTTAGCTGACGTAGCAGATATCTCGGTGATGCAGCTCTGGCGGTGTTCCCGATGGTCAATAGTATCTTTTTGTATCTAGAATTTATCGAATTGAGTCAGTTTTTTTTGGACTTATTAGGTTTTTATATCTTTTTATTACTTTTATTATGTGTATGTTAAAAGAAAAATCCACAACGTTTTTGGAAGTTTAAAATCCTAATTCTTTTTTTTTTGAAATATAATTTTACTATTAAAATTTATAATTTAGGAAAACTCTATTTTATAAAATGACTATTTATATAGAAATTTATGTTACATAGAAAGTCGATTTAAGGAAAGCAAATCTTTGGAAATTTTTTTCTGAAAAATGGTTCTTGTATCATAGTTTAGATCGTTTCAGTTTTGTATTCTTCTTCCAAATCGTAATATCAACCAAAGGAAAAAAATGGAATGGCCTAAGAAGTTCATAATTCATACGGACCTTGCAAACATGGAATGGCCTAAGAAATTAATTATTCATACGGACCTTACAAACATGGAATATCCATGGCTTAAGAAGTTCATTATTCATACGGACTACAATTCTCTCAAACATCTCAAGGGCCAAAAGAAAGCTGAACAAAAAGCATGCTATGTGGTTTTAATTCATATGGGCATTTCCATATATCATCCGCTTCAAACAAAGTAAGGTCAGGAAAATCTTATGGCAAATGCACTCTCCATGAGGTATGTCCTGCTCACTACATTGGGTGTTAAGGGTTTGATTTACATGGCATTAGCATGATGCTATGCTCATTATTATCAAATCAATATTTATTATAAAAACATTTAGAAAAGCATTTACAAGATGTTAATGTTTTCCAAATGCTCTTTACACAATGCTCTTATATGGAACTTTTAGTAGAGTATTTGCAGATAGAATAAATAAAAACTTAAAAATAATTATATATAATTAATCTATTTTTATTATATAAAAATATTTTTATTAAAAATAATGATATTTTACATTTAAAATATAATATAATTTATATAATTACATAAATCATTCATTATTTTTAATAAAAAATAAAATAACACATATTTATATATTATATAATAAACATATCTATATTAATTTTTATGATACTATTATATGTGAATTATTTGCTGCTCTACCAATACATAAATAATGATAGTTTATATAGATTATATATAATTATTATTTTTATTTAATAACAGAAAAAAATATTTTTATATCCAATTTTTTATATTTATTTATATTTATTTTAATAATAATATAGTATTTCACATTTAAAATTTAATTTAATTTATATAATTAAATAAGATTCATTAGTTTTAATAACAAATATATTATTAATATATATTATACTTTATTAATTTAATAATTTAATAATAAATTTAATTTAATTTATCTACTAACTTTTATAATAATTTTAAAATTGTATACTGTTAGTCCTGTACCAATCACTTTATTAAAATTTTTAATGAAAATATACCGTTTTTACAGCATATTAATTCTACCGCTTACTAATTTTACAGCATAATATTACTGTTTCTTTATCAGCTGTACTAATTGAGGCCTAAGTTATAACGGTTTGAATAGATCAAAACATAATATGAGCATGGTCCTTACTTTAAAGAAAGTTACCAAGCTTGTGGGAAACTTGCTAGTGGAAAATTCGATAGGATTGACGGTAATCTCTCCTTTGAGAATCACTCGTGTGTTCTTTATTGCTCTTTGGAGAGAACTGTTTGCTACGGAAGCTCGCTTAAGAGAAGTTATGGGCCCATTTTGGTGTAACCAATACCTTGGATGCTTTGATGGAACATTTACGTTAGCTGCTATGTAAAGGGATGTGGAAATATTTTGTGGCCGATGCACCATATTTTCAAAACAACCAAGGTCATAGCACAACCCCTAGGTAAGTACATTCTTTTGGTTGTACCTAGTGAACCATGGACTGATATCTCACTGGATTTAGCCTTATGTTTGCCTAAAACTAGGAATATGGAATGATTCGATACTTGTGGTTGTAGATAGGTTTTCAAAGATAGAATTCAAAGAAGCTTGGAGTGGAACTTGAAGATCTGGAGCTCACTTCGAAAAATGAAGGCCACTTTACTCGACCAAGTGGTAAATATAAAGACTTCAGTTGAGCCATAATTGAAAAGGAATGCTTGTAAACTAAATTGGTTCATTAACTCCCATTTCATGACCAATCCGGATGCGACCAAATATCTAGGTGGCCAAAGATGTCCACCTGTTTAAGATGAGGCCTTGGTAATTCCTCATGGGTCAATGATCAGATCTAAATCTAAGAAGTAACCATATATCTTGGTGGCCTTTTTGCAAGATACGTCCCACTGTCCAAGTCAAAGCTGCACAGGAAAATTTGAGGAGGCACTTCCCTAATCCTTTATTTTGTTCGCAAGTTTCTGAAGTGTTGACTGTTTTATATACATAAATTACCTTCTAGAAAAGGCCTATTCCAATTCTACATGAACAAAATTTGATTATTTTCTAGTAAAGCAAGTGTAAAATCTTATATGCTTTTGAGAGCAACCTTTGATTGTTAGTTTGTCATATCTAACAATCGACTTGGCTTGGTTTGTTGTGTAATATATGGACGTAGCCATTATAGAGTACATCAAATGATTATACAGCAACTTTTCTGTGACCTTGCGTTCCACCATCTCGTTCTTGTTGGTGCTAGTAGTCCATCGACCAAAGATATATCAACCACCATCGGCAAAGTACATTCATTAGACCAGATGCTATCAAAGTGTCATCTTGTTGGTGCTGATTGCCCTATCTTATTCTGGCTGTCGAATCACTGGATTTATAAACGTGAGTTTCTTGCGAGTTTCAACTTGTTCATAAGGTTTTTGTGAACTTGTGAATATATATGTTAATGGTCGCTGCATGTTTAATCATTATATATACTACTAGATTCCGATCCGCCCTTTAACCATTATAAAAAAGGGCGGATATATTTTTTATTTTTATTTTTTTTTTCAAATTTTTTAGTTTTTATATTTATTTGTTTGTAATCATATTTATATTTAATATTAATTTAATTTGATAGAATAGTTTTTAAGTAAATAAAATACATAGTTAAACATAATATTTATCAATAGATCATGTTCCTATTTTAATAGAATAGATATAAACATTTATATCATTATCTTTTATGATTATCTGTTGGGGGGTGAATTATGTTAGTTTATTTCATTTTGTTATCTAACCTTATACTTGGTTGGCAACTTTTTGTGAACGTCCATTTTACTAGAATAATAAAATGTAATATTTGTTTGCTGCATCTTCATATTCGCAAATTTATCAATATTTAGTTTAACAACAGTATACGATATAATTTCTATAAATTAATATTCAAAACATGATAAACTAATATATTCCTCTATTTCAAATTAGATATGTCAAAATAATATATAATTTAATAAAATAGTTAAACCTCTTAAATATATGATCCTAGTACAATTATAAAATTATAATTACTATATATTAGATATATAATAAGTTTATATCATAAATAAAATGATCATTGTTTATTTTTCTTCACAACATAAACTATCTCTAATTTTTTAGTACTTTGATATTATTTTGTCGAATTATGAATTAAATGTGGCTATATTTTCTATATTTATTTTTGATAAACTAGAAATATAGAATAGTCTAATAAAAAGAGATGAAAACCAAAGGTACAGAGTTTATTCAATATAAGACTATGAGATAGTTTTATTTATTTAAAGATAAATAAATACTTTACAAATATATATTTTAAAATAATAAATTAATAAAATTCCATGTCCTCAGATTATAGATTTTTTACTCTATATACATTAAAATTTCTTAAAAATTTTGAATCTGGAAATAATTAGCAAAACTAGAAATTTCTGAGTAGTTTTTTAAAATTTACTAATTAAAGGTCAGAGTACGTAAATAGTTTTTTAGTGTTTTGGGAAACCAGTCAAACATTTAACTAACATTTGACAGAAGAAAACTAGTAGTGGTAACACGAAGTCTATAATTAATTTTAAACGTGCGTTACATTTTAGACTTTCAGTTTTGTATGTCCTATGCTAATTATTTTTGTGAGAGAAACCTAGACTATTTACTAATAAAAGCGTTACTTCCAATTTTTGTTTTCATATGTTATATGATTATTTTAAGAGAATCGTTTTGCAAATATCTATATTTGATATACGTTACGTTGTAAAAAAATATAACTCAAGATATACATCATGGTCGTAGACATTAAATATCAGCAGTTGCACCAACATCGGAGTAAAAGACAAAAACTATAAATCATTACAATATTACCAGAAAATGATGTGGAATTCGACCACCGGAAATAAATTAAATAAAGAAATCGCTAGAGACAATTTTTATCAAATGAAAATTAAAAAGACTTGTATCACAATCATATGAAAGAAGAAACAGATTTGCATTATTTTTAAAAAATTATATACAAAAAACCTCCATTCGTTGACCCTTCCCTGTCCTCCAATGGCGGCCCCTACGCCGTTGGCCTTGCTTCTTTCTCTTTCTCTATCTCTCTCACAAAAGCTCAAATAGCCCAGCAAGCAAAGTAGTCCAAAAAGAAACAAGATAAGAAGAAGCCAAACTCGCAAAGAAACAAAAAGCAGAAAAAAAAGAAAAGAAAAAAAAATAGTGAAACCAAAGATTTAGAGGAGAGCAAAAAAATCGCCTTTTTAACACCTCATTCCCTCTTTCTCCGGCACTCTGTATAACGAAAAACGAGACCAAAGACGCAAACTTTAAGCTCTTCTTTTTGTGTGTGTGTCTGTGTTTTCTCTTCTATATTCTTCTTCTTCTTCTTCTTTATTTCTTTCTCTTTTTATTTTTATCTTTATTTCCGACAAAATGGAGGACGAAAGTAGCAGCAACTGGTTGATTTCAAAGGTTCTCCTTTTGTCTGTAATGCTTAGTCTTGTAATTGTGAAAGGCATGTCTCTGCTTTGGTGGAGACCCAGAAAGATCGAAGAACATTTCTCAAAACAGGGAATTCGAGGCCCTCCCTATCATTTCTTCATCGGTAATGTTAAAGAACTTGTTGGCATGATGCTTAAAGCTTCTTCTCATCCTATGCCTTTCTCTCACAATATCCTCCCAAGAGTTCTCTCTTTCTACCATCACTGGAGGAAAATCTATGGTTTGTTCCTCTTCTTTTTCAGATTCAGATAGTTCCTTTTTTACTCTGCTTCTAAATTGTAAAATTCACTTTTTTCACTACAAGACTCACTTCGTCTCTTTTTTTTTATTTGGTGAATTTGTTTCTTGGGTTTTCATCCGCATTTTTTGGGATTTTTGGTTCTTTCATCTGTTAGTTGAAATGATATGCAGTGAGTTTTCAAGTCGAGCAATACAAAAGGTTTTGTTTTATTAACCAAGTAAATAAATAAATAAAATTTTATTTCGATGTATTATGTTTTGTCATGATCAAATAATGATGTCAGTACTTTGATGTGAAAAAAAAAGAGGCTCTGTTCTTCCCCACTATTTCCTCACAGGCTTAGTCATCATTTTCCCCTCTGTTAACTCTTGTCTTCTTTCTTTAGTTTTCAGATAAAAAAAAATGTTTCGGTTTCTGTGCAATGAATTAAATTTGCAGGAGTTTAGTAAATTTTTGAGAGAGCACTTGGCATTTAACACAATACACTGTTTTGTAAAGTTTCCCACTTCAAGATCTGTTCATGTTTACAGCTTCTTTTGTCTATGTTTGGTCTAATTAATTTAAGTGGGGTGTTAAATATTTTTTTTTAATAGGTGCTACGTTTTTGGTATGGTTCGGGCCAACTTCCCGGTTAACGGTGGCGGATCCGGATCTGATCCGAGAAATATTTTCAAAATCTGAGTTCTACGAGAAGAACGAAGCTCACCCTTTGGTTAAACAGCTTGAAGGTGATGGACTTCTTAGCCTCAAAGGAGAAAAATGGGCTCATCATCGCAAAATCATCAGCCCCACATTTCATATGGAGAATCTCAAAGTAACTGAATTTTAACAAGCACCATTTTAATTTTTTTTTTTCTGTTTCTTTTCTTTTTTTTTTCTCATATTTTTTTCCGGCAGTTGCTTATACCGGTGGTGTTGAAAAGCGTGACGGAGATGGTGGAGAAATGGTCGGAGAAGCTATCAGAAACTGGCGAAGTTGAGGTCGACGTGTATGAGTGGTATCAAAACTTGACCGAAGATGTTATAAGCAGAACAGCTTTTGGAAGTAGCTATGAAGATGGCCGAGCGATTTTTAGACTACAAGCTCAACAAATGATTCTATGCGCTGAAGCTTTCCAGAAAGTCTTTATTCCTGGTTACAGGTAAAAGTAATTTTTGGATATTCATTCAGAAAGAGAGTTACTTTAATTAAGAAGACTATAATATATATATTCCAATTTTTTTTTATTTTTTCAGTTTCTTTCCGACGAAAGGAAATTTGAAATCTTGGAAGTTAGACAAGGAGATAAGGAAGTCTTTGTTGAGGCTAATTGAGTTGCGGATAAAGAGCGAAGAAAGTAAGGAGCTGGAGGAGACGGCACCAGCATCGGCTAAGGATTTGTTGGCTTTAATGATTCAGGCGAAAAATGTGACGGTGCAAGACATTGTGGAGGAGTGTAAAAGCTTCTTTTTCGCCGGGAAACAGACAACATCCAATCTGCTGACGTGGACGACCATCTTGCTAGCCATGCACCCGGAGTGGCAGGCCAAAGCACGTGATGAGGTCCTCAGGGTCTGCGGCTCACGTGATGTCCCCACTAAAGACCATGTCGTTAAGCTCAAAACGGTGCGTTTTCTCTCCTTTTATTTCTCTTTTGCTTTGTATTATTTTAATTTCTAATATATTATTTTCAATTTCTTTTTGAAAATCTCCTTTAAATTTCACAAAGTAATAAACCAATCACCTATTGAAAGAGAACCGGTAATGACAAATTTCCGCTACTGTTAATCATAGACTTTCTGTCGCCTTTGTTGCATTAAGTTCCCCACATGTCAAGAAAAAAAAAAGAATAGTTTTTTTTTCTTATATCTCCAAATAGTATTACACAACCTTTATTTTATTTTTCCAAATTATTATTATAAATTGATATACAATCTTAATTTTTTTACAAAAAAATACTTCAAATCTCGTTCGGCCAAAAGTGTAAATATTAACTCAAATAACAAAATATATACGCAATAGTAATGTTCATGACAAAACAACTGAAGTTTTGTTTATTAAAAAGTGAATATCAAAACATTAAACTATAACTTTCATAAAAACATTCTTTTTGTTTTATGTATGTGTGTTTGAAATGATAAAGTAGTTTTCTTTTTGACCGAAGATTATAACCACACTCGTTCAATCTCGATCAAAACCAAAATATTAAATATATAAAGAAGATACAATGTGGATGTTTTTTTTTTTCTTAATCTCTTTTACAAATTTGCAGTTGGGAATGATTCTGAACGAGTCCCTAAGGCTGTATCCACCAATTGTAGCGACAATCAGACGCGCAAAATCGGATGTTGAGCTAGGAGGGTACAAAATCCCATGTGGCACGGAGCTTCTGATCCCAATCATAGCTGTCCATCACGATCAGGCAATTTGGGGTAACGACGTAAACGAGTTCAATCCAGATCGATTCGCAAACGGAGTGCCTCGTGCTGCGAAACACCCTGTTGGGTTCATACCATTTGGTCTTGGAGCCCGTACGTGCATTGGTCAGAATCTTGCCATTCTCCAAGCCAAGTTGACCCTTGCTATAATGATCCAACGCTTCACTTTTCACTTGGCTCCTACTTACCAACACGCACCTACCGTCCTCATGTTGCTCTATCCTCAGCACGGTGCACCCATCACTTTTCGGAAGTTGAACAGTTGCGAGGATCGCTAAGGAGATCAACAAACAGTCCGAAGAAGCTCGTTCTGGAGTTTCAAGCTTGGAAATAAAAGATGTTCTCAAGCTTTCAAAACTGACACTCTCCTTTGTCGTTATTTTAACCTTCATAAATATATAGTTTTAACTTCAGAAACCATTTCTTTTCAATTTTTTTAATTGTTTTATCAACCTTCTTTTGGTTTTAAATTGTGCTTTTGATTTTTGCTTTCTAGGACTAAGAGCCCTAACAAATATGTTAAATAAAAAAATTGCCTCCGTTACTATTATATATGTATGGTACGGTACCCCCACATCATCTTTGTGTCTCTATTACTAATAAATTAACTGGAATTCAGTTTTCTCCGGAATTATGGGGGCTTATTGATTAATTAAGACGTTTTAGAGTATTTCATTATTTCAAATTATGTTTTTCTGCACTTAGAGGCTTAATAATTATACAAAAATTTAAATAGATATATTATCAATTTAAAAATCATTAAAAATATTATTTTATGCTTTTGAATATTTCATAATAAATTAAATATTAATTTTTATGTACGATAAATTTTTTATTTTAATAAAAAATTTGTTACGTAAAATAATTTTGAAAACATTCATATATACATAAAAATGTATACATGGATTTATATTTATTTTAAGATATATATTATGATGTAAAATATTTTTGGATAACATAGTATTGAATATTTTCAGATAATGATGTCTATCAAGTTAGTAATTTTTTTTTTAATTTATGGGTATCAACAAATTTAGTCTAATTATTTACTAAGGACAATAAAAACTTCAAATGTTTTAGTGAAAAGTTATTTCAAAAATAATATTATAATTTTTTGAATCCTTTGCAATTTGTTTTTTGCTGAAAAATAAAATCACAATGAATTAAAAAAAGAAAGAAAAAACAATGAATTTGACTGTCCTACGAAATTTATTTTAAAAATAGATGATTAATTCTGTATAATGTGATATATATATATATATATATTATTTTAATATTTTAATATTCATAAAGTAAATATAGGATAAATATAAGTATGATATTGTCATTATATTTTTTAACTATTCTTAAGATAATGATAAATTATCAGTTAAATCACTAAAATTATTTATCGATTATAAAATATAAATTAACTTAAAACTATGGAGAGTATGACAAATAAAAAAATTCACTTCTCATAGTATAAATATGTATATACTATTTAAATGTTAGTAAAATAAATATAATGTAAATTTAGTTATGATATCATCGTTAGAATTTTTTAATTATTCTCAAGATAGTGATAATAATAAATTATCAGTTAAATCACTAAAATTATTTATTAAAATTAATATTTGAACATAAAATATGAATCTTTCTAAAATTATGAAGAACATAAAATGAGCAGAATATTGAAACTACTAATTGAAATTATTGAAAATATTGACAAATAAACGAAAAAAAAACTCAAAACTATGGAGAAGTTGCCACATAAGCCAATTGAACATAAAATATGACATATCCTAAAATTATGAATAGCATGATAACTCAACAAAATATTAAAACTATTAATTCAAATTATTTAAAATATTGACAAATAAGCAAAAAAAACCCTAAAATTATGGAGAAATTGACACATAAACCAAATCACTTTATAATTGAAATTATTAAAAATATTGACAAATAAACAAACAAAAACCTAAAACTATGGAGAAATTGAAACTTAAACCAAATCATTTCATAATAGTAGTATATATCCTCTTATTGTACTTATTATTTACAAACGGCATTTCAGATTTAAGTTTATTAGATAAATCATTTAAATGAATTCTTTAAAATTCTTGCTTATTGGAAATTATATATTTTTTCAATATAATCTATCAAATAGAATTTGGTAGTAACTGAAAGATAATTTATTGAAATTTTAACTCCAACACCTTCCATTCTGGTAGCACTTATAAAGTAGCCTAATTGTGGATTGATTCAATTCCATTATCTTATCTACACTACACCTCAGTTTTATAAAGATGAATTTTTCAATTACAAAAGCTAAGATGACACTGGATAAATCCTGCTGATGATTGGTAAGATATTGTCATCACTCATGTACTTTCTCATTAATTTATGTAATCTGCGGGTAAAACATGTTCTGATCTCTAATCTGAGAATCATCGAGTCACAGGAACATGTACCAGACCAGAAGCTGACCCGAACTCGCAAGTTTTTTTGTTATGGAGTGCATATGAAGCAGTCTATAAGATATTTGAAAGAGTTAAATTCAGCTATATTTCGACAGGAGTTTACTGAATTTCTTATTTGTGAATTGTTTTATAGTCCAAAGGATCCCTTCCCATGTCAACTCTTTTATTAGCGATGCCACAACAATCTCCTCTTTCTTGCAAGAGCGTGACTGGTACCTCTTCTCCGTTTTATTTAGCAGTAACGATGGGGAATCCAACTCTTAGTTGATCTCATATTACAAGTTTCATTAGGCCATAAGACTCATTTTCCTCCTTTTACATTGCTTCGTATTTTTTTTTCTTATTCTGGTACAGTACAGAAACCAACGGGTCTCCACATTATTTTCTGAATAGTGGATGAAAATCCATTCGTATGGAGACGCAATTTCTGTTCTATTCTACAAAATCAGATTCGCTTGGTATTTAGTTCCCTGTTTCTTGGTATGATTTTTGGACAGACTTGGGTCCTATCATTGATATGTTTGGACCATTTGGTGCACGCCAACTCATGCTAAGGTCTCTGATGCAGTTTGAGACGGTTCATTGAGATTTCCCGCAGCTTGCTCCGATGATATGGATAATGAGGTTGGACCTCAAATGGGTCTTGTGTGTGGCTGTTGTTTCTGAGCGCTCTGATCCAGACCCATTTGAGGTCCAACTTCATTAATGGAAACATTGCAGCTAATTCCCTAAGTTCCCCTCTAAGACAACATGGAACAGGCTGCGACATCACTCCCCTGCGGTTCCATGGGCTAGAGTTTCAAACATGAAATTCCTAGATGATCCTTTATTACATCTCTGAGTATGCTCCATCGGTTACCAACACGTGATAGACTGCTTCAGTGAGGTTTAAATGTTCCTAGCAATTGTGTTCTGTGCAATACTGGGATTGAAACAACAAATCAACACTTGTTCTTCCACTGTACCTATGCTGCAGAGATTTGGTCACGTTTCTGTGGAAGAATGATTCCTGCTCCACCTTCGGATCTTCTTGTTACAGTGCCTTTATGCCAGTCACTGCAGGATTCAGCTTATAGCGATGCTGTGGTGGTCTTTAAACTCATTTTGCAGGTGATAGTTTATAATCTTTGGAGAGAAAGGAACTCACGCATCTTCAGGGGAATCGCATCTTCGTGACAGTGGATAGGATGATCCCTGAGTGCTTTCTTTCTTGTTCTCAGAGCTTATCTGCTTTTTTTTTTTTGTTCTCCTTCTGTTTCCTTGCATTCTCTGTTTTCTTGTCTCTCTTCTCCCCTGTTATCCATCTCATCTTTGTTGTAATGAGTTGCTAAGCAACATCATTGTAAACTCTTGAAAATGGTTGCATTTTATCATTTGTACCAAAAAAAGAAAAAATAGTAAAACAAAATTGTAGTGTGGCTGACGTGTCGAGGCAGACGAAGAAAGTCGCAGCGCATCACCAGCAACATCATACTATCTTAGGTTCTTCCTCAGATGCGCATGATAATCATCAGCAACTCCAAAATCACAATTTTCAAAGTGAGTTATATCAGTAATTCAGTATCCCTCTACTTCCCCCTCACGGAAGCGCTTTTATTCCATGTTTATGTTTTGTGCTGACTTTTCCGAGTACTTTTTTTTGTCACACTACTCATCAATAGTACTAAACCTTATTTCTCAGAAATACACTTACGTTTTAGAAGTTTATATTTTAAAACCTTTTTATAAAATGACATCCTTGAATTTTATTATGTATTAATATAACTTACGTAAAACACTAGAAGGAAAGAAATGAAAATATCGACCAATATGATCTAAGACAAATAATAATAATAAAATAATAATAATATTGGTTAAATAGTAATAATAATAATAATATTTTGTTTTGTTTTGTTATTTTTGTCCTCGTGATAGTTTTGATTCGATTCTGCTTTCATAAAAGACTTCACGATCCCACACCTCCACACACATACACTGATAGGCTCTCTCTCTCTCTCCCTCCCTCTTTTCTCTCTCTTCAAGTTTTCGCTCTCTCCCTCACTCCATCTCTCTCTTGGTCTCTCCAATCCGAAAACAGATGGGTTCATGCCCGAAAACCGTTTCTGGTTTTCAGCAAACCCTAATCACCCACTTCTTGTAAAACAGACAAAAGAAGAAACTCGAAAGCTCCGTTTATTATCTCTTTCTTCTTTTTATCTGTTCCTCAAAAAAAAAAAAAGAATCCACCAATGGGAGCCATTTCATTGGTTCTAACTTGTCTCGTCTCGATACTGCTGTTGACCGAGCGAGTCAACTCAGAGCCCCCGCTGGAGGAGAAACAAGCACTCCTCGCCTTCCTCCAACAGATTCCCCACGAGAACCGTCTCCAGTGGAACTCCTCAGACTCAGCCTGCAACTGGGTCGGAGTAGAATGCAACTCGGACCGGTCCTCAGTCTACTCTCTCCGGTTACCAGGCACCGGTTTAGTCGGTCAGATCCCGCCCGGATCGTTAGGCAAACTCAGCCAACTCCGAGTCCTCAGCCTCCGGTCCAACCGCCTCTCCGGTCAGATCCCTCGAGACTTCGCGAACCTCACTCATCTCCGGAGCCTATACCTCCAGCGCAACGAACTCTCCGGTGAGTTCCCGCCGAGCGTCACGCAGCTAACCGGCTTGGTCCGTCTCGACCTCTCTTCCAACAACTTCACCGGACCGGTTCCTTTCTCAGTCAACAACCTCACTCTCCTGACCGGTCTCTTCCTCGGAAGCAACCGGTTCTCCGGGAACCTCCCCAGCGTCACACTCGGTTTAACCGACTTCAACGTCTCCGACAACAACCTAAACGGCTCCGTTCCTTCTTCTTTATCTAAATTTCCCGCCGCGTCGTTCGCGGGAAACGCGAATCTCTGCGGCGGTCCGTTACGGCCTTGCAAATCCTTCTTCGTATCTCCGTCTCCCTCTCCGGATAATGACGCTCCTCCCTCTCCCTCCGGCAAGAAATCGAAGCTGTCCACGGCGGCGATCATCGCGATCTCCGTCGCGAGCGCGTTAGTGTGTCTCCTCATCGTAGCTCTCCTCTTGTTCTTATGCTTAAGAAAGCGACGACGAGGAGGAGGAGCGAAACAGACGAAACACGCCACTGCGGAGACAGTCCCCGACTCAATCCCCGCGGCGGCGGGAGGAGGAGGAGGAGCTTCGTCGTCTAAGGATGTTACCACGGGGACATCGTCAGGGATGGGAGAGAGGAACAGGCTCGTTTTCACGGAAGGAGGGGTCTACAGTTTCGATCTGGAGGATCTGCTGAGAGCTTCGGCGGAGGTTTTGGGGAAAGGAAGCGTGGGGACGTCTTATAAGGCGGTGTTGGAGGAAGGCACCACGGTGGTCGTGAAGCGTTTGAAGGACGTGGCGGCGACCAAGAAAGAGTTCGAGTCGCAGATGGAGATTGTCGGCAGAGTTAAACACCCGAATGTTGTTCCGTTGAGAGCTTATTATTACTCTAAAGATGAGAAGCTTCTTGTCTTTGATTTCATGCCCAACGGAAGCCTCTCTGCTCTCCTTCACGGTAACAAAAAAAAACTTTCCTTGCTCTGTTCTTTTTTTTTGTTAAATTCATCCGTAATATGCATATATTATTAGTATACATACATTGTGTGTTTATCTACTGATTGGTGCGAATTTCTAACGAATTGTACTCAAATTGTGTTTTATTTCTGTGAAATTCTACTGAACTGTCGCTACATTCTGTGGATTTTTACTGCATGCCTCGTAGCTGGATTGTGTTTTTTTTACTGCATTGTAGTTAGATTGTGTGAATTTCTACTGAATTATAACTACATTGTGGATTTCTTGTTTTGTTTTGGTTTTCATTTTTTTCTCCTTAAATTCATATGATCATATCGTTATGGTCAAGAAATGGATTACATAGTTGCAGCTGCTTGATGCTTAGATTGAAATGAAAGCTGAGTGATGATGATTGGATCCTGTTAAATATTTTTCTAATGGATACTTTCGACATGTTCTGTGTTTTATGCTTTGCTGTCAAGAAAAAAAAAACATTCTTATTTCTCTGAAGTAAAACAGGTTTTATATTTTTTATTTGTGAGTGTGGCATATAGCTGTAGTTGTTCAGCAATTATTATTAAAAGAAAAAAAAGGATGCTGCCGACATTACATGCGTCTGTCTGGTAATTGTCATAATAATTCATAATTTTTTGCTTCTCTCTCACTCTTTAAAGAAGATAGATGACAGAGAATTCAAAAAAGAGAAAGACTCTTTTCTTTCCACATGGGCTCTTTATCATCATAACTTTACTCTTTTCTCTTGAAGTAAACTCTTGTCTAAGTAAAGTAGAGTAGTTTGAGATCACAGCACTTTCAATTCGAAGCTCCAAACCAAGTTAAGATGAGAATTTTAACTTAAAATGGCTAATACTAGGAACTGCATTGATGTTTTGTAGTTAACTTGCAATATATCTGTCTAACAGCCCTGTGTTTGTGGTCAGGGAGCCGTGGATCGGGACGAACTCCGTTAGACTGGGATAACCGTATGAGAATAGCAATAACTGCAGCGAGAGGTTTGGCCCATCTTCATGTTTCAGCCAAATTGGTACATGGAAACATCAAAGCCTCAAACATACTCCTACAACCAAACCAAGACACTTGCGTCTCTGACTATGGACTTAATCAACTGTTCAGTAACTCGAGTCCACCAAACCGTTTGGCGGGTTATCATGCTCCTGAAGTTCTCGAGACACGGAAAGTAACTTTCAAATCGGATGTGTACAGTTTCGGGGTGTTGCTGCTTGAACTGTTGACTGGCAAATCACCAAACCAGGCATCACTTGGCGAAGAAGGCATTGATCTGCCTCGGTGGGTGCTGTCTGTGGTTAGAGAAGAATGGACCGCTGAAGTGTTCGATGTCGAGCTGATGCGGTACCACAACATAGAGGAAGAGATGGTTCAGCTTCTTCAAATCGCAATGGCTTGTGTCGCTACGGTTCCTGATCAACGACCGGTGATGCAGGAAGTGCTGAGAATGATTGAGGATGTGAACAGAAGTGAAACAACCGATGACGGGTTAAGACAATCGTCTGATGACCCGTCCAAAGGTTCAGAGGGTCAGACTCCTCCAGGGGAATCAAGGACGCCACCACGTTCGGTCACGCCTTAGTAGTAACTCAAAGCAGCTTTAGTTTGTGTGTGTTCACTTTCTCCTCAAAAGGAGATAAAAAGAAAAGTGTGTTAGGTCTTTGTTGGGTTACGTTAAAGCAAAAAAAGGCTGGACCAGACCAGTGTGGCATTTGAACCAAGTTCTTAAAAGATGGCATCTCCCATCTATTTTTTTCTTGATTTTTTTTATAAATACATTTCGAGATATTCTAGTAGTTACTTTTTCTCTTTTTTTTTTTAATTTGAATATTGTTTTCACAGGTTTCAATCAAAATTCAATCTTAACAACTTTGCATTTTACCCGAATATAAGTTACATGACACTACGAATTAAAGCCTTTTCAAAGCTCACTCTATATTTGATTATTTTTAGACCAAATATAGAAACTTTTAGTCTTCGGTGTAGTTAGTTTTATTTGAGTTCAGCATCATTACTTTAATGTAGTCTCCATTATCATTTATATGTAATCATATCATTTAAGAAAATGATAATTTTGAAATTGTACTTTAAATATACAGTATAACTTCTTTAAATTAATAATCTATAAATTAATATAATTTTATAGTTCCAAATTGAATTTTGGATTCAATTAGTATCTCGATAAATTAATAATCTCTATAAATTAATAAAAAATCATAATTTTGGTTTAGTCCCAACATTATTAATTTACACAGAGGTTTCACTGTATATGTATACTATATATGAAAAGTGTGAATTAAAGTTTACATGTGTTGAGTGTTGCTGAAACTTCAATCATAGTTGTGAACAAGAAGTAAAGCACAATGAACAATGAGACCAGCAAGCTATAACTAATCAATTATCGTGTCGTAGAACAAGAAGGAAAGAGATCCCAATTATGATAGAAAAATTATATCCTAGTTGAACACATCTCTTCTCTATAATATTATATATATTAAATTTGAAAAATCAGTTAATTAATTATTTAATTTACATGTCGTGTCTACGTTAGTTTTTAAAATAGTTAATTACAGAATACTTTTAATGAATTAATAATATTATATCTTTATATCTAATTACTATTATTAAAAAATATTTTATTTAGTAACTTGTTAATTAAAAATTTAATTTGTTTTCTTTTCATTTTTACCAAATAACATCTTCTCTATTAAAAGAGAAGTACAGATTTTATCTACCATTTAAAAGTCACATTGGACCATTTCCTAGAAATCACAACTGATATTTATCTATTTGCATAATAATATCATAACAATAATTGTTATTGTAATTTATTATTCTTTCCCTAACAACTAATTAAAAGTATTAAAATTTTAATTTTGTTTCTCCTTTAAATGGGCCAATTGTTAACAAATTTTTATATCTTTCTTATAAGATATACTATATTATGCTATATACATATATATAATTCTCCATTAGTGGTAATTTCATTAATAATGTTTTCTATATTTCTATGTTTTGTAAAAAAAAAATCGATAAAATAACATTTATAAAAGAATGTCAATAAGATAACCCAATATAATGTGATTAAAATGAAAATTCAAAAACTAATATAAATTTGTATTTTAGATATATTTTTATTGTGGTCATTTAGATAATCATACAAGTTAATAAATTGTATTAATAAATTTAATAGAATAGATGATCCGTTTAAAAAAGGATGTCGCTATCTATTATATATCAAACAAGGATACAAAATGAATACACTCTAACATATAGAAACACGTACAAAATAGTTTTACGACATATCCAAAACAGAAGAAATTATAAATGGTATATGTTGAAAAAAATAACACCCGCCCAGTCGGGCGGGTTAGAATCTAGTTTTATATACTAAAACACAAGTCATCTAAACAACAAAATTTTGGCATGTAGATTATTCTTTTCAAAAAAAAAAATCTAGTTATCACTTACATGTTTAAAAATCTGAATCATTTACAAAAATAATTTAATCGAAAAAAACTGTCCGTAGCCAAAAGAACTACACGGGATTTTTTTTATTAAAAAAAAAAAACTACACTGGGACCATGATCACCTAATTTCAAGGCGCAATATTAATTGTTTCATTTTCTATACAATTTTCAAATAAGTAATTTATTTATTTTTGCTAAATAATTTTTATCTATCTTCCCTCTTGTTCTTAATAACTTTATATCTTTTTTACCATTTCTAAAAAACTGAATGTACCAACAAAAACTAATAGAGCTTTATTAAGACTACTTTTTATTCCTTTTTTTTGTCGACAGACTACTTTTTATTCAAATTCTTTTTCTTCCGCTTTTCAAAATAGTAGTTTCTTATTCTTTTTCTATATAATTCATCTTGAAGTTTATATATATTATTCATCTAAGGAGGAATGTACAACTAGCACATATAGATTATTTACATGGAAACTTTAAAATGGAATTTTTTATGTTATTGAGTTGTTTTAGTAAAAATATTAATTTTGTTTCTTAATATTCTGTTTGCTTCTTAATTTAATTTTTGTTTATACATATAATCCAATATTTGGAATCTTTTTTTATGATAAAGAAATTTTAAATGGTTAATAATGAAAGAATAACACAAATTTTATTTCATTATATTAATCATTTTAGCACATGTATCTTATAATTATATAAAAGTAAAAATTATCAAGAATAATCTTTTCAGCTGAGTCTCAACGATGCATTTTTGGATTCTTGAATTATTGGAATATTGTGTTCAAATAGATTGTTTTCAGAGAAAATTCATATATCATTAATTACATATGTTGGTAAAGATTTAAAATTGTAAAAAGGCAAACTTGATTATTCCAGTGATAAGAAATTATTCTCATAAATTAAAGATTAGCTTCTTCATTAGACGAATACGAGATGATTTTCCGCAAGATCATGTGACAATATCATTTAAAATACATTTGCAGTAAATAGATTTTATATACATCTGAATTTATAATAATTTTAATATATTAAATTTGTTGGTAAAAAATCGATAAAGAAATTTCGATTGATTAATAATAAAAGAACTAGATCTTGATCCACCCTTAAAAGGGCGGATATATTTTTTGTTTGAAATTTATTTTTCGATATTTGTTTTTTCTTTCTGATTATATTTGTATTTTATTCGTATATAAATTCATAGCAATTTAAAAATTGATCTGATATATGTACGGTTAAGACTGAATTGCGGATCGAACTCGCCCGCTGACCCGCTAACCCGCGGTTTTCAATTTTGTTTTAGTTAAAAGATATGATCCGCACAACCCGTAAACAAATAATTTGGTACATGAGAATATATTTAAAGCTATATACTCAGTTTTTGTTATTATATACCCGCCCTTTAAAGCTATATATTCAGTTTTCAGAATCTAGGGCGAGTAGATTTTTTAAGCCACCCTTTCAAATCAACTTTATTTATACTGTGTATTAGAAAGTCAAAATCACATAGATTACATGCTAATATAATGATGCACGTAAATGAAAATTAAATCGATGACAAAAAGGTCAAATAAATAAATAAACAAACAATACATAAAATGTAAGTATGTAACTGATACTTTTTTTGCGGCCATAACTGATTCTTTGATGCACCTAAAAGTCAAATACATAACTTCTTGTGGTTAGAAATAAAACATTGTATTTAATCTAAAAAAAATATTGGACACAACATATATCAACTGGTCATACTGCAGAATTAATAGAATACATATATTTTATTAAATAATAGCAATTTAAAAATTGATCTCGGTATATTGCCGGTCGAACCCGCCAATCCGCGGGATTCAATTTTGTTTTGGTTAATAATATGATCAGCACAACCCGTGAACAAATAATTTGTACCAGCACATGCCCCATTTAATTTTGCGGATATCCGCGGATTATAATTTGTTTTCGAAAATAATTATTTAATTTAATTATTATAAAAATATAAAAATATATTTATAATAAAAAATTATAACTTATAAATTTAAATTTCTTTTTAAATTACAATATTTTTAAAAAAGTGTTTACTTTTCTTTTTATTTTTATTTTTTAAATACTTTTTGGATCGGTGGGTACTCGCAATCCAAAATCTACCAATCCGCACCAACCCTGAATAAAATACTCATAACCCGCATCCGAAAATCGATTTTTCAAATAGTTGAACCAAATTTATGATTCAACTAATATCAATGAGATATGATCCAAAATTAATAGTATTGATATATAAAGTAACATTTTATATTAATCAAAGAAAATGTTGAAATTTTCGAAATAAAAATTAAGATTATTGAATAACATTAAGATTATTTGGTCTGTATACTGACAAAATGAGCAAACAATGCGGAATAATATACTAATGTCACAGTAATGATTATTTTTATATGTAACCGTAGGATTTATGTATTAGAAAGAAGTTGATAGCGATAATTATGGATTCCATTTAAAAGGTGGTTATAAAACGTATATTAGAAGTTGATAGCGATAATTATGGATTCCATTTAAAGGGTGGTTAATAAAACGTATATTAGGATGCAGTTAGAAAATATATGTTTAAGTATGTAACATACAAAAATAATTATTGGATACAACTTCGTATCAATTGGAAATGTTGAAGAATTAATAGAATAGATAACACAAAATTTTATTTCATTATATTAATCATCTTAACACATGTATCTTATAACTATAACAAAAAGTAAAAAATTATAAAAAATAACTATTAGTGACAGTTGCAGGAACCTCCACTTTCTCCTCCCCTTATGAGTCATCTTCTGAGTCAGAAGAAGACTCTTCATTGATGTTGGGTGTTTTGTAGCCAATGTAGTGGACACTTCCTATCTCCAATGAGTGGGAGAGTTCAAACTCCCTGTCAAATACCAGATCAAGGCTGATCTGAGGAATATTTTCCCGAGAAAGAGTTCCAATCACGAGCTTCTTCTCATCAACCGTCACGTATAGAATGCCAGTTTCACCCTTCTTCCCGTTATCAATACACACCTACACATGTTTAAGAAACAGAAAAGTAAGAAACTGTAAAAAGAAAACTATTCATGAATCTTTCAAAACTGTTAATAAGGTTATTTGAAAGCAACCTGTGAAATATGGATGAGACAGTCTTCATCAGGTTTCACTTTAAGTGGCTTCCCTGCCTTAACCTCAGCTCCTGTGTACATATCCAATAATACAATCAACATGAACCCGTTTGCACAGATCAAACACTACTTGTTACTACAACAACATCTAAGTAAACAGGTTATAACTATGTCAGTTTGCACAGAACAAACACTACTTGTTATCACCATAACATCTAAACAAAGGTTATAACGAGGACATAAAGTTCAAAAAGACAAAGCTAAGAGACTATGAATTAACGTGAACGACTAACATTACATAAAACATCTTAAACAAAACAAACATGGACACATTGTTCAACTGCAGGTTATAACTAAACATAAACTTCAAAAGGACAGGCTAAGAGCTGACATAGATAAACATGTAAAAGAATTAAGTAATGACACAGGGTTCAACAGGTTACAACCGAACATATTCTTCAAAAGAAAAAAGCTAAAAGACGAATAGAAAGCACAAGTATGAGTTAGTAGACGCCAAGATAAGACTATCTTACCCCAGAATTCCATTGTTGATTAAAGGAGTAGAGAGATTCTCGAGAGACAAACGAGTTTAGGGCTGCTAAATATAATGCTGCAGTGAGAGAGGCAGAAGAAAAGGAGACGTTTGGGGGTTATTTATAAGAGAGGGAGGTTTTACAAGTGCCTTCTTTTTACCTAGGTCTCTACAGCGCCGTTTTACACTTTAGATCATTAATAACATATTTTGTTAAAGATTCAGATTTGAAAAAAAAAAGAAAACTTAACTATTCCAGAGATAAGAGATTATTCACGTAAATTAAAAATTATCTTCTTCATTAGATAATAACACATGAAAAATATGTAAATAAATTAGTCAATACAATATGTTTGAATCAAACAGTTTGATGATGTAGCTGGTAGATAAACAAAAAGTAGAATCGAATCGACAGTAAAACTACCAATATTAGATGTGGTTCGTTGCTAGGGGATGCCAAAAGGAAGTAAACGGTGAATCTCACCTGCAATATCAAATTTAAAATCCATGAATTAATGACGTTACTTTGTTACCAAGAAACAAGGCCCTTGCTATGGAGAAATCAATCTTGAGACAAATCGAATGTTACATCACTCTTCCAACGCCATATGTGTTCCTTGCGCGTTACGTTAAAGCTTCCTTTCAGTGTGATAATTATGGTATGGAGAAACTGGTGTTCTATCTATAGGTGTCAAATGGGCGGTTCGTCCATTGGTCGTCCACGTCCATATTTAAATGGATTTAATATGGACATACCCATTTTTTTATGGGTTATTAATGGACAAAATATGGATGACCATTTAAAAATGGTCTTTACGGGTTTTGGATTTCATGGACATGGGTTGTCCAATGGACAAAAAAAATTTAGAGTTTCAAAAAAAAATTGAGTTTTTCTACCAAAACCGAGAAATCGGGTTTTCTCGCCAAAACCGGGAAATTGAATTTTTCTGTCAAAATCGTAAAATCGCACGAACTGTAAAATCGGGGTTTTCCGCGAAAATTGAGAAATTGGATTTTCCCGCCAAAACCGACAAATCGAATATTTCCGCCAAAACCGGAAAAAATCGAGTTTTCCTGCCAAAATCGAGAAATTGAGTTTTCCGCTAAAACCGTAAAATCGGGTTTTCCCGCCGAAACCGAGAAATCGAGTTTTCCCGCCAAAACCGAGAAATCGGATTTTTCCGCCAAAACCGGGAAATCTAGTTTTCCCGCCAAAATCGGAAAATCGAGTTTTCCGCTAAAACCGTAAAATCGCCAAAACCGTAAAATCAAGTTTTCTTGCCAAAACTGAGAAATCGGGTTTTTCCGCCAAAACCGGAAAATCGGGTTTTCCCGCCAAAACCGGAAAATCGGATTTTCTCGCCAAAACCGGAAAATCGGGTTTTCCCGCCAAAACCGTAAAATCGGGTTATCCCGCCAAAACCATAAAATCAGGGTTTCCCGCCAAAACCGAAAATCGGGTTTTCCCGCCAAAACCGTAAAATCGGGTTTTCCCGCCAAAACCGTAAAATCAGGTTTTCCCGCCAAAACCATAAAATCGGTTTTTCCGGCCAAAACCGCAAAATCGATTTTCCCGTCAAAATTGCAAAATCGAGTTTTCCTACCAAAATCGCAAAATCGGGATTTCCCGCCATAACCGGAAAATCAGGTTTTCCCGCCAAAATCGTAAAATCGAATTTTTCCGTTAAAACCGCAAAATCAAGTTTTCTTGCCAAAACCAAAATTGTTGTATTTATGGATTAATTTTAATTTTATGAACTTGTATATATAATTATAAGTTTATAAATTATAGGCTTATAAATTAAAATCTAAATAGTTTTCTTATATGGTCTATTATGGACTCTATGGCAGCCCATAAAAATATGGGTTTTAGTGAATATGGTTCTTAATGGACATGGTTCTAATGGACATGGTCACTTTTTGTCCACAAACAATAAATAGACAAATGGATACGGGCTAATGGACGTGGACTCGCCCAGTTTACAGCTATAGTTCTATCTTGGCCGAGCTTGGTCTGATGCAATATCCGGTGGCTGTCTTGAACCGTCCATCGATGCTCGCTGCGTCAGCAGTTTATGCTGCGCGTCAAACACTTTGAAAGAAGAGTCCATCTTGGACTCTGACGTTGAAGCATCAGACTGGCTATTCGGAAGATGAGATCATGCAAGCTAATAATAATAATAAATCCACATTTTATTAAAGATACTTGGAATGCTGCTAATAATGGATTCTAGTTGGGATTGCAGGGAGGGCGTGAAAATGCTGATGAAGTTAAGGGACTCTGCTCCAGAAAGGGATGGACTACTCTCTCTCTCTCTTGTTTGATCATGTAGCTGTCATGATCTCTTTGTGATTTTCTTCCTCTTTTTTTTTATTTGTTTGGTTTTAACATGGAACCCTGTGTAACTTCTTCAGTTTCTCCTCTGATTGTATTTGAATTTAACATCGTTAGTAAATAAATAAAACACAATCCGTTATGCTCCTTAATCGTAAGTTACGATTCGTAAGATACGTCAACGGAAACAAACCACCCGTCATATAAAGATAGAGATTCAACATCTTCACTGATTCTTTCTTCATTTTTTTACACACAAAAGTACAAAACAGACAAGAAACTGCAATTCAAACAAATCCCTAAAGCCCCCCTATATTATATAAAACTACAAAACATAAAACCTCTTAGTTAGGACTCGTCTCTGTTCTGTCCTCTGGGCCAGCAAGCGTCACCTGCAAACAACACATACGTTTCAAACTCAGAATCAAAAACAACAACTCAAATTTTTCTTTCTTTTCTTGTTGTTTAAACTCACATTGCAATCACAAGCGAATCTGCGTGCAAGCATGATGGCAGCGTTTCTCTCTCTCTCAGATTCAAAAGCTACCACAAAGGACACTCCTTTCTTTGCCTGCCAATACACTGCCTGAGCTGCCGCGTTCCCACCTCCTCTCACTCCACATAGCTACTCAAACATGACACACACCAACAACCATTAAAGGAGGCAAAAAAAGAAAGAAACGAAACGAGCATCACATTACTACTAGTTACCTGCATTGCACTAGAGTAATACTCTTTTGCAATCACCGTCTTTCCCTTGCAAAGTTTAATCCTCATTTTACCAACGTGAAACAAGTGGATAGATTCTGATGTATGGTCTTCCCCACTCATCTGAGTCACTACTACCTGTTCATCATTACAACAACAAGCTGCTTTTTTAGTACATACATATATGTCACTAGCGTGAAAGTAAAAAACTTCTTACATTGAAATCAACATCGTGTTTTCGTACTAATGCCTCCACATAGCTACCCAGTCCAGCAGCTGCACCCAGTTAAAAAAAAAAAACTTATTTATTCATTTATTTTTGCCATAACCAAACTAATGAATATATAATAATGAAAGAACCTGGATCGATCTTTCCCACGGTGGACAATGAAAGCGTGTGGCCATTGTAAATGATATCAGCATGCAAGGCTCGTCCAACGTCAAAAGGCTCGGGAGCGTAAACTGATTTCGTGGCACCTGATATAAGCTCCTTCTTGCTGTCATCAGAAGACGACGAACGGTACCACTGGATAGTACATTTTGAAAGATCAGGAGCTTCGTTAGAGCAAGGTCTGACCCGCAAACAAGAACCTAGAGCTTCGTTGCCATCTATTTCGTATAGAAGTGATATATTTTCCTCGCTCTTTCTGCTGCACATTGCAAGCTGAATCAAAATAGGCAAAAAGTGGTGTCAGAATACATCATCCTCTCTTTTTCTCAACCGTTACAAAAATGTGTTCAAAGGAATTAACGAACCTTCTTTTTTAGTTGAAGAAAATGTTTTGATTTCTCTGCAAGCTGATTCCTCAGTGCTCGAAGCTCATATTCCATATCCATTACCTAATTAGAAACAAACGCCACATGATTTTGACATTGTCATAAACAGTAACAGACAAATCAAAAGCCACTTTCATCTAACAAAACCTTGCTTGGCTGATGCAGCATTTTAATCCGCCTAGCTTCTTGAACCTCTTTCATTAGATCTTCCATGTCCTGATATATATAAAATAAAAAACAGTAAAAAACTTATATACTTGACAAGAAAAAGGGAAGCATATGTCTTGTTGTACTAAATTAGGAAGAGAGTACCTGCTTCCCAGAGGCTCGAGACATCTGTTCATGTTCTCGAAGAGCTTCTTCAACTCTTTGAACAGCTGCTCTTGCACTTTCAATCTCAGCACGCGCAAACGCTCTTTCCTCGTCCACTATTTTCTTAGCATCCTCTGAGGCCTAAGATACAGAGAATTGTTCCCAACTAAATCAGCAAGAATTTTTTTTTAAAAAACATATTTTTCTATTTCGGGTGACCATATAGAAGGGAAGAAGCAGCACTCTTTACCTGCTTCAAAAAAGACGCAAGCTTCTTGACTTCGGCTTTTTCTATGAACAGCTCTCCTTCACGCTGAGTCAATTGAACAGCTAGAGCTTCCACCTAGCAGGAGACAACAAGTTTCAAACATGCTTTAACACATTCATGATTTGTTGAAAAGAACAGAGTGTATCAGAATTTGACTAATAATTAAAAAAAAAGACAAACCATGGCAATGGCTTCCTCAACATCATCCTTATTTCTACCGGCAACACGTCCTCTCAGAGACTCCAATGCATCTCGAAGTTTCTTTAAAAGAACATGTTTCTCCAACGATGTTGCTTCTTTGAGTTTTGCCTGCACCCCCCACCCAAATTTTAGTTTTTTAAATATTCATAGGAATTGAGGAGATATTTAATTAATTAATTAAGAGACCTACCTCCTCGGAGAGCTTAGCAGCAGCAGCCAAGCCTTTCTCGAATTTATTGGCGAGGTCACGAACAGACATACGCTTCTGCTGGTCCATGAGCTGCGCTGTCTCACGGGCAACCACCTCTTTCATTGTCAACACTTTAGGGTCATCTTTCACATCAAAGATCTGGTCATTTGCCCCAATCCTATAATTTGGGAATCTACTCGAAGCGAATCTCACATCTGCTGATACTGCTGGAACCACCACAACATCTTTGTGTAGTGAATCCCTGAAATCTCGTGTAACCCTTGTCATTGCTCCTGTAATATACCTGAAGAAAGTTGAATAAAGATATATATATATATATATATATATATTTTTTTTTTTTTTTAAAAGACAGAAGTCTAATAACTACTATTAACAGATCTGCCCGACATATATCCCAGAAATTTGAAATCGCAACAAAGAAACTCTCATGCGAATGTTGGAGACAACAATACATTCCATCACACAAACACATATTTGAAGCAAATTTAGATTAAAATCAAAAACCCTAAATAACAAATTTAGAAACAAAATCCAACGAATTTCTGAGTAAAACTTTAGGAAAATGAAATCGAAACTCGGAAACATAATATAATCGGAGAACAATGTCGGGCAACGAATCTCAGTCGAGAGAACAAGAACAGCGATTGGCTAAAAAGGCTCCTTACCGGAGTTGGAATTGTTGGATTTTAAACTAATGGTTGTGATGGAATCCGAGTACGAGAAGGTTGGCTTGCCGGAAGATAGAAGAAGATTGGTTTTGAGCTGAAGAAAAAAGTGAGAGGTTTGATAGAGTCGTAAGCATTAGCTTTACTGAAAAGCAAAGACCGTGAAAAATAAATTTGTGGATTTGGTGGAAATAATATGTGTTTTTATTTTTATTTTTATTTTTATTTTTAAATCACTTTGAGAAGAAGAAAAAAGATCTGTTCAGACAGATAATACAGTTGTTTCGAATTTTTGAGTTTTTCAACACGGGTGGTTGATGTGTGTCTCTGTGTAGCTGTCACGGGTTCTGTTTCCGTGTTTAACTGCCACGAAAGCTTCATTATTTATTCTTAACCATTTTAATTTAGAGGAAATTAGTCCAATTATGACACTAGAGATGGGGTTTTGGTGAAATAATTAAATTATTTTTTATTATATAAAAGTAATTTCCCTGGGTTGGAAGAATGCTGATCTCCGTTGACAAAAAAAAAATAGAGTTGACAAAAAAAAAAAGAAGAATGCTGATCTCCTGTTTTCGGTTTTTTTACTTCTCATTTTCAGGTCAAGTATGTTATCTGTTTTCAGGTTAAAAATGAAAATGTTTAGATAAAAGTTCATTTTACCATATCTTTTTTTCTGAGAGCTAAATTTTTTTATCGTATCGTCTTATATCTTGATATAGTAAAGAATAACATAAATCTCGCTAAAAGTTGAAACCAAAAAATAGAGTTGAGTTCTGACCTCTCTCTAGAAGTAAAACCGTCGTGTATTCTCGATTCCGGCTGACGGCGTGGGTCCCCACGGCCACCGTCGGTCCGACTCTGTTTTCTGTTTTTCTTTTTCTTTCGCTTTGCTTTTCTTCTTCTCCCGGTATAGTTGGTTCCGTTGAGCCGCTTTGTCCGGTCTTTAGCCTCCAGTATCGCATCTTTTGTGTGATGGATATCTGGCTTAGACTCTGGGGCCGCGCCGGTTCCTATTTGGTGGCGGTTGCCGGCTTTCGTTTCTATGGAAGTGCTCAAGCTAGGTGGAGTGGTCGCGATGTGTTTTGTGGCCGAGTTCGGGTGAGCTTCGATTCCTTAGACGGATGCTCTCCGAAGCTGCGGCAGATTTGTATTGATCCTGAATCCCGAGATTTCCAATACAGTCGTTGGGAATGGCTTTCGGTGGTCCTGGTGGTGTCCCGGTTGAATCCGGAATTTACTTTGTATTGTTGTTCAGCGACAAGCTTCATTTGGGAATGAAATCGGTGGCTCGTGTCTCCGGCGGAGTTTTAGGCAGCGGTTCCGGCGGCGTTTTTCAGTCGGTGGAGACGGTGGCTCTGCATGTGAAAACACGCGTCTCTTTGGTGGGCGGTTTCGACACGTGGAGGCGGTGTCGGTCATGTGTGGATCACGGCTTTCACTTGGGCTTGGAGTTTGTGGGCCAGTGGGCCTGTTTATTTTGCCTTTTGGTTTTGGGCTTTGTTCTTTCGGGCATTTGTTGTATTTATTGCTTTTCTGGCCTTTTGGGCTTTTATCCCCTTAGTATTAAAAGAGAAGCAAAAAATAAGAGTAACCTTCAAAGAGTAATATATTTTCAATTGCCATTATTGACGACGTGTCGGCATGAGGTTCCTTCTCAGCCTCTTTTTGAAAGAAGGCTTAAGTATCTAAGGATATTATGGTTTATGCCATTGGACAAACATGCATATTCGTATAAGTATGATTCATAGTTTCATGTCGGCATGTGTATATAAGGAAATAATTAAGTTTCGTGATTCTACCATTTATGTTTACGTGATTTTTGCATTCATTCTCACCTTCTATATTTGTCCTGATTTTTAATGAGATTTATATTATTCTTTTGTATATGGAAACCCAATTATTAGTCATATTAATGAGATTTATATTGTTCCATTTGTATATATTAATGCATATATCAACGTATATATAATTTCCATATGTAAAATACCTATAAAAATGCAAAGTATTAGAAACATGCCAATGAAAACCAAATTCGTAATTACTGTTAAAATCTTTTATGTATTTTAAATTTATGCTTGGTTTGTTCGTAATGATGATTTTGATTTGACATTTCGAGATTGTCTCAAAGTAATTTTAATTAGTTTGTGTATTATGTATGAGAATAATCATTATTACTCATTCTTTTTAATAAGGGGATTATGGCTAATATGTTTTTTAAATTTAGGCTTTCTATGTATGGAATGATGATTTTGATGTGACAAATTCGAAATTGTATCTCAATTAACAAATTACTTACTTAGAAAATTCTATAAGTTTCCATAATCAGGATTTTAGTTTGTCATATATTTAATTGGTAAAAGTGAATAAATAGCTATCTTGCAAATACAATTTATTTTCTTTGCTAGCTAGGATTGGTAACCTGATATTAAATATATATATATATATATATATATATATATTAGAGGCCATTATCCAATTAAGTACATCATATTTTTTAAACACTGGAAAAAATATTTATTACTATTACACAATTGTGAATTAATTTGATTTAGGACATAATTATTATATAGATCAAATTATTCTAAATATAAAGCAATAATTACAAGAATGATAGTAATGGCCACAAGGCCAAATATATCATGTATGTAGATTATATTCCATGTTCTAAAAATATGTATTTCTAGATTCTACATATTTCCCTATAATATATTCTGAACAGGAAAATAACATTTAGTATTATTATAAAAAATCCAATATATTATATACTGCACGTTTATATTACATTTATTTGACTTTAATACTTCTACAATGTACTCTTTTGATTTTATAAAATAAGTAAAATTAGAAAATAAAAATTTAAAGTGCTTATCTCACTCCGCGTAGGACGCGGATCTCACCCTAGTCCCCTTAGTATTATTTGAGGAGACCACTTATAAAAATAACCTTTTGCCCATGTGTTTATTACATGTGTGTCATTTCCTATGTGGCATCTCCACATTTCATCTCACACCAATTTTTCAAAAGCTCATCCTTGCCTAGAACATTTACATCTCATGCCATTGTAGTGCACATATGTTATAATCAATGTTTTTGATGTGCTATACATGATAGTTAATGTCCAATGCTATATAGTTAATGTCGAACAGATTTTCTCTTATATTAAACTTTTTTATGTGTATAAATTCTTGCTCGCAGGAAATGTTCTACGTATTATAACTTTTATATTATACTCAATGTTTTTTTATGTATATATATATTATACCCAATAACATATATATATATATATATATATATTATACCCAATGCTTTTGTATGTATAAATTTTATGTTAGTATCAGCATTATAACTTCTATCCAAGAACATATATATATATTAAACTTTTGTATGTTTATAAAATATTTGATCCAAGAACATATATATATATATATATATATATATTTGATCCTAGAACATATATACAAATTTACATTTTTGATCCAAGAACATATATATATATATATATATAATATAATATAATGCTCATATTTTCATAAACATCCATCATTTCGTGAAAAAAACTAATTTTTATACTTTTGTATTGTTATAATACAATTAAGGCATAATGTAGAGAGATTAAATGATACAATAAATGTCGTTATTGAATATGAACGTTTTGGTTATGATTGATTTATGTTAAGTCCGTAATCAGATCGTACATTATTATTGATTTATGTTTCTTGATTGATATGATAAAGCATGATTGATATGATTAGCAATTTTAATTTTAATGTTTCATATTTGAGGTTACCATATTTATAAAAATAATGTAACATCCATCATTTTTATGTATATATATATATATATTTTTTATGTTAGTATCAGCATTATAACTTCCATCCAAGAACATATATATATTAAACTTTTGTATGTTTATAAAATATTCGCTCCAAGAACATATATATATACATTTGATCCTAGAACATATATATTTATATTACATACATATAGATATATATATTTTTGATCCTAGAATATAGATATTGTTAATATAATGCTCATATTTTCATACTCATCCATCATTTCGTGAAAATTAATTTTTTTACTTTTGTATTTTGTTATAAGACAATGAATGCATAATTTAGAGAGATTAAATGATACAATAAATGTCATTTTTGATTTTCCTGAATATGAAATCTCGCAAAGCATGATTGATATGATTAGCGATATTTCTTTATGTTTCATTTTTGAGGTTACCATATTTATAAAAAACAATTAACATCCATCATTTTGTCATTAACAATTATTTGATGTTACCATAATTAAAAAAATTCTTTGTTAAATCCCCTTACTATTATTTGAGGAGACCACTAATCAAATTAACCTTTTGCTCATGTGTTTATTACATGTGTGCCATTTCCTATGTGGCATCTCCACATTTCACCTCACACCATTTTTTCAAAAGCCCATCTTTACCTAGAATATTTACCTCTCATGCCATTCTAATGGACATATGTTATATTGAAAAGGGAATACATGTTATTAATATCCAGCACAACTTATTGCCTAGAATGCTTTGTGTCGAATTGATGTGCTTATTTTTAATGTCCAATGCTTTACGTTCATGCTAAACCATAAACTACATCTTATATGCCTCTTTTATATTTTATGTTTATACAGAAGTTATAATGCTCGCAGGAAATGACACTTTTATACGCTTCTTTTATAGTTTATGTTTATACAGACAATAACATTATGTATACTTCTTTTATATTTTGGTGATGTATTCTTTCTCAACTGAAGTTATAATGCTCATACTAACATAAAATATATTTTTTTTGTTGCAACAAAAGAACATATATATATATTTTTGTTTCAAGAACATATATATTTATATATTTATTGTTAATATAATGCTCATACTTATAATAGTGGTAGTTGTCATATTTTCTACATTATTTATATTTTATCCGTTTATCGTAATTTTTATTTTATTATTTTTATATTTTATGTTTATCGTAATTTTTATATTTTTTTATTTTTATGATACAGCCATAATCATATCTAAAAAAATACCATTATTAAATATGAAATCTCGCAAATCATGAATATAAAATCTCCCAATTTGGTATGCGAGTCAAGGAATAATTATGGTTGTATCCTGATTATGAAATCTCGCAAAGCATGATTGATTTAGGATTTAGTCCCTAATCAGATCGCAATCTTTCCGTATTAACTCAATCACCACCTGATTGTTAGGCTTAATTGATATGATTAGCGATATTTCTTACACTTTTTCATATTTGAGGCATATTCTTAGTTTTAGTTACCATAATTATAAAAACTCTTTGTGACATTTGTTATAAAAGGAAAGCCAAATGTCATAATTCCTGAATCAAATATAAATTGTCAATCACGGGATGAAATAAATTATTGTCAATCAATCACGAAGGTGACGTGATAGGGAAAAGAGGAGATTTCTATATATAGCCTTTCAACGGATATGTTTTCGTTGCTGATTGATACAATATCATCATGAAAAATTTAAAACAAATATGTGATCGTCTATGATTGATTCTTACTCTTAATTAGCGTGACCAGATCTTCAGTAGCATTCCTATTTTACTTTAGCAAACATATCTCCCTGCTATGTGACAAGGCAAGTAATATATTCGCGCCTTAATTTGAATACCGAAATATCGTTTTCGTAATTTATGATATCGTCCAGACCCTAGACCTAGGCGCCTTTCATATATAAACACTAGACATTTTAGTTTACATCTCCTCACCATTGTCTTCTTCTCAAAACATTTTTAGCATTACATTTTAGCATTACATAATGTATACATTTTTCATGTTCTTTTCTATTTTTCTGAAATGTTACATTTATTTTTTGTTGGACAATATTCCAAAACAAGACCATATGCAATAGATATAAACAAAATTTGTATATAGAACTTCTATTATATATGTACGTATTAAATTACATAACTTCTATTTTTTTACAACCAATACATAACTTCTGATATATATATATATATATATATATATATATATATATATATATATATAAATATAATATTTGTGTGTGTGTGTGTGTGTCTGTGTATGTATTTATATAAAAGATTACAGATTAACTTATATAATGAAATAAAATTCGATAATACTTTTTGTAGGTATATATATGTGTGTGTGTATGTGTTTCATTAACTTATATAATGAAAGAAAATAAGATAATATTTATATCAGAGATCACAGATCACCGAAATTTTATTAATTCTTATCAACTAAAAATTATTATCGTGTTTTCTTTGATCATCAATTCTTGGTCCAATAATTATTCGTTTAGGTATAAACATTAACCATTTGCGCCGAAATGATTTGAAAGAAAAATAAAAACTTGAATAAGAATATATAATTGGTACGATTTCTTGACTGATTGTACAACACTAAAATTAAATTCCATGTAATCTCTTAACTTAAGCACCAAGAATTTTTAGTTAAAGAATCAACATAAATGGTGATAGACAAATAGTTATTCCATTTAATTTTTTATTTTGGAATCTGGTTAAGTCTATGGTCAAAATACTTTCTATAATTAAGAAAATCCTATATGTCGATTCCTTAATCATAATACTTTCTATAATTTAAAAATCAGAAACTAAAAGTTAAAAATTATTTGGATCTAATTTTGGACATGGAATAATTGTTTGGCTATAATCTTTTGTCGGTTTAAACCCTATCAATTATGACTATATACCTAGGGAAACTAATATCAACGATATCACAGCCTACAGATTTCGAAACCACTACACTACAATGAAATCGAGTGCAATGAAAATATTAGGATATATTTATATTGTGAGATCTCAGGTGATGAGAAGAGAGATCAAATCCAACATGTATTTCATCCAGTAACGAGTTTGTTTTTGTAAGATTTTGTTGTCTACAATAATGGACAATATTTTTGAATTTGATTCGTAATCAGTCCACTTAATTTTGAAGTCATATATTATTTACTTGAAGTTACTTTTATTCGTCTACAATTATTATGTTTTCCAAGCCAGTTAAAATTTAATAAAACTATAAAAATAAATATATAGATTAAATATCTATAGATTAAAACTTATAAATTTTTTTAGTCCATTCACCCTGCGCAGGACGCAGGTCATCACCTAGTAATATATTATGATGGCAGAAAGATTAACATAAATCTCGCTAATAACTTTACACAAACAAGCTTAAAGCTATAAAATTGGAGGCTGTTCAATATTTAATACTTTTACTACAACCGCCGCGGTAGTTATAACTTATAACTAGAGTTCAGTTCATACTCCAAATATTGTTTTCATAGTATCACAAAAAAAAAATTCTGACATTATTTGTTGCTAGATAAAAAGAATCACAAGACTGTGATATTGACTAGAAGCGAGCACGGTCAATTGTGGCCACCATGACCGACCTCGACCTACGAGCCCAATTTAAAACTCTCCAAACAGAAGTCATTGAGATGAATTCAGCTATAAGCTAAACAGATCCATGAATCATCTTAAAGCTCAAAATTTGAAAAAAACAATATAAGGTACACCAAGCAGTTGGAGCTCAAAATTGAGCATTTGAGGGGAAAGCTCGCTGGCATAAACATAACATGAAGAGCACGGCGCAGGTTCTAACCCATGCAAATCCTAGAAAACGCGGTTCCGCAAAACTCAACAGAGAACATATTTGTACATCCAGAATATTTGCTTCCAGTCCTCCCAACTCAGCTCCTGGTTCTTCAACTTTGTTTAGCTTCCTTCTCCATACTCCGAAGCTCATCTCTGCCTTAAGAAGACCCTACGGAACAATATCATCTTCTAACACAGTGAATCAAGTGGAGGAGCCATTTGTATCCGTCACAACACTAAGAGACTTCCCCCCCCCCCCCCCCCCCCCCCAGCATATCCATGGGTTTCGTGAGATACATACATGTTGATCCTGGTTTTACTGAATAATGCAAGAAATGAACTCTCACCATTACAGCCATATATGTGGATAACATGCAGCTATTTCTGTGGCTTCTCCACAGACTCTGGTTTCCATACAGCAAGAGTAGTCATGCCCTATGACATTTATAGACGATTAGCAATAACATAAACAAGAAATTTAATCAGTAAATACCCCACTTCCCCCTTACCGGTATATAGTCTCTGCTCTCAATGTTTTGAATTCTATTTTTTTATGAGATCAGCAAGTTCATGATTGACCTCTCTCAAGTATACTCTTCATTTCCTATCGACATCTCTTTGTCTTCAAAGCACGCTTAACTATAGCAAACAAATGTTCAGGCAGAGTAATATCCTTTCCTGACAATTCGGTAACAAGTTCCGCTGCTTTATCCGTGTGCCCTTTGCGATCATAAGCAGATATTAGAGCATTGTAGGTCACATTATCAGGCTTCAGCCCACATTCTATCATCCGATAAAGGATGTCTGTGGCGATCTCTAGGTTGCCGATCTTGCAATGGTGATTCATCAGAACAGTATACATCTTAACGTCTGGTTCTATACAAGCAGCTGCTAATTCTTTCCAAATCTGTTTAGCTTTTCCTTCGACACAGCCTGCTTCTTTATCATCCAACTTCAGATGACCATGAAACAAAACCGTGTATACTATCAAATCAGGTATTACTCCTCTCTGCTTCATCGCCTCGAAAAGATCATTGGCTTTCTGCAACTCCATTAGCCTACAGTACGTCTGAATCATGATCGTATACGTAACAAGATCAGGGAGGTTTCCTCTCCCAACCATTTTGTCAAATACCAGCTCGGCTTCCCTCACGTTATCTACCTTACTTATCATTTTACCGTACATGCTCCTCGCAGGTTCAACTCCATAAGCCCACATCCTTTTCAGCACCCTTAGAGCTTTCCCCTCACAGTGTTTATCCTCGCAGAGAGCAGTAAACAGTTTAAAGCACACACTCTTTGGCAGAGGAGAGTTTAGCTCGACGAATTTTCTATAGGCATCTTTAGGAAGGCCAGAATCACAATAACCTTTCACCAAACTGGCGTAGTTTTCTGGGCACTTGTCTCTCAGACTTGTAAAGAACTCTCTTGCTTCTTCTATTTTACCCGCGGAACAGAGACCGTTAATGATCACATTGTGTGTGACAGCAGTGGGCTCTACACCCTCCGTTTTCATATCTCTATAAACCTCAAGCGCCTTCTCGCTATGACCATTCCTGGCGAGCCCACCAGCAAGCACGTTGTACGTGACCACATCAGGAGCCGTACCCTTCGCTCTCATCTCATCAAACAAATCAAGAGCATCAACGAACCTGCCTTGAAGACAGTATCCATCGATCAAAGTCGTGTAGTTGATGACGTCAGGAACCATTCCTCTACCAATCATCTCTCCCAGCAGCTCCACAGCTTCTTCCACTCTCTCCAGCTTGCTCAGAGCTTCGAACGCCGCGTTGTAACACACCTCGTCCATGAAAACATCCATCTCCTTGAACTCTTTGAACCTCTCCAACGCTCCCAACCACAACGCGTCGGACTTACGCAACGCTCCCATCTTACAGTAGCACTGTAGAACCGAACTCACGATCACGCAGTTGATCTTGATTCCCTTTTTCAACATGGCATCAACAAAACTCAAAGCTTTATCCAACTCCAAGCTCTTGCAGTATCCGTTAACAATCTCAGAGCAAGCGTAGACATCAGGACCAACCCCAAACTCCTCCATCTTAAAAACAACTTCCTCCGCCGCTTCCACATCCATCTCCTTACAGAATCCACGAACAAGCATCCCAAACGCGAATCCAAGCGCGTCGCCACTCAGAGACAGTTCATTGACCAAACCCAAAGCCATCCTCGTCTTCCCGTTCAAACAAAGCCCTTCCACGAAAGTCGTGTAAGCAAACACGCTCGAAGTAGTCTCCTCGAGCAGCCTAGCAGCTCCATCCAAATCGCGTTTTCGACACAGGGCCTTGACCGCGATCGCGTAAGTGTAGTCGTTGGGAGACAGACCGAGCTGGTTTAGCTGGCGGAAAAGAGCTAATACCATATCGGTTCGACCGGACTCGATTAAACGGTTCATTAAGAAGTTGCAGGGTTTGATCCCAGGGACGTAACCGAGGCGTTTGCTTTGGTACAATACGTCGACGGCTTCGTCGAACATACCGAGAGTAGAGTAAGTTTTAACCAATGAACCGGAAACTCGGTTTAGGAGGAGGAAGGAGCGTGAGGCATCTTCTTCTTCACCTTCACCAATCGATTCCATCAGTTCCATCACGGAGAAGCCACACTCCTCGTTGTTTTTGATCAGTTCGATTAGCACGGAGTCTAGCTTTCTGTCGAGACGCCAGCGGGAGAGGATTCTGACGAGAGATGCGTATGCGTTGAGGTTGAGCGGGACGCGGTTCTGTTCGAGGTGGTTGAGGAAGGAGAGAGCGAGGTTCGGGTCGTGTTTGGTGCTGTTGAGGACTCGGAGGAGGGTGGTTTGGTTTAGGTTGGAGAGATTGAGATCGGAGTTACCGATGAGTTTGATGAGGTGGTGGTGGTGATTGTTCGCATGCTCCTGCTGTTGTTGTTCAGAGAGGTTAGGGGTGTTCGGAGAAGAGACTGTGAAGAAACGCGAAGAGGCTGATGATGATGCTCTTCTCAGAGGAGCCCGTCTCAACTGTGAGAGTAGTAATGGAGAGAAACGCATCAAAATTGACGATTTGGGTCAGAGTGAGAGACGGACGTTTTTTTTTTTTTTTTTTTTGTAAAACCCTAAAACCCCAATGAATCTGCCGGCCTTTGAGTGAAGGATATTTTTTTTTTGTCAAACGAGTGAAGGATATATATATATAATTTTTTTAATATTTTTTATCTATTAATAATATTATTGTTTTGTATGTAGAGGGGAAGAACAATGACAGAGAGAGAATTTTTTTTTTTTAACTTCTTTTTGATTAACTGTATCATTTATAATGAAAAGGAGTTTTACAAAGCAGAAGCTTATCTCACAGAGAGTGTCTGTCTACTGATTACTTATTTTTGGTGTGAATGAACACAATGACAAATATTCAGAAAACCAAACATAAACATAAACGCACATCTTCCGATACTAATGAGCGCCATTCATAGCTTGGAGGCATCAGCTGTGATTTGATGGTTGAGAGCAACAGCGGCCTTGGAACCGTTAGGACGGGCAAGATGCTTGCTGATGAAATCTCCAGCAGCTATAAGCTTTCCCAAATCCACGTTGGTTTGGACCCCCAAACCGTTTAACATGTAAACCACATCTTCTGTGGCCACATTTCCTGACGCTCCTTTTGCATATGGGCAGCCCCCTAATCCAGCAACCGATGAGTCTACTATGTTTATTCCCATCTGTTTTTATTTTTATTCCACCAACAACATACATAAATGAAAGATCTCTATAAAATCAAATCTTGTTCTATTTTTCTTAAGACTTACTTGGAGAGACACCAATATGTTTGCAAGAGCTTGTCCATATGTATCGTGGAAGTGAACAGCCAGCTTTTCCGCTGGCACAGCTGCCATCACCGCTTCAAGCATGGGAACCACAGAACCTGAATTTCATTTATTTAGAAAAGAAAAGTGGAAAAAAATGATTAATGAGGAAGATTTGCAAAAGAGTAAAACAAAATGTGACCAGGAGTGCCGATTCCAATTGTATCACCAAGAGAAATCTCAAAGCAGCCCATGTCATAGAGCTCTTTAACAACATGCGCTACTTTTGAAGGTGGAACCGCTCCTTCCACTGGACACCCCACCGCGCAAGATACATACCTTCAACATTGGTTGAAAAATTTATCATATGAATCCTAAGTTTTGATAGTAAATGTAGTTCAGAGAAGAAAAGACGTACGCACGGACAGGAATGGAAAGCTCCTTTGCAGCGGTGGAAACAGCACGATATCTCAAGAGAGACTCTTCAATGGAACAGTTAATATTTGACAAAGAGAATGACTCGGAAGCCGATGCAAAGATTGCAACTTCCTTAGCACCTGCAGACACAGCTGCTTCAAAACCCTGAAAAACAAGCAAAAAGCACACTCTCTCTCTATGTTGGTGACTGAAAGTAAGAAACCAAGAATCTCTTTTTTTTTTTTTTGGAGAAACGAAAACGATACAGACTTTAAGATTGGGAGTCAGAACAGGCAATCGAGCCGCCCCATGTAGAGTATTAACTGCATCCATTACATTCTTTGCATCTGCAAGCTACAAAGCCAAATAGTACAAACTTAGTTTTCAATCTTTTTGTTTCTGTTTCTAACATAAAATTCTTACTCTCTACTTGGTTTGCTCGGCTGACTCTCTAGGCACAACAGAGCAAGACCATAAAAAGAAAAAGGAAGAATTAATTAACCTGGGGAACCCATTTAGGAGAGACAAAGCTTGTAGCTTCGACAACAGGCAATCCAGCAGAAACCAATCTCCGAATGAGTTCGACCTTAACAGAAGTGGGAACAATGTTTTTCTCGTTCTGAAGGCCATCCCTTGGACCAACTTCTACAATCTTCACAAACTTGGGTACTTCTCTAAGGAGCTGCTGATGCTGAAAGTTGGTAAGAATAGGAGAAAGAAAAGATGAATGAAATCACTTTGGAGATAAGTAAGGTCCTGAAAATTTACCTTGTTAAGTGAATGTGGTAAGGTGTGAAAATGTTTGGATAGAGTGCCAGAAACTGATGAGGTCCCAAGTACATGTAGTCGTTGAGATACTTTCCGAGAATGCATACAGAAGCTTTTACCATCACTGAAACTCAGAAGAAGAAGAGTATAAAATAAAGTGAAAGATGCCATCAACAAAATACTAATCAAAAACCTGCACTTCACTCACGCACTTGCAATCTGTTACCCTCCTCTGGATCCTGTCTATGGAGCTCAGCTCCTCCAAACTAGACATGGTGGTGGTGGTGACTGGAATAGACGGATGATGATGATGATGCAAGTTGTTTGTTAAACTCTTGCACCATAAAGAATGGGCTCTTCTCATCCCATTCCTCTGCATTTTTCTTTTGTTTTCTGGAGAAAATCGTCAGATTGGTTGCTCAAAATATGTTCCAGAATAATATGAACTACAGTTCTTTTTTTTCTTCTTCTATATATATGAAGTATTGGTTCTCAGACAGAGATTACAATGTTCAAATGAGAAAAACATCATACTGAATTCTCTCTAAATGGTCGGGATGGAACAATGAATTTAATAGCAAAAAAGGGAAAGGATAGAGAGAGGCTCTTACCGGAGAAAAAGAGTGATTGATTCCTCCGGAGAATGAAATCAAAGGAAGCGGCAACTTTAATCTCCTCTAATTCTGGTTGGGACTATCCCTCGACCCCAATAATTTGACTATAATCTCATCTGCCGTACTACAACCTCCTGTTATAAAAATGACTGTAATAGACGGATGATGATGATGACTGGGAATATTACATATAAAATATGATTAAAGTAGATACCGAAAGACGACGGAACTCTTACATCATTCTTTGGATCAACACGACAACGCAAGAAGTGCCATGGAAGGTGGCTATTAGATATTATCGAGAGGTTTGCTTTAAATGTATTTTCATATAAACCAAGCAAATTTGATAATGGTGTGGATTCTTGATGGTTAAATATCAAACTTCCAGGTTTTGGGATCCAGATTATGATTTTAAGTTTTAACCCATAAAAAAAGATAGGAAGAAAAAGAGAAGAGATGGTAGGTATCCGAATAAAAACCACATTATTTTTTTTACTTCCTCATCAAAACATTTACAAACGACAAATATCTTCTCAGTAGAAAGAAGCAAGAAGCAAGAAAGGAAACTGATGTGACTTTACAAAAAAGGATAATACACAAGTGGTCAAGGGGACGAAGAAGAAGAAGGAGGAGCAGTAAGCGCGTAAGTGAGACTGCTGTTGGATGAGCTCTCGATAAAGCCAGCCACTCCTGCCGCTGACTGCGTGTTCGATGGGAGGAACAGATCGTGCTTTTGGTCTTTATATGCACTCCACACCTGTTGTCATCAATCTCATTAATATAATTCACAAACAAATCTTGAACAAGACGTTGATAGTCACACTACTTACTTCCGAAGCGTCAAGTATCTCACGCACTTTTGAGCAATGGGCCCCTTCTGTTGCAAAACCATGCAATACCTATACGAAGATAAACCTATATTTCATCAAACACAAATTTTAAAAGACAACTCTTACCTTTATCAACAAATTTGATACTAACCTCAACTGCAAGCACCCGCCCGATTGATGCTTCCGATTCATTCCATTTCATTTGAGAGCTGAGCCCATACCTTCCCCCCGCCCTCCAGTCAAGCAGCCCAAGCAGTACCTCAACAAGACCAACCCTACCAATTTCTCACATTAGTTTTGTGTATTAACCTTGTTTCATAAGCACCAAAGACCAACTTATAAATTAAAAGTATTGACTCACTTTAGACCCTGCGCAACAAGCGCATCTCTTGCCCGATTTCCAGCAACAACAACACGCTTAAGTGTCTCAAGTGCTAAAATACTCCCACCAAGCCATCCTATTGCTTTCATCAGAAGTGGAACCACCTGGTGTTCAATCAACTCGAGAGTCATTACAATGTTACAACGTTTTTGACCACTAATAAGAGAGAGAATATAGTAGGGAACCTGGGCATTCCCAGCACTAGTTGCAGCCATTGCTTCCGCACAGGTTGTACTAGCGGCTAGTTGATGTAGAACACGTAAGCAGCTAAGGCGCACACGTTCTTGAGGAGTTTGCCCAGGTAGTGCTGAGGGCTCTTCTGTCTCATGCTCAGATCCGATTCCTTCACTCTTACTTTCTCCTCTAGACATCGTTTCCCTCCTGCCCTCGTACGCCACAGCAGCGACAAGTTTGGGGACATACCCGAGTGTTCCTACGTGATCTGCAAGTCCAGGATGCACACGCAACAAAGAAACCAATGCAGCAGAGAGAAGCAGAGGAAGCTCAGGGTCGACAGGATGTTGTTCATAATGTGTTGCCGCCATCGCTGACAAATACTGTTCCAGCAGTCCTTCCAAGAATCCTTTTGGATTTCTCAAAGGAAATTTGGGATCTTTTAAGAAAAGCCTGACATAGATTCCACTAACCTACAACGATAACTTGCGTTACAAATTATGCTTCCACTCAAAAGAACTATTTCACTTCTGCAATAATTCATGTAACAGTTTAAACAAATAAAAGAAAACCTGTGGTTCATCTCTCATTCCTTGTTGACCAGGTGACTGCTCGGGTACATCCCATTCAATTACACAACCCTTCTGTTGTTCAACATAAAGATCAGATGCCATGGTCGCAATCTGTGCAGATAAGGATGCAGCCATTGCTGGTGTCCACACAAGTTCTGGAGTCTCTGTGGTCCGCTCAAGAGCATGTACAACAGTCTCTCCCGGTCCATCACGGATGATGGATACAAGACCGTCTGGAAGGAATCTCACTAGCGCGATAGCAACTCTAGGCCCATGCATTGGTTGTGCGACAAGCTTCCCTAACAAAGACGCCGCTGCAGCTCTTTGCTGCATGGGAATTTCTTCTGCACAAGAACATTTTGTGTCATGGATGCCATTGCATGCAATTAGAAAGAGATTGGGGAAGATAAAAGAGTTAAGAATCATTACTTTGCAAAGGCAACAATAGTTCGAGAATGTATACTACACCACCATGTTTAGCAGCAGCCCAAGCAAGTTCCGGTGTGCTTGCCAAAGCATAAAGAACATGGAGAGCACCCTCGCGGAAAGAAGGTGCAGAATGAAGCATTTGCAAGAGGAGAAGAAGACTAGATCCATCAGATACCATTGTCTCTAAGCAAGGAGCATAAGCCGTAAGACGAGATAGAACATTCAGACAGAGTTTTGGAATATCAGTTTCTGATGCAATGGGTACTGAAAAACATTCAAAGAGTGGTAATAATCTCTCCTTAGACGAAAACACTGAAGCCAGATCTGGATACTTTGTAAGCAAGTTCTACACACACAAAAAAAACAAATAAAAGGTCAGAAATGCTGCCTTCTTTCTAGCTACGTATCACATGTTTCGTATACGTACCTGAAGAGCAGTCAAAGCTAATTGGAGGTGATCAATCAGAGATTTCTCTTCCATTTTCATTCCCTCAGCTGACGTTTGATGATCGGAATGTCCTTCAACCAGTGAGGGTTCTGCGACAGTACTTTCAACTTCCGGAGTTTCATTAGATGAGCTGATGTCCTCAATCAAGTTTTGGTCCTCAGAAACCGAGGGCAACTCAGTATGCACCAACGATGATATAAAGTCGATTAGAGCATTGCAGAATGCTTCTGGCTCACTGATTTCTGAGTCGGGTTGATCATTATAGACCTTCAAGTAAACATTGCCAATATAGACCTCTTTTGCCAGTGCCTCATAAGCAAAAGATTGTGCAGTTCCCAGATCATATGAACCATCAGGGCCCTGGCAGGCACGTTGCTGGTCCACAAAATCTAAAAGCTCTGATCGAGTTGCAGAGTTCCATATTATCTGTGAAGCAAAAATTTGATACAACAAATTACAGTCTACCCAGTCAAAAGCTCAACATCCTTTTAAAACTCAGAAAGTTTTCATATGTGCATATAGAGCGAATCTCAAAAAAAAAAAAAAGTTTAGCAATATGGTGACTTCAGACTTAAACTCAAGTATAGACCAAATGTGCATGGAAATTTGAAAATGCTTATGAACCATCCATTTCAATATTTTTAAGCTGGCCAGGCTACAAATTCAGAAAACGATAAAGCTTTACCTCTGGTGTCTCCAAATTTGTGTTAAGTTTGGTTAACAAATCTTTGGCAATTTCTTCTTTCAATAAACTAGCAAGCTTTGGAGTCAGTAATGCTCTGAGAACATCAGCCGCAGTGGCATTGTAAGGTGTCGAACCCTCATCTGCACACAGCCCACTAAGCCTTGATAAGGCCTGTGATGCTTGTACGGCATGCTTATTCTTGGCAATTTGAATGCTAACTCCAGCCCCATGAGACTCGACAGAATTTGATTCCTCTGCAGTTGAGTCATACTGTAGTAATAACGGGAGAATGTACCTGATCCAACAGACGCACAGCCATTTGTTATACACAAGCAAAAGTACAATTGAGTGTAATAAAGATTAAAAAGTTCGTGTCAAATCTAACTGATCCAGAACATATTGACGACAACAAAGAGAAAAATAAAACAGCTCACCATAAGGCACCGGCCCTTAGCAGACCCTGCTGAAGCTTGGGGAAGACAGAAACATTAGCAATAGACTGAAGAGCAGCATCTACGGCTGCAGGCACAAGTTCTAGTTCCGTACAGTGCACAATGTCTTCAATCAGACAGGATAACTCTAGAATTCTAGCCCTTGCACCCTCAAACTGACTTATTACAGCGAGTGTACGCATTACATTTGTGACAATGATTGCAGCTGGTTCGTGTTGTGAAGTTGTTGGCTGAACCACACACATGCAGCGGGAAAGAAGAGTCGAAAGAAGCTGCACACCACCATCTCTCACTAGTTCTTCACCATTCAATGAAGATGCAGCACAGCTGACATGGTAAATACAGGAAATGAAGTCGGTAAACGATAACTTTGAAGTCATGAAAATGAACAAAGCAAGAACTGCAAAATTTTAGCAAGAGAAATACGTTAATGAAACAAGCTCAGATGCTGCAACAAGGAGAGGGGCTCTATCGTCCGATAGAAAGTTGTTATCCTCCTTGTCCACTGTAACTGCATCAAGTAACATTGGGTAGCCAGCATATTTAAAAGGCTGCAACACATGTCCGTAACGCCGATATAAGATGCACTGCGCTTTCAGTAAAAGCAGCAACCTCCAAGGTTGAGGACCTTGCAATCCTTGCATAGTTGCCTATCAGTAGAAGAATGGAAGAATTTAGTACAATAAAATATAAAAACTAGTGCCAAAAAAATCAAATATAACACTAGAAACTAGATCACAGTATGAAGTTGAGTAAAACACAATGCCAGAGTTTCATAGATTGAAGAAACACTGGTTTTATCTACTAAAGAAAGACGCAAAGTAATTACTATATCTAGCATTCATCAATTGACTTGAACATGAATTATTTACTGGTATCCAATATGTTAGCACTTTTCAACATATAAGCAGATGCTCCAATGCTCTAAAAGATAAGTATAATAGCAGACTATGATGCTAAGCTAGACACATAATTGAAAGAAATCTCAAATACAGACACTGATCAATATTTCGTTGACGTACCTGTAGGCATTCATAAGCTTTTTGAACGGCCAGAAACTTTTCTCTTCCTTCTGGATTCTTATCAGGGTGATACTTCATCGCAAGTTTCCTATACTGGCGCTTCAGTTTATCTTCATCAAGGTTTTGGATCTGTTTAGATAAATTAGATGTCTCATTTAACTCAACTTGACCGCTCCCGTTAAGGTCATCACTTGAAACATCATTCAGGGATATTTCTAGAATTTTGCAAGCTTCTTCTTCAGAAAGATCCATGGGTTTCCTTGTCAACTCTTCGCGCCACATCACGAGTAATGATTGTAGAAACTCAACATGTTCAACAATTGGCCAATTTGGAAATCGAATATCATTGCATAAATTTCTAAGATAATAACGATGACACCACATCTCATCTCTAAGTTCTGGGTATGTGACAGGTGGCATGGGAGCATAATCATACAAAAAGTGGCAGTGCTGTGACAATTTCTGGGGATAGTCACCAAGATGCTGCAAAACCTGAAGAGAGAAACGATAAATCAAAACTCAAAGATAAAAAAGATCAGCTTACAAATAGTGGTCATAAGAAAATGACCTACAGGCCGCAGCAAGAAATATGTAAAATACCTGACATATAAGATGTTCTGCTCTCATTTTATGTGTCCATATAATCTCAGGAGTATCGGAATCAGCGACCATGGCAGCTGCAAACGCAGCCGGTCCACTACGCTCTAACACATATAATAAGGACTCAGGGAGAAGACCACCCAATACGCTTCGCTTAGCAAGGGGCAGCGAGGAGGAAACAGTAGCTTCTTCCCCACCATGAAATGCTTGATGCACATGGGTGACCGAGAAGAGTTGTGCGATTGAATACAGGTTGGATCCAGGGTAAGCAAGGGCAAAGTAAAAGGCACCTGTGTTGTATAGGCGTATCATCGCTTTAGGGTTTCTGGTAACAACATCTTTCAGAAGAGCAGCACTGGCCTCCACAATAGCTGGTTCTCCAGAAAGGATAGCCTTTTCCAAAATTTTGAAACCCATCAGATTAACACCGGATTATAATGATTTCAGTTGATGATTAAGAATAATGCACTCTCAAACTCTCAGTTTTTAAGTGGAGTAAGATTCAAATACGGACTTATACTGCAACTCCTCTCTCAGAAGCTACGAAATAGGGGAAAACAAGAGCAGAGAAAGAAGGCATTACCTGAGCAATGTGAGGAAGACAACGTGTGCTAGACAAGATACGTTTTACTCTTGGTGTTGGAGTAACAATCTCCCCTGCGTCATCCAGATCTGAATGAGCCGAAACCATGCTATGCAATATGGACAACGCAGCATCCCCTACCTGAGTAGTGTTTCACCGATTAGACTGAGTCTTGCATAAACTTGTCAGAACGAGAACATACAACAACGGAATGGACATGAAAAGCATATTTGTTTTGAAAAGTTTAAGATGAAAAATCAATTGTAAAAAACAAGTCCCACATAAAGGAATCATAGTTTCACCTGTGTAGGTGTGAGGACTGGAACTCGGACAGCTACTGCCCACCTAAGTTCACGGATATCACGCAATTTCTTCCAGTCTGACATTCCAAAAGCCCGACATTTTGTTGTCCAGTCAATCTCCTTTTTAGACCATAAGCTTCTGATGACGTCTTTCTCTACAGGGCCAACTTCTGCACCACCTTTGTCAATGTACATCCATTCCTTAGGTGGTTCCATAAATGCAGTAGCAGCAATTAAATTTGACTGTAATGGAATAGGAGTCCTTTCCGAGTTTTCATGAACCACCGTCAGCAGATCTACAGCTAGGACACAACCACCAACAACAACACAACCTTCGACGTTTAACAAGACCTTCACTAAAGCCTGCATTTACGAGGAAAAGTAAGCAAAAAATCATGAAAAGAGATCGATACTCATAGTGGTCTAACTATCTGAAGCCAATATTGTATATGAAGACCTAAAAATTAATTTTAGAAACTGGGAAAGGCTACTTTTTATAATTTATGATACCTTCAAGAGAAGAATCAGGCGATGCCTCAATGCTCTATCATCTGTCCTATCTATAAGTCCTGTAATATGTGCAGTGCCTTCAAAAGGACCTATTAGGCTGTAATGTTGCTCATAGACAATGGCCATAGCTCTCGCACAAAGTTCCCTAACAGACGCTCCTCCCCCTCCACCAAAACCATCAAGCCGACTCAGGTCACACCAATCACCTGATGGACCCAATTCATCTGGAACAGCGCCACCAACAGTAAGCCCCATATCAGCATCACACTGAAAGCGATGATAGAGTGCCCTGAAAAAAGCGACTGGGTCACGGAGAGGGAAATCGTGTGCTTTGCCTGCGCTGCCGCTTTCAAGTAATAATCGGAGATAATATTGACCAACACAAACTTCTTTAGACAAGCTAGGATAACTAACAGAGAACTCGGAATAGTTCCAAGATATATGTGGGATAGTCTCCTGAGTCGTGGTCTCAACAGCCACATATCCTGGGGAAATATCTTCGGTGCGCTCTTTCTCGACATCTAGGTTGCGAACCTCAGCCTTCAAAGCTTCCCTTAATTCTTGCCTTGTACGCTCATTCCAGATGAGATCTGCACGATTATGGTCAAGGCCAAAGGCTCGCCAAAGCTCACGCCAATTCAGAAGTAGCTTTCCCGAACCTACAGGTGTGCTTTCTACAATAACTTGAGCAGGTGCTGGAAGAACTGAATTCTGGGTGCCATACAAGTTTGGTTCAGAATCAACCAGATTGGATGAACTTGTGTCATGCTGCTCATTCCCATTTGCATTTGTCCCATTTTGTGAAACCCCAACGGTAGTACTGTCAGAACCTGGAAAAGCAGAGGCCTGCGGATTCGAAGTTTCCACGGAAGTTTCTGCAGCAGGCCTTTGAAAGTTATCGGCTACAGTAAAGATACTTTTACCCAACTGTTTTGCTGCATCGCCAGTCTCGACACTGTTACCAGGGGGAAGAGGAAAATCCTGAGCACCCGTTCCTCTTGCTATGCGACCTCTTCTCTGCTGAAGTAATCTTTTATGCCGCCTATTTGTCGATGATCCTTCTTGATTTGTATCGTCGAGAACATCATCAGGACGTGTATGCAAATATGCAACAAGCCCGGGTGGCAGTACTCGAGATAGTAGATCCAAAGCCGGTTGGTAAGAATCTGCCCAGAGTGCCACAAGCTGCCTACTTACATCACGCCGTTCATTAGCAGGAAGGGAAAATGCATTCAATAAATGTCTCAACAAAGCACCATCGCGCAAAGCAGCATCACGCATTGACTCTGCAGCAATTGCATCTTCTTCGGCTATTGTACGCATAATAACAGCAATGATTTCCCTAACACTTTCAGCAGGATGTGCAAAGAGTGAAAATAAACGACGTCGTAGGGCAGCTATTTGGCGTAGCATTTCTACGAAAACAGTGTATTGGGTGGTCTCTCCATGTGGATCACAAACCATAGCCTCAAAGACTTCAACAATCGCCATCGAAAACAAAGGTGAGACTGATGTAGGCCTCAATCGATTAACCAGGATCGTCACATAACCCTGTTGAGCAAACAAAACAGACTTGGTATGCATGATAGTCGCATGTTTCTCTCCTCGGGAATCTGGTGCAGTACTTAGATCTGCTGACCCACCACCTATGAGGGATGCAACAAGCCCGGCAGCTTCAGCAGCCACGCCTTCAGAACCGTTCCTAAGTAAACCCATTATCCTATTAACAGCAGCAGGAAAAGACATAATATGGGATGCTGCAGTCCTGGAGGACAACAACCTACGCAAACATGCAACAAAGCCAATGACAGTTGCTGCTGCTTTCGGTGAAGGAGCTGGCAAAGGAGGGGCGTCAACAGGGAGATTTGGAGTTGATGGGAGCATCGTAATCAACGCCATCAAAGTCACCTCAGGAACTTCCATATTGGCCGGCACACCTGTATATGGGATACAAGCATTGAATTCCCTTATTCTACGCCATAGTCTAGCCCTGCAGCCAGGAACAGACCCACCTTCGGCAACTGCATCTTTAGCAGCAGCAGCTAAATGTTTCAGATGTAGAGAGCTAGTTTCCATATCAGCAACAAGATGTTGTGTTCCAGAGATCAAACTAACTCTTCCACACGGAGGGTCAATCCGATGACCTGGCATAGTAAGCCTTGGTAATACTGGTATCGGGGCTTGTCCCTGCATCACAGCTCCCTCATTTATCAGTACCGGTGCAACTAAACCAAAGTATTAATGTACGAAAAAAATAATTGTTTATGTCAACATATCAATTTCAAAACATGATAACTCTACGTACTTCTGTTTGCAAAACATCAAGAATTGCTGCAAGTAGGTTGTCTCGGGATATGCTCGAGTAGACCTAGAATATGTGGCACAGAGGTTAGCTAACAGTCAGGAAATATATATGTTGCATAGAATTAGAACAAACTCACATGTACTGGACATCCATCACCGAACTCGATAGCAAACATTTGGGGCTCCTCTGCGAACCGGACAAGCGAACATACTGAAGATAGAGGACGAAAGACAACAACCTGCACAAATCTAAGCAGTATTCTCGGAATTTGACAGAACAAAACCAAACTGAACAAGTAAACTACTTCTTAGACATTTTCAGTCTTACCATGTCATCTAAAAAGTTGTAACTTATTTGTCTAGTGTTGAGTTAAAGACATGGCCATATCATGGAACAAAATAGTCATATATAAAAAATATGTCAAAAATGTGTAGCCAACTTACTTCATAGTTATCTATTCGTCTCTCCACAAGGGAGGCCTTGGTAAGAATTAGCTGAAGGGGTACAGCATCACCATGGTCACCAAGTCCTCCTTTGGGACCAATTGCCAAGCTTAGTCCAGGCATGTTTAAAGTTCCATGAGCAGCAGATCGCAATCTAGTAACAGACCACCACCCATTAGGAGTTTCTTCAGCTCCAACTGCTTCCTTAGCTGCATCGTAAAGTTTAGAATAAGTTGTGGCAATCAAAAGAAATTAAAAAAAAGACTAATAAAAGACAGATGAACTACACAAGACACATAAGCAAGAGAGGTTTGTAAGTACCCCTGCGTGTCATATAATCCGATGCCGTCAGGGATAAGGAACCATCGACTGACAAGAACACCCCAACCATTGACTTTGCGGTCTTAGCCTGCAAATGAAATTTACAATCATCAAACTAAAAAATTTCCACGTTGCATTGCCTAACTAAACATTAAAGCAAATCCGAAAGCATTCACAATAAAATTGGGAATGACTTGTCAACAAATGTCCAAAAGCATCTCATTAGTACCAAGCTTGCGACAATGGAGGAATTCGTAGTCCCGGGGGCAGCTCTGAAAGCTTTGGACTTTCTCCCATACATGGGACACAGGACAAACCCAGCAGAGTCGGTAGATTTAGCCCGGTATGCATCAGAGAGGAGAATAATCGCAGGGGAACCCATGTCTCTGAAATCCAAAATCCAACGCGAATCACCAGACTTTGAGTCGATGAGCTCCAAACCAACATAGGTGACCTTCAATTTCTGTAGAAATCAAAAAATCATTTCCGTTCATAACCAAAAGCTCAACGATTGGATTATTATTAGAAAGGCGTTTTTACACACAGTTGCAACCATTCACAGATGGGGAAACGAGTGTTGCTTACATAGGGAACCCATTCAGCGTTACGTCTCCTAAGGTGAAGCACCTGAAACTCAGCGACGGGCCTAATCTGACTCCACCGAAGCCGATAGAGCTCGGTCAAAATGCTGGCTCTGTAACGAGACGAGAATTTCATAGCCTTGAACTTGCCTTTCCCATCGGTCCTAACACTGATAGTAAACTCGCCACCACCATCGGCGTTCTCATCCCTTCCGATCAAGGGCAAAGCCCCGTCGAAATTGCTCCCAGTCTCGTAAGAATTAGTGATCGCCAAGGTGTTGGGGTCGAGCGTGACGATTCCCGCGGTGGAGATGCAGAGGATCCTCTTGTAACGGCCACGCCAAGAGTGCTTGACCACGAAGTACCTAGCGAGATACTCTGGCTCCTCCACGGTGGCTGTTGAGGCGACGTTTCCTCTCGCGACGGCGGAGGAGGACGAGGAGGAGGAATCCATGGCGCGATCGGATCCGACGGAATCGATGAAGTGCAAGGTGTGGTTGCGAGGGGGGTGGTTGCCTAGGAGAGGACGGAGGAAATCCCAAAATCCTAATACCCTGGTTTGATCGGAGACGACGACGCCAGGATAATGGCGGGATCGGGATTGATTCGCCCCCAGCTCTTTTTACTTGGTTTACAGATAAGCCAACCCGGGCTGGTGATTGGTGACGGAAGCTTAAACCCTAATTTCTCATATACGGAAAATGAAAAAAAAAAGAAAGATGAAATTCGCGAAGAGGGTAGGATTGAGAGTCACGGATCGGGGGGGGGAATTTGCGATCTGAGGAAGGGAGAAAGAGTCGCGAATTATTTGTCTGATGTTTTTTTTTTTTCTTTTTAACACTTTGACGACTTTTGTGAGGAGAGAGCGTTAAAGTTTAAAGGGCCATTTTTGAGGTGGTCATGTCTGTCACATTCGTTCCGTATCTCCGGTATAATCTAAGATCTCTGCCATTATTTTTTCTTTTTACTTCGTACAAAAATGAATTTCCCACCTTTTTCACAACCTCCTTGATTTTATTACATCTTTCAGATTTATACAAAACCATGAGCAAGAGTTAGTGAAAACTCGGGGGAAATTTCAAAACATTATTTATTGTAATAAGCACAAGTGTTTAATGAGGTATGAGAAGGTTAGAGAGTTGTTAAAGAAAGCTTATGTAGATTAAGCATGATGGTATAGTTCACGAGAATCATATATGGGTCAATCCAAGTCGCGCAGTTTGTCTATTGAATCAACAAAACATCCGATTAGGGTCTCAGTACTTCCAAATCCATTGGCATGGATTTTTATGGTTTAGGAAACTTTAAAGAAATCTAATTATAAAGGCATGATAAGAGAGAATGAACGAATTGTCAAAGCAAATTGAATCGCAAAACTATGGCTCATTGGAATTGTCGATCTGTAATATTCGATGCATGTCAAAACGGACGCCCTGATGACAAACAAAGACAACCGAATCAAAGTTTTCATTACCTTTTTGTTTTCTTTTTTTCCTTTTTATTGTTGCATTTCTGCAATTTTAATGATCTTCTTAAAATACAAATGATATCACAACATTCTTGTTTGCTCTTTGAGAAATGATGATACACTTTGACAAGCTCAGACTCTAAGAAAACGAGACCGGTATAAATATTTGAGAGAATTAAATCCAAAAAAAAAAATTCTTTTGGCCTTAAACTTGTTTTACATCTCATTCGCAATTTCTAGGCGAGACTCGGAGGATGAAGTAGTAGCAGATGCAGATGGAGGTTCTTTGTACCATTCATTAGCCTCTCGAGTCATAAAGTTTGCTTCTGCAATGAGTTTTACTTGGAATTTAGTTCCTTTACATGTTACAAAAAAAAAAATCCAGAAGAAGAGAAAGCCACTACTTGTGAAAGATCATACCAGACAAGAAGACATTCTTGTATTCTTCATCGTCATATATAAATTGCGGAGGATCTGGCGAACCAATACCAACTATGGTGCTTCCACTATTATATGCATATACCAAGACAAGTCAAACTTTATAGCATAGCAAAGATTAGCACCAAAACAAACCCAAGGTTTTGATTTACCAATCTCCTATTCTTCTAGCAAACAGTACTCAGCACACTGAATAAGTTTTTTAGTAGCTTATTAAAACGCAATTTTGTAACACCAAATACAATAGTAGCATCATAGTGTATACTCAACTACTAGATGCAATGCTCTTGACCTTTTATGAAAATTTTCAACTGAGTGGCATACCTCCCAGACATAAAGACAGCATCATATTCCCCGCGCCCAAAAGCTATTACACGTTGCTTCAAGCGTTTAAGAGATGGAAGAACTTGAAATGCTGGCAGTTCTGGAAATGCAGAAAATGTAAAAGTCCTTTTAACTATCTTTGTTGAGAAAAAAGAAGATAGATAATGCATATATAGAGAGAGAGCTCTTACCCAAATCGTTTACGCAAATGCTTTGAGATACACCGTTGCTAGTGACATTCTCCAGTAATCTTAAGGGATCAACGCTGCTTGTCTGATCCAGACGGAGTCGCTGAATAAATAAAAAAAGCCAAAGCCATGAAGAAAAGCAAAAACTTTAAAATCATGAGGTGGTTCAGTTGAGTTGATGATGATTACTTTGTAAACTTCAGCAGTGGAGCATGCTTCTCGGGGCTTTATAAGCACCATCGGAAGATCAAAAGGAAAAGGAGAAGGAAGGTCTTGGACAATCTTAAAGATTAGAAATTTAGAAGAAAAAAAAATATAAGATGCATAACAAGAAATAATGCCCGCCAAAGAAGGGAAGGGAGAGAGCGCAAAAACACACACCTCACCTCTCCCGGTACAAAAGGCAGCACCACGCGAGAAGAAGAAAGGAATGTCAGAGCCTATTTCACTAGACCAATCTTGGAGTTCCTTCTCGGAGACAAGACCTCCATTGAGCTGATTCGCCGCCCAGAGTGCAGTTGCAGCATTACTGCTTCCACCACCGAGTCCAGCTCCAGTAGGCACCTTCTTATCTAGATGAATCTTTTTTCCATATAATAAAAAAAGAAGAAGAGAGAGAGAGACATATAAGTTTCTTTTAAACAAGTGTATGAAATATGATGTTATAGTTTTGTTCGTTTCTTACCCAGAAGAACTTGTTACTACCAGTTTTCTTCCTGTAAAGGTTAAGTGCTTTTATAATCTGCAAAAAAAAAAGAACACAAGCCGTTACAATCATGGTGAAAGAGCATTGATAAAAATTAAAAAAAAAAAAAAATTCTCACGAGATTTCTGGCATCGACAGGGACTCCAGAGGCGTTGGTGGAAAGACGATCTTTGGACTTTGATGGAGACAATGAGAATTTAATTGTGTCTCCTAAGCTAATCACCTAATAATCAAAATGCTGAAAATGAGAAAAAAATAGGGAAGAGGGTTTTTAAGGAGGAGGAAGAGGTTTACATGAAACAGAGAGGCTAAATCATGAAACCCATCTTCACGTTTGCCCGTTATCCTCAAGAAAACATTGATCTGAAAAAAGAGTAATGATTAAGGATAAGATTCCAAGAGAATGAATGTTATATAGAAAAAACATGAAACTGTGTGTTTATTAAAAAAAAAAAACCTTGCAAGGTGAGAAGAGCTTAAGCCTTGACAAGGGAGCTTCTTTGTCAACATCATCGCCAATCTTATTAAGCCTCTCGTCAGGATCAAATACTATCTAACAACATCAGGCTCAAACCAAGAGGAATTGTGAGAACCGACCAGGAGAGCAATCAAAATTTTCAGATCCTAACAGACAAAATCGTTTACCTACCTCGACTTGCTTTCTGGAAGCTTTCACTGAAAAACTCGCAAGGGGACGAGGTGGAAGAAGCTTCGGAGAAAATGAACAAGTAGGGAGACTGGTTCTGAAAGAAGTGCAAGTGGAGTTGAGAGATGATGAGATAAATGGAGGAGAAGCCGTTGTTGCCATTGTCTGTATCTCCCCTTGTCTGTTTTTCTCTTCCTTTGATCCAAATCCAATAGGTGAGTTTTTCTTTTCTTTTTCTTCGTTTTTCATCATTCTGATGGATATAGTTTTCACTTTCTCGTTGATAAAGCCCACAACGAGTAAAATGGTTGATACCTGACCCAGACTAATTAAGGCCCAAGACTAAATCGATTATATGCTTGAGATCAAAAGACAAAACACACACACACGTGTAAAAGTTAAAAGAAAATAAATATAATGTTAATATCATTGATGAATTTTATATATTTTTAAAAAATAATATAATTTTATCATGTGTTAAATATAATTTTATCATGTCTTAAGAGATTTTTTTTAATATTTTTAAATCTTGAATCATTTTATTATTATACTGTATATGTTTTACTTTAGATCGGGAACTATTTCATTTAATTTAACTCAGATAATCTGAGTTTTAATTTACATATAATAAATGAATCGAGTTAAGGTATCTATATATTAAAATCTTAATTCATCGTCAATTTGAGCCGATCTGAGCGAGGTTAGCTATGTTGATACTCATATTTGTAGTGTATCATTGATACTATGGTTAAGATATGGTTAAATTATCCCACACATGATTGGATGAGACGTTTGGGTACATGTATGGACTCGGTAGAGTTTTTCCTGAGATTTTGGGTTCAGTTTCCTAGGACCGATTCATGTCCGATTCGGTAATAATATTTCGGGCTTGGCTGGTTGAAACTCAAATGTTGCGGTTGTGGTTGTGAGAATTTATAGAAGTGAATGGTTATGGTTTCTACTTAAGTTAATAAGGAATTTATACAGTTGATCTAGAGGTTAAAAATTTGTTCATTTGCAGAATATTCATGATTAGTTGATTATGATATATTGCAACGATTTAGTAAAAATTATCAATATTAATACATTATAATACTATAAAATATCAAAAACATATTATTATGATAAAATACAATTATTATTAATAAAACATAATTAATAATAATATTACATTATTTATTTATTTTTGTAGTTTAAATCAAAGTTATAATGTCAATAAGATTTCCAGAAAAAAAAAATGTCAATAAGATTTTTTGAAGAGTTATATTATAGCTTTTTGTTCGTTTATATATGTATATATATATTAAAATTAAAATTATATTGAAGATTTTGGTATAAAGTTTCTACACATTAAATTATGATACTGTTAGTGAATTTTAATTTCAAATGTACATATATTTTATTTATAAATAGTTAATTTTAAAATTTAATTAAAAACAAATATTTATCCATCCGCAACCGTCCACAAATGCTAATCTACAAATGCTAGCGGGAACTTACTTTTTAGATTTTGGATCATTTTATTATTGTATTTGTGTTACTTTAAATCATGAACTAACTCATTTAACTCAGATAATCTAAGTTTTAATTTACATACAATAAGTGAATCGAGTTCAGGTATCATATATTAAAATTAGTTAATTTCAATTGTACATATATTTTATTTATAAATAGTTAATTTTAAAATTTAATTAGAAATAAATATTTATCCATCTGCAACTGTCCACAAACGCTAGCCCGAATTGTTTTATAACTCTATGTAGATATATGTGTGGACGTTCTGGTACTCACTTGGATTTGCTTCGGATCTATTCAAATTTTTTGGGGTAAAAATTTTCAATCTCATTCGGGTATTTGTAAATTTCAGTTTAGATTTGGTTCGGATTTTTACGGATTCGGTTCGGATTTGGAACCCATTTAAATTATTTTTAAAAATTTGAAATTTATATACTTTAAATTTCTCAGAATATAAAAATATATAATATATATATTTGAATAATGTATGTCAAATACTTAAACATAACATAAAAATGGTTTAGATTCAATATATTTATGAAGAATCAATATATATTTTAAGTATTTTGGTCTTTTGAGTATTGTTTAGATATTTTAGATATTTACTTTTAACTATTTTTATGTATTTCTCAAATATTTTTTATAACTTCAAAATATCTTATACATTTTAGATATTTTTGGATATTAAATATAAAAATAGCTAATTTATTCATGTCTATAAATCTGATTCAGATATAGTCGGATATCCGAAATATTTCGGTTTGAATTTGATTCGATTCTGATTCTCTAGATACCAAAATTTTGAATCCATTTGTATATTCAACAAGTTTTGGTTCGGATTCGGTACTATTTTTCTGAATCGGATTTGATTCGGTTTTTCGGGTTTGAATTTTTCCCATTCCAAATAAGACCTACTGATCTGAACTCATTTCTGGTTTGGTAAATAAAACTTTGACCTGTCCAGTTATTTTTACTGTTTGGAGCAGGTAGGATTCGAATCTTTTGGTTAGCATTTAGTTCGGATCTCGGGTGCAGTTTCGCCCAAGCTGGTAAGCTAGCTTTTGTGACATAAAGATCTTTGTGGCCCGCTTGGTTTGAGCCCAATTTTATTATATTTATACATTCATATGTGTAAAGTTGAGAATCTTGAGATACATATGCCGAGTGATATGAATAATATCAATCAACTACGTATTATCCACATAAACAACTCGATCAACGAAAATATTCACAACTTGAAAGCTCAGTCCTTCTTATGAGAATATGAAGTAGATCAAGCAATAGAATATTATTCTACCGAGACAAAAAAAACATTAAAAGAAGTATTCAAGAGAAATTGACAATAAGAAAAGGTGCAAAACCAAAACTGTGAATGTTGACCAAATAAAAATGAAAATAATCTGTGAATGATAAAAGGACTTCATTATTTACAAAGCCTCTAGGTAGGAGATAACACAAATGCATATAGATAGATGTAAATTCATAGAGCAATGATTTACTCCTTAAGAGATGGAAATTACAAAAAACCAAACTAGCTAAGCGGTTAGTACGAATCATGACAAGGCTGATTCAGATCAATCTCTAAGGATCTTTTCTTAGCTTCATCTTTAGGATTGTTCACATTCACCTCGATTTCCATCTTTATCTTCGTATCTACATCCATTTCGTCATTACAATAACTAAAACTTCTTACCTCGGAGTTTGCTGTTTCCATGGTTGCTTTTCTCTTGCCGGCCTTGAGCATCATTAGACAGCGAGCAGCGTCATGGACATCCTTTGTTACACCACTCATCACTTCATCATCCTCATCATCATTCTCATCATCATCATCATCATCATCCAAAAAGCTAAGATTGAGCTTTTCCGGTAGGGGAGGCCGTACCCCTTTCCAGCTCCGATCAGGGTGTCTCCTCATATGTCCAAACAAAGAGTGCATTGTTTGAAACTCTTTTCCACATAAACAACATCTTATGACCTCACGTTCGACGTCAGCCCTAATCAGATCTATCTCTTTTTCTTTCTCTTTCTCTTTCTCCTTGTTCACCAAACCAATCTTTCTCTTCTTCGTTTTCACCTTCTTTCTCTTTCCTTTGCTACTGTACTCGCTCGAGTGGATTCTCACGTGACCACCGTATGCCTTACCGGAGCTAAACTGTTTGCTGCAAATCACACAAAAGTGTTTCACTTGCTGAGGTGGTGGTGACGGCGGCTGAAACCCTCCAGAGGAAGAATCTTCTTCTTCTTCTTCATCTTCTTCTTCATCCTCTCGATGGAGAAAGTGAGAAGGGTCGTCGTCTCTTGTTCTCTTCATGATTTTTCTTTTGCTTTGGTCTCTTTGAAATGGAAAAGTGAGATTTGTCTTCTTTAAATTTTGCTTATGGAAACAATAAAATCTGAGCGAGATTTACGCAAGGGGTTTTTAATGACTAATGGTATTCTCTTTCTCTAATGTATGACTATGAGGAGAGTAGGGATTTGTAGAGATATCGTTTCCCTAATTAATACTGGTCTTAGCCTAATATGAGGTCCTATAACAAAAGCTTCACCCGTTTTCATTTGCAGTTATCTTTAAACCCCCATATAAAATAAAATAATTATTAGCTAAAATACATTTGCCTAGTATGGATTATAGCATGAAAGGAATAGTATATTTTCTCCTTCATTGTTGTCCATATTAGCCCTGGCAAAAAAATTGGAATCGAAAAATCGAACTGGAACCGAATTGAAATATCTGAAAACTGAAATCGAACCGAAACTCTCATATATCTGAATGGTTTTTATATTTTAATATTCGAATAACCGAAACCGAACCGAGAACCAAACTGATATCCGAATATCCGAAAAAAAAAACAAATTTTAACTTTCTGATATACGGTAAAATGTCAATAAACCCACTTGAACCCGGATTGGACAGAAAGAATGCACAAGACAAAATTATCTTTTATCTACTCTATGATATTATATATATAATATCATAGGTAAACTTGTAGATGTACCACATTGAGCATGGTTTTTATCCATTAGAACTCGATCTCCGGCAAGACAGCTCGATCACAGTTGTTTTATCCATTAGAACTCGATCAGAGTTGTCATATTAGAAATCAAAAGCTAGTTACGTTAGATTGAATGTGGTCATGGGAGAAGTATCCAATAGATCGGTGTAGTTTTGTGTTCATGTCACACATATTGTTTTTTTTTTGTGGAATCAAAACATACAGTATCTATGTAATCTAGTATAAGCACATTAACATCGCATGTCCACACATCATTACTCATCATTCATCCACACATCATTTGTTCACGTATACTCCGTCCACAAATCACACATCCACGCACTATACATTCACACATCATTTTAGTGTCCATTGTTTCCATTAAGAGTAAAATTGTTTACAATTTATTGCTGGTCCACAATAAAGTGTGTCACATGTAAGAAGTGTCTTTAAGTGTAAGAGAAAATCTAAAAGTGTCTTAATGTAAACAACTCTTTATATGTTCTGCCATTAGAACTTTTTAATGGTTTGAACTCCTTAAGCTAAGCAACAGTACTTATTCATGTGAAAGGCTTACAACTACTTACAATATCAGAGCTGAGATGAACGTGCTCTGCAAGTATAGGTATACTAGTGGTCCTTGCATGATATTTGTTATTTCGGATACTAAAACATAGTAGCGGGCTGATCAAATTTTTTATTATAATCTCGTACGACAGCGGCAACGATGGTTGCTTATAAAAGCCACTAAAGAGATAACTAACCGGTCGTTATTTTTTTTGTCGGCACAAGTACTGATATAAGTAAAGACATACAGACTACTAATATACGCTGACGAGTGCATCCTTTTCTCATCTCAAGCTACAAGAACTCGGGATGAGTCAGATTCCAGAGACAAGAGTGCATCAGGCCATCGAGAGAATCAATCCTCTTCTACTTGGTGTAGTCCCTATCCTCACCAAGAAGTTGTCTTATCCAATCACCGCTCTCAAGAGATGTGTGTCTCTCACTAGAAGTAGTTGGACCGAAATGAACCAAATCTGTTTCTGCAGATGAAGAATGAGAGAATTGAATACGTAAAAAAATGAAAGCGACTGGTAATGCCTAAAGAGGGTATATAACCTGTATTGTTTGCAGTGTCTGCTGGTGTGAGCTCGATGTGGCCAAATAGAGAAGACTGAAGCAGCGGTGAATCCGGATCAGTATTTGTTGCTTGTTTTTCACCTGATGATCCATATACAACTGACCCCAACAACCCGGGAGATGTACAATCTGTGAGAGGAGATTGAACTAAAGTACTGTCTGACATCTCAACAAACGGCATTGGGTTAGAGTGTTGCCTTTCCCAATCGCCTGGAGGGTCGAAACATTGGAATGAAGGAAGCTCCAACTTCTCGGCCTCGGGCCCATAAGGAGGAAAAGAATAAGTAGCATCACTGCCAAGCAAATGAGTTTCTGGTACAACATGGAACTGAGGATAGTCCCATAGCTGAGCATTTTGCTCGTCGTTGGTTGCATAACCATCGGTGTCAAGAAAATCTGTCTCTGGTTCCCTAAGGCGTTTGCGGTTAGGGGACGACATGTAAGGAGATCCCATAATGTTACCCATGGGAACATTGCGAAGCAAAGACTGGTAGTAGGAGGAACAGTTGTCGAGCTGTAGGTACTTGAAGTCGAATTCAGGGATCTCGAGACAGTCTAGCTCCAATGACTCTTGACTATGATGATGAGTAGTACCATCCAATGAGTTTGAGTTTTGACCATTTTGAGATGATGCATTCATTGCTTGCTCCAGAACTTCGTCAGGGTAAATGGGCAAGCCAAGTCGCTGCAGTTTCTTCAGTCTCGTGTTCCAGAAATTCTTTATCTCATTGTCCGTTCTGCCCGGTAGCTGAAAAGGAAAAGGGTGATGTATGGGGTCACGTGCCCCCGACTAATTTTTTATTTTCCTTAAAAAATACTATAAAGTCTATAAAAATGTCCCCACCCTAAAACTTATATATAGTGAAAAAAAGATTTGTGCCCCCAACTTAATTTGTTTCTAGATCCGTCCCTAACAAGATCATTGGAGCAAATGGCAAGAAGAAAAAAAAAAGAGAGTTGTGACATACTTGTGCAGCCATTCGTGCCCATTTGTTACCCATAGAAGCATGAAGTTCAATGACAAGCTGCTCTTCCTTGTCGGTAAAAGCGCCTTTTTTCAAACTGGGTCTCAGATGATTCACCCAACGAAGGCGGCAGCTTTTGCCGCAGCGAGAGAGGCCAGAGTGTTTTTGAACAGCGTTCCAATTACCCTCACCATGTTTATCAACGTAAGCTATCAGAAGTTGGTCTTCAGCTGGTGTCCATGGCCCTTTTTGAAATGTTTTTTCTATTGCAACATCTTGGTCTGATCCGAAATCATCCTCGCGAAGAACTTTACCCATCTTGTGTGAGTTTTATCTACCATTCTAACACACAATCAAAATAAGTTGCTATGAGTTGCTATGACAAAAGCTTATAAGATTTTCAAAGTAAATGGTGAAGGATTGTGACAACTGATATATTAAAAATATTGAAATAAAACGAATAAGATTCTAATAAGACAGGTTACATTACTAAGTTGGAACAACCAGTAGAGAAAATGTTCAGTTCTGATTCTGATAATAAACCCTTCAGAGCTAGTGATCGCAAAAGTAGAGATTTCGAAAAACCTCACCAGAATCGATTAATAAGAAAACCTGAAAAGAGAGAGTTTAAAAAACTAGAAAATGCATTTCACAGGAAGAAATTGGGAACAGCCTTTTAAATAATTATTAATTTAACAGGAAAAAAAATCTGCGAGAAGATCAAATTAGAGAATGGTATATACTGCGAGCAGAGAGCGAATCCAGGGGAGATTTAAACACATCTTTCGGAGTATTTATCTCCTTCTTTTTTTGCTGCGAAAATTTATGATAAAAAGGTGTATGTTAGCGTTTTCTAGTCACTTTCCGGCACCTGAGACTAAAAGAAAAATGCAAGAACAATTATGGGGAAACTAAAATAAAGCAATATTAATAAAATAGGCCGAACCTTTTATAGTTAAAGATTTACACTTATTTGGATGTAATTATCCTTCAATTAAATAATACAAAACATACAATTTTAGATAGCTTAAGTACAAAAAAATACATATTCTGAATCATCTAAATAATATTTACTATTCTCTCCGTTTTTGAAAAGTAGGATTTTTTAGATTTTATTTTTGTTTCATAAAGATAGATTTTCTAGATTTTTAAGGTACTTTTTGATACTTTTAAGATGTATTAATTGAAAACATTTGAATTGATTAAATATTATTGATTCATGGTTATTGGAAAATGTATAATAAATATAAATAAAAAGTTCAATTAAAAACATTGATTGTTTTTCTAATATGCGCGAATTGTCTAAAAAATCTTATTTTCAGGAACGGAGAGAGTATCATGTATGAAAATAAATAAAAATTATTATCATTTTCGAACTGACATAAACAACCTTTATAGATACTTAAATACGAACATGAGAATATGTAAATAACATGTCTAAGTTGCATATCACAAGGATGTTTATATAGATGTAATTGCTCGTTTATTCTAATATCTTCATTCATCTCTGAGACACCATAAAACCTACATGAATTCCATCAATTGCACCAATACATCCTTCAAAATTAGGCCAATATTTACTTATTTGATTGTAATTTAAGATGAACTTGCTAAGAAACTTCAGATCTGGAGCAACATATCAATGGCCATTATTGATATAAGTGCAACAAGTACCTCGTGATATTTTCTCTAAATTATTTATGTTGAATGTTCAAATGCAGACATTGCAGTCGGTTGTGTTATATTATGTCCATACATGTAGCAATTTAACCACATTTTCTTTTCTATACATATTATATATGTCCACACGTGTAGCTACCATTGCCCGGGTTGTTCCTCGTCTATTGATGGCATATGGACGAACAATCATGGTATGCAATCATATACTCCCTCTGTTTTCTAAAGATCCATGTTCTAGAAAAAAAATTTGTTTTAAAAAGATACATTTTTTTATTTTTCAATGTATTATTTAATGAAAATATGTTAACTTCAAAAAAATTAATTGTGTTTATTAGATTTTTATTGGTTAAAGATTATAGAAAATTGTTATTCACAAAAATCAATGCATTTTTAATGTGATTTCTTAATATATGTGAAAAATCTAGAATATATATCTTTAAAAAACAGAGGAAGTATATCGTTATAGAATCACAAACTTTCTAAGCAACTGTGGCACTAATATTGACCTTAGGCAAATCTGTAAGCACTTGGGTAACAAGCTACTATATTATAAGTAATATTGCAGTTCATATTTACACGTCTTTAACACAAACCAATCCCACAACCCTTCTCTCATCATCCTTTTAAAAGTAGTCGGAAATGCAAAAAGCACATAAACAAAGTAAAGCCAGTTGGTACCAAAAGATCAAACGTTCATACATCACTTTCCCGTTTCGTTGTTTGTCCAGATTACATCCTCCAGAGAATGAGAGAGCTTTTTATAGAACTGCAAACACGGCATCATCTATCCTTAGCTTATTAAAACCAATACTAAACTTATGATCTTAATGTAGACCAAGCTATGGAGTTACCTTATGGAATTCAAGAGTGTCCCCATTTGATTTTGATACCTGAACCATATGAAGATTTGGCGATACTTGGAATATCTGCTTGTTACAACACAAACACACTGGATTAATAACTCATAAACCATCATCACCTACTTTTTCTTATGCGTCCAGTATCTCATATAATAATATACCTCCGTTTCCACGTTGAGATTCCCTTTTCTCCCAGCCTTCGCATTCTCAGGCTTCATCTGATTTCAAGTAACGCCACAGATTAGTCATTTTGCTTTTTCATTTTCCTTTTCTTACCAGAGTTTCACTAACCTTGTAGTTCTTCTTTTGCACATTGAAACCGAGAGGCTTTGCAGCTTCTTCTATCTTGTGGATGATCTCATTCGCACCTCCTCTGAGTGTTATCCTTGTTTCTCTATTAAATTCCTATTTCTCAAAAATAAAAACAAAACAAAAATAAAATCTGTCGTTAGAATAGAGAAACAAGAATATGCCAGTTCTTATATAGGAACACAACCGTGCACAAAACACAAACCTGTTCTGGACCAAACAGATTCTCGAGGTGAAGCCCCTTTGACATTGAGATGATCTCAAAGGCATTGATTGCAGCTGGCGGCTCTTCTTTATTCTCAGTAACATGATGTTCCTGTAGATGATCAATCTCATGATGCTATTCTTAAATATATAAATGAAAAAAAAAAACTGTTCTTACCTCGGAGTCCTTGAAAACAGCTTCAACATCGTCCATGTTTGAATCAGCTTTCTCCTCGAACACTGGAGGCTTGTAATCTTTCTTGAACCATTCATCTTCCAAAACATCTTGCAGTGTTACACGCTGACACACAAAACCATGTCAACTCAGTTCACCCTTGCCAAATTGCATAACCAAAACAAAACAAAAAAAATCTACTAATAGGTGTTGTGTTGAGAATCCCGATTTGATTCGAATGTTTAACCATGTCTACTATCTTTTCCAGTTTCCACTCGACTAACCGAGAATTATTGGTGGATTGTGGGGAAAGCGCATATTTCAACCTGAACTTTACCTGTGGTGTCTATGTTTTTCTTAGCTCTTTAGTAGTAAGTATTTTATACTGAACTATATAAAAATTCAAAAATATTACATGAACTTTTAAGTGTTGTGTTTCTTCATTTCCGGATTTTATAATAGTGTATATTTTATACTGAACTAAAAAATCAAAAATATTACATGCTCTCAAAATCGTGCTTAAATATTGACTATTAGTTTATTAAACGACGTTGTTTTTGATAAGTTTTGTACATTTAAAATTTTAAATACTATATAAGTTTTCAAAATCGTGTTTATGTATTAATTTGTAATTACAGAATTCAAACAAAATGATGTCATTTGATAAATTAAATAAATGATTAATATCTTTGACGGTCAATATATATATATATATATATATGACCACGATTTTGAGAGTTTGTGTTCTCTTTTAAAATTTTACAGAATTTATCAAAAAACAACGTCGTTTGCCTCTAATCTAAACGTAAAAGAACACAAGATTCTAATTTTCATAATATGTTTTAATTTTAAGTAAAATTATAAAGCAAATATTTAAATTAATAATAATTAGTTTAAAATTATAAATTAATGATTTCTAAAGTAAAATTTTAAAACATAAATAATTATATATCTATTTGATAAAACTGGAACAATAAAAATATGATAACATTTATTTAATTAAATTACAACTTAAATATCAGTTAATGTTTACAAATTTATACAAAAAAAAAATTACTTTAGTCTACCAATTATATATCCACCCGTATGACGTCATTTTGATAAATTAACGGATGACTAATAATTTTGACGGTTAATATATATAAACACAATTTTGAGAGTTTATGTAACATTTTTAAATTCTAAATTTTACATAGTTTATCAAAATCAACGTCGTTTGATAAATTAATGGTCAAATAACATATTTGACAGTCAATATATATATATATAAACATAATTTTGAGAGTTATAATATTTTTGAATTTTTGTTTAATTAACTATGAAATATGCACTATTATAAAGTTGGGGAATGAAAATACACAGTATCTAAAGTTCATATAATATTTTTAAATTTTTATGTAATTTGGTATAAAATACACATTATTACAAAATTCGGAAATGAATATACAGGACGGGTAATTTAGGTTGATATAGGTACTTTTCCGTGGATTATGACCATAAAAGTGTGTATCTAAAATGAAATATGAAGCAGATAAGATTGTACATTTTAATATAAAGTCGGAAACATGATTGTCCTACAATAAAGTGAAAGGTACAAAGGAAAAGAGGCAATTCCTCTCATGCCTCTATTTCTCACTCATCAATCTCTATTGGACAGTTTTCTTTTTTTAATTTTATATGTCTAACAAAAAATTATAAAGTTAAATCGGAAACGTGAATATTTTTTATTTGATTTATAGAATTTGATAAAAATATTTCAAAAATCAAAAAACTGTTTTTTCATAGTTTCACGAAAATCATCAAAATATGGTTAAAAACTATTTTAAAATATTTTTTTTTCAAATTTGAAAGGTATAGAAGTTAAATACTTACCCATGTATTCACTAATCCATATGGGGGGGGGGGGTTAGGGTATAGTTTTAAAGAGGGGGGGGAGGATTTGATTTAGGATTTTGGGTTTTGATCAAAAATAGAATTATGGAAAAGGGGTATAGAAGATCATGGGAACCCATAGGGGATTGTGTGTAGAGAAATAGGGGTATGATAAAAGTTGGGAAAAAGTATAGAGCTCCCTTACTCAACTCATGGATTTATAACGACTATAAAGTTCATGTTGAAAACTTCCAGTAACAGACAACTTAATAAAGGCCCTTTATTTAGCAATTAGCATGTCAAATTACTTACAGTCGTCGGATTCGGATCTAAGATCCGAGTGATCAGTTTTGTGGCGCCAAGTGAGAGCCACGGAGGACAGCTGAATTCACCAGATGAAATCTGCAAGCAATAATAAGGGAATGTTATAAAAACTGAAATAAGGATTGGCGTAACGAGAATTTCTTACTTTCTTATAAATATTCATTAGATTAGAATCATCGAATGGAAAGTAACCAGCTAGCAAGACATAGAGTATAACACCACATGACCACATGTCAGCTGTTGCTCCATCGTAGCCTCTATCATTAAGAACCTAAAATCCCCACCAAGTTAAGAAATTTGCAATGAATAATAATATTATAAGATATGCTTAGGCAGACCTCGGGAGCAATGTAGTGAGGAGTTCCACACGTTGTATGAAGCAGTCCATCATCCTGCTTATCCAAAAGTATTATAAACCATGTTTAAGAACAAGTATTGGATAAATTTTCAGACAACAAGATCCCTAGACAAAACTGAAATGGATGTTCTTTACCCTGACTTGTTGAGACAGAACACTTAACCCAAAATCTGAGATCTTGAGGTTTCCATAGGCATCCAATAGTAAATTTTCAGGCTGCAAAAAGAGATGAATAAATTGAGATATGGTAACACCTCATGCATAAAGCAACTTGTTTTAAATTATGTAACCTTGAGATCTCTATGGTAAACACCTCTGCTATGACAGTAGTCAACAGCATGTACAAGCTGTTGGAAATAACTTCGAGCCTTGTCTTCTTTCATCCGCCCGTATTTTATCTTCACAATCAGATTATTTCAGTTTATAATGTGACGCCATCCTTTATCAATCACCAAAATTATTGAAAGAAAACTTACAATCTTATCAAAGAGCTCTCCTCCTGTAACATACTCCAAGATGATAAATATCTTTGTCTTGCTTGCCATCACCTGCAAAACCAGTGTTAGACTAGTAGCGTATTAACTCACATAAATCAAAAGAAACAATGTTACCTCATATAATTGAACAACATTTGGATGCTTTATCAACTTCATATTTGCTATCTCTCTTCTGATCTGTAAACAAAAATCAATAAAGGAAGGAAGCTAAGAAAAGATCTATTTATTGTATCAGATCATTAAAAGACAGAAACAGAGACTTAGAAGACCTGTTCAGACATCTTATGCTTGAGGACTTTTTCTTTATCAAGAATCTTGAGAGCGACAGGTTCACCATTTTCAGAGTTTCTTGCAAACTTTACTTTAGCAAAAGTTCCTTCCCCAATTGTTCTTCCCACTTCATATTTACCAACTCTTCTCATCCTATTGATTAGAAGGCTAAGAATCAACAGAGGATTTTATGAGTGAAGCAAGACATAACACAGATAATGTCTCCATTTATATACTCCTCCCTCTGTTTCATAGTACATGGTGTTTGTTTTGATTCAGAAAGATTAAAAATATAACTTTCTATAAAAAATAACATTAAAAAATATAATTTATAAAATCATTTAATCAATTATAAAAGTATTCTTAATTTATACAAATTTCGGTAAAATTAAAAATAATATAAAAATATCAAAACATCAGAATATCAGAACAACAACAATTTTCTAATGAGAAATACTTGGGTTCACCCCTAGAGTGAACCTTTAGGTTCACCCAACCAATAGAATTTTGTTATTTCATATTCAATATCTTTTAAAAAAGAAATAAAATATTGTCAAGCTTTATTATGTTTTTAAAATAAAAAATAAATATAAAATAATAATAGTCGCGAAAAAAAGATTTTATATTTAACTTTCCTTCTTTTGATAAAAAATCTTATAAAAGAACCTTTATATTTTTTTGACTTTTTGGGATAAGCTGAAATGATCTGCATGATGTTCCAAAGATTGAAATGGTCTTTGAGAGAGACACAGAGATGCAGATGTTATACACAGGACCGGTCGTGAACAGCCGTGAAACATTTGCAATAGTTTTTCGAAATTTTTGAAAAAATTACATAGATATAACTTTTTCCCAAAAATGTTTTAGGCTCCTAATTTTTTTTAAAAAAAGTTTACATAGACATTGCCGCAATCCCCAAAATCTCAAGGTCGATCCTGATTATACACGATGATAAAGACATAAAGAGCTTATTATTTTTGGAAAAAAAAACTTTAGTGTTTGTAAAAAGCATATCCAGCGGTAGAATTCATTTTTGTCTTTAAACTTTTACTTTTTCAAAATGAAACAACATTTAATAACATGAACTTATGGAATTATAACGCACATCAATATTATAGATTAATATTGTTTTTCCACTCCAAATATAGAGTTAAAAAACTAACATTATTATATAATTCACTCTATTATAGAGTAATTCGAGTTACTTTATTTTAGAGTGAGATATAGAGTAAGTTTTTGTGTATCACTGAAGATGGTCTAACTAATTCATAATATTCTCTTATGAGGTCTATAATACAAAATATTTTCGAAAACGAGTAAAAATTGCTTCTTTAAAATTTCAAGGGAACTCAATTAGAAAAACTATGGCTAACAAAAAAATTTCAACTTGTCCTGATGAGTATATCACTTGAAATTTTCAATATATAGCACAATCTAGTATGATTAAGGATCCAAGAGCTATTTCGATAATTATCATGGGAAAATAGCTCGTGACTCTATGATTAATTACTTTCATGAAAGTGACGTGTTGGTGACAACGTAACATTTATATTGCCATTCTTGTGCATTTGGTCTTGTTGATTATTCATCTTAATCATCTTCTTTTTAGTAACCCAAACTGATTCAAGATTTTTGGATGAATTCAGTTCGTATTTGTTTTATTCTTTTTGGGTATTTAATATTAGATTTTGTTTTGAATCCATCTTATATGCATGATTCATGATGATATAGCATATTCCAATGGATTTAGTCGGGGTGAACTTAATTAAGATATGTTTTTGAGGTTTATTTAATATTAACTTTAGTTTTCATTCGTCTTATATGCAAGATTTCGGGATGAATTCAGTTCAGATATGACTTCTCCCTTTTGTATTTATTTAATATTAAATTTTGTTTTCATTTCCATTTTATATATATGTATGATTCATGATGATGAATAGCATATTCCAATAGATTTAAATTGGGGTTTTGGAATATTCCAGATTATATTCCAGATTTAAATTGTTTCACCTTGTTTTTACTCTTTTTTTGCCAAGGTGTCTCAGTTTCTTTGATTTGCAACTCTTGTAAAATCAAACTTTCATTTTTAATGATATTAACAGTTATGCAAAAAAAAAAATATTCCAGATTATAAGTAATATTTTTAGAATATTTGGTGATATAGAAGTATATATAATTAATATTTAAGTATATGATTTGTATTTTAAAATTTTGGATATCTATTCAATTTTCAGTTTGGTAGTAAGTCTGATTTCAGTTACTTTTTATTTTAAAGGTAGATAATTTTTATGATATTAATGAAATTTAGTTTGGTTTCAATTTCAATTTTTCGGTTTGGTAAAGTTCTCCATTCCGGATAAATGTGCAATGGTTTTACTATTTTAATTAGTGGACAGTGGGCCCTGGCCGATAGGTGGGTCAGTTTGTAACAGTGCAATATCCTCGAAAGATTGAACCTAATTTTCTTGTTCAGATTCGTTTATTTTATAATCTTAGTTGTAAACTGATATCCATTTTTCGACGAGTTCAGTTTATCATCATCCCTTACAAATATTTATTCATATTGGCTCTCACTGGTAACCACAATAAGAATAAAAGGAATAGAAAAAAAGGAATAAGAAGTAATAAAATAAAAGAAAAAGGCATTCCTCTCCTAATTTGATAAGGAATAATTGTAATCTTTTATTCCTTAAATCTTAAAGAATGTTAAGGAATCATAGGTACCAAATATTCCTTATAAATAGTATAAATTGTAAGGAATGTTAAGGAATTAGCTATTCCCATACATTCCTTTGGCATAGTTGAAAAGGAACTTTAGACAAGTATGTTTAGAGAACTCTCAAATCGTTTACCAAAAAAAAACTCTAAAATCTTTGGTCTAGCCGAGAAACAAAATCTTGACGGGCAAATCATTGGAAAAATTGTCTTGATGGATTATCTAATTAATAGTAGAACTTTTTTTCAGATAACGCACTGTATACACTAACTTTTTTTGCTTTCATACATTTTTTAAAGAAGCACCTTGGTCCTTGGAATTTAAATAACAACGTTTGCAGAAAAAAAGAACTCAAATAACAGAAGAAGTAAAGATATCATAAAACTAAAATATAACAGTAAATTTGGAAAGGATATGAGAGATAGTTTCAGCCTTCACACTGCCTCTCGAGTGTGCCGATACCACTAATGCTCTTTGTTAGAGCCTTCCATATAAATATAAAAATGTCTGAATCTTTGGCATCGCTTTCATTTTCCAGAGTTTTGTCAACAACCTCTTTCAAACGGTGTCAAAGCAGTGTGCTGAGTAATCTTCATTTTCAGGTAGAATTTGTTGGTTTAAACATCATTTGCACTCCAAAATGGACATATTCCACTCTTTATATCCCTTTTACAAAGATTGCCACCACTTTATTGATAAGAAAAAGCCAACCCCATTCCTTCTCCACCTAAACGTGAAATTTATCTCTAATTGGTCAAAATAAATTACTTTTATAACCAAAAAAAAAGATTTCTAAAGTGGTGCCTAATGGTTTTGATATTCGTTTTACTAGTAGTATTTTTTAAATCGGCCAGATTTTTTGGAACAAAATGTAACTCACATATCACCATCAAAAGAGAATTCAGCGAAGTGAAGGAAAAAAAATGTAATCCACAAAATGGTAGAAACAAGAAAATGTCAAAGCTATGGAAAAGAGAGAGAGAGAGGTGGATTGGTAAATTAACAGACTCGGTTGGTGATACTCATGGAAAGAGACTTGAGCTGTGTGTTCCATTTATCAACCGCCTTGTGAAGTTTCCTTCCATTAGCACTGTCACCTCTCAGCAAGTAACGGTTGATCTCATCAATGTGTCCATCGATTCGGCTGTCCAGTATAAGCGACACAAGCAGCTCCGTCACATCCTTCTCTGGCACGTTCAGCTCCTTCGATATGAAAGGGATCCCGATCTTTGTGTAGGGCTTTATCAGCTTCAGCAACACCTGTGTCCTCACCTTCTTCAGCAGATCTTCCATGTAGTTTCTGATGAATGGATCGTCCATTATTGTCTTCCGGTTATTCTACATTCCAAGACTATCCCATTTTAGTAAACCATCGTTTTGATAAGATATAACAACAACTCGATAAAACTTGCAACTTTATTTACCTTGAGTATTTTCTCAAACTCTATGATTTCGTTTCGTTGATAGGCTGCTACCAGATTCGTCATAGCCAAGATCTCAGGGTCGTTTTTGTACCTTTAGAAATAGACAAAGCATATAAAGCAAAGAACAGAAATGGGTTTTTAAGATAATAATAAAACTGACTTACGGCTTTGCCTCTTGACCGTCAAATGGATTCACTTCTGACTCCATCAGCATATTCGCAAGAACAAGATACCTTTTACATAAAAATACATTAAACTTTAATAAGATGGATGCTAGGCCAGACCACCCTATAAGAAACTCAACATGTGCCTAAAGTAAAATCTTAAAAGGTAGTGCCTTTGCCTTGTTCATCATACCCCCATAATATCTTGTTTGGTTAAATAATCAAATGAGGAGATGAGAAGAAACATACTTTAAGCACTGAATACGCCTTTGGTTGCCAGCTTCATCATAATTTTTGAAAGCCTCAAAGAAGTCAGTGGCCGCTTCAGCCCACTGACGTTCGGCCATGTGCATCTTGCCACCACACTCGCGGATAATACCCATGATCCTAGGATGAGGAATAGCAGATTTGATAGCAAGTGCTTTCTGGTACAGTTGCTGCATTCACTCACAAAGACGTGTGTTAGTCACAAAAGCTAAAAAGAGATTAGTATTACGAAACAGTTAAAAATGCAAGAATCTCAAATATAATGGTAAAGAACTATGTCAACCTTAAGCTTTTTGTTGTCCTTAGTTTCAGTGTAAATCTGAATTTCAATGGCATAAACCTCAAGCAGCTGACTTCCTTTCTTCTGATCATCCGTCCCATCTTCCTTTTGACAAGACTTATGCAGTTCCTTCAGGATCTGGCAAAACAAACAATCAAAAACACCTCTTTACTACTACACATAGTACTAAAGTTTCAACGAAAAGGTCTTTTATACCTTAGTCATCCGTCTGTATTCACCAATGTCAAACCAGATGTTGCACAGTTTAAGATTCGTCTTGAACCAGAGTCTCTGCCAAAAACAAAACAAAAAAACAAAGTCACATATCCCCACCCAGACCACCACCATTGAGAAGAACAAAAAAAAAAAAAGACCTCATTCTTAGCCTCCTCAAGGGCAGTCAAGGTGGTCTGATAAAACTCCTGAAGGAGACCAGTGTTCTGGCTAGCAGACCCAGAGACGAAATCCATAATACTGTTAATACACTTCTCGCTGTAGTTCCTGGTCACGGCCGACTTGATATACGTAAGCATCTCTCTATACGCATCCATCATCTCTCTGTACTTCCCCAAACGATAGTATATCTTCACCGTCTGCTTCAGCGCTTTGAAACCCCTTTAAAAGCAAAAAAAAAAAAAACAAATCTTTCTTCTTTAAGTCATTCTGAAGAATTAATTAATTACCTACAAAAAAAACAACAATAGGGATATTCTTCTTACCACTCAGCCTTGTCAGGCTCCATCTTAACAACCTCGGCGAAGCCGGAGAGAGCCTCCTCGGGGTCGGTCTCGACATTGCCTTTGGAGTTGTAATACTGGTTCTCGATGTCGACGTCTTGCTCCTCCTGCTCCTCGTCTGAGTACTCGAATCCGTAGTCCTCCATATCCGCATCTACACAAAAAATCAAAGTCCCGATTTGGGGGAACTTAGAACCCTAAACGTTTTTCTGCAGTTAGGAGATTTAGAAGGAAACGAAAAGAGAAACAAGACCTGAAGCCATAATTGATCAGATGAAGAGATAAACTAGAGACGGAGGCGGAGCAGAGAGTAGAAGAATTCGATCGGAGATGAGATTGGGTAGGGCACAGAGGGGAAGCAAGGAACGAGAGAAGAAGAAGAGGTTTATTTGCGACTTCTTTTTCTTTTATATTGGGCCGAGTTTGCATAAACTGCTTTTTCTACATGCATGTTTTGATTTATTTATTAATGACAAATCTAATCATCTTTATTTCTTTCACAATAAAATTGTAAGATTTCGATATTTATTTCCTTTTTTCAAGTTTAGTTAAATATTAGCTAAGCAAACAAATTGCATAAGACTTTTGGATAAATATTAAGATTTTTCTTCTAAAAGAGGTAGAATAGTCTCTTTTTTTTTTTATCAAATTCCTAAACACTCAAGTTCTATCGTTTTTCCAAAACATTCTATTTTTATGAATCCATATCCTCAAGTGAAACACCACATTAACACAATTTTTTGAAGATTCACAAATCTTCCATATTTTATTTTCTTATTATTTGGATCAAATATTTTAGCATAACATAAATAATCCTATGAAGGACTGGTGTATAAATAACTCAAGAGTTCAAAGAAACTGTCGATAGAAACAAGACGAAGGAGTCCAAACGGTTCATGAGAAAATGCAGTGATTTGCCCCTCAGAGGCAAATTTTAAAGTTTTACAACAGAAACACCAGACGATGCATCATTACACCATATCTAATCTTGACCCATTTTTATCAGTTTAGTCAGCATCCATCTCCTCAAGCGCAGTTTTGGCTGCCGTCTTTGCTTCTTCTAGAAGATCATCAGGGACCTAAGAATAAGTCCAGTTTTATGTGTTATAATGGGAAAGCTTTTGAACGACATTATTTTTTGAAATCATCAGTAAGCAGAGAGCATTGTAATTTTACCTTCTGGTGCTCTCTTTTTGACTCCTCGCAAATCCAGCTCATCTCCAATTCAAAAGCCTTGTCTTTGGCTTCATCGTGTAGCTTGTAAATGCTGCACATTGAGACTCAACATTAGATCTTGCAAAGAATGATCCTTTGAGGAGGTTGCATCACAAATAGTATACTACTGAAAAATGAACTACTCACATTTTTGCAACTTCAATAACGCCTTCTTTGCATGTCATCTCAGATAACTTCAATTTCTCAATTTCCCTGCAAGAAATAATGATCCATAAAAAACACTTGAATGAATACGTAAAATAACAACGCCTTTTAGTTGAAACAAATCCAGAAACATATGTTGCAAAGCTATAATTCCATTCATTCACTGACAAGTTGAATTGATCAGCCCTAGTGGAACTAGGTAACTACTACACAAATCCACTACGAGATGATAGATAAGATTGCAGGAAACAGCTTACGTTTTAGCAGCTTGTTTTCCTTTGCCAATTGCAGCACCAAAGTATCTCTGCAGGGTAACGACGTCAGAATTAAAGAAAAAAAAGACGCTACAATTGAAAACAGGTATATCTCTGACCAGAAGGAGATGTAATGACTTACATATGAAATACCGGATGGCTCAATCATGTACAATTGGGGTCCATCTTTATCATAACCTCCAAGAATGACTCCACAACCAAAAGGCCTTGAAAAATAAAATAAAATCGTTTAAACTTTTGCATTCAAGCAGGAGAAATACAAGAGGGCAAAGAGACAAACCTAAGCCACCAATAGAGAGTGCATAAATGAACATAACTTGCAACACGCTCCGAAAGTTCCTTCACAGGTACAGCGTCGCCATAAACACTACATTTGAAAAAAAGTCCAGTCAAGAAAGCACTCACACACAGGATAGGCATAAAAAAAAGCAACTTTAACAACAGCAAAAAAAAAAAAAAAATCAATCTGAACTGATGCTTTCGAGTGAGTGAGTGAGTTACCTCTCGTAGCTTCTGGCTTCAGATTTAGCACGTGCAACAATTTGCCTCCCATCAGCAGCAAGTCCAGCAACAGCCTGACATGAGAAACGCCTTTTTAAGACCGACCAAAGAACACACAGCAATTAGAAAGGTAAAAACAAGGATTATAATTACCATGCCAGCATGACGATGAACAGAATGGATCCTCCGGTTGGAACCCGGTAGCATCATCTTAGATGCAATGAGCTTCTCCACACCCTTCAAAATATTTTATTTTAAAAAAAAACACTCAGTAAAAGACCAATCCTTTTTCTTATATATTGTGTTTCAAAAGGAGAAGGAAGAAACGAACCATTACAATCCCGTCCTTGCACTTGATTCCAACTACAGTTCTGCCACAAAAGAAAAAAAAAACCTAATTCCGTGTTGTCTGAATCGGATCTAAGGAAAAGAGAGAGAGAGGATGAAGAGTAACTAACCCACTGTTGTCGACAGCTTTGGCGGCGTACTCGATCTGGAAAACACGGCCATCGGGAGAGAAGGTCGTGACTGAGAGATCGTATCCAGTTCCAATGCTACTCATCTTCTTCTTCTTCAACTGTTGTTTGCTCCTCTTCTCTCTCTCGCGATTTAAGAAGGATCGGAGAATGGGGGGTTTTCTTTCTTCTCAAGCCAGAATAGCTTCTAAAGTTCTCGGGTATCAAAACGATCCGGGTTATAAATCGGGTGGGTCTATTTCTAGACTATCGGGCTTTACTCTTGGCCCATTATGTTTCTTTTTCTGATTACATCCTTTTATTTTAAAAGAAGAAAAAAAAACAAAAGGCTTTGGGGCTTGGCTATTCAGCAGTTACTTTTTCATTGAGTTTTGATTCATCGGTCAGATATTTATTTATGCAAGGTCTCCTCTAGTTGATGAAGTAATTTCACAAGACCACCCAACCAATCAAAACAAGATTGGGAAAATATTGAGAATTTATTTTATCCAAACCTTTTGGTTCTTCGTTTAGAAGTACTGCCTACAACGCTAATTTGAGTAGGATATGTAGTTTGTTTGGGGGTTATAGTTTCGTTAAAGTAGCAAAAGCTATTGAAACAAAAGCATCACTTGCTAAAGCTTAGAGATCTACAATAAGTCGTCTAGAAACATCCCTGATAGAGAGAGAGAGTTAAGGCCTTAGGGGTAAAAACATATTATTTCAATCCCCAAAGGCAGGCAGCATGGCTTAGCGAAAAGTCACAGAAAACAAAACATAACAAGCCTTTAGTTTCGTTGCCTTTAAACCGAGAAAGATGATCCTAAGGTGAAAGTTTTGAAAGCCGATTACTACTACTTAATTACTAAGAGAGAGCCAAGTTGGGGGGAATAACAGACAGCTGCACATTAGAGAAGATGCTTCTTCGACCTAACAGAAGAACATGGAGTTGGCAACGTTGTCTTTGAGTTTCGGGAGCTGCGCAACAGAGACTGGTCCTGGAGCTGTCACGCCACCATGGCTTGAGGACGTCTCAGACTGATCTTCGAACTTCATGAACGTTCCTAGCTGAGCAGCTGCCAAGTGCGCATAGCAGATCGGTGCAACTGCAAATAAACAAAATAAAAGTCAGTTCTTAACAGAAAGAAAAATATGGAGACTCTAAAAATCAAAAGTAGTAGTCAGTCAGTTGACTTACCAACAGAAATGGCGGTCGTGCTTCTTTGGTACCTGAAGAATATTGACAAAAGAAAGAAATGAGATAATAATCTGTCATCAATCAATCACAATAGAAGGGCAATAAAAGGTACATACACGTAAGAGAGGGAGTGGACTAGTTCTTGGAGTTCATCAGGTGAGAAATTAATCTCATCATACAGGACATGGTAATGTGTAGGACGAGTTGTTCCCTAAGTTCAGTAGTACACAAAACGCTTGAGAAACAAAACACCAGTAGCCATCAAACAAATGTAGTTTCCAAGAAGAGTTTAGATGATACTTACAATCATTCCAGCGTGCGCACAGAGATAGAAGTCATTGTTCTTCGGGTGACAGATTTTGCTGTCGATTATTGTCCCTGCAGAAACAAAACAAAACAGACATAAAAATGAGATCGTGCATGTATGTATGTGCTATAATGATAAAGATTTTAACCAATCACCTGGGGGAACGTTGTCGGGAGAGCTCGTCTGGAAAAACTTGGTGTGGTGATTCTTCTGAGCCACCAGCAAGAGGAATTTCGGGTTCCAATTCTCATCTAGAAGCTTGCATGCCTGAGGAAAGATAGATGTAATAAAGTTTCCGATACAATAAGACACTGTTTTTGAACTTTTGTATTTTTTCAGTTACCTCTATGATCTGGTCGAGTTCAATGTTCAGAACCTGGTTGAACTGAGATTCACTAACACCATCCCTAGAAAGCATTAAGACATATAAACAATCGATTAGAGAAAAAAATTAAAGAACGGGAAATATGATGAAGATCCAGGAGAACTGCGGATGTAATAAAGTAAATTACCTGAAGATTATGATATGCTCAGGCTTTCTCTTACCAGAGCTGGCATAGAAATCTACCAGTAACTCCCTGCAAATCAACAAACGAAAATACATAAATATTTATAAGAAAAATGGAGCTCATGCAAGACTCAACAGTAAGAAAGAAAAAACACATAAGAGTTGGTTAATCACTTGATAATGCCATCGTCTTCAGTTCCATTTTTCTTCACGAGGGACTCAATCATCTCAGCCTTGGAAGGCTGAGTGCGAACAGATGCTCTGTACTTGGAGATTAGAGGCCACTGCCTAGAACTCACCACCTAAAATTAAAACCATATAAACAAGACAAGTAAATATCAGTATCAAAAGGCTGATACAATAACCCAAACACTATATATAGAAAGAGTATTTGAGTAATATATATTACAGCAGCAATGGAGGGGACATCAGACTGTCCAGGAGATCCATGCGAAACATCCATTCCAAGGATGATGGTTGGAACCTTGGAGATGACCGTGAAGGCCGGAGTTCGCTCAACGCTTAACAAGGAGTTCAAGCCTCCCAACTGTAATAATGTACATGCATCAGAGATTGAACACAAGAAGCAAATGAAAAGGGGAGAGAAAGACAAGAGTTATCACCTTTGCGTTGATCTTCAGAAGACAGTTTGTAAGATATTGATCATTCGGTTGCCTCACTGGAGCCATGCATTGAGTGACAATGCCGTATTCGGTTAGATTTTTCTTCTTCCATGGGCCTGAGGGAAGAATTCAATGTTTTTAACAAAGGAACAACTTGCTGACTGTATGCAACAAACATCATCATAAGAGAGATCTAACCATAAATGTCACAGTTCTTCCTCTCGGGGAGTAGGCAAAGAATGAACTGTGGAGCGCCAGGGAGCTTAGACTGGATCTCTTCAAACATCTTCTCCACACGAATAAGAGTAGGAGCACGGCGAAACTGATGACCTTCCTCAAATACATCGAAAGGAGGAGCGATTTCCTGTCACAAAATACAAACAGAAGCAGTTATAATATATGTTAATTGATCACACACAAGTTTTCAAGAACAAAAAGAATAGATGGGTCCAACTTACAACTCCTTTCATTCCACCAATTCGCATTAGATCATCAACCAGTTGGCGTACATTACAGCGAGCAGAGAAATTTGCAACAGCCCATTTGTCAATCTTGGTTGGCTCAACAAATTGCTGCTCAACAAAAGGGAATCAGATTATCTTAACATGAAAGCAAATACAAAGAACGGCGGAGAGAAGAAACAGCACCTTGTTGTTGAAATTCCAGCGTCCATTTCGTGGAAACAGTTCATCTCCGCGACCCATTTTCAGCTGCCAGTCAAAGAAAACAAAGATGAAATAAACTGTGTATGCAATAAGGCAGTTTAACAAGTCAACCGAGCAAATTGTACCCATACCTTAGGAGCTTGCAGGACACGTCCCTCCACTTGAGTAAAGTTGGAGCTAATAGAAATGCCACAGGAACGCAGGAGAGGTTCAGTGTCATAGTTGCTCACTTTAAGTGCCTGAAAAAAATAAACCAAAGATATAAAACTTCCAGTCCTCTGACAAACTAAACAGAACAGTTATGAGACAGTTGGGACACTTTACTTTGGACAGAACATTCATCCTCTCCTGGGGTTTCTGTCTAGATTTCTCCACAAGGGCAGATCTTTGGAAAGTGTTCAGCGCTTTTGTGTACCTCTGAAGGGGAATTAAAGTGCAGTGCTGCAAAAAGTTCAACAGGATGACATACATTAGCATCAATTTCAATAATACCCTATACCAACATTGCTGAGTAAAAGAGGCAAACCTCGAGAGGAATATAGGTCGGACGCTTTGGTTTCCCAACATTGATGCACGGCAAATCCGCAGAATACTGCAGCTCCAGGTTCCGCTCTCTGAGGAAGTAGTCATACACCGATATTTCAACAGTTTCAGACTCTCCGTTTTCATTCTTCGGTGCGTTCCTTGGCCTATATTCAAACCTAGACAAGGTAACAAACAAACATCAGAACAATCTAACTTTGAGAGGGATCACAATGTCAGCAAACTAAAACAAAAATAAACGGATGTTGAGTGAATAGCATCTTACATCTGTTCCCTGCAAGGCTTGTCGCTCATTCCGGTGATCCTGTACTCCTGGTTTGAGGGGCTGACTTTAATCCTAAGGTTTTTGAGCGTCCTTTTCGCCTGTTGAAAACACCAAATTAAATTAGACCTAAAACAAAAGGGTACGGAACCTGCTTAGACCATGACAGACATAGCCACACATCATTTATCAGATTACCTTAGACCAGTCAACAGTAAACGGATCGTTTACGCCTTGGTTAGCAATAACAAAATCAACAAGCGGACCAGGCTTGATTATCATTGTGGTTGTAACATCTGGCATAAGAACCAAACAAAAAAAACATTAGTCACTACATCATTGCTGCAAAAGAAAGGAAACACACATCAAACATCAAGAACGTGTGAAATACTTACCCATGTTAAGGGACATTCCACCCTGTGTTGTCCGGAAACTCGAGTGGAATCCTCTACATCCCAAGATGTTACCACCAACTGGTTCGCAGTTACTCGGGTCATTGTGGAAAAACGATTGTCTCACAAGAAGGCAGCCTCTGCAGTTTTTTTTCCGAAGTTATTAGAAAGACAAAACAAAGATACAAGATCATCAAAAAGAACATTTACACTTACTGTCTAGCAGCATGTTGACGTAAGATGATATCCAAAACCCTAATGGCCTCCTGTGACTGCTCAGATTCCTGGCCTCGCATAGCATTAGCAAGAGCTTGTAGAGGGATCTTGGCGGCATAACTGATCTCGACTCTAAAGCTTTTGGAGCGGTTAGGTCGACGCAGTCTTTTCCTATCACCATCACTTTGCTCTTCGTTCCCATTATTGGGGCTTGCATTTCCATTAGTCCTGCTCATAAAATTCTCAAATCAGAACCAGAAACTCAAGTACTCAAATGAAAAGCCAATGTGATAACTTTTACCTGGTTGAAGATACTTCCTCAAGAACAACAGAGAAGTCCATCTTGTTACTAGGCAAAGCTCCAAACGTAAACAATGTCTTTTCTCCATCGTAGGCAAACTCTTTACCGTCAAGATCAGAATGGTAAGTCTCATGGACCTTGTCTAGGATCTTTCTTCCAACACCTTTTTGTTCAACAGGACGCCCATCATCATAAAAGAGCGCCACCTGTTCAAGACCACATCATTCATTCAAAGCCAAACTGACAAATAAAATAAACATAAGAGTAGTAAGGGGGAAACATACACTGTAGTGGTAGAAATGTCCTTGAAGATTAGCGACGTTGACTTTGAAATGATTAGTCAAAAGCGGTATCTTCTGACCCTTTGATCCAAACCCGTTACGAGCCATAGGGACTCTCAGGTTTTTCTTCTCAGCAATTTCGGTTTTAATCCGGACTGGCTCAACATTGGGAGGTATGACTGGTGGAGGAGGCGGCAATGCATCAGTAACACCACTCCCATTTGCTGATTCAAGTTCAGCTCCATTACCGGTAGTAGAATCCATGTCCTGAAAAAAAAGAAAACCACAAGATAAAAGCTCAGGTTCCAACATCCAGGCTAAAACTATTCACACATATGAGCAAAAATATGGCTAAATCAACCAAAGATTCCAACTTTAATCCATGAGAACAAAGATAGAAGTAAGATCTCTGTATGGCCCTAAAATAAGAATGAACCCAGAAACATTTTTTGTCAGAAAAAAGACGCATGCAAGCGGAGATAAACATGTATGAGCCCCTGAAAATGTAGCTTTCGTCACATATTAGCCTAAACACACAAAAAAAATCAGAGGGATGAAGCAACAATAACAGTAAAGTAGAAAGCAAAAAAAAATTAAAGGGAGATGACGCAACAAAGGAAACATGTATGACCCAAAAAAGTATAAGCTTTCATCACATTACTAGCAAAAAATAAAAGCAGGCTGAGAACATCTACAGATTTGTCCGACAGAACCAAAAAAAAACCCATTCAAGTAAAAAACAAACTTTTGAGGATTTAACTCTGAAATCTGCCAAAACATTTTTTTTTTTTAAAACAGAAGAAACTGCATGCGAGGCTAGCTGAGAAATCGATGTTATGTGGTTCTTCAGAAAAAGAATTGAAAAAAAAAATTGAAGAAAAAGTAGTCAGATACCATACTTATGAGCTAGAGATCATAAACCCTGCAGATATAAGCAAAAATCACCAAAAGCCTAACATTTTCAAAACCCTTAAAATCGTACCTATGAAGGTACCGATGCAACCCTAGAAATCTCTCTTGTGATTTTTTTTTTCTCAGTGTCTCTCTCTCTTTCTTTTTTTACTTAGTAGCTTTGCTTTTCTGCTGAAAGGGAAAACAATTGGTTAGAATTATATAAATCGAGGTTTATTCGCCCTAACAGTTGCGTTTATCTACGATGCGGTGCACCATAAGTTAACCTACTCTTATGATCTTGACTGTTCACTGGGTTTACTGTATTTATTGAGTTTTCTCTCGTCTCTTATCTTTACCGTTCGTTAGAATGACTCTGTTCTGTTTATAGGCTTTTCTCGGGAAAAGTTTTGTCCTAAAGAGAGTTTGTTAAACTTTATTGGGTTTTAACTACACCCCAAGAGATTTGGATCTGAAAAAGCTCTCGACGAACGCGTGAAGACATCGTCTTTTTCATCTCCCTCTGGCCGTGACGGCGCGTGCGTCGATTACGGCTCCGTTGCTCTTTGTTTCTTTGCCTCTGACAGATCTTCTCTCCTCAGTGATATGCTTGTTGCCCTGGTGACGAAAGAATACGGAGTCATTCAGATCTGGTCGTCAGATCTCGATTTGAAGCTTTTCTCTTTTAATCTGGAGTGAAGGTGAGCTGTAGGAACTTTGGAGTATCTGTAGGGGGTCGGATTTAGTTGGCTTAGGGTTTGGTTGTCCCAATTTTCTCTGTTTGGTGAGGCCCAAAACCTAACATAGTCTGTGTCAGTGGCCGTTGTGGAGGGTACGTGAGGTTTAGCTGCGTTTGTGGTTTGGCGTTTTGTTTGGTCTTGGGAGTGTTGTCTCTGCTCACTGGAATCATCTCCGGTGGTTGTTGAGCTTTGATGGTCAGAGCCTGTGCCTGCTCTTCGTTTGTTGTGAGAAGAATGGAAGGTGTTAGCTGGTTTGCGGAACGTATGCTTCATAGTTACTCGATTGCCGGCGAGGTAATCGTGTTAGTTCTGGATTTGGAGTGGTTTTTATCTAGCTACCGGCTGTGTGAATAAGTAGTGTTCGGGAAGCTTTTAGAGGCTTCGCCGAGAGGTGTTGGTGCCGTGCGTATAAGGCGCGGGGAGAACCTACTCAAGGTCCAATGGCGAGTCTTAGTTGGGATTGAAAGGTGTTTACAGTGACGGTTAAGGATTCTAACCTCTCTCGATTCAGTTATGTTTTGGTGGTGTTCAAGTGCTTCCAGTCTCCTTCATTGTTCTTCTCAATCTGTATTAATTGTTGGTGAGTTTTCGGTAGTTCTATGTGTGGCGTTGGAACGGATTTCTCGGATGGAAGCGCTCGTAGATATTATCTTGCAACTGAACTTATTAAGTGTGCATTGCTCTCTCTCTCTCTCTCGTATCCAGTCAGCTTCACCAGTGTTGCAGTCTCATCTATCTCCACCATCCTCCTCATCTTTATTTTTAATTTTAGTCTAGTGTCTGGTTTCAGTGTTAGTATCAATCTGTGTTTCTGGATGGTGTCCATCACCACCAGCTTATGGCTCCAGAAAGGTTTGATCACCTTTGCTGGCTTTGTGTACTCCTATTTTCAAGATTAATATAAATCCATCAGATGACAAAAAAAAAAAAAAGAGAGTTTGTTCTGAATATTTTATCAAATGTAACTGCTTTTACAATCTTGACCGTTCGTTTGTCTGGTTTGTGTACATAATTTACTCAGACCTATGGTCTTCACCGTCCGTTAACTGACTTCGTTTGTTGATTTTTATTTAGTGGATAGGGATAGAGATAAGGTTTTTTTTACTCCGTTTTTGTTTGTGAAGCTACTCTTTTAATCTTTGACTATTTATTTATTAGTATGACTTTTGTTTTACACACTTTTGCAGAGTGAGTAATGTTTCCCCGCTAGGATTATTTTGAATTTTTAATTCGATTTTTATGGTGGTGGTAGACAAACTATCCGACGTGTCGTAATAAACTGAATGGTGCGCATTCGTTGCCACGTACAGTTTACATAAGTATGGTACATAAGTATGGTTTAAACTGCGCACAGTACTGAATTAGAAGTCGACCAGTATCATTCATGTCTCCTAAGGCATGTAACTATCGCGTATAGAGAAATTTTGTCTTTTCTACACTCAAATCATCTCGTCTATGCATGGTTAATCCTTATTGTATTCTGTTAACTTTTGCAAGTTCGTGTCTAACTCTTTTACGAGCGATTAGTACAAAATTGTTTATTTTGAATCTGAAGACAAAGTTTGCATGAATTTGGTTGTAGATTATTTTCCGAAATGTCTTCATTAAATCATAGTTAGTTAGACATCTTTTTATAAACTAGATATTAATTGTCTAAATTTCTAATGTACGATTTTATTTGCATTCACGACATATTTAATTTTGGTCATGACCAAATATATATTATTTAGTTTTGTTTTTTTTTTCTTCTTTTTTCGAGCTTTAGTTTTGAGTTTCTCAGCTCCAATTTTAAATTTCCTAAAAGACTTCTTATTATGAATATGCTTTTTTTTTTTTTTTCAAGTTTCAAAAAAAAATGAATATGCTTTTTTTTGTCAACATTGCTTTGTATAAAGCTTAAACATTACAAAAAGAATTTGAAAGCCCATTACAACAAATAAAACCCCAACTAGGATATGATCCGCGCTTTGCGCGGTGTGAAAGAAATAATGAATAGTTTTACGTAGATAATATTAATTTGTTAATTATTAATCTACATATATAGCATGCATGTGTAAAATATGATAAAAGTGAGAAAATGATAACACTAATAAAACACCATGTCTTATGTTGAAAAGTTGAGGATCGACATATTGGAAAAAAATAAGATTATAGTATGGATTTGTATTTGTTTCAAAATAAAAGAATCTATCTAAATTTTGGAATGGGTCTTTCACTTAAAACTTATAAGACATAATTATTTTCATAATATAAGTGCAGAATAATATTAAAAAACATAAATAAGACAATAAAACTCGATAATAATAAAACAGGAAAAGAGCGAAAAACAATTAAAAAAACATTAAAACATCAGATTCGCCGCTTAGTAAAATTAAAATCCATTGTCCGCAATCATATAAAGAGGAAAAACAAAGTTTAGTAGCATAAATATTTACATATTTAATTAAGAAACTAAGTGAATTAAATATAATACCTCTTCCTGAAAGCATAGATTTCTCCGTGACTTCCATATTGCCATTTTCATTGTGAAGATTTTAAGGTCGTAATTATGGAAACATTTTGAACATATGTTACGTTTTAAAATCGATGCATTAAGAATGTTTCAGTTACGTTTTCATTTATATAGTTTTTGTTAAAAAAATTTGAAAAATTGTTTTTGTTTCCAAAAAAATGTTACGTTTTTACTTTGCTTCGTGATGGGCATTTAAGATGTTTGTTAAAATATATGCATTATAAAATATGCGTTATTAACATATATTTCTTAATATTATTTCAATTATATGTTGGTCTCCTTCCTAAAACATCCATAATGTGTGTGTTTTTGTTTTGACTTTTTTCGTTTGATCTTTTTAAAAAAACATATATAGTATGTATGTGTAAAATATGATAAAAGTGAAAAAATGATAACACGAATATATGCATTAGAGGATACAAATAACAAACATCATGTCTTATGTTGAAAAGTTGAGGATCGACATATTGGAATAAAATAAGATTATAGTATGGGTTTGTATTTGTTTCAAAATAAAAAAATCTATGTAAATTTTAGAATGTGTCTTTCACTTAAAACTTATAAGACATAATTATTTTCATAATATAAGTGTTTAATAATATTAAAAAAAAAATAAGACAATAAAACTCGATAATAATAAAACAGCAAAAGAGCGCAAAACAATTAAAAAACATTAAAACATCAGAATCGCCGCTTAGTAAAATTAAAATCAATTGTCTGCAATCCTATAAAGAGGAAAAACAAAGTTTAGTAGCATAAATAATTTTTTTTTGAATTGAGTAGCATAAATATTTACTTATTTAATTAAGAAACTAAGTGAATTAAATATAATACCTCTTCCTCAAAGCATAGATTTCTCCGTGACTTCTATATTGCCATTTTCATTGTGAAGACTTTAAAGTCGTAGTTATGGAAACATTTTGAACATAGGTTACGTTTTAAAATCGACTCATCAAAAATGTTTCAGTTACGTATTCATTTATATAGTTTTTGTTAAAAAAATTTGAAAATTTATTTTTGTTTCCAAAAAAATGTTACGTTTTTACTTTGCTTCGTGATGGGCGTTTAAGATGTTTGTTAAAATATATGCATTATAAAATATGCATTACTAACATAGCTTTCTCAATATTATTTCAATTATATGTTGGTCTCCTTCCTAAAACATTCATAATGTGTGTGTTTTTGTTTTGACTTTTTCCGTTTGATCTTTTAAAAAAAACATATATAGTATGCATGTGTAAAATATGATAAAAGTGAGAAAATGATAACACGAATATATGCATTAGAGGATACAAATAACAAACATCATGTCTTATGTTGAAAAGTTGAGGATCGACATATTAGAATAAAATAAGATTATAGTATGGGTTTGTATTTGTTTCAAATAAAGAATCTATCTAAATTTTGGAATGGGTCTTTCACTTAAATCTTATAAGACATAATTATTTTCATAATATAAGTGCTGAATAATATTAAAAAAAATAAGACAATGAAACTCGATAATAATAAAACAGCAAAAGAGCGAAAAACAATTAAAAAACATTAAAAACATCAGAATCGCCGCTTAGTAAAATTAAAATCCATTGTCTGCAATCATATAAAGAGGAAAAACAAAGTTTAGTAGCATAAATATTTACATATTTAATTAAGAAACTAAGTGAATTAAATATAATACCTCTTCCTGAAAGCATAGATTTCTCCGTGACTTCCATATTGCCATTTTCATTGTGAAGATTTTAAGGTCATAATTATGGAAACATTTTGAACATATGTTACGTTTTAAAATCGATGCATCAAAAATGTTTCAGTTACGTTTTCATTTATATAGTTTTTGTTAAAAAAAATTGAAAAATTGTTTTTGTTTCCAAAAAAATGTTACGTTTTTGCTTTGCTTCGTGATGGGCATTTAAGATGTTTGTTAAAATATATGCATTATAAAATATGCATTATTAACATATCTTTCTTAATATTATTTAATTATATGTTGGTCTCCTTCCTAAAACATCCATAATGTGTGTGTTTTTGTTTTGACTTTTTTCGTTTGATCTTTTTAAAAAAAACATATATAGTATGCATGTGTAAAATATGATAAAAGTGAGAAAATGATAACACGAATATATGCATTAGAGGATACAAATAACAAACATCGTGTCCTATGTTGAAAAGTTGAGGATCGACATATTGGAATAAAATAAGATTATAGTATGGGTTTGTATTTGTTTCAAAATAAAAGAATCTATGTAAATTTTGGAATGTGTCTTTCACTTAAAACTTATAAGACATAATTATTTTCATAATATAAGTGTTTAATAATATTAAAAAACATAAATAAGACAATAAAACTCGATAATAATAAAACAGCAAAAGAGCGCAAAACAATTAAAAAAACATTAAAAACATCAGAATCGCCGCTTAGTAAAATTAAAATTCATTGTCTGCAATCCTATAAAGAGGAAAAACAAAGTTTAGTAGCATAAATAATTTTTTTTGAATTGAGTAGCATAAATATTTACTTATTTAATTAAGAAACTAAGTGAATTAAATATAATACCTCTTCCTCAAAGCATAGATTTTCCCGTGACTTCTATATTGCCATTTTCATTGTGAAGACTTTAAAGTCGTAGTTATGGAAACATTTTGAACATATGTTACGTTTTAAAATCGACTCATCAAAAATGTTTCAGTTACGTTTTCATTTATATAGTTTTTGTTAAAAAATTTTGAAAAATTGTTTTTGTTTCCAAAAAAATGTTACGTTTTTACTTTGCTTCGTGATGGACGTTTAAGATGTTTGTTAAAATATATGCATTATAAAATATGCATTACTAACATAGATTTCTCAATATTATTTCAATTATATGTTGGTCTCCTTCCTAAAACATTCATAATGTGTGTGTTTTTGTTTTGACTTTTTTCGTTTGATCTTTTATAAAAAACATATATAGTATGCATGTGTAAAATATGATAAAAGTGAGAAAAGGATAACACGAATATATGCATTAGAGGATACAAATAACAAACATCATGTCTTATGTTGAAAAGTTGAGGATCGACATATTAGAATAAAATAAGATTATAGTATGAGTTTGTATTTGTTTCAAAATAAAGAATCTATCTAAATTTTGGAATTGGTCTTTCACTTAAATCTTATAAGACATAATTATTTTCATAATATAAGTGCTGAATAATATTAAAAAAAATAAGACAATAAAACTCGATAATAATAAAACAGGAAAAGAGCAAAAAACAATTAAAAACATTAAAAACATCAGAATCGCCGCTTAGTAAAATTAAAATCCATTGTCTGCAATCCTATAAAGAGGAAAAACAAAGTTGAGTAGCATAAATATTTACATATTTAATTAAGAAACTAAGTGAATTAAATATAATACCTCTTCTTGAAAGCATAGATTTCTCCGTGACTTCCATATTGCCAATTTCATTGTGAAGATTTTAAGGTCGTAATTATGGAAACATTTTGAACATATGTTACGTTTTAAAATCAATGCATCAAGAATGTTTCAGCTACGTTTTCATTTATATAGTTTTTGTTAAAAAAAACTTGAAAAAATGTTTTTGTTTCCAAAAAAATGTTATGTTTTTACTTTGCTTCGTGATGGACGTTTAAGATGTTTGTAAAATATATGCATTATAAAATATGCATTATTAATATAGCTTTCTTAATATTATTTCAATTATATGTTGGTCTCCTTCCTAAAACATCCATAATGTGTGTGTTTTTGTTTTGATTTTTTTCGTTTGATATTTTTTTTAAAAACATAAATAATACAATAGAAATATAATTGTTTATCCGGCTGAATTGTTTGGTTTTTTCAGAAATCCGTATTGTTTTTAAAAAGAAATCTACAGTTACGTACATTCCAAAGTTGTAGTTAAATCTTCTGGCCGACATGAAATCCGTGAGGCAATTGGCCGTTATTTATATCAATGATATGATATTAACTATAATTAAAATGTAATGAAAGATCATGCTGTAAATATGTGACATACCAATGGCAAATGATGTAATTAGTCTAGTAAATTAAGGATTATCAATATTAAGGCTGAGAAAAAATGTGAGGATGACACCTATGCAAAATGGCAACATGGTAATAATTTTACTCTTTTAAGGTTGTTCTTATTATTTGCTCATCTATTAATAATAAAGGGATATGAATCTAAAGATAAAGATTAACTCCGGAAGATCGATTAGTGTTTTTCACTTTTATCTTTATCTCATTTTATCTTATTATCAACTTTCTATTTCAATTTCAACTAATAATTCAAACTATTCTTTTGGATGTTCTGTTTTCAACAGTTTGGTGTTTGGTTGTTTAAAAACCTTGTGTTTTTTGGATGTTTTATTTTCGTAGTTTGGGTTTTGGTTTATGAACGAGGAAATTCCGTGAATGTTATATCGGTATTGGTTTTGATTTATTTGTTTGCAACTATATCATATTACTCTGTGTAATATTTTGTTACTGAGTAATCATTTAAAACCGAACCTGATTGGAACTGTTTTTCCGGTTCTAATATGGTTATCAAACTTTAGAAATCAAAAGAACCGAGAACCGAAAAAACTGATCTAATATGATCCAAAATTTTGTACGATTCTTTAATGGTTACCAAATTTCAAAAACCGAAAAAACTGAGAACCGAACTGAAGAACCAAACGCCCACTCCTAACTAATATTATGAATATGCCTAATCCTTTTTGGGTCTGATTGGTAATGGTTGTATCTTTAAAATTTTTGCGGTAGAAAAAAAGCTGTAGACTTTAGATTTTATTGCTGTAGATTTTATGGAGAGCTCAAAAAATTTGATTTGAATATTTGGCTTTAGAAAGCACTTACACAGCTGTAGATTATTTCCGAAGCTGTGATTTTTAAAAAGTCAATAAAGCTTGATTGTTATGAATTTAGTGCTTTAAAAATAAATGGTGCTCTGGACAGCACTTACAGTCATTACCAATCACACCCTTTATCTGTAATTTATTTCTAGTTATATAATTGAATACGTCTGAGATATGATATAATATTATTATTTGATTTACATGTGGAATTTACATGGGAGCTGGAGAAAGGAGAATATATACTGTAGTAGTGCATTTGAAAGTTTAACCATATATAAGAAACTTACATGTAATAATAAATCTTCCAATATTGGAAAGCTAGCTAGATGGGCATTAACCACATCGGCCCATAGATAGTAATGTAATAAATGTAAATCTCACGTGGACATTCTACAACTAAAATTAAGAAGTCTTGCTAAGTCCACAGACTCCACACCTACCATCTCTATTACCACCATATACTAAATTTACTTTGATACTTTTCACTTTTGTCTTTTGTTTCAGTGCGAAAGCATCTGCAACTTTGGACCTTAAAAAGAAAGAAAAATCAACATACAAACTGATAAGGACGAGTCCACAAGAATTAAAGAGCTATCACCTACTTTACTGTCTTCTATCTTCCGCCATTGATTGCGCTTTTTTGATTGAAGCGCCCCCATAAACAACAAAAAGAAGCAAAGATTCCTCAATTCCTTCTTCCCCGCAGGTCCTCTTCTTCTTCTTCCTCCATTTCCGAGAAACTGACAATGTGGCTTACATGAGAGACTCTTTGATTCCTTGGAGAAAAAAGGGTTTTGTGTTTTTTTTTCTTTTCCAATTCCGAAGTCATGCGGATAATATGTTGGATGATACTAGTCTTAGTGATAAGCACTTCAGGTTCTTCTTCCGACTTCGAAGCTCTTCTCGAGCTCAAGAAAGGCATAAAGACAGACCCATCGGGTAAAGTCTTTACTTCATGGGATGCAAATGCTCTATCCTCCTCCGACAAGTGTCCTCAAACCTGGTACGGAGTTTCTTGCAGTAGCGGAGACGTCACATCCATAGATTTGAACGGTTTAGGTCTGGTCGGAGAGTTCAGTCTCCCCGTCATCGCCGGTCTCCGGAAGCTTCAGAACTTGTCCATCTCCGACAATCACTTCTCCGGAACTCTCTCCAAGATCGGTTCTCTCAGGTCTCTCAAGCATCTGGATATATCCAACAACATGTTCCGCGGCTCACTACCTTCCGGGATCGACGATCTCGACAGGTTGAAGTACCTTGATCTGCAAGGGAACGGTTTCTCCGGGGAAGCGATGAGCTTGTTCTCTCAGCTACATAGCGTGGAATACGTGGACGTGAGCAGGAACAGCTTGTCGGGCTCGCTTGATTTGGGTCTGGCGAAGTCGAGCTTTGTTTCTTCGGTTCGGTACTTGAACGTGAGTGGGAACTCTTTGGTCGGAGAGCTTTTCGCTCACGACGACGGCATCCCGTTTTTCGATAGTTTAGAGGTGTTTGATGCTAGCAGTAACCGCTTCTCTGGCTCTCTCCCTTCCTTCAGCTTTGTTGTCTCTCTCAAGATTCTTAGGTTACAGGACAATCAGTTCTCGGCTTCTTTACCGCAGGGCCTTCTTCAGGAGAGCTCAACTATCTTAGCTGAGCTAGATCTTAGCCTCAATCAACTTGAAGGTAATAAAACTCTATGAATAGAATATGCGGAACAACTGCATTGCGGTTCTAACAGTTATATGTAGGGATTTTTGTTACTATTAAATACGATGCGTTTTGTAATATTCGGAGTCTTGATATCTTGTTGCAGGTCCTGTTGGAAGTATAACCTCTTCAACGCTAAAGAAACTCAACCTGTCGTCAAATAGACTATCGGGCGCCTTACCGTTGAGAATAGGCCACTGTGCCGTTATTGATCTGAGTCACAATAACATCTCAGGGGACTTGTCAAGGATACAGAGCTGGGGTGATTACGTAGAAACTATCCGGTTAAGTTCAAACTCACTCACTGGAACACTACTACCTAGCCAGACTAGTCAGTTTTTGAGGCTGACTTCTCTCGAGGCGGCTGACAATTCGCTGCAGGGTGAGCTGCCTTTTGTCTTAGGGAATTATCCTGAACTGAAAGTGATTGACCTCAGCCGTAACCAGCTTAGCGGATTCATACCGGGAAATCTTTTGGTGTCGGAGAAGTTGACGGATCTAAAACTGTCGAACAATAACTTGTCTGGTTCGCTTCCTCTACAGGATGCAAGTAGTGCAGGGAACCTTAGCTTGACCAGTATTGACCTGTCGCATAACTCGCTAAGTGGAGTTCTCTCCGGGGAACTAACCAGATTCCACAGTTTGGTTACTTTAGACCTTTCTTATAACAACTTTGAAGGGAATATACCTGATGGCCTCCCAGACAGCTTAAAGGTATTCATTGTCTCTGCTAATAATCTCTCTGGAAACCTGCCGGAGAGTCTTCTCCGGCGGTTTCCAGATTCAGCGTTTCGCCCCGGGAATAATGAGTTGCTGATTGAAACTCCTAAAGATGGCATAACCTTAGGAAAGCATAAGTATCATCATATGAGATCTTCCGTAAAGGCAGCTCTGATCATAGGCTTGGTCGTTGGTGCTTCTCTGCTTGCTCTTGTCTGTGTTTGGTTTCATTGTATGCTAAAGAGGCAGCACGAAGAGGACAAAGAGAAAATGGATGATGTAACTGATGAAAAGAGTAGCCTGCAGAAAAACGAACCTTCTCCTTCACCTTCTCCTGGAAAGAACAGTGTACCTTCGTCATCTGTAACTTCCACTTCCACAACCAAGGCGAAGCTGCTTGTCTCTGAGCATCCTTCATCCTCCCAAGTATCTGCTTCCTCCACTCCTTCCCTGTCTAGAATCCACAACTCACCGGATAACCCTAGGTCTCGCCAGACATCCGTGAAACTGGACGGGAACCTGTACATTTTCGACGCTTGTCTTACCACGCTCACAGCAGAGGAACTGTCTCGCGCTCCAGCTGAAGCCATGGGAAGGAGCTGCCACGGAACGCTGTACAGAGCGGTGCTCGGTTCTGATAACACCGTGTTAGCTGTCAAATGGTTAAGGGAAGGGACTGCAAAAGGCAAGACGGAGTTCGCCAGGGAGATAAAGAAACTTGGCAACATCAAACACCCGAATCTTGTTTCTCTTCAGGCTTACTATTGGGGCCCCAAAGAACACGAGAAGCTTATCATATCAAGATACATTGATGCACCCTGCTTAGCTTTCTATCTCCAAGGTAATAATAAAAAAAAAGACTGGTTTGCTTAGTATATTATTTGATTTTTGTTTTGTTTTGTTTTGCAGAGGCTGGATTGCTAAACCTCCCACCATTGCTGCTAGAAAACCGTCTTAAAATCACTCTAGACATAGCCACTTGTCTTAGTCACCTGCACAACGAAGAATCAATCCCACACGGGAACCTAAAATCAACCAACGTTCTCCTAAAACCACCCGAGCTCACTGCACTCCTAACAGACTACAGTCTCCACCGGTTGATCACACCGGAAGCCACGTCAGAGCAAGTTCTGAACGCAGCCACTCTCGGCTACTGCCCTCCGGAGTTTGCTAGCTCCACCAAACCCTACCCTTCTCTCAAAAGCGATGTGTACGCCTTTGGGGTCATCTTGTTAGAGCTTCTCACGGGGAAAGTGTCGGGAGATGTTATAGATGATGAACAAGGGGTTGTTGATTGGGTTGTTATGCTCGTGGGACAAAACCGTGCCGTCGAGTGTTTTGACCCTTCCATTGTTAAGACACACGCCTCTGGGGTTGGAGTTCTTATTGATGTCTTGCAGATTGCTCTGAGCTGTATCTCACAGGCACCGGAGAGACCAGACATGAAATCTGTCTGTCAAGAGCTCTTTAGAATTGTTCTCAAAGGGACAAACTAGAAGAGAGATCATCACTCTTCGATTCCTGTTTGTGTTGTACCATAATATGAAACTGTATATCTTAAATCAATTAGTAACCCACTTAAAAGCATCAAACTGTATAACAACTATCTTCCACATTCATGCTTGAAGCAATCTTCTTATATATAATCTCTTTAGTCTTTTAACATTTACAATGCCAAAACCCAACTTCCCTCCAAAATTTTGACCTCAGCAAAAACTCCATTATTCCAGAAATGAAACAAAATATTTGTATGTATCAGTTACCCTGGGAATAAGCCTTCTTCAACTCCTCGTAATTGATCTTGGCTTGTTGGATTCTCTGTTTAAGTTCCTCATACATTTCCACTGATGATTCTGCAAACTGATTGAGCTGTCCAGCAAATCCTTCCAAACTAGTCCTAAACCGATCAAACCCCGGACCACAATCCTCCAACGTCTCCTCTTGCTGGTCGTTTTGGTTCTCACCAGGTCCATGTTTCTTGCTGCGATGATGATTCTTCTTCTCCTGTCGCGGCAAGAACCTGGCGACATCAGAAGCTAGTGCTTTGATGGAGCTTGAAACCTCTTTCGGAGGCAAGGCTTCGAGCTTTTCGAGCCAGATTGCGCATGTCGCGTAGATGGGAGGGCCGAGGTTTCTGAGGACTGGTTGCTGGTGCGCACGCCTCTTACGCTTAGACGGTCGTGGTAAGACGACGCATTTTTCCAGCCACTCGTGTATGGCTTTGATGTATGATCTCTGGCCTGTGATCCACTTGGTTAAGCTCGAGGCCAACGCGCTGAGTTCGTCTTCGAGGTGGGATGTCACTTGTCTGTGCAACTCCGAGTGCATGTTGAGTTTAATGTTTCCCCTTCTGTGACACGCTGAGATCAACTGAAACTGAACTTTGTGGCATTCATACATCACTTCCCACATTCGACTCAACCTATATTCAAAATCCAACAAGGTTCGTATAAGCAAAAAAGAAAGAAAGAACTGAGTTTCACTACTGTCTACAACACATACCCTTGGATGAGTTCCTCAAGTTGAGGCTGGAGCTCGTTGTCACGAAGCTCTTCAATCCGTCTTGATATTGAGTCGATCCTATGAATCGCCACTCTGATTCTGGAGTGAAGGTCCTTGACAACCGAACGTGTCTTGTCTATTCTCTGTGAGCCTTTACCTTCTGATTCAAGTTCCCTCAAGATTTTGCACTTGTCGTCATACTCTCTCCTCACAGCCTGACTCCCCTGTAGAGTCAGAGAAAACACATTAGGTACATCATTTTACTTGATTCGTCAAAATCAAACATGAGTAAGTAAGTAGTAAGTACCTTGACTTCATCATAGAGCTTCCGCTCCCATGCATACAGTCTGTCTAGAGTTGAGGCATGGCTTCCAGCGATCACGCCAATGTTTTCAAAGAGACTGCTATTCAGCTCTTCCACATCATCAGAATTCATTCCCCCCAGAGGATTCATTGAAGATGAGGATCGAGAAGATTCAGTCCTATGCCAGGTCAAGTATTTCATCGTGTTCGGAGCAGTCTCTGCACATATAACTCAAACTATAACCACTCCATCAACAGATATTACCCAAAAATGTAAAGATATAATTTACCTTCTGGTACATCTTTGGGGTCTTCCCCACAAGAGAGACATGTTTTGAACAGTGATGATGCACCGGAGCCACCTGCAAAAAGGCAGAGTTATGAATAATCCCAACTATAGTAAAACAATAGATTAACAAGAGATGAAAATGATATACTTTGTTTTGATGGAGGTATTGGACGGAAATGCAATTTATTGGCTTCAAGCATCCTAGGAACCTCTTTCCCAGTCTCAGAAGCTTTAACAAAGAGCATCTCTACCTCTTTCATGCTTGACAAGAAGTCCCTGGAGGGAGGAAGAGGAAGCCTGTTCTCGGTGTGGTGGTTCGGTGTTTTGTTCACTACTGGAGTAGCAGCAGCTGCTAAAGGCGTCACAGGTGGCGACAGCTCAGGAGTTTTGCTTTTCTCACCGTCGTCTGAGAACTCGCTTTCCACTCCCTCCTCTCTTTGAGGAGGCTCACGACGCACTCTATTGAAGTTTTCAAAACTTCTAACGAGTGTATCACTCGTTGGCTCATCAAACTCATCGTCAGAACCGTTGGACTCTTCTTCTCTCTCTTGAAAAGAAAAGTTGTCACCATCTTCCTCCTCCTCCTCCACCTCTGTAGTTTCTCCCTTAACAGAACTCGACACATGATGACCATTCCCAGCGTGAGGAGGAGAAGAAGAAAATTGGTTGTCAATTGGGTGAGAAAGACCAAAATAATCCCAAGGAGGCGTCTCAGGTGGCATGGAAGAAGAAGAAGATTCTTCAAATGGGGTTGATTCCATCTTCTCCATAGACCTAGTCTGTGGGACACTAGACGATGATGAGATGACAGTGGCGACAGACGTAACCGGTGGTTTCTCTACCACCTTTTTTGGAGAAAACCCTCTGAACTTCATGTGATTGACCTGGAATGAACTGGAACTAGGAGGAGGAGGGTGTGAAACAGGTGGAGGAGGAGAGTAGGAGGTCTCGGTTAAGGCAAGAGCTTGTTCTGGTGTTGCACTAGTGTTGTAGAGAGAGGAAGGTTCAACGGGAACTTGAGTCTCAGCAAATCTCCTGAGGGCAGTTCCGGTACTCCTGAGAGACTGGACGTATGAGACGTGAGCAGCGGCTAACAAACATCTTCCATCAAGTGCTTGCTGCACAAACTTTTTCCTTTCACGGCATAATTGCAAGGCTTTATCTTCATCTATTCTGGAATTTGATGCACCCATTCTCCAAAGCTTAAAAAGGTTGCAGATTTAGATTTTAGAACCTGCAGAATGCTGTCTTAAAATAGATTAGATCAAAAAGTAACAATTAAATACTAGAGAATAGTTCCAAATGCGGACAACAACTAAACATCCAACAAGGGTGATAATTTCCCTTGCAGGATAGCTACTCAATCAGATATATTAAAAACGAAGTGAAGAAGGCAAATCGAGAAACCAGGGATGAGACAATCAAAGTTTCCACAAGTATCAAAACTAGTAAAAGCCAATATCTCTAAGAGAAGGTAGACCATAATGCAATCTGAGCTATTCCTTTTAGTAAACTCGTCACAGAAACAAAGTTCCCAGTTCATAAAAACAAAACATGAGAAAGGCAACTCAATCAGACATTCCTGGTCAAATCCAGAGGTAATATATACAAAACTAATAGAAGAAGAATAAAGTTAAGTCTTTTTATTTTGTTGTAAAAGAAAAGGAGAAAACTTTTTGGTAACATAAACAAAAATCAGACAGACAAATACGGAAACAATTGAACAGAACCAACGCAGCGAAATCGAAAAATCAGAAACAAGCGTGAATAAATAGCAAAACATAGACTTTTATGGAAAGGAGAAAGAACACCCCAGCCCCAATTGAAAATTAGATTACCAAATCTATTGGCTTTTCTCACGCAAGCAGAAAAAGGAAGAAGATGAAGAAACGGCGATACCTAATTAAAGAGAGAGAGAGAGAGAGAGAGAGAGAGAGAGAGAAGGAGCGGTGCTTGTGTTGTGTTTACGGGAGAGGAGGAAGAAACAAAAACGTATTGTACTGTACAACAGTAGAAGAGGCGACGACAAGATGTGTTGAGTCAGCAAAGCGAATCAAATGGGGGCAGAGAGAATCTTATGCGGAGAGAGAGGAGGAGAAAAAATAAAGGGAGAATTGGCAAAAAGAGACACTTTAAATTTTCTATTGTCAATTTAGGACTTTTCATACTTTGGTCATTTTTTGACTTGTTTTGCCCTTGGTTGATGAGAAAAATAGTAAACATAACTTTAAAAATGTAAAAAAATATGAAAAGTATTGGAAACATATGTATGATAATTTATATGTTTAAATTTATTTTCTAAAAAGTAGGGATTCATATTTTATTTTCTCTTCTAGCCAAAATAGAATACACATTCCGTTAGTCTGCTTAGTACAGAAAACCGAAACTAAGTATAATACATAGATATATCTCAGTTATATAATGTAAACTAATGTTTCTTCATCCCTATATCTGAGCTAGATTTGGTTACGTCAACATATAGCAGTATGTCTTCAGTGTACCAGCAGATATATAACGATATATATCTTGAACTCTATGACGTACCTAACTTAGAAATTGTGTCATAGGCTCTTATGCCTTTTACCTTATGTGACGCCTAAGGAAGAATAGGGGTTGCACGTGTTGTACTATATTCTGGATTGGGTATATTACGTATTCTAGGCAAATCCGAAAAAAATGGAAACTTCCATTTTCTGTTTTAGAAGTTTCCTAAATCTAACCTAAAAATCTTGGAGAATATTTTCTTGATATCCCACGTTTTCCTCCTCCTCCCACGATCCCCTTCTCTTTGTTTTTTGTGTTTATCGCGGCCTTCTCTTCTCTTCTCTCTTCTCTCTTCTCTCTTTCTCTCTTCCCTCTTCTCTCTATCAACATGGTTCTAATATATGTCAAATCTGGTGAATGGATGTCTAGTTCCAGCGAGGAGTGGAGTTTCGTGGTAGACAAAGACCGGCGTGGTCGAATGGTGACATTAGATGCTACAACTGTGTTGGAGCGGCTCAAGATCATGGTGTGTGAGGATTATGGCGTGGAACCTAATTCTGTTAATGTTGAGTTGAGTTATGAGATTGTGAATCAGAGAGGGAATCCTCCCATTATCATCAGCAATGATCGACAAGTAGCTAACTTTATGGGCTATGCGAAGAAGGGTTTAGGTCCTACCTTGTGTGTCACATTCTCTAGTAGTGGTGTGAATCAAAAGGAACGAGTCAACATCGATTTGAATAAGGAGCCGTGGGATTCAAGTAATATTGAGGATGAGGAGAAGGGTTTAGGTCCTACTTTGTTCTGTTTTTTTCTTATTTCCCTTGAGACAGATGGATCTTTGATTTAGAAAAAAGTTGACAATTTGTTAATGACAATCTCGTATTTCGCCCAATATTGGTTCTATTATATGTTTATCACCAACAAAGAAGAAGCAACATAGTATAGAGCTTATTTCACAAAATAAAACAGAACAAATTGAGGTCGCACATGACCATCATGCATAGTTAAAGTAGATGAAGATCATCACCAAACAACACAGAAACAAAGCTTTTAGGATCCTTAAGTCGCTAATGCATTTGATAGTCTTCTCTTGGCAACGTGAAACAGCATCTTCCATCTCAACAATTCTACTCTCATGGCATTTCAGCCTCGTCTCACAAGCTTGCATTGATCTCTGAATCTCGGAAGTGTCGACGAGCAGCACATCAAACAGTTCCTGAAAATCTTCAACCTCCTCAACAACTGATTCATCAGTCCACTTGAACAGATGGGTTTTGTCCTTCATCAAAAACATCCAACAGTTAGTAAGATTAAAACAAGGACACATATCTATAAGTACACGACTTACCATCTCAGATCCCATCGGACAAATCCAGATAAACAAAAAAATCGAAGTTGTCAAAGACACTAGGCAAATCGCAAATCGTGTAAGATGAGAAAGAAAAGAAGTAATCAAATACCTTGTGAGTTGGAAGACTCGGATTTACTCTTGATTGATAACAGACGAAGAAGAAGACCACAAGAGATCGAAGAGGAAGACCACACAAGAGATCGAAGAGGAAGAGCACAAGAGATCGAAGAGGAAGATGAGGTTTAAGAAATTAGGCAAAAGAGATCAAAGGGGACGACGGGGATGAGGTTCAGTGAAGAATCGCCATTGAAGGGATCTCCACGGCGAAGAAGAGAAGAAGTCGATGAAATTAGGGTTGGGAAATCCCTTTTCCCCTTTTGTCTTTTTTTTTTTAATTTTTTTTTTAGTTTTTTACTATTTTCACTAAAGTTAAAAGTATTATTTTGGTTTTTACTTATTATTTTGATTTTTAATATATTTATTTCGTAAATCACAAACGAAAATTATAAAAAAAAAATATTTTAAATTAAATGCTAAATAAAGGGTACTATTGTATTTATAAAAAATGAAAATCCTATTTCCCCAAAAAATGTTCTAAAAATCCTATTTCCCCAAAACTAAGATGAATGTGTCTCTAAAATCCAATTTGCTCAAAAATAAAAGGGGGCTTAAGTGGTGGTGTGTACATGCAATAAAGCAAACTTTCTTGTAAAAAGGAGAGATGGATCTCCTAAACGCGGTTCCTTTCTCTTACCTTTCTTATATTCCTCGTCTCTCACCGGTCTCACTTTTTTTTTCTTACAGCTCGCTTTGTCTTTCTTCGGCAAATATATTCAAACCAAACATGTTTTATTAAAATAGAGTGTTTTTTTTTGGTACCTATATTTTTTTCATTATACAATGTTAACTAGATTTTGACCCGCGCTTTTAAAGCGCGGAATATTTTAACATGAAAAATTTCACTAATAATTTAACAAATATTTTGGTAATTTTTAAAGAGTGTGTATTTAAAATATTTTTGCATTTAAATCAGTATTTTTAAATTCAACCCGATTGTGATTATACCGGTTAATCCGGAGATCTGACAATTCAATTTATGTTTTTAAAATATTCATATTAAAAAATCACTAAAACCCGAGACTAATCGATTGAACTGATGGATGACCGATATATAATCTAATTCGATTTAAATTGTAATAGTTTCATAATTTGTAATCTTATAATCGAAATTTTAAAGTTCACTATTTTGCAATTTATGAAATTATGATGTTTCTATAAAATTTTAAAGAGAAAATGATATATATTAAACAGTTAAGATTAATTATTGTATTATTTGGAAACATTGATAGTAGTATAAAAAATATATTGTTTGGAAATATTGATAGTAGTATAAAGAAATAAGTATATTGTTTGGAAACGTTGATAGTAGTATAAAGAAATAAGTATATTGTTTGGAAACATGGATAGTAGTATAAAGAAAGGAACATTAGTGATTTAATGTATGTTTAACTATAAAGTATAAAGGTGTATTTAATTTAAAAACTTACAAAATAAATGTTAGGTCCAACAGAATGTTTCTATTTTAATAAGATAGATGTAATCAGTTCAACATGAAAACATAATAAACCGATTTAATTAAATAGAAACAAACTGATATGGTTATCATTACTTTAATTCAAAACTAAAATGAACTAATTTCATTAAGCTGTTGTAGTTGTAAAGTTAGTCAACTACAAATTTAATACACTGAGATAGAAACTACGTGATCGTAATATAATGTATGCTTTTGCCACTATCTGAGATAGATTAAAACATAAATTAAAACATCTTAGTCAAAATATAAATTAAAACATCTTAGTCAACAAATTTTAGTCAAAAAAAAAATTCTTAGTCAACAAATTCTTTTTCCGGATAATAAACAATTTCGAAATATTTGGATAAAAATGTAAGAACGATGGATTTCCCGTAAAATTCAGATACTATTAAATAAATATTAATATATTTATATATATACTTGAGGATCTTTTTGGATAATATCTTCCATTGAAAATATTTTAATAGTGTTTTCTATTTCTTTCTCTAAAATAGAAGTTTAAAGTAAATATAATTTAATTATATTTTTTATTTTATGATAACAGAGTAAAAATAAATTTATTTTATAAATACAGTAAATTGTTTATTTTTTTACTATAAAAAGAAGTATAAACGAAATAAAAATATTTATATTATATAATTACTTTATTTTAAATTAGAAAATAGAGTAAATCATCGAAATAGTCTAAAGATATTTTGGCAATTTCCTTATGTGTTCTCTAAATTCTAATGGTCAAATACTTAAAATGGATAAGATGTAAACAAATAAAAGTATAAACCCTATCTTGAGGGAGATGGGCTTATTCTGAGTAAGGCCGACTTAAATTTAGGTTCACTACTGTCTCTCTACGACTCTACCCGTTAAGCTATAGAAGAGGAAACACACTTTTGAGTGTATCGAAGAAACACGATAACAGTTTCGCGAATTTAGGGTTCCGATCTTCTTCTCCTCCTAATGGCCGACGAGACTCTTCCCCCGGCTGATTCCGTCGACACCCCCCTCCCCGAGAAGACCACCTCTCCTCCTCCACCGCCACAGCAGCAGCAGCAGCAGGAACAACATCAAGAGGAGCAGCCTCCCAACCGCCACGAGAGAGATTCCCGCGAAACAGATCTAGAGCGTCCGCCGAATCGCCGTGACCGTGACCGTTCGCCACCTCCTCCTCCTCCTCCACGCAGGGATTACAAGAGGCGGCCTAGCGGGAGCCCTCCCCCACCGTACAGAGATAGGCGGCACTCTCCTCCTATTCGCCGCTCGCCTCCTCCTCCCAAGCGCTACCGGAGGGACGATAACAACGGCTATGATGGTGGTCGCCGCGGTGGTGGTGGTGGTGGCTATGGCCCACCCGACAGAAGGTAATCTTCATCTCGATCGACCTAAAGTTTCATTGTTGCTATGCTTTGGCTCAATTCACTCACTCTGGGCTGGAATGATAGGTTTGGAGGATATGAGTATGAGGGTGGGAGGCCTGGTTATGGTGATGATAGACCTCATGGCCGCTTTATGGGACGCCATCAAGGTCAGACAACTATCAGCATCAGTTCCATTTTGCATCTGATTTTTTTTTTTTTTGACAATGACTATCGTGTTAGACTGTCTTATAAATTGGAAACAGTTAATCCAATTCTTAACTAGAGATATGTAATAGGAAGCTTCAATCTAGATGGACCAAATTTAAGCAAAAAAAATATTAATAATCAAACTTGTTTTTGTGTTTATCTCTTGGCAGACTGGGAGGGAGGTCGGGGACGCTATGGTGATGCATCTAATAGTGGAGGTACTCAAAGGTTAGAGTTCGTCATCTTTGTTCATTTTCTCTTTGCTTTGTTGTATTTATCCTATATTGTTTTTTTTTATCTGGCTATGGATTATTTTATTTAGTTAATGTGCAAATTAGGAATTATGAACTGTCTAATGATGCTTTCTCCCATGAGGTGTGTAATCTTTTCTTCCCTATAGATCCAAAAAGTTAGAGTGACTTTGAGGCATACGCTTGATCATATTAGCTACTAGAATATAACTTCTCTAACATGTGCTGTTGTAATTTTTCATCTTGCTGTTGAGTACGAGATAAAGGCATTATTTTTTCTAGGTGTAAAATTTTGTTCTCTATTACTGTTCAAGATTGGGACAACCAGCACTAGTGCTGTTTGTACACTCCCTTACTTTTAGGTTTTAACGATAAACACGGTTGTATTTCCTTGATCCAGGGACGGGTTGATGTCTTACAAACAGTTTATCCAGGAGTTGGAAGATGATATATTGCCATCAGAAGCTGAACGAAGGTATCTTTATAACCTGCAACTTAGTCTTGGTGCTTAAGCAGTTCTCTTGTAAAGCTACAGCGGCAACGTCTTCTTTCCTGTTGCAGATATCAAGAATACAAGTCAGAGTATATCACAACCCAGAAACGTGTCTACTTTAACACTCACAAAGAGGAAGAATGGTGATTTCCACTATCTGTTCCAGTCGTTTACCTTATTCTGTGAATTTTTGCTCATCTATTAACATGCTTATCTATGTTACTCTTCCAGGTTGAAAGACAAGTATCATCCAACAAACTTACTAACTGTAATAGAAAGGTAACTTCAAGAACCATTTGCAGCAGTTTAATTTGGTGTTAGCCTGTTTGGTATAATATACTGTATAGTGATATCTTGGTATTACAGTATTTATATGTTACCTTTGAAAATTTCAGGAGGAATGAACTTGCACAAAAGGTAGCGAAGGAGTTCTTACTTAATTTACAGAGCGGGAATCTAGATTTGTAAGATCATATTCTTGGCCTCATACTCCGTATTTAATATTGTGATTGTTCTTTCATCTTCAAAAGCTCACAGTATTCCATCGATCTGTTCCAGAGGTCCTGCAGTGACAGCATTGAATAAAACTGGCCGCACCAGTGAGCCAAATTCTGAGGATGAAGCAGCTGGTGGTGGTAAAAGAAGACCTGCTAAGCGGGAAAGTGGAGGGACTGATGCATCGGCGGCACCTAAAGCACCAAGCTTCACTTCTGATCCAAAGAGAATCCTAACTGACATTGAACAAGCACAAGTCCTTGTGCGTAAGCTTGACGCTGAGAAAGGAATTAAGGAGAACGTTTTATCAGGTTCCGAAACTGAAAAGTCGGGTAGAGATAATTTGCACAGTGGTTCAACTGGTCCAGTTATAATCATAAGAGGTTTGACATCGGTGAAAGGCCTTGAGGGTGTTGAATTGCTTGACACGCTTCTCACTTATCTCTGGCGTGTTCATGGTGTGGACTATTACGGAAAGATTGAAACTAATGAAGCCAAGGGTCTGCGGCATGTGAGAGCGGAAGGAAAAGGTTCTGATGCAAAAGGAGATGAGAGCGAAAACAAATTTGACTCCCATTGGCAAGAGAGGTTGAAAGGTCAAGATCCCTTGGAAGTGATGGCTGCCAAAGAGAAGCTAGATGCTGCTGCTATTGAAGCTTTAGATCCGCATGTCCGAAAGATTAGGGATGAGAAGTATGGTTGGAAATATGGTTGTGGAGCTAAAGGCTGCACGAAGCTGTTTCATGCTGCTGAATTTGTGCACAAGCATCTCAAGCTCAAACATGCTGAGCTTGTAGTGGACCAGACTGCCAAAGTGCGGGAAGAACTTTATTTTCAAAACTATATGAAGTATGTAGGCTTTCTTCTCTTGGATTCCTGTTCTGTCATTTCTGACCAGGTTGTAATGAAAAAAATTATTCGTCATTTGTAGTGATCCAAATGCTCCAGGAGGACAACCAGCCACGCAGCAACCTGGCCCGGTAAATGATCCTTTTTATCAGTTGATAGAGTGTTGACTAGTTTGTAATTTCGGATTTGCTTCTAAACGCGTTTTGTATACATTTGGCAGAGAGATAGAGTTATGATGAGACGCAAGCCAGGCATGGAGAACAGATTGAGGGATGATCGAGGTGGACGCAGAGACGGACGAGCTTACGGAAATGACAGGATTGATCGGTCAGAGGATCAACAGAGAGGTGATGGAAACGGTCCAAATCCGGAGGAAGGTGGTTTCGAAGCATTTGGTGGGCAAGGCGGTTTTCAGGTTCCTTCCTACTCGGCTGATATAAATGCACCACCAATGCTGATGCCTGTTCCTGGTGCCGGGTAGGTTTAACAATGACTATTAACTCTCGCATGCTCTTATCATAAGAGAGCGAACCAGTGATCGATCTGTAATGGTTGTGTGAATGTTAAATGTGGGCAGGCCACTAGGACCATTTGTACCAGCACCACCTGAGGTTGCGATGCAGATGTTCAGGGACCCGAGCGGGCCCAACCCTTCTTTTGAAGGTGGGGGCAGAGGTGGACCAGCCCCTTTTCTGTTGTCTCCGGCCTTTAGACAGGATCCTAGACGGCTACGCAGGTATAACATTACTTTCATCTCTCCATTAAACATGGCTCAACCTAAAGTCGTTTACTGTATATGAGAATAAATGAAGTGTCTATAAGAAACTAATGTTGTGAGAAAATGGTGGCAGCTACCAAGACCTAGATGCGCCAGAGGAAGAGGTGACCGTTATTGATTACAGGAGCTTGTAGACAGAGGGGAGAGAGAGAGAGAGAGTGGGATGCCCGGTCTAGCCAGCCGATTGGAACAACAAGCTACATGCTCTTTGATGTCTGTATCTTTTCTTTCTTGTTTCATCCTAATTTTTACTCAGTAAAGGCGTAAGACACGCTCTCTACATATTTTTGTTGATTGCTTTTCTTGTGGTTTAGTTATCGTTTATTTGTACCTTTATGCATTTTCTACTTCTGTTCTCATGTTCTATTGAAATCGTCCTATCGTTTAGTTGTATTCATATGCAGTCCTCAGAACTGATATTTTCAATAATAATAATATCTACTCTTTGTCCGTTTGTGCTTCAGCGTCGGATTAAATTTGCGCTGTAGATTTATCGCCGCTACCAATCATGTCACGTTGACCAGACACTATAACACATGGCTTGATTTGAACGTAGAATGGTCGTCCGTAGATGCTACTGATAACAATTGACGTGATCTAGAGTGAATTATCCTGAAGCATCTTCCTTTCAATAAAACAATAATATAGCGCAAATGATCATTTGAACACTTGAATATTAGCGTTAGCCTCGGCATTTTCTCTCACAGAACACTTATTCATATTCATTTCACAATCCACACCACTTGCTCTCACCGACATCCGGTAAAATGGTACACTTAAACCTTATACAGTTTTTTTTTTGTAAGCACAAAACTTCATACATTTATATTTAGTGTTTTAGTTTAAAGAAAAAAGAAGACTCTGGGCTCCATTCACAAAGAAACAAAGACAGTGCTTTTTTGTTTTTGTTTTTGTCACTTTAAAAGTTACTTGTCCATAGAAAATACAAAATTAATATCTAATTCTAACTTCATTGAGTGCAGCTCAGATCTAATCAGATTCCCACCAACAATGCTCAAAGCCAACATTATTCTCACCGGCCTTTTCCTCCTCTTCACTCTCTCCTCCGCGCAGACCCCTCCCGCACCAGAACCAGTGCCCGCAGATGGACCTTCTTCTCCGACGAACTGTCTAGTGAGTATGCTAAACGTATCAGACTGTCTCTCGTACGTTCAGGTAGGGAGTACCGAGACTAAGCCAGAAGCTGCCTGTTGCCCTGAGCTTGCTGGGATGGCTCATAGCTCGCCGGAGTGTGTATGTAATCTTCTCGGCGGCGGCGCATCGCCGCGTTTCGGAGTCAAGCTTGATAAGCAGAGAGCGGAGGAACTTTCTTCAGTCTGCGGTGTGAAAGCTCCATCGCCTAGTCTGTGTTCAGGTACTTACTCATTACGTGCACTTACCTTTTCTATACGTTATTGGACGTCCGATCCAATTAAGCTCAATCGAACGGCTCAGATAATTAGATGCTGATGTAATGACATAACTTTAGTTGAACACAAAAAGAGTATAAATAAAACAAAACCAACCCAAACCAAATCAAATACATGTCTAAACCATTTAGTTTAAAATTTTATCAACCTAAATAGTTTGGTTTGGTTTGGTTTTGAATTAAACTGAACCAAAAAATTAAAGTATTTTTTAATTAGTTAATTAATTGTTGTTAAATTAAAGTGTTTGGTTTCGTTTTCTTTTACATACATATATTCATTGTTGTTTCTTGGTTAATAGTTCTTGGTTTTCCAACCATCTCTCCAGCAGGAAGTGAAGATTCATCATCTGGAGGTTAGATTTATTATTTTCCTATGTTCAAATATTAAGAAGACCCCAAGATCTAGATTTCAGCTTTCTTTCATTTAGGATTATACATCTACAGCATTGACGGCACTGATTATATTTCAAGGAATCAACATTTTGTTTTTGGTCTTAGAAAAATATTCTAAATAGATTATCTCTTAATAGCATTAAGTGGTTAAATTTTAGGTTCTGAAGGATCGGACAAAGATAAGAAAAACGGAGGTGGCATGGCAACTAAAGGTTATGGATTAGCTTTGAACTCTCTTGTGTTGGCCTTGTTCACGATTTTTTCTTTATACTGAGCATTACATAGCTTTACTAGGTGATGCATCATATATTTATATCATCATTCTTACTATCTTTCCCCTTTTGTGATTCCTCGTAAGAATCTCTGTTCTCATGTGTTTCTTACAGAACTTGAGTTCTGTTATAATGTTATAGTGTAGTGAGCTTGTATTGTTATGGATGTTGATTTACAAATAAAGATATCATTTTTTTCCAATTACTGGAAACTGTGAAAGACAATTTTGAATCTGTTTTTTTTTTTTAACATTCAGAGAATCTTTTATTGACCAAATATTATTATGCCTCTTTCCCTGTTTGTTAATGCTGCTAGTGAAGCCTCCCTCGCTTGTTATGCTCTAGGAATTAAGTTGAATGGTTCACGTATCTCACCCAACATTGAGTACACAATCTTTGTCATGCAACTTAGAGTTACTACTTCCTTTACTTATTATACACAGCTTATTCTCATCCATCATCTTTCGCCCTCCTTCAACTTCGTCCCACATTTATCGACAGCATATCATAAGCTCTTTATTTTCTTTATCATCTTCTTGGACACTAGAGTCCCGACATTGGTTGCATTTTCATAAGCTGTTTGGCCAAGATTTTTTCAGTGTCGGGACTCTAGCATCTAACAAGAGTAGAGAACAAAAAGTCTCCTTTCTTAGCTCTTTTGAGTCTTTGGTCAAATCTGCTCGACTAATAAGGATATTAACTAAGCATCCACGAAGCTCTAATTTGTGTTCAACATTGCAGATTCGGGTTAATCAGTTATAGGCATATGTAAAATAAGGAAAAAAGATGTCAGCGTATGAAATCAAACTGGCCATTAGCCCACAAACAACCAAGAAGGCAATTCATTCTTATGGCCCACTTTTATAAAGCCTCAAATAAAACGACCGATAGTTTTCGCTGGAGCGAAAAATGGGAAAATTGTCTTTTAAATCCTGAACTTTCAAATTTAGTTCAAAAAAAGCCTGAACTATTGCTTGGACCATTTAAAGCACAGACTTATTTTGACAAACCGTTTAAAGCCTCAAATTAATTTGACTAAGCCATATTCAATACGTCGTTATCTCGGCTAACGACACGATTAAACGGGGTTAAGTTCCGTTTACTGTTCCCGTTAAACCTAAACTACGTCGTTTTGAAATTAGAAAAACCCCTAAAATTCTATCTTCTCAAAATCGCAATCCCTAGTTTCCCAAATCAAAAACCCAATCAAAAATACAAACTCTTGATTCAATTTGGGCGAGAATGATGAGAGACAAAGGGATCCCAAGAGATAAATTACCTTATCGACGAGGAAAGAAGAGTGAAGCTGAATCAATGAGTGGCGGAAGTGAAGCACAGGCTCGTGGAGCAAGAGCAGCTGGTCGTGAAGCAAGGGCTCTTGAGGCAGAAGCTCGTCAGGCAGAGGTTCATCAGGCAGAGGCTCGTGAGAGAGAGAATCGTAAAGCAGAGGCTCGTGAGAGAGAGACTCGTGAAGCAGAGGCTCGTGAGAGAGAGAATCGTGAAGCAGAGGCTCGTGAGAGGGAGAATCGTGAAGCAGAGGTTCGGCAGGCAAAGGCTCGTGAGAGGGAGAATCGTGAAGCAAATGCTCGTGAAGCAAGGGCTCGTGAACAAGAGGGTACTGAAACAGAGAATCGTGAATCAAGAGCCCGTGAAGCAAGGCTTCGTGAAGCTGCGGCTCGAGCAGAAGCTTGTAGGGAAGAAGAGACTCGAGCTTCAAAGGCTCTTATGGAAGAGGAATTAAGTGAAGATGATTGTGCTGTTGCTAATGATGATGATTGCGATGGTATCGAAAATGACGTTGATGAAGAGGACCAAGATGAAACAAATTCTAAACAAGCAGAGGATGAGGAAGATGAGGAAGAAGAGGTTGATGAAGACAACATGGATGGAGATGCTGCGAGAGATCAGGAAGATGAGAATGATGCAGATAGTGGAGATGATATATGGGACGATGAGAAGATTCCCGATCCTTTGTCTTCTGATGACGAGGACGATGAGGAAGAGCAAATTCGTAGAGACCATCAAGATCCAGAGGAACTACTTGCTTTGGGGAAAACTTTTAACTCTGCAGACGATTTTAAGCTTGCTATTCTGAGGTATTCTCTGAAAACTAGATACGACGTCAAGTTATATAGGTCGCAAGCAAAGAAAATTGGTGCTAAGTGTTCAGATACTGATGTTCCTTGTGGATGGAGGATTTATTGTTCGTATGAGAAGAGAAAACAGAAGATGCAAGTGAAGGTTTTCATCAATGAGCATAGTTGTGTCAGATCGGGTTATTCGAAGATGCTGAAGCGATCGTCTATAGCATGGCTCTTTGCTGAGAGGTTGAGATTGAATCCAAAACTGACAAAGCAAGAGATGGCTTCAGAGATATTGAGAGAGTACAATCTGGCTGTAACCGATGAGCAATGTGGTAAGGCGAAGACCAAGGTTCTGAGAGAAAGGAAAGCGAGTCATGAAGCTCATTTTGCTCGGATTTGGGACTACAGAGCTGAGGTATTGCGAACTAACAAAGGCACCAAGTTTGAGATTGAAACAATTCCTGGTCCAACCATTGGAAGCAAACAACGGTTTTACCGCCTCTTCATCTGTTTCAATGCACAAAGGGAGTCTTGGAAGCAAACTTGTCGGCCCATCATCGGTTTAGACGGTGCTTTCCTGAGGTGGGACATTAAAGGTCACCTTTTAGCTGCAGTTGGTAGGGATGGAGACAACAGAATTGTTCCTATTGCGTGGGCAGTAGTCGAGATTGAAAATGATGATAACTGGGACTGGTTTGTCAAGCAGCTCTCTGAAAGTTTAGGCCTGGATGATGGAAGAAATGTGGCTATAATTTCAGATAAACAGAAGGTAATGATCTTTTTTGAGTATTTTTTTGTTCTTTTTCGAGTCTTTATTAACTCAATTTGTTTTACAGGGTTTAGTGAAAGCTATTCACAACGTATTACCATCAGCTGAGCATCGTCAATGTGCTAAACACATCATCGATAACTGGAAGAAAGACAATCACGATGTGCAACTCAAACGTCTATTTTGGAGGATTGCACGCAGTTACACCAAAGGAGAATATGCTGCCAATTTGGAAGCTCTGAAGCTGTACAATCCAAATGCTTTCACTTCTCTACAGGCGACCAATCCTCCATCATGGTCTAGAGCTTACTTCAGGACTGGTTATTACTGCAATGACAACCTCAACAATCTCAGTGAGTCTTTTAATCGAACCATTCGACAAGCAAGAAGGAAACCGATACTAGACATGTTAGAAGAAATCAGAAGACAGTGTATGGTGCGTAATGCGAAGAGGTCTATTATTGCGGGCAGATTGAAGACAAAGTTCACTAAGAGAGCTCATGCTGAGATAGAGAAGATGATAGAAGGAGCACAACACTGCACCAGACACATGGCTAGGGACAATTTTCATGAGGTTGAGGTGAATAATGTTAGCTATTCTGTTGATATGAACAACTGGTCATGCGGTTGTAGAAAGTGGGAGATGGTTGGGATACCTTGTGTTCATGCTGCAGCAGTCATAATAGGGAAGAAGGAAAGGGTTGGAGACTACGTGAGTGATTACTACAAAACAAAAACGTGGCAGGAAACTTACAAAAAAGGAATAAGACCTGTTCAAGGTATGCTTCTGTGGCCTCGACTAAATAGACTGCCTGTTCTACCTCCGCCGTGGCGTAAAGGTGATCCCGGAAGGCCAAGTAACTATGCAAGGAAGAAAGGAAGATATGAGACTGCGGCTTCTTCGAGTACGACACGGTTATCTCGTGCCTTTAGGGTGATAACATGTTCTAACTGCAAGGAAGAAGGACACAACAAGCAAAATTGTCCAAATGCTCGGATGGTTTACTTTGCTCGGATATTGTCTTATTTTCTCGGATGTTATCTTATTTTCTCGGATGGTTCTTTGCTTTATTCTCGGGTGTTTTATCTTATTTTGGATGATGGTGTGTTGATCTCTTACTTTGGTTGTAGAACATGGTTTGGTGATGTTTTAAACTTATTTTGGATGATGGTTTAAGCTTATATGTTTTTAGCTTATATGCTTGATTCAAAACTTGAAACAAAAGAAACAAACTTCATTCCAACAAAAGACAACAAACTTGATTCTTTCTTACAAACAATGTCATCAGACATGTTAGTCTCATTACCAAATACATAGAACAAAAACACACAAAGCACTTGTTAGAACCAAACACAACAATGTCGACATCAACACCTAGCTTGCTACATCTTCTTTGCAAAGGACACAACACAAACACACACAATGCACACTGTCATGAAAGCTTTCCATTTCTTGATTTCTATCTTGCTCCTTGCTACATCTTCCTTCAAATCTTCGATCAAAGTCTTTAATTCATCAACCTCGGTTTTGGTCTTAGTAATCTCCCTATCAATAACTTCGAGTTTTGGAATAGCATCTTCAACTTCCTCACATACAGCATCCTCAATCCACTTAAACAAGTGCCCCTAATTGAAGACAAAATTAGATATCTTTCTGTCAAAAAATTATACACAACATCTACAAAGCTTACCTTTTTTTTGCTGATACAACGGTAGAAAGGTCTTCCCGGATTCTCTTGTGTCTTTGATAGCAAAGGTATCACACGTAATCCACACTCACACTTCGTCGGGAACCCACGCTCTCCTCCTTCAGATTGTTCTTCTGAAGATGAACTCATCTTGAAATCGAGAGAGAGTTTGTATTTTTGATTTGGGGAATTAGGGATTGCAATTTTGAGAAGATAGAAATTTAGGGGTTTTTCTAATTTTAAAACGACGTAGTTTAGGTTTAACGGGAACAGTAAACGGAACTTAACCCCGTTTAATCGTGTCGTTAGCCGAGATAACGACGTATTGAATATGGCTTAGTCAAATTAATTCGAGGCTTTAAACGGTTTGTCAAAATAAGTCTGTGCTTTAAATGGTCCAAGCAATAGTTCAGGCTTTTTTTGAACTAAATTTGAAAGTTCAGGATTTAAAAGACAATTTTCCCAGCGAAAAATAGCCAATAATTTCGCGGGCCAAATTTTCACCAAACGAAATGCTATAAAAACTTCGTAGAAGATTTAGGGCAAAAAAAAAAATTAATCGGAAATCCTGAGCGACGATAAACAGAGTTGACTTGTGCTATTAAACTACGGATTCGGTAGTTTTCTTCTCCATTTCCATTCAGGTTCGTGAGATTCTCATATAATTATATAAAGTTCGGATCTTATTTTAGCAATTCGATCTGTAATTTCGAATCTGCTCAGATTAATTTAGCAATTAGAATTTACGTTTTTTTGTTGTTGATATGTGTGATGAGATGCAGAATAAAATAGCTCGAACAAATCAAACACTAGTTATGTTATGTTTCTCAAAAAATATTGATCACGTTAAGGTTCAGAATTAGAATAAGAAAGAATGCGATGTGCAGTTTCTGTTATTCTCAGAGCATTGATTTGTTTATTGATTTGGAATAAATTAATATTCGAACAAAGTTAAGCTGGTTTAAAATATTGATATGTTACATATTGTCTTAATTAATATATTTGTTTGTTTGTTAGTGTGACTGTGTGAGTGACAAATAGAAAAATGGCACCAGCGTCGGGGATAAGAAAACAACCAAGTGGAGCTGAGAAGAGAAGAAGGAGAAAGAAGGTTGAAGACCTTGTCAAGTCTCAATCCAATGCCATGCTTAAGTTTATCAAGAAACCCGATAAATCTAGCAATGAACGTAAGGAGGAGGATGGTGAAGTAGTTGTGTCTCAAAAGGAACATATCTATATCTCTGAGGATATGTCTGATCCTGCGAACTGGAGAGTCGTCGTCGACACAGGACTGAGAGATTCGTTGGTTGAAAACGGTCCAGTGGCAAGGCTACCAAGTGATTATCAGTTTCCCAAGGATGCTCTCGGCAGGCACTTCTCGCATGAGTTATACATAAGAGTACTCGCGAATAAAGAGACACTAGATCGACGTTGGCTGGTTTACTCGGAAGCTTTCGATAAAGCCTTTTGTTTTTGCTGCAAGCTGTTCAGAGACGATGATGATGATCAGAAACGTGATGATGATTTGTTGAGTACAGGGTATAATGATTGGGGAAATGTTTCGACAAGTTTCAGAGAACATGAAACAAGTTATGATCATATCCGTTGCATGGTTCGTTGGAGAGAGATGGAGATAAGTCAACAAGAGAAAAAGGGTGTTGATGATGATATTGGTCAGAGTAAAGTCAACAATCCTGTGAGCTTGGAGGAGTGTGATGATGAAGACAGTGATGATGATATTTGTGTGTATCGAAGTGAGAAGGAGAAGGAGAAGGAACATCTCTCTGAAGATTTTTCAGATCCTGGGAACTGGGGAAAGGTTGATACGAGGTGGAGAGATTTATTGGTTAAGATTGGTCCAACGACAAGGCCATCAAGTCATTATCAGTTTCCTAAGGATGCTGCTACTGGGAGGCGTTTCTCGCATGCTCTCTACGTGAACGGTGAGAAAGCAGATCGACGTTGGCTGGTTTACTCAAAGGTTTTGGATAAGGCCTTTTGCTTCTCCTGCAAATTGTTCAGAGATGATGATGATTATCACGGTGGTGGGAACTTGGCAACTACAGGGTACAATGATTGGAAGCATATCTCGACAAGGCTCAGAGAACATGAAAGATGTCCTCATCATATTCTCGCCACGACTCGTTGGAAAATGTTCGAGATAAGACTACATAAGAATCAGACAATTGATAAGCTGATTAAGTTTTAGCTCAAGAAAGATTTGCCCTACTATACTATCGATTTAGATGGGCTTGAGTTTGATAATCTCTAGTTAGCTCTTCTTTTTCTTTGTGGAGACAATGTGTTTACTGGTTACTAATCAGTTGTTGTCACATAATTTTATTTTTTTAGTCTGAACGTTTGTTAGTTTCTTTGATATTTTATTTCATCCGTGTTCGTGTCTGGTGGCTGCCACTTTCAAATCTCCACACCATCGGACACTCTGTCTTCATCTGCTCATACATACTCTCCAACGAAGACCATAAATAAAATTAATAAAACAATTATTTCTGTCTTCATCTGCTCATACATACTCTCCAACGAAGACCATAAATAAAATTAATAAAACAATTATTTCTGTTTCTCTACCTGTCTTTTCAACCTCTGTTTTGATTTTTTTTGTGTCCCTCATCAAATAATGTAAGGTCCTATCTAGCTAGCAATTCGACAAAAAGAAGAGAAACCAATCAGACAGATAGTAAGCTGAGAAAAGAAGAGAATCAGAAGCAACACAAGTGGTAGGTTTGTGGGGGAAGAGAAGTCCAAAATCACTTTCTTCCAAAAATCACTCACGTCACGTGTGGCCCCAAACCATACAAAAATAAAGAAACAATTATTTTTATTTATAAATTGTTCATCTCTAATTTTAGGGAAAAGGAAAACAAAATCTTTGGTTATATGTATATCCTCTCCGATATTTCATGTACTTCCATTTTTTATCTGGAATCCGTTACTTTTCTATTTTTTCTTTCTTTCTTTCTCCAGAGTTTTTCTTTCACTTGGTCTGAAAATTCCAACCAATCCCGAAAATCATCGTACAGAACAGCTGTTTTCGTTCGGTTGTTCCCATCCTATTTTTTTTACTTTTCATCCACCCTTTTTTTTTAAAATTCCTCCTCCTGGGAACCGGATGATCTGATTGATAAACATAACCAAAGTCAATGAAGCCTCACTAGATTCTATTCTCTCAGGGGAAATCAATCTTCCTCTCTGCCGATGAGCAAACAACAACACAAGGAGAGGAGAAAAGTAGGAGAGGTAGCGGGAGGAGCGGCGGCCGAGTGCGCGGCCATCTGTTGTTGCTGCCCTTGCGCGGTGGTGAAATTCGTTGTCCTTGCCGTGTACAGGGTTCCCGCGGCGGTCTGCAAGAAAGCGTGGAAGCAAAGCAAACGGCGACGTTTTGTGGCGAAACGGCACGGTTTGCTCGAAGGGAGTCAGAGCAGCGTGCACGCTAGGTTGAAGGATGAAGATCATCCAACGGCTGAGATCATTGTTTTTGAAGAAAGCGCGGTGAATGGGGGGGAGTTGAACGACGTTATGGTGCTCGAGAATGAAATGTTGGAACGGTTTTATGGGACGGGGTTTTGGAGAAGCTTGTCGAGGAGGAACACGTGATGACCGAACTCTTTTAGAAAAAAAGTAATATCATGTGGGTATGTGTGAATAGAAGTAACATATCAGCATGATCTTTTTTCGCCGTTTTCATTTTTTCTGTTTATTTACAATTTCTTTCGCCAATAGGATACTGACCAAAAACTTCATATGAACACGCAATCAATAAACAACTTAAAAATGCCACATTTGGTAAAATATATCTTTGAATTTATTAGCTTTTTTGTTATGCTTGTCAAAAAATATAATCTACGGAAACTCATGAACGAATCTCTAATATCTTTGACTGTACATTTAATAAAAACCCGAGCCCTGTACTTAATTTTTTGTATGAAAAAACTTCATCCTTGTTTTTGTAAACCTATTTGCAAGTAATGATTCTCCTCATTGGACTTCATTTATCCCTCATTACAACCATGACATTTGTCAGTCCTAACATTTGAAACAACTTCACCGAAAATGTCAATCTAACTGTTTGAGGCTACCTACAAAAACAAAGATAGGTGATTGTGTGGATCCTAGGTCTAACTATCCACAAAGCGATGGCTACTCGGATGGAAGAGTACCAGACCTAGGGATGTTAAAATGGGTTCAAACCCGCGGGTTCTTAATGGGTTTTAGAAAAAATAAATGTTCATTTAGACCCATTTAGCTAGTCGGGTTTCAAATGGATAATCCTTTTAAGACCCATTTATTAAATGGGTTTTCACTAAAATAAATGGAGATTCATTTAACCCGTTTATGTTTTTTTTTGTAATTTAACATAAAATTCGATTTTGTGGTTTATGCGGAAATTTTTCGGAAATTTTTTGATTTTGATGTTTTGACGGAAATTTTTTGATTCTACAGTTTGGGCAGAAAAATTCGATTTTGTTGTTTTGGCGAGAAAACTCGATTTGTGATTTTTGCGGAAAAACTCGATTATACGATTTTGGCAGAAAAACTCGATTTTACGATTTTGGTGGGAAAACTCGATTTTTGTGGTTTTGGCGGGAAAATTCGATTTTACAATTTTGGCGGAAATTCGATTTGTGTTTCTGATAGGAAAACTCGATTTGTGTTTTTGATAGGAAAACTCGATTTATGTTTTTGGCGGGAAAACTCTATTTTGTGTTTTGGCGGGAAAACTCGATTTGTATTTCTGATAGGAAAACTCGATTTTACGGTTTTTAGCAGGAAAAATTGGTTTTACGGTTTTGGTGAAAAAACTCGATTTGTGGTTTTGGCGGGAAAACTCGATTTTACGATTTTGGCGGAAAAACTCGATTTTACGATTTTGGCGGGAAAACTCGATTTACGATTTTGACGGGAAAACTTAATTTTGTGGTTTTGCGAGAAAACTCGATTTAACAGTTTTGGCGGGAAAACTCGATTTGTGTTTTTTGATAGGTAAACTCGATTTGTATTTCTGATCTAAATGGGTCTAAATGAGTTTAAATGGGTACATGTAAATTTCGTGGGTTCTAAATGGGTAGTCCTAATAGGTCTAAACCTATATAAGTCTAAACTTATATGGGTTCTAAATGGGGTGGGTGTTAAATGGGGCGGGTCTAAACGGGTTGGGTTTACCCATATTAACATCCCTAACGAGACCCAGCTAACACAGCATTCTCCAAATGGTATATCAGTCGAGTTATCCAATAATTGTCTTACGTCACTTGTATATTATAAATTCCAAAAATATTTCTGAACACTTCTTATTTTATTCCATTTTTAATAATTTGCTAGATCCGAATTGCTGCATTGCAAACTGCAAACATGGAAGAAATTTAAAAGAAACAACATTTTTGAAAACGGAATACAATGTAATGACTTAGGGACCAGTTACATTTCATCAATAACTTTTCAGAATAAGTTTTTTTTATGAAAACTTTGTTGAACAAACATATATCTAACTTATGAATAATCACGTTTTTTCGTTCGTTGATCTTTTTGAATAGATAACTATAACAGAAATTGGTAGCTATATACCATACTGAATAAGGAGAATTTAACTATGTGGAAATAGTTTGATATTTGAATTTACCTATATGTTGTTTTAAACATATATGATATACTCAGAAGTCAAGTTATTTTTTTGAAAAAAAAAATGATGCATTGATCGTAGAAATAACGGTATTTTAAACATAGTTTATCTAGAATTTTATGTTTTTGTTTTTAACTTAGGGATAATTATTTTAAAATAAGTGCAAATCTTTAAATTTATGAGATATGGTTTATTTTGTGATTTCTTTGGGATTTTATTTTATAAATTAACGAAAAAACGAAACCTTAGAACCAATTTCTCCAAGCCACAAATTCAAACTTTAGTAGAGGAACCTATACATATATATACGTCAAAAACTATAACAGAATAGGTTATATGATATCATTATTGGCAAACGTAACATTGATCTACGAAGAAGATGAATAGTACTGAAGAACAAGAAAGAAACGAGAAGGAAATAGAAGACCTAGCGACTATTTTGTTTTGGATAGAGCGTCCGTTTCTCGTCATACTTCTCCTCTTCTCCAGCTTCTTCTCAGTTCTGATCGTCCTTCTGCTTCTCCCTACTACTCTTCTCGCCATAATATTCTTTTTCTTATGCCCTCGGCTCTCTTCTACTGGACCCTCCGTAAGTTTCTCCTTTCTAATATATCTATCTTTACATCTAATTAACTTTGCTTGGTTTGCGCTTATTTATAACTAGGGTATCCGTGGATTCTGGCTGTTTATATCAGACCGGTTCATGTTTCTATTGGCTCTAAGCTCTCATGAGACCTTACTCGTTTGGCGTCTCACCGTCTTTATCTCCCTTGTGAACCACTCTGTTTACATCATCGAGTACATTGTTAGATCTTATAAATCTCACCATACCATATCACTTCCTCCTCATAAGTCCCACATCGATGAAGTTCCGATAACCCCCGGTAATTAAATAAACCCTAATTAGTATTTTTAGTGAACAATAGTTACTCGAACTTGGAGCTATCTTGTTTTTTTTTTCATATTATTTTTTATTCCAACAAACTCCAATATATTTGAACACTGTGATGAACAATGCCACTTGGGCAAACCACTAGGCTAGGTCGCTATGAGTAGTTAGTGTTTTTGTTGTTGTTTCTATACAGGGATTGTTGATGAGATCAAGGAACTAGAGAAGATGGGGAAGTTATTAGAAGAGTTAAGAGAAGATGGAAAGAAGATGGATATAGAAACGGAGCTTATCCAGCAAGTTATCCACTCGGATCTTGAAAAACATAGAAAAACTTTGTCTATGAACCTCTTGGAGTTAAGTGAAGAGTTGGGAGATGATGGAGAAAAGATGGGGGTCTATATGGAGCTGATTAAGAACTTCGTTAACTCGGAGCTTGTAACTCTGAGAGGCGACCTGAACCTCAATATTAATGATCATATCTGGGGAGATGTATCTGATGACCTAAGATGTAGTAGAGATGAGGAGGATATCAAAGCTTGGAGAGTGAAACTGAAATCTCTAGCTGAAAAAGTTCATAGGACCTACTTTGTTATCCAAGAAACTGCCAAGGCAGCCAAAACAACGGCTGACAGGGCCACTCGAACCTACATGGTTGTGGACGAAATGTCAAAAGAAATTGAAACTAAGAGTGGGATGATAAAAGAAGACACCCTTGAGATGTTTTTAGAGTTAAGAGGAGAAGTCTGGGAAACGTTGTTGGACTTCGAAGCTAGAAAAGAAGAAGCGGAGGTTGCTGCGGACAGAGCTGCGGAGGAGCTTTCATATGCAATGGTGGAGTTGATGGAGGCAGTCAAGATCCGTCCGTGGGAGGGTTACAGAACCGGTTAACAGTTTGCATGTCTCTCTAATTATATTTCAGTCTCTTTATTTTTTGTTTTGTTAGATGAGTTTCATTTTTAATTATGTTTTAAGTGTTTGTATTTTATTTTATTTTGTTTAACGACTACTCTTTAGTATATTGTAGAATGATTTTATTTGGCTAGGTCCTGCAGAGTCTATTATATATCAAACTACAAGAAAACATCATGAATTCGACAATAGTTTTCGAAAACTTGAATGTTGGAGAGGGAGACATACCCGAATAACGAGTTCGGCCTAAGAGTCCGGCCAGAGGGCCCAGGAACCCAGCCAGAGTTCGGTTCGGCCTAAGCGTTTGGCTCATTAAAAAGGGATATGAGATATCAGGTTCACCAATTCATTTCTACTTCTTGTTGCAGTTAAATACAAAGGTTTTATTTCTTCACTCAGTAACCTAAATACAAACATGCCTTTCTTGTACTTATTGGCATGCTTGTCAATGAAATGCTAGTACAGTTAATTGGTTAAACTTTAAAGTTTGCCTAGCTCTTAAACGATTAACTGTCTTGTGAAGATTGGTTTGAACTAAGACTGATTTATTCTTAGTTCTTAGTTAGACCGTTGTCCCTTTACTTTGTTATGTCGAATCAGTTCGTGTAAAATTTAATTTCAAGACTTTCGTAGTCTTAAAACCTTTTGTACTAACTAGAGTCGCTAAACCTTTCTGTTTGGTGTTCAGTTTGTTATTTCATCTTTGCTTTCTTCCTGTACATTCCTCTCGAGAGGGGAATATCATGACAACCATCTTGTTTACGGTTGGTCTGCACCTCTGCGGGATACTAAACACAGTACTAGTGACTAAAAGTTATGCTATGTGGCCTCCGGAATAAGTTAACGGGTTTTACGGTAAAGCCTTTACCCAGTAAGTATTTTACTCAAAAAACTATATTTAAGCAAAACTATCTGCGAACATCATGATCTATGTCCACTAAATTACAGTGGGTGGTCTTATAGCCCAGACCATAGACTTCAAATTCGACTTTTTACTAGTATCATTCGAAATGGAAATAACAATTCACTGTAACGAAGCGACGTTACATTTGACTATTTAGAGTCTAGACTGACTATTTACTCAGAATCATCATTTTGCAACAAGTCAATATTGTCAAGCGAATGGTTATTATTAACTCTTTTAGTGGATACTCCGAATCTCCTTCGTGTTTATCTGTGGATTTTGGTGTATATACATATTACATATCAACAAGTCTTTAACTTTTTGTATTGTCAACATCGACTTTTTAGACGTTGAGATTTTGTTAGATCTAGTGGCGCGCTTTGGTTTATTTTCTACCAATAAACACATAGTAAAGTATCTTTCGAGAGTTGGTGCTTAACTGAAATTCATCCGGGTTTAACATCCTACATGGGTTCTGTCTTTGGGGAACTTTGTGTCTTTTTCATCATGTATTAAACACCAAAATTGCGAAATTGGCATTTGTGTTTAAAGATAAACTATCAGGTTACCAAGCAAGAATGATGTCTCAAGGTGGCAAGGAGGTCATAATCAAGTCGGTGGCTATGTCTATGTCTGTTTACGCCATATTTGTATACCGTCTTCCAAAGATATCCGATAAAAAAAAACTAAATATATCTAAAAAAAACAAAACAAAATCAAAGCTCTAATCTTTTTGTTTTTAGATATATAGTTTTTAAGTTTCGTTCTTTGCATTCTATTTTTCAAAATTATAACATATCGATTAGATATAACCTAGCCCAAACAGGAGACTGCAAGCAGTTTACAAATCTGAAACTGGATAAAACAGAAAGATAACCCAGGAACAAAACAACTTCGCCCTTCGCCTGGGCATCCACCACCGAGACGCTATAATGTCCTATCCCTGCTGGCATACAATCTAGTTGATGAGGCGTAGCGATCGACATGGGAGAGAGGCGAGGCAACATAAGTACCTAATCCTTGCAACGGCTGAAACGCCCCATGCCCACTTAGGCTACCTGGAATCGAGAATATTAACTGAATAGTGGATAATGTCATTTGGTTACGTTATTGTTTGTAATTTCTATGTAAAATTTTTGGAGGTTAGGGGAAAATGGAATCGATTGGAGAATCTTGACATGCTGACTCCTCATTTAGTCATTTCTCACTCCTGTAAGAAATTGGGACAATTACTGACATGGCAGCAACCAGGGAAAGAAAATAAAAGTAGAGTTAATAATACCAGAATTCTTTACAAAAACCATTCATAAAAGAATTGAGAAATAGGAAAACGTGAACTGTTGCTGCAGTGAGTCATTTTGAAGTAATGGTTGTCTTTCCTTCTTTTAAAGCAAAAGTATTTCGATATGTGGTAAGTGATGCATAAGATTTATTTAATTTTTATTAATATTGAAATTTTGAAAGAATCTTTAATCGGGCTCTACTTTAATAAAAAAAAAAAACTATTCCATCATATTTCAATCTAGTTAACTGTACATGGTTAGTTCATGTCCAAATCGTAGGACATTTCTACCAAGTCAAGGTCCATCTTTCGGACTGTTTCTTGTATGGTAGAACATATAAAGTGTTCGGGAGATCATCCGATTAAATTGAGATTATTTCTAAATGTAAACTTTATGCTTTTAGAACTTCAAATTACATTATCTCAAGATCATACAACTAATATGAGACTATTTCTGATATATTTTGCTATTTTTATTGTTAAATAGAAGAACTTTAAAATATAAATGAAATTTATCTCAATGTCTTTTTAAATAGTATTCTTTAAATATATATATCATATAGAGATTATTATTGTTCTTTTAAATATAGAGAATAACAATTTATATTTTAAAGAAAGAAATAGAGAAGATATGTTAGAGCATTTCCAAGAGCAACCTTATATATAGAGATTATTATTGTTCTTTTAAATATAGAGAATAACAATTTATATTTTAAAGAAAGAAATAGAGAAGATATGTTAGAGCATCTCCAAGAGCAACGTTATATTTGAAGTTGGATGAACCTTATATTTGAGGTCTGAGAGTGCTATTCTCCAAAGGTAAACCTTAAAATAAATCTTAAAAGTTTTAGATATTTACATTATAGTCCTTAACATTAGACAAAAATCAAAGAAAAATACAAAACTTTTATAACAATTAAAGTGTACAATAAAATGTTATAAACAATATTTATTAATAAACTACACTGTAATAGAAAATTACAGATATATAAGAGATTATTACAAACGAAATCATTTTTCTAAGAAAATATAATTATTCATCATTGTTATTTATGTAATAAACTATTACACTTTAATAGCAATTTTTGCTTTGTTTTTTCATTTAAAACTTATTTATTTATTTAAAGTTATATGCGAAAGTTGAATTTATAAAAACATATATAAAATTTATAAAAAAGTAAAATTATATGGACTAAAATGATAAACAAAAAAGTTATCAAAACTATTTAAAAGACATAAGAATACAAGGACCACAAAAATATGAAACCTCAAATATAAAGTTTTGTACAGTGAAACCTCAAATATAAGGTTTCACTGTACAAAACCTTATAATTTGAGGTTTTGAGGTTGCTCTTAGAGTACATAAAACCTTATATTTGAGGTTTTAAGGTTGCTTTTGGAGAACTTTAGAGCAACTGCATTAACGATTCACGAGATAAGTTCGCACAAGTTTCAAAAAAATAAAATATTAAAATAAGGTGAATTTGATGAATCTGCGTCGCAAAAGCTCTTCCCAGTGATACCGTGTCGTCACTGTTTCGCGGGCTCCACGCCACGTGGTGGCCCGCGATTGAATAAATATTAGTTTTTTTTTTTAGAAAAGTCAAACGAAAAAACAGAATAAACATAATTAAATTGAAAGCACATGAATTCGAGCCCTGCAGTTCGCGAATGCGGATGCTCTTATATTTAAAGTTTTAAGGTTGCTTTTGGAGATGCTCTATGTAGTTTAACTTTAAATACTATTATAAACTTAAAAACGGCAACAAGTAGGAGATTTTCAAAGTGTTCATATACTCCAACGAGGTTTTTTTGTATGGTAAATGGACTATAGGGTTGGTTTGCTGTGCCCCTTTAATCCTTTATTATAAAAAGTCGTACCATTTTGACCAAAAAAAAAAGTCGTACCATTAATAACGAAAACATAAGTTAGAAAACGCAATCAGTAAGATAGTGTTAGAAATTGCAATGAATCATTCAATTTACAACCATTCTTTTTTTGTCAAGCATACAACATATAGCATTGTAGACAAATATGATGAGAAGAAGATAGAATCGAGGATTAAATTTGAAATGCAACAAAGCAAAGCCTCTCAATCTCCCATCATTCTTCATTATTCGCACTCTATTACACTCTCTACCCTACCACTCTACCCACGTGTCATTCTACCTCTCTCCAACCCTCCAACATCCTCATTCTATAATTGCTATGCATGTCGGTATATTTTATCATTTCTTTTTTTTAGCAAATTTATCATTTCTTTTTTGCTTACTTGTTTATCATTTTAGCAAAAACAGAAAGAAGAAGTGTAATTTCTTTTTTGACAATTTTTCCATATTCGGAGTCGCGCTTTTTGATAAACGGACGGTTTTACCGTACTTACCGAATTACCAACAAATCAGAGAGTATTCAGGAAATATGCAGAATTAGTTTTAAGCACAATTTAATATATTTATAATATGTTTAGTTAATTTTAAATATGATAATACAAATTTATAGACATAGTTATATAATTTTTAATGGATAACTATAAACAGTTTTCTGTTGATTTATCGAACAATTAAATTAAAGTTTGTCTGATACGTAAAAATTCTCAAATGCAGTATGTATGTATTTATTTTGAGTTTGAACAATAATTTTGGACTTAATAGTTAATTGTAGTTATTTGGTAATGAATATTTACACAAAACATATCAGTAATGAATGAAAAGTAATCAGCCGCGTTTCAATTTTACACGGATAAAAAAAAATTACTTTGTCAAGACGGATATTAAGCGGTCAACGTGAAAACTATGCGGTCTTATGCGGATCAGATCGGATCAACACCTAACTTTACCGATTTGCTCATATTCATCGTGGTCAATCCTTGGACGACGTTTAAGCGGCTGAGTGACCGCATTTTCGAACATGAACTTTTTTTAATCAAGTTGTAATTTTTTTATTCTTTTATTCCATGTTTTCATAAGTTATTACATCTATGCTCAGAGTCGGATTTTACTAAGACCCTATTCAAAAAAATATTTACTATATATTTAACTATATAATGAAATGGTTTTAAAAATTAATAGGTTTATCTATAGAGATAAGCTTTTTGTTTAAATTATAAACTATAATGTTTAAGAGTTTATCTAAAATTTTGAAATTTTAAATCTAATTTGTGTATTTATTTTTTAAAAAATCTTAATATATATTATTATTTTTAGCTTAGGACTCTCATTTACCGCTACACTATGCTATTAAACGATCCTTTCTACGATCTTTGAAAACAAGCATGAATTTTTCAATCTTTTATTTGAGTATTTGTGTTAACTTGGTAAAGAAGAAGATGAAAAAATGTTTTACACTATGCTATAGTAACACCAAAAATTACAAATATACAGAAAATAAAGAAATACTTTCGAATAACACTAAACTACGTTATCCTAAAATAGCATATAAAGAAAAAAAATTTGAAATATCATTTACTAGAAATATAAAAGATTGATATAAGCACATTTATAATCATATAATAATAAATATATTTAAATGAAATAAATATTCTAAAATGTTTAAATAATAAATTATGTAATAAATATATGTTTTATTGTATTTAGGGTTTAATATTTAGAGGTTGATATTAGGGTTTATAATTTAGGATAGTTTAATATTTTCTTGTTTAAGAAATGTTATTTTGGAAAATGTTATTTTGCGTGCTAGTGTGATTAAAAGAGTTCCCTCTATGGAATTCCCAACATTAATATTTAAAAAAACAACATTAAATTTTAGCAACCAAAATTTAACAAGTGATATTTAAAAGAAAACATTAACCAAAGTCGCAGTGGATAAATACTTTTACTTTGTGGGTGTAGGCTAAGCAAATCCTCTCATATACAGTAGAACCTCTATAAATTAATACTCTATAAATTAATAATCTCTATAAATTAATAAATTTTGCCGGTCCCAAATTGGGCTAGTGTTAAATATAACACAAATCGATAAAATAATAAGATAATAATATTTTTAAAACTTCTATGTAAATATATAGTCCCCTTAAAATCATAAATTAATAATATATCTATATATAATTTTTATATAAGTACAATCTAAATATTATATTGTTGGTTTTATATTCACAGTGAAAATTTTTTGTTTTTCTTAACATTTCAATATATTTTAATAATATTTGGTAAAATTATACCGAAAACCAGTTAACAATTCTATGAAACATAAAAATATACACAAAATAAGATAATAAAACAATATGAAAGTCAAATTTCTAAAATTTAAATAATGTACATACGGTAAAATAAAATATTTTCTTTTTTTTTATAAATAAAAATATTTAAAAATAGAAAAAAAATCTAAATAAGGAAACTTTTGTAAATTAATATCTCTATAAATTAATAAAATTTCAAAGTCCCAACATTATTAATTTATAGAGGTTCTACTGTATAATACCTAACCAGTTTATATGAGCATGAAACATTATTTTAGACTCAAGCTTATGATAAACCCCAGCCATTAAAACATTGTCAAACAACACAACATTTTTTACTGTGTTATATAAAAATGATTGCATAACAAAATTAACAAATCAGACAAAGTATTAACATGTTTATATATTAGTTTCTAAATTAGGTAACTAATATTTGAAGAGTTAAACTTGGCAATATCGCACAGTGACCCTTTTGTATAAATAGTGTGAACAAAATGACATGAAATTTGGTAAAACCTACAAAAACCTCACTCATACGATTTATTTTTCAAATAAAAATATAATTTAGCTATTTAATTTATATTATACTGACTAAATTGTCCAGTCAATCCACTATGAATTTATCAAACGATTTAGTATGTTCTTAGAGAAATATCATTTTTTGAAAGTCGGCACATATTGTTATTTTGTAAATTGTCTGTTACAAAAAACAATCTTCACAAAAAAATATAATTGAGGAGAGAATGTAGTTTGGACCTCTACATTGGCTTAGGGGGGTCTCACTGTGAGTATAAAAAGCACTGCCACTTCTGTAAATATTCAGAGAAGGAATTAGCAAATTGTCACCGGTGACCTCATCAAGACAGCAACAACCACTAATTCTCTCTCAATGACTTACGAGACACCTAAGGCAAGCGATAAACATCTTGTTTTTTCTGCCATTTCGTCTTTTCTTTCTTTTGTCGTGTTTTCGCCCAATTTATCATTCGCCTTTTCTTTCTAATATCAAATCATTCCAATTTTTATTTGTTTTACTCGAAAATAGTGACATACCTCAAAAACATTTTGAGAAAATTACGTATAGATTAACATTATGATTTTCCAATTATATACAGAATCACTTTTCACTTGATACACACATTTGAACCATTTTTTGTTTCATCTGTTATGCCTTTTCAAGTAATTTTTATCTCTCGTTAACTAAATGACTACAAAGTTTAATAGTCTCCACCACCAAGTTCATTTTCTTATTCATGGTGTTTAGTTTTTTCATTACTTAACTCAATTAATCAAAGACAGATCTTATCTCTGAAAGATTCACATTTTTTTACCATCAACATTCATTTATCACAATTTATTGTAGCTCCTAATTTTATGGAGTAGAGAAAAATAAATAAGAGATGAATTATGCCGTAGTGAGCTTTGCTCTCCATCGTGAGCCGTCACAACGAAGCGCCTCGTCCTCGTCATTCAATATGCTCGAGAATCTACAGATTAGGATTGTCTTCCTCGTTTGAGCTTTTACTCATCTGTCATCTTCCAAACCGCGGCTGAATTCATCTTCTAATGCTTTTAACCACCACCACCGCTCGCTCGTCTCCTCTCTCCTCTGCTCTAGTTGACTTTGTTCCACACAATGGTCATCGGCGATCCAAAAGCTTGAGAGTAACAATGGTGAAGTTCTGTCTTTTGCAATTGTGGTCCTTCTATCCCACAATCCTAAAATTCATAATATGTATTTGAGAGTGTATGTTTATATAGATTTAGAGAAGAAAAACTAGTGTAAGAACTCCAAAAAATAACAACAATGTATGTATGAATTGTATTAATGTATTTGGGTTACAAGATCGATAATAAAACAATAACGAGTTACAAAAGAAATGAACAAAGAAAGGTAGATGTGTTTTTAGTGGAGAGATCGATGATGCCAGTGTTCAGGTGTATTTGTGTATTGATGAACCTTTTTTTTCTTTGCTCTCCTTATATATTCCATTTTTTGTTTAGAGCATCCTACATCTCTAATTCTTTCACCAAACCTTCGATTATATGATGATGTTCTTTGAGTGAGTCCAGCCTTATTATCGAATATTCCTATATCCATGGGACTTTCTGAAATGACGACCTCTCACGCTCTCAGTAAAGCTATCCTAAACAAATCTTTCTCATTGCCTTACTTTTTCGAATTGGCTTATCACCATCTTCTCCCAATTTGAGTTTGGCCTGTTTGTCGAATTTGGGTCTAACACCAACCACCACCATAGCAAAAAACACATGAGTTTGGGTCATTTGTATTAGAAGAAAATTTGGTTTTTATAAACCTTAAATTTATATGAATATAAGACACCATGTGTACGAAAAAAGCGTTATGTAAATATATGTACGGTATTGTGAGGCAAAATATAAGACAATTCTCTTCCAAATCCTCTCTTAGTCTTTGGTCATTAATTGACCAACCAACTAAGCATTATACAAACAACAAAACCAAGTTGTCTTGGCCTAGTGGTAAAGGGGCTCCGGCTGGAGCTTCCGCCCTGGGTTCGATTCCACTTGGCCACCGGGGCTAGCGTTAAATCGCAAGAATACGTGGGTTGCCGTCGGCCTCAGGGGGATTAGTCTTGGGCCTAGAAAGCCTTTGGATCACCCCCTGGTTAATCAAAAAAAAATTATACAAACAACAAAGTACAAACTCCTCCCTAAAGTCTAATAATTGTCCGTTATTAAATGTTTTAAACATTTTGGGAACGTCTTTTAATTCTCCGAGAGGTACACTTAAAAAAAAAAACTTTTGTATTTTTTATAAAAACAAACATTATAGGATATTAGTACCTTACAAAAACACGAGAACAATTAAATTATTTGTGGGAAATGGACAAAAGACTTGGACTACCCCACTCAGTGGCACAATCCTGTAATTTCGAACAAAACATTTTACCCTTTTTAGAATTCATCGTCATCTTTGGTTTTAACAAGACAGTTCCCTTTTGCTCCCATTTTCATTTCGTTTCTCTTTTTTTATCACAGAAGAAGAAAAAAGCAGCAAAAACAGCTCCTTTTGATTTATATCACTCAAGACTTTAATTTTCTTCTGATTATTGAAGCTGAACCAATGGCTGGAATCCTAAAGCTCCAAGCTTGGAGTATATTGTGAAGAAGAAGAAAATTTTGAATTTCTTTTTTCTTTTATTTATTAATTACTGGAAAATGGCATGTGTGGGTATGATCGCTAGTAGCTTAGATCCTGAGAGGAAGCAAAGTGGAGGACTTAGAACAAAACAAGCTGGACGAGGATCTTGCCGTGGAAGTTAGTCTTTCGTTTCAATCTCTCCTTTTAAAGAATGTAATAGTTTTGTGGAGTTTCCTTAGATTCGTTATAAAGTTATGTTTTTTTTCAGTTAAAAGTTTTGATTTTTTGTTTTGTTTCCTGGGCAGTTTGAAATTGCAGTGTTGTTGTGAAGTGAAGAAGATCGTTTCTTTAGTTGGAGCTGAGATAATATAAAGAAAGAGAGAGAGAAGCAAAATGGGTGTTTTGCTAAGAGAAGCGTTGAGGTCTATTTGCGTTAATAATCAATGGTCTTATGCTGTTTTCTGGAAAATCGGCTGCCAAAACTCAAGGTAACTTCTTCTACTTACTACTTTCATTTTCTTATTACCAAAAAAAAACAAAAAAAACTAAGATATATATCTTGAATGAATTTTTGATTTAAGGGTTCTTCAAACTCAGATCTCGATGATATATTTTTTTTTTTTTGGAATTTTGTGTTTGGTTTAATCTTGGTTGTTGTGTAAGAGAATCTTTTGATTTGTGACAAAACCATATCCTCTTCTTTGGTTTTAATTGTTTATGATTTGTCCAACAGTTTGTTTCTTCTTTTAACTTTCTTGTCCTTTTTTTGTTTTGTCTCTCTATCTAGTAACTAAAATCATTCTTGTTGTCCTTTTCCTTTTGGATTTGTGTTGAAATTTCTTTAATGGGTGCAGTTTGTTGATTTGGGAGGAATGCTACAACGAAACCTCCCTTTCTGGACATGACATTGATATCCAAGGGACTGTTCAGTTGCTTACAAACAGAATGATGTTGAACAATCGAATCATTTTGGTAGGAGAAGGGTATGTCTATCTCTCTCTCTCCCTCTCCCCATTATTTTTTTTCATTTTTCTCTCTCTAATTAAGTGAAGTTTGGATTATTACAGGTTAGTTGGGAGAGCTGCATTTACAGGACATCATCAATGGATTCTAGCTGATAGTTTCAACCGCGGTGGTGTTCATCATCCACCTGAGGTTATTAATGAGATGCTTCTCCAATTCTCTGCTGGTATTCAGGTTTGTCCCCCCACTTTAAGTCCAACATACATAGAAAGATAGATAGATGTTCAAGCTCTTAAAAATGATTGTGATTGCTTTGTTTGTTTTCAGACCGTCGCAGTTTTTCCAGTTGTTCCTCATGGTGTTGTTCAACTCGGTTCTTCCTTGCCTGTAAGTTTCTCTCCAGTTAACTCTTTCACAATGTTTTGCTTTTTTTTTATTGAGGAGGTTCTTGTGTTCATATGTATGGCGCAGATTATGGAGAACTTGGGTTTTGTGAATGACGTGAAGGGTCTTATCCTGCAACTTGGATGTGTTCCGGGTGCTCTCTTATCCGAGAGCTACACAACATCATATGAGCCTCCTCCTGCTGCTGATTTTATCGGAGTCCCCGTGTCCGGTTTAATACCCTCTCAAGGACACAAGATCCTCCAGTCTTCTGCTTTTGTAGCCGAAGCTAGCAAACCGCATTTCAACTCCACTGCTTCATCATCAGATCATCATACATTTGAAGAAGCTTCCTGTAATCATCTTGTGGATGAGCAGCAAGGAGGAGGATGGCAAAACACAACAAGTTTTCTAGCAGGACCAGAGGCTTGGCTGAATCAAAACTTGTCTTGTATGTCTAATATGGAGCAGCAGCAGCACCAACAAACCCCATGTGAAGACTCCGGCTCTAAACGAAGCGGTGATGACTTGTTTGATATGTTGGGTCTGGATGGTGATAGGAACAGAGGCTGTGAAAACAGTTGGGGGATGATGAGAACAGAACTGCTCACCAGGGAGTTATCAGACTTTAGGATCATTCAGGAAATGGGTTCTTCTTCACTCTCAGGAGGAACAGAGGATCATCTCTTGGATGCTGTGGTCTCAGGTGCTTGTTCCTCCGCTAAGCAGATCTCAGACGAGACTTCCGAGTCTTGCAAAACCACAATGACCAAAGTTAGTAACTCTTCTGTTACCACCACACCATCTCACAACAGCCCTCAAGGTTTATATGAGAAGAAGAAACAAGGGACACCTTTGGTGGTGGGACCATCGTCTCAGATCAGTTCTTGGGTTGAACAAGCATACAGCTTAAAGCGTGAGGGCAGCAGCAGTCAAAGGGTGATGAACAAGAACAAGAACGAAACTGCAAAACCGGCTAGTAACCGTAAAAGGCTTAAACCAGGAGAGAACCCAAGACCAAGGCCTAAAGATCGCCAGATGATTCAAGATCGTGTCAAGGAGTTGCGTGAAATCATACCAAACGGTGCAAAAGTAAAGCTCCTTCTAAATAAAAAAGATTTGATTATATTACTAACAAAAAAAGTAAAAAAAAAATGTTTTTGTTTTTGTTTCACAGTGTAGCATAGATGCGCTCCTGGAACGTACAATCAAACACATGCTCTTCTTACAAAACGTCTCTAAGCATGCTGATAAGGTGAAACAAACCGGAGAGTCTAAGGTTATGAAAGAGGAAGGAGGAGGAGCAACATGGGCTTTCGAAGTAGGGTCAAAGTCTCTAATGTGTCCCATTGTAGTAGAAGATATTAACCCTCCTCGCATCTTCCAAGTTGAGGTAATAATCTTTTCACTTGCTTGCTAGTCAAGTTTTAGTGTGTTTTTGATCTGAGTCTTTATATATATTTGTGACAGATGTTATGCGAACAACGAGGATTCTTTCTAGAGATCGCTGATTGGATCAGAAGTTTAGGACTGACCATCTTGAAGGGTGTCATTGAAACTCGTGTAGACAAGATTTGGGCTCGGTTCACTGTTGAGGTATAATATTACTCGAGTTAAATATGTTTTGTTTGAATAATAAAACTTGAGAGATTTTAAGATGATGTTTTTTTTTTGGTTTTTAGGCGAGTCGAGATGTGACAAGGATGGAGATATTCATGCAACTAGTGAAGATTTTGGAGCAGACGATGAAATGTGGAGGAAACTCTAAGGCTATTTTGGATGGGATCAAAGCTACAATGCCCATTACCAACACCACCTTACCGGTTACTACTGGTGGCTGTTCAATGTAAGTGACCGGCTTGGTTAAAAGCTGGATTCATATTGAGGTTACGAGCGGACCGGTCCAGGAGGCTCGCTATGACTAACTAAAAAAAGTCAGTCTGAAAATCGGTTTGGCTGTTCAATGTACATTTGCTTCTTCTTTTTTTATTTATCTTTTGGGATTTTTGCGAATTTTATTTTCTATATCGAATCTCATTTGTGTGGATTTTTTTTTGTTACTTTTAAGCCTATGGAGACTGATATAATGAATTAATCATATTTTTGGAGTGCAGATTATAGTTTTTTTTTTTATCAAACATAAATTTCATTCCAAAAAGGAGTTTTTACCTCCAACAGAGTAAATTTTAGTTAATAATCTAAATAGTCTTAGCTAAAAACTTTTGCATCTACCGGTTTAATGTTCAAACAGTTTCACGTATATCAAGAACCGGTCCACCAACAACAGCTTTAAGCCTTTAACAGTACAGAAGCTCACATGTATTTTGTACCTTTGTGATACTTTGATTAGTAACTCTTATGTACATTATTAGCTTATTATTAAAAATAAAACAGAGGCTCTGCTTTCAATAAAATTCACTCTTTATTAACACAACGCGAGGTTGTGAGAAAAAGCTATATATATTGGTAGTTGCAATACTTTAGTTAACAGCTTTATAACCAACGTACTTGGTGTTTTACTAACCTGTGATGGAGTCTTAATCCATTCCTAACTCTAACATTTTTCCAAAATATTTTTTCATTCACATTTGTTGATCTCAAAATACATTAGAACTATAGAAGAAACAAAGTGATTTCACTTAGCTGTGATGGATGTCTTAGTCCACTCCTAATTTTACATTTTCAAAATATATTTAAGTTCATACACATTTGTGGATCAAACTTAGTGGGGCTTATCGGACTGGAGATTTCATAAAATTTTGGGGGTTTTAGATCTGGTGGGATTTAGTGGGTTTTAAAGATTTTGATGGAGAATTTGTTGGGGAATTTTGTAGATGGGGGATTTTGCGGGGGGGATTCTGGTGAGGGTTTTTGATCTAGTTTTGTGGACTCTGGGCAATGTATCAACCGTTAAAGCATACATTTTACAGCGACTAACCCTTCTGATTTTGAAAAAAAGTTGTTTTGGAGTAAAAATATCTAAATTTTAGTCTTAGGATGACAAAAACAGACAGAAACGATAGATGTGAGAAAGATAACTCAATGCAGTTGTTTTTGATCTCTTGATTAGAGCTTATTGGGAAGGTGGGAAAATGACGGCTGCTTCAGATTTGTTTCTCGATATGCAAACTAGATGGCTCGTATCAGTGGCAATGTGACAACGAAGTGAGCTTTACTTTAACTTACGAGTTTATACATTTAAAAGTAGATACTTTTAACAAAGTTACATGATTTTAATTGTTATATATACAGAAAAGTTTTAACTGAGGAATTGGAACTTATGTCAGATATTTGTCTTCAAGATTAATCAGTGGTTTCTTTAAGAATGTTGTGTTTGCAGAGGGCAAGTTGCTCTCTTCTTTAGCCATTTAACGATACAGTTGGAATAGAAATGGTGGTTGCAAAGAAGAGTATGAAGCTCTGCTCCGTCCTCTGTAAGAGTTCATACATATACAAAAGAAATCAAACTAGACATCTTACGAAATAATATTTGAAATAATATCAACAACTAAAGACGTCGTCATTTTTTCCAAATTCCATCTAAAGAGGAGGTATTTGTTTCTGTTGAAATTTCAAAGAGAAAATCCTTTTTCTAATAATCCAAATAATTTTTTTTGCAACTAATAATCCAAATAATTCTGATACAAATTATTGCTGAAATCCACATTTTCCAATAAGGGGGGTTTTAATAGGATTTATACAAATGTTAGATCCAATAACCTAGGATTTGTTAGAACTTTTACAAATACCATGTTCAATAAGAGAGGATTTGACTAAAAGCTATAATTTTATGAAATCCTTAATACAATAAGACCCCCTTAGTCTAGTTAAGTTTCTATTGTAAAAATACAATTGAAACTGTGTTTCTTATTACAATATGTGTCTGCTTTCTGCTTTTACCCTTTTGAGGTACCTAAAGTTTGATGCAAAAGGTACATGAACTATTTTGCTTTGCATTGAGCCTTCTCTCCACTCTACAGATTATGATGGAATAATCGACAGGACATTATGATTTCACAAATTTTCATTATATGTTCTTGGGCCTTTCAATTTCTTCCTTACTTTTAATATATGCTTCCAATACTTTATTAACAGTAGGCTTAGAGGTGTTTTTTTGTCACAGTAGGCTAGAGGTGTTTATTTATTATTTATTATTCTGTATACCTTTTTCAGTTGTAAAAATTAACTACCAATTGTATATTTTATCTAGTTTCTTTCTTGAAGAACAATTAATTATTTTTTTGTGTTTTTTTCGTTATTTGATTTTTGGGCGTTTATTATTAGACAAATCGACTTTTGGTTGTATATTTTTTTGTGTTTGGTGTTCTGAAATATCTTCACACTATTTCACAGAGCTCTAGAGACTTAGAGTTTGTTGTGGATTTGAATGACAAAAAATTGCTGGAAGGAAAAGCAACTCAAAGTTGATATGCATCTGGCGTCTAGGTTTGATCTTTATCATATACAAAAATGTCTCCGTCTGAAACAAAGAGATGGTGATCTTTAGGAAACTATCCCAAGTTCTGGATGTTGTTCTCCTGTATCTGTCTTCCCAAAAGTATGTACAATAGTTTATTGAAAACTATTCAATGACGTAGCAATTTAGATACAAAATAGGCATATCCTCTTATCTCTTGGTCATTTTTCTTTTATGATTTTTGTTGAATTATATTTATAACTAATTTTAATATTCACATGCAGGTCTCCAATCTAGATGTGTGTGATTGTGTTCCAGAGAAAACATAATGGAACAAAATAAAATTACGACAACAGAGCTGAACACTTAATCTAGATATGGTATTATATAGTTTAGGTTTGAGATGTTTATTTGTTGAATTGTTGGTGGTTCACTAACATGGTTCACTTCGATTATGATTACAATTTAATAGCTGATAAGCTGTTAACATGGCACTTGCAGAAGCATAAGAGTGATTAACTGCTGACTTGGCGCTTGCAAAAGAATGAAAAGAGAAGAGTCTGCTAGAATGGCAAAGGGGGAGTCATAGACTACAATGACGAGAGCTTGTATCCGAAGGTTTACGCATCTTGTGTGGTGTATGACGGATATAGCGAGTGGGAATTTTTGTCAAACCTTAGGATCTTGATTGTAATCATCGTTAGTTAATAAATTGTTCTAATTTGTTCTTATGTCAAATTGGTGTGTCGACATTGGGAAACATTTCACATGATTGGACGTTTCCTATGTTGGTGTTTATATATGTTTGCTGAACAAGACACTTCTGGTCGTGGTTTCAGAATCCTTAGGTAAACAGGACACTTTTGGCCGTGGTTTGACAATACTTAGGTTTCATCGACCTGACCGTTTGCAGTAATTCCTTTGCTTCTCGTATAAAGCAACATTTTCATATTTATCTGCTACTTCCTAATATTTACTTTGACACTGCTATATTGAACTTTTTCCTTCTCAACTTTTTGCATGTAAACCAAATGTTATTTCGATGGAGGAAAGAGGAACATTGCTACATTTCCTTTGAAATTGTTGATGTTTTACGGTTCTTTAGTACAAAATATGTCAAAGGTGTTGGTTAACTAAGGTTTTTGAATCTTTGCTATACAACTTTTGGATTATTTTGGCTTCTTCGTCCGAAGCTTTACTTATATTATCTTTTTTGGGTCAAATTTCTATTTCTTTGCCTAACATTTAATAATAGCATTACAAATATCCATGGTAGCTTTAGAATAAGAAATCTGTAATCAGTGCCGGCCCTGACACCAAGCTTTAGAAGCTTGAGTTTCTGCCCCAAATATTATACTCCCTCCGTTTCGAATTATATGTCGTTTTGGAGCAAAATTTTCGTTTCAAAATAACTGTCGTTTTATGATTTCAATACAAAATTTATTGACTTTTTAATCTAATCTATTTTTCTATTGGTTGAAATCTAATTAGGTGTATTGGTAATAATGTTTTTATATAGTAAATATACAAAATTAAATGTTTTATTAATCTGTGTGCCGAAGTGTAGAACGACAAATAAATTGAAACGGAGGGAGTATCTGTTTTACCGGCCCAAAATTTGACAATAATCGTGTGTGTGTAGCATCATGGCAACTGTGTTGTAATAGGGAATCAGAGGTCACGAACTGTTTTGCCTCAAATCATATATAGTTTTGCTAACATGTTTACTTACGGCCCATGTTTTTTTTGGGCTTCTGGCTGTTAGATTCATCGGATCGGTACCGCCTGACGCCTGTAATGACCTCTTTTCTACCATATAGATATAGCAAAAAGTATATACACGAAAGAATCTCGTTTTTGTTTGTATTAAGAACATTTGTAGGTATTATAGAGGTGGTCTTTAGGTATTTACAAAGTGGTGTTTGCAACATAATATTCTCTGTTGGTGAAAATTGTGTCAATACTTATATAAGGACTGGCACTGAGTTAATTTTCGGATTTGAAATCTTATTTTTTTTTTTTTAACTTAGAAATCCAATAATTCTCATTTCCCAAGAGTAGCAACAGTTATGTATCTAAACAAGGCTTTGCAAAACTTTTAAGTAAACAAGAGAAGAACTAAGAAAAAAAAAAGCACAAGTTCAAGAATCCAAATGAAAATTAGCAGAACAGCTAAGTCACATAAGACAGATTGAGATAGTCTGCAATGGCAGTTGCAACAAATTCCAGAACACATTGCAAAGGTAGAAACCTTCCCGAACAAATGTTCCTGCTAAAACAACTTGGCAGATTTGTTCTCAGACACGACTCTTCTTTGTGACCATGTCCCAAAAGAAGTCCGTCAACACAGGCTCGTAAGAGGGCATCTTAGCATAACAAGGAAAGTAGTTAATATCAATAACAAGATACCTATTAGCATCTCTCGCATCCCTAATCACATCAAATTTAAAAAGATTAAGAACCATCTAAATTAACAAACTAAAACCTGAGTCATCCAAACCAAATAAATACAGATTATAATGTCTAAAACAAAAGGGGACATCTTCAACAAGTAGGAGTATCAAGGCAGTCCCTAGGGCCATGAACAAACAATCGTTTCGGTATCGGCATAGCTCTAGCACGAAACCTCTTCCCCGTGACACGTCTTTGAGCTCGTTTACAAAGCTTCAAAGCCTTTTCCACTGCACCAAATCCGAAAAAGTAGACCAAAGCACGTCTTTTGAAAACAAAAACATCAGTGATCTCGCCACAGGAAGAGAAATGGTTAACCAAAGCCCTCTTGGCGTCAGCCTCACAGAGCGAATGGTCACATCCTCTAACAGTAATGCCTAGGCTCTTGTTTCGTTTAAAGTGGGCGATGTATTGACGTGCTGCTTCACGAGTAGTCAAGCCAGATCTCAGACTAGCTAGCGCTGGTGGTAAGATCTTGACTGACGCTCTCCATCCTCCCAAGTCACTTCCGTTGAGTGCCAAGGCCTTCTCTTCTGCACCTTCCCCGCGGAGAGCCACAGTGCTACTCCTGCCGCTAATGGCCTTGGTCACCGGATCTCTCGGCACCTCCACGAACTCCACTGTTCCACAGGAGCTGAAGTGGTTCTCCAAGGAAATGTAGAGATCAGGTGTTGGAAGGGACATGTCATATCCCTCGACGCTGATCCTAACCTGTTTTTTGTAGAACTCCAGGTACGACTCCATCGCATCCACATAGCTCACACTTCCCAATGTCAATCTCTTGGGGGGGGAGCATCTTTCAACTCACTGAGCAGATATTCATCGGCAAAATCCTTGGCTTCAGGAGCGATTTCTACTGACGCACGAACAAAGACTTTCTCCTCGATTTTCTGAAGAGAAGCCTCGAGGTTGGGGTTGGACTTGGTATAGTAAGCATTAGTGGGAATTCCAAGTCCTACATCGATAACGACCAGAACTGGATTGGGAGCATAGCTGCAGAACTGAGCATGAACATCCAGATCATTCTCTCTAAATTCAGGGCCTATGCTGTACCAACCAACCATGTCATTAATGCCGTGGAACCGTTGCAACATTGCGCTGTGGTGTTTGTAATCAAGAAACCAGTCATTGTCATCCTCCTTGAAGGGCACATGGTAGCTGTTGACGACCTCAACGATACCACCGGAGCTCTCGCCTAGAAGAACACCGACAACGCGCTTGCCTGATTTTTTAGCGACGCGGTTGTAATTGTCCACGATATTACGCAAGACGAGTGGATGAACGACCACCTTCTCCATCGTCCTTGCTGTTATCTGTTCCGTCTCTGTCACATCCATGTTCGGAGAATTACCCTAGATTTCTTCTGGGGAAACTTCCGATTTGAAATCTTATTTAGAAATAGAGTTTCTTAGAAATAGTATAGCTTTTCTGCTGGAAAAAAAAAAAGTTAAATTTCCCAAACAAACAAATAATGTCACAAAATAATTTTAGAAACCGCGTCAAAATATCAATTTCCTTTTCGGGTTCCCTGCCTTTCTGGCTTCTTCTATTACACAAACACTTTCTCTTCTTCTCCTTCGGAAAAATCCAAAAGATTCTCGAGTCTCTCCGAATCCCTAAATCAAAGAGCTATGCAGCAGCAAGACCCGAACTCTAGACCCGCCACTGGGTATCCATACCCGTATCCTTACCCGAACCAACAACAACAACAACCCCCCGCATCCGCCAACGGTTACCCTCCCAACGCCTACCCATACCAAAACCACAACCCTTACCACGCGCCTCACCCCGATCCACGCGCCGTCCTGATCCGCCGCCTCTTCTTAGCCTTGATGGTCTTCATCCTCATCTTCGGCCTCATCCTCTTCATTTTCCTCATCATCGTCCGCCCCCAGCTCCCAACCGTCTACATCGCCTCCCTCTCCCTCTCCAACTTCAACGTCTCCAACAACCAGCTCGCCGGAAACTGGGACCTCCGCCTCCGATTCCAGAACCCTAACTCCAAGATGTCTCTCTACTACGACACCGTCCTCTGCGCCGTGAGGTACGGCGACGACACCCTCTCCGAGACGCGGTTGCAGCCGTTCGATCAAGGGACGAAGGATCAGACTCCGATCAACGCCACGCTCTCCGTATCCGGGACTTATGTGGAGGGTCGATTGGCTGATTCGATCGGGAAGGAGAGGGCGGAGAAAGGGAGCGTGGAGTTTGATTTGAGGTTGGCTTCTTTGGTTACTTTCCGGTATGGAGTGTACCGGAGGAGGAGGTACGTCATGGTTTACTGTGATGACGTGGCGGTTGGTGTTCCCGGGAATAGTAGTTCTGGGAAGATGGTTGGGTCGGAGAAGAGATGCAAATCTTATTGACTAAGTGAGTATTTGGAATTAGGGATTTTTACAATTTAGGGTTTTTTTAACCGGCGATTATTGAATGTAAATCGTTCGACGAAATGTTTTTTTCGATGTGGATGAAAGAAATATTCATGTTGGAAGAACTAAACAAAAGAAATTTTCAGATTATGTCTTAATTCTGTTAATGATGATTCTATGTTTCGTACCTTATCCTGTAATAAGGAATTAGATTGTGTGGTGGTGCTATTGAGTTCTTATTTTGGTGATTCATTCTTGGGTTTTAACTTTTTCTCCTTGTGATGTGGAAAAGAGAGAATTTTAGAGTCACTTTTTTTGACAATGTATCAAGTAGGATCTTTAGATTAAGTAATAGCCAATAGGTATATGATTAGTCTTGTTGGAGAAGGCTGATAATTTGTGAGTAATTACTGATTTCTTAGTCAAGTATGTCTTTTGGTGGAGTTATATGGCCATGTTCTGGTTTTTTCCACTTCCAAGTTTTGTCTTGGTGACTCTAGTTGTGGTCATGCATGATACATTGTTGTGTGTTTTAATTATATTTACTATCTGGATATGCTGCTTGCTGCTGAATTTCGTATGCATCTCTTCCGAAAATTTCTACTGTTGTTTCGGATTGGTGAGTAATAAGAGACGATGAATTAAGGGATAATGTTTTCTGAATGGTTCTAGTTGCTTTGGTAAGGTTCAGGGATCTTTCCTTTATTTTGCAGTATATGGTGGATTCGTTTGATTTGTAACCAACCACTCTTTCTAGCATATTCGAATAAGTAGAGTTGCTGGTGGGGTTTTATGTCCATCTTTCTGCATTATTTCATCATCTGTTACTCTCATGAATGACACAAACCTGATCAGCCATTTGAACCAGACAAACACTATCACGAGTTAGCTACGAGACGGAAATCAGATACCAATCAAGACCATCAACTAAGTAAACATCTTTAAGACACAAGGAAAAACCCATACGAGCACAACCATGCTTAGTATAAGTGGTGAAACGTCCATCATGAAGTTTATTCATAACAGGAACCATACCAGTAACATCTACCAGAAATCCAAGTGTTCTCCAGAATCAATAATCCAAGACTCAGAAAAATACTTACCAGAGAGATGCTCATTCAGTTCAGGTTTGCCTTCATATAACATGTGTACTGTACTAGTTTCTTCCACTGTTCGTCACTCAGGCCACTAACACCGATCCTATCAGCTTGAGTCAGTGGAGGAACACAGAGCAGACACTGCCAAACCTGGCGCAGAAACAGAGTTACTCACAACATGATGTGCTCGAGCAGGTCATGCAGAGGTAGTGAGATTCCGTCGTCCTGCACTTGTGATTTTGATGCCCCAGGACAAGTGTTATAATGCATCTATGTGTCTAATTATACTTTTAATTTATTAAGTTTGCATATGTATTATTCGTATTTTAAGTTTTTAACTAAAAAAATTCATATCTCCCTATACATTAAAAGAGAAGTCACTTTAGTGATTTCTGCTTACGTGGCGATCATACAAGACACTCTCAGATTAATTCTTATAATTTTATTGGTCGGTATTTTTTTAATTTTTTTTTGAATTATTTTTTTCCATCGGCCAAACCTTGCCAAAAACACATACCATGTAATTAATATATTTATATATGTTCTTAACTAATCGATATATATTTCAAAGGTACTATTATGGTAATTTAATAATGACATATTTAAGTGACAAGGCAAATATATTAGAGTATTGGTAATTTAAAAAAAAAGCATAATATGTTTAGAGTATTGGTAATTTTTAAAAATTTAAAATGTTTCAGAAACTATAATTTATGAGAAAAGAAATTTGAAAAAAACCATAATATGTTATTATTAACCAATCACGAGATCATAATTATTATAGTAAAAAAATTGTTATTGAAATCTAATCAAATCATAATATGTGTAAAAAATGAAACATAATAATTATTATAATTCCGGACATGAAAATCATTGTAAGTCATAATGAAATGAAATCATGTTAAAAAATGAAATCATGCTAATTATTAATATCCTCCTATATATTAAAAGAGAAGTACATTGGACACGTGGCGCTCACACAGCTCTTCTGACGAAAATTCTCGCGATTCTATTAGTCGGATTTTTCTATTTTTTCTTTTTGATTTATTTTTCTACTCGGGCTTTAAATTTGGAAAGTCACATTAATTGTTAATTGCACTAATCATTTCTTGCGCAAGAATCGTAATAAATGTCGACCATTAATCATAGCTTGCAGAACAATTTTAATAAATGTCGACTAATCATTAAATGTCTTAATGGAAAATATGTTTTATATCTAATAAGGAAACTAATTATTATCAACATACCTTATTTATATTGATTACTTGCGCAAGTCTCGCATCATATAATATGCATATTCGTTTTTAATTTTACAAATTTATTATGTTTCCTTTAATCAAACGTCATTTAATTTACATACTTTATTATAACCAATTACTTGCGCAAGTCTCGCAAGTAATATTATTTGCGTCGTTAATACTCTTCACCATCAAAGGACTATATATAGAGTACAAAGTGGCGATGAAGCAACATAACCATTCTTCTATTTTTATATATACATATTTTATCGGAGCTGACTTTTCTTTTGGTTTATATGCAGATACTCTATTCTAACGATTTCACCACGATGCAGCGAAGAATATGACACAAAAGCTGATGTTTTCTCCTTTGCTTTGATCGTTCAAGAGGTAAGTTAAAACCCTTTTTTTTCCTTATGGTTTTTGCTGTTTCTTTGTTCATGTTGTTGATTCCTTTTGAATGTTGGAACTTTTTTAGATGATAGAAGGACGAATGCCATTTGCTGAAAAGGAAGACAGTGAAGCTTCAGAAGCTTATGCCAGCAAAGAGCGGCCACTGTTCAAAGCTCCATCAAATTGCTTTACCCTCATGGACTTAAAACGTTAGTCTTACTCTTTCTCTTCACCATTAAACAAAAAAGAAGGGACAGTTTTGCATCGTTGATTGGTTTAAGTTCATGTCATTAACCGGTTAGGTTCGGTCTATTTTTTTTTTTTTGTATCCCATAGGTTGATAGAAGAATGCTGGCAAAATAAACCAGCCAAGCGACCTACTTTCAGAGAGATCATTAAACGGCTCGAGTCTATTCTTCATCATATGGGTCACAAACGACAATGGGGGTTACTACTGAGTTTGTCCTTTTGTTATTTAGGTTTCTAGATTATGTTTACCTCTTAACCTGTTTCTTCTTTCACATGTTTAATATCAGATGAGGCCGTTGACTTGCTTTCAGAATTTCGAGCACAAGAAGAAACATAACTGGGATATGAGCAGCCATGACGGCTCATCATCCGGTTCACATTTGTGATTCTTTAACCGGTTCAGAAATGATTTTTTTTTCTATTCTCTCCGGTTTAGTTTGGTCTTCCCCCTAAAGAACCGAATCTTATTTTGTCATTTTGTTCTTCACTGATGAAAATCCGTGTGGTCAAAATCTGGCATTTTATCTATTTATAAAATTTGTTGTAAGATATATGATTTTAACCTCAAGATATATTTGCTGTTGTAATCTAAAATTTCTGCAAAATGTATGATTCCACCTCATTATTATATGGGTCCTTAATTTCGAAATGAAATAAATATGAAATTGTTAGATTTTCATGTGCTATTATTGATTAACTTGAAACTTTAAGTAACTTCAATATTAGTTTGGTGCTTCCTTTTTTGTGCAACAATTTTTGTTTCTGCTGTAGTAGGTATTTTTCTGTTGTTTGCTAAGACACAAGGCAATTGAGATAATACCACTGGTTCTTAACATAAAATCTTATGATAGTGTGACTGACTTTTATATCAAAACTTACTCTAGAATTTGAACTTTATATAATTACATGAAATTTCATGTCTATCACAAAAGAAAATACGCATAAAAATTATGAAAATGCACATATAATTTATACACATTTCTAAGAGGGTCTCTACATATCAAACCTCCTGTCGTAATTTATACACATATACTTTTTATTGGTTGATTTTTAGAATTTCTTTTTTAATTTATTTTTATCATCTACAACCTAATATGAAAACCTAATATGAAAACCTAATATGAAAGTAACACTAATTACTAACCTCATAAATTCTTACTTGCGCAAGAATATTAATAAATACGTGTATTAATAAGTTTCTTTATTACAAATATAGTAAACTATTCATTCTTGATATCATATTTATTACATTGCGCAACCAATTTAACGATTTGTATTTAATTAGGAACTTATTTTTATTAACTTACCTTACTAATATTGATTACTTGCGCAAGATTCGCATCATTTCATATGTATATAATTTTATGACAATACAAATTTAATATATTTCCTTAAACGGTTTCATTATTTATTATATAAATATTACTTTCGTGTCATTAATATGAGAACATTCACTTCCAAGTAAACAAATGTAAGGTAAGTTAATAAAAATATTTATGATACCAAGTTGCACCATATTATTATTTTATTTATTATCTTTAAAAAAAGTTGTACATTAATTGGCAAACTATGATTAGTTGGTAATTCACCCAAGAAAAATTCATGATAAAATATTAAACTAAGAAACATTCCTATATAAATCAAAATTGTGGTAGTTAAAAGATAATCGGTGAATTAAAAGAATGTTTACATTTTTATATTTTTCAAAAAAAAAAACGTTTACGATAAGGGGGAGAGAGAGAGAGAGAGGTTTAGTGTTTTGGGTATACCCAAGGGTTTACAGTTTAGTGTTTAGGATTTATCCAAGGGTTTAGGGTATATCCAAGAAATTAGAGTTTAGTGTTTGGATTTTTACCCAAGGGTTTAAGCTTTGTCCAAGGGTTTAGGGAATAGTGTTTAGTGTTTACGATGAGTGAGAGAGAGAGAGAGAGAGAGAGAGAGAGGGAGAGAGAGAGAGAGAGAGAGAGAGAGAGAGAGAGAGAGAGAGAGAGAGAGAGAGAGAGAGAGAGAGAGAGAGAGAGAGAGAGAGAGAGAGAGAGAGAGAGAGATTTAGTGTTTTGGGTATACCCAAGGGTTTACAGTTTAGTGTTTAAGATTTATCCAAGGGTTTAGGGTATATCTTTTGGCAGCTACTAATATTTTTCATTTATTTTAAAAACTTAACACAAATTATTATTATTTTATTTATTATCTTTAAAAAAGTTGTACATTATTTGGCAAACTGTGATTAGTTGGTAATTCACCCAAGAAAAATTCATGATAAAATATTAAACTAGGAAACATTCCTATATAAATCAAAATCGTGGTAGTTAAAAGATAATCGGTGAATTAAAAGAATGTTTACATTTTTATATTTTTCAAAAAAAAGGTTTACGATGAGGGGGAGAGAGAGAGAGATTTAGTGTTTTGGGTATACCCAAGGATTTACAGTTTAGTGTTTAGGATTTACCCAAGGGTTTAGGGTATATCCAAGAATTTAGGGTTTAGGGTATATCCAAGAATTTAGGGTTTAGTGTTTGGATTTTTACCCAAGGGTTTTAAGCTTTGTCCAAGGGTTTAGGGTATAGTGTTTAATGTTTATGATTTACTTTTTTGTGACGGTTTTAAATTTTTTTAAAATATTCATCTTTTGGCAGCTACTAATATTTTTCATTTATTTTAAAAACTTAACACAAATTATTATTATTTTATTTATTATCTTTAAAAAAAAACTGTACATTAATTGGCAAACTATGATTAGTTGGTAATTCACCCAAGAAAAATTCATGATAAAATATTAAACTAGGAAACATTCCCATATAAATCAAAATTGTGGTAGTTAAAAGATAATCAGTGAATTAAAAGAATTACATTTTTATATTTTTCAAAAAAAAAGGTTTACGATGAGGGGAAGAGAGAGAAGGAGAGAGAGAGAAGGAGAGAGAGAGAGAGAGAGAGAGAGAGAGAGAGAGAGAGAGAGAGAGAGAGAGAGAGAGAGAGAGAGAGAGAGAGAGAGAGAGAGAGAGAGAGAGAGAGAGAGAGAGAGAGAGAGAGAGAGAGAGAGAGAGAGAGAGAGAGAGAGATTTTGTGTATTGGGTATACCCAAGGGTTTACAGTTTAGTGTTTAGGATTTATCCAAAGGTTTAGGGTATATCCAAGAATTTAGAGTTTAGTGTTTGGATTTTTACCCAAGTGTTTAAGCTTTGTCCAAGGGTTTAGGGTATAGTGTTTAGTGTTTATGATTTACTCTTTTGTGACGGTTTTAAAATTGTTAAAAAAAATTCATCTTTTGGGAGCTACTAATATTTTTCATTTATTTTAAAAAACTTAACACAAATTATTATTATTTTATTTATTATCTTTAAAAAAAATTGTACATTAATTGGCAAACTAGGAAACAGTTGGTAATTCACCCAAGAAAAATTCATGATAAAATATTAAATTAGGAAACATTCCTATATAAATCAAAATTGTGGTAGTTAAAAAAATAATCGGTGAATTAAAAGAATGTTAACATTTTTATATTTTTCAAAAAAAAAAGTTTACGATGAGAGGGAGAGAGAGAGAGAGAGATTTAGTGTTTAACCCGCGGGATCCGCGGGTTAAACACTAAATCTCTCTGTCTCTCTCTCTCTTTCTCTCTCTTAAATAGATAAAAAATACTCCGTAATATTTAACCCGCGGGTCCCGCGAATTACCTGCAAATTTGGACAGGGCAGGTATTTTGAATCTTTCATTGCGGGTCATGCGGATTGAAATTATGAGTCAAAAAACTAGGTGACCCGCGGGTTGGCGGGATGGACGGGGTGGGTCGATCCGCAGACCCAGTTTTACCCGTATAATTTGAATCTGTACAATGTCCGCACAGGGTGCGGGCCGGCCACCTAGTTTACATTATTATGTAAATCTTGATTTAGAAAATTTCCAGAGCCCTAGGTTTTCCGTTTTTACAATACAGTTCTCTTTTGAAGTCTTTGATTTTAGAAAATTTCCATAATCATCATTCTCCTCTACTCCTCCAAAGCTTCTCAGTCTCTATATAAATCAGCGTGTCATAGTTATATTACTTCAAAAACTACACAAAGTTCAATAAGATTTAAGAAGTTAGCTGACTTAAGGATCCAAACAATGAGGAAGCTGGAAGAAGGCGCAACGCAAAGCGTAAGTTATGAAGACATCCAAGAAAAACGAATAAAAAAAATATTTTGGGGCTTTGTTGCCGCAGTGCTTTTACTATCAATTGGGCTTATCGTCTTCTTCACCCTTAGCAAACCGCCAGTTCCACGGTTCATGCTCGACGACCTCTCCGTTGATCCCGTCTCAAACTCAAGTTTGGTGGTAAAGTGTTTTGATTTTTTTTTTCTTAGCCTGATTCAACTCCCAAACACAGCTAAACCGTCCAACCTTGATTTTTTTTTATTCGTTTTTCTATTACAAAGAATAGAAATCTAACCAAAACTTAATCTGGTTTGGTACGGTTTGGTTATGCAAGATACTGTTTGATTAAAATTAAAATTCTTGCTATCTATCAAAACAGGTGACTCTGTCATCGACCAACCCAAGCTCTACGACCAACATATACTACAGCAAGATGAGTGTAGGCGTACAGATCGATGGAATTTTCCAGTCAGAGATTGTTTTCTTGCAGAGCACGCTACAAACCCCACATGAACGTACCCCGTGGACAGTAGTCGTGGCAATGAATAAGACTAATGGGAGCTTGGGGATCAGCGACGGTTTGATGAAAGAGGGCGACATTGTTGCGCATGTAAATACTCTAGGCAAATATGGGATCTTGAAGAACAGTTTGCTCTATACCTGTCCTATTTTGAACGACTTGAAAACTTCAAAACCTTGTCAAGTCATTTAGAATCTATGTCAACGTTTTCTTTTGCGGATTTACTAATATAAAACGTGTATTTGCATGGATAGTTATTATCTTTGGCTATCATCTTTAGTGAGTGAATAAAGAATGCAGTCCATCTATAGTTGGGTCACATTAAATGGATAGACTAGGAATTGATCAGTCTTAAGTTGTGTGGGACTTTAAACCTTATACAGTAATTAATTTGTGAATCATTAATCCATCAAACAACGTAGCAACACAACCTAACATTCAAATATTCAAGAAGAAGGTGAATTATACATCAAACAATTGAAGACTTTGAAGGATCATATTTAAACATCTATAAAGAGATTGATTGAAATTTACAACTCAAAAATTGATCCCCCACGCGGACAAGTTGTGTGAAAATTTTATGCTGCCTGAGTTACTCGTTCGTCCAATGCAGTTACTGGAGCGATAGAAGTTGGCAAGTCAGCTTACTATATACTATAAATATCAGCCACTCATGGTCTGAAACATTAGAAGGCAACTGTGTGGCTGGTCTATGTGTAGGAAAGGTGGAGACCAAACTATTTAAAAAGACGAGTAGTATCGTAAGCCAAGACCGTTCGTAATGAGTCCACAAAAAATATCTACAAACACTCAATTAATAACTCGGTCCCCCCAAAAAAACAGAGGAAAGAAAAACATTACAAAACAAGTTTAGTTACTAGTTACTACTATCAAAGTTTTTAACTTTCCGTATTACAAGTACACATAGGTGTGAGTTTAGAATAAGATTTACTCCCTGTCCCTAGCTGTTAGGACAGTAAAAAGGACAGACATTATTAATATAGTCAAGAAAAGAGTAGTAGCCAAAACATTCTTCGTCACTCTTTGACTATCATCTTTCTTGATGTGGGTTAAAGGATTCGGAATTTTCCAGCCAGAGGAGGAGGCAGTAGTGCTGCCGTTCATGATCTTGAACAAAGCGTAACTATTCATTGTTTGCTTTGATTCTTTCTTCATACCACATTCTAGCATCTGCTTACTAGACGATGCCTCGGTGAATATTGTTTCTTGCTGCGTCGGATAATTAGGACGAAACGCTTGGTTTGCTTTCACTGCCTCCTCGTCTAGCTTTATTATATCATCGTTCAGAATCTCGGCATAGCAATCATCGTTGGTGTCGTCCTGATACTGTTCTCCAAAGAAAGAGATTCAGTTACAAATTTAAGTATAACATTTAACAAAATTAAATAAATAAGAATCTGACCTCAACAACGTTTGATGATTCTGCTATGTCACCACCATTTGATATCTGAAGCTCAGGTTCTTCATCAACCAAATAAGATTTCTTCTCCCTCTCTGAACCACCACCAGTTTGACCAACGTACTCATCGTCTTGCACCAGACCATCCTCCATTTGTCTCTGGCTCGAACTAGCTCGAAAATCAGCATTTTTCCTTAGCCGGCACACCACTAACGCGTCTTGCGACGCACCGTGGATACAATATTCATGCATAATCCACTCGGTTCTTTCACCCCGAGGAGCACGACCGATGTGAAAGACGAGTGTTCTCTTGGTTCCAACTATCTGGTTCCCAGATTTCACGCTTCGCTCTTTACCGGTAGCTTTCCAATATCCTAGCTCTGTAGCTCGCCGGCTCTGTGACCCGTGTGGATATTTTCTTCCCCTTGCACAGAAATAAAACCACTCGTTCTCCGATTTCAACTTGGATTCTTCTGTTTAGTGTGTAGTTACCGGTTTAAACCATTGGTTTGATGTTACACCAAAACAGTTTATCAATAACAATGAAACAGAGCTTTTTTTTTTCTCATTCAAACTAGACTAACAAAAGGATACTATAAATAAATTTAAAATGGTAAAAAAAAAAACCTGGTAAGTCCCACGGCTCGAACTTGTAAATCTCGACCTCGGCGATCACTGCGACAGAGTTTTCGTCACCTTCTATTTTACGACGGAGGTAATACGAGATGAGTTCCACATCGGTCGGAGAGAATCTGAACCCAGGGAACAGAGCTGATACAGCGATGGACATCTCAGCTTCTCTTGACATTTTTCTTTGATTTTTTTTTTCTTCTTAAGAACACGAATAAAGCTTTGCGTTTTTGTTTCAGCATGGAGAGCGTAGGAGTGTATTAATGCAAGAGGAGCAGCTGCTACTTTGCTTCGGGTAAAGGTTTGTGTTTTTTTGATATTTTGGCGGTTTCATTTGGAAAATGATGACGTGGCGGATGACTGTGTGGGAAGGACGAATAACGGAAGCGTGTAGTGAGCTCGTAAAGGACAAAAGTGATGACGTGGTTGTATATTATTGGACGGAAACTAAACCATGTCTTGAAGTTGGTGATGTGGTGTTATATTATTGGACGGAAACTAAACCCAGTCCTGAAGTTCTCTCATTATTCTTTGTTTTTTCCTCATTAGTCTCTGCATTTTTAGTGTTCATAAAAAAAAATTCTCCATTTTTAATAAAGCATTTCAATTACCGTGTAAAACAAAATGTGCTTATTCTTCCTTTCTATGTTATCAGTTTTCTTTTTGTTGAATAATATCGGAATAGATTTTGCTGTAAGTATTGACTTTTTCACTGTTTCTTATGTTACAAATGATGAATACTTTTTTAAGACCTCGAAGAAAAGCCTTGTAAACTGTTGCTAAGGAGATATAATTTGATGAAATATATTTTCATTTAATTTTTTCTTGCCTAAATAATTTTGTTAGTATTAAATTATTAATATGTAAATAAACTTTATAATCTTTTTTGGTCAAGTAAACTTTATAATCTTTTATGATAATAATATTTATAAAGAATTTAGCATTGTTTATAGAACTTTAATTAATAAATATATTGATTAACCATATTGTTAGATAATAACAATTTTTAAAAATTTTATACTGATAAACGACTATAGTATAATTATTATCGAATTTACTCAAATAGGATAACAATGAATAACATTTCTATAAAATTAATTTCATAAGTTATTTCATCATACTAGTAGAGTTGAATTAGTTTATTAAAAGTTAGTGTATTATAAATATATAATAAAAAAAATTAGAATATTTTATCCAAAATTAGCTTAGGGCAAATTAAAATGTTATTGACCTACACTGCCAATTAACTTAAGAAAGAGCTTTGTTTCCGAGGGAAAAGGACAAAAACACAAAAGAATTGCCTACAAGACAAAGTAATCCAAACCATGGCGTCGCTGGAAGGCGAAAGAGAAAACAGCCAAAAAGAAAGTAAAGAGAATCACAGGTACTACGAGGGGGGTACAAATCTAAAGGAGGACAAAGAGACAAGAGTTGAGATAGAGTAGAGTAGAAAATTGTAAGACCTTTTTGCATACAGCAACCATCACCAGCCCTCTGTTCAAATACCCATGCGGTCTTCCAGAAATGAGATCTTTTTAGTAGAAAGAACCGGTAGATCTAGCAAACTCCACATCAAACCTTCTTGCCTAATTTTCTGGAATAACCTTCTGGCAGCTGGGAACTCCTTCCACTGAGAGAAACAAATTTGAGGGAAAATTTAGCAACTCTATAACCTGGTCTATGATAACTCGAATAAAGACCCTCAAAAAAACACAGGCTAATTAGGATGATGCTAAAAACTCCTTTTCGTGTCCAATAAAGACCTCAACTGGTTTGTCTTGAGATCAAATCTAATAAGGTGGGGGGAAGACATTATAGTTTCACCCACCTGCATGCTTAGGCTTGCAGTCTGGTTGGTCTTTCTGTTTTACGGTTTTTGTTGTGTCGAGGACCACGACCCGCCCGTCTACCAACTGTGATCCAAATAACAAGATTTTCAAAAACATAACCAATGATGAGATTCATATTATTCCAAAACAAATAGTTCCATTCTCTAGCAAATATATCTTATTCTAATGCTCCACCATAAAACATTCATCAAATATATATATATATATATATATATTTCCCAAGCTAATAGAGATGGGGAAAGTACCTGTCCGTTAAGTTGTAATAAAGCTTCGTCGGCTTCTTCTTTGGAAGAGAATTTGACATAAGCAAACCCTTTTGGTCTGCATCTGACTTTGTCCATCACAACATTCACTGAAGCAACAAAAACGGTGGTGTATAAGACAAAAAAAAAGATATGTAAATAAAAAGATTAGTGTTCGAGATTAATAGACTGACCACCAAGAACACGACCATATTGAGAAAAAGCTTGTGTTAATGTTTCTTCTGTGCTTGAGAAAGAGATGCCTGCAAACAAAACAAATCCTCCCAGATTTTTAGTGCCAGTAACACACAAGCAATCCCTGAAACTAACATAAAGAGGAAGAAGCTCATACGATCTGCCACAAAAAAAGACATGTAAAAGTTTCAAACTTTACAGTTTGGTAAGACAATGTGGACGTTTATTAAGACCATCTCTTCTAAAATCAAATTCTATCAACTGGTAATCAGAGCATACAGAAAAAATAATCAAATCAATGATATAATCTCAACTATTAGACAAATCCCTGAAAAAAAGCCATTTACGAAATTCAACGAAGTAGCAATCAATAAAAGGGAAATCAGATTAAGCAAATGAAGAGAGAGAGAGAGAGACCTTTGACGAAAAGTGTAGTAGAGGAGAAGGTTCTGGAGAAGACAAGAGATGGATTGGGAGAGCGATTGAGGAGATGGCTGAGCATTATGAAGCTGTCTGGATGTGTGCCGCAGGCGATTCCAACTTTTATAACTTCTTTAGTTGATACCATTTTTAAGTCTATATTATATTTTAAAATAAAAACTTATTATTATTTTAGATTTTATTTTCGATTAAATTGAACATAGAAATAAAATAAAAACTTATTATTATTTTAGATTTTATTTTAGATTTTATTTTATATTTAAAATAAATATTTATATATCTAAAATTATAATTTTAAATTGAGATTTTTATCTATTTATTTTGGATAAAATATATTAAATCAACTTGTATAAAATTGACTAAAAATTTGGTATAAAGTTGTGTAATTATTAAAAGGTAAAATTAAATACTATTTCTAAAATTTGTAGATATATAAAAAATTAATGATGATACAATTGAAAAATTATAATTTTTAAAAAATATATAAAAATGATAATTACACAGAGACAAAAATAAATGATTTTATAAGTAAAAGTTTTTCTCTACAACTTTGATGAAGAACAAAATGATATAAACTCCTATTTTTCACAAAAGAGATTTTATTTTTCACTTTGTTTATTTTTATCCATATATTAATAATATCTAATAAAGAAATCTAACAATAAAATTACAGAATTATACAATGTATATACTAAAATATAAATCATACATTTAAAACATTTATAATAGTATCAAACTGGTAAAACTCTGGTTTATAATAATAATCATGGGTCTTGAAGGAGTTGTAAGCATCCAATTATCTTTTCAGAATGTTTGTTTTCTCTCTTATTGAACTAATAGGACTAAGAGTACATAAGCCACACATACATGCCAATATGCAGGAAGTTTATTCATTATTTTGATTCAAGGGTCTAAATCTCCCAAACGTTGGTACTTCCTTGGTAGTTCTATATATCAATACAGCAACAACTCATGTTACATTCTCTCTATTCCGTGGCTTTGCCTTTGCGTCGGTTTTTGCTGCCACAGCTCGTCTCCAGCACATAGCAGACCATAGAGTCAACATCGTCCCCAAAAATGCTATAGGCTTCAATGGCCTGCGTGTAGCTAAACCCCATCGACAAAATCATCTCGATGCTGCTGCTCAGCACCGTCTTCTCGATTGGTTTCCTATCACTGCCTGAAGTTCCTGCTTCAAAGAATATTTCATTTTTTTGTCTCTAAGAAATATCTAGGTGAAAGAGGGTTTCGATAGAAAGAGATAACTCACTAGCTCCAGAAGAGGACGTCCCAGCATTAGAGGTGGATGATTCCTTGGGACCAATTCGTGGTTTAGACCGTTCCATAAGATACTCAGCACGAGAAGCTTCCATTACAGATCGTTCTATTTCCTTCTCAGTAAGCTCAAGGTCAGAGTAATATCTCCCTTCTGCTATCAGCGCCTGGAACAAATACAGATACGTTAGCAGAGTCACACAACTCAAGACAGACTGGTGGATTATATTAGATGATACGGGTTACTTGCATTATCAATCTGATGTTCTTGCTGAGCCTTTATAGCAGCTTTCACCTGCTCCCCGTCCACTTGTCTCTGGATTATAGGAAGAAAATATATACCCTTTCTAATTTTAGTTACCTTCTTTTAGCACAGTTGAACAAAGAAGAGAAGAAACAATATTTACCCCAGTCAGGCTACTAAATCCAAGTCCTGCACCAACTGTCAATCGATGTGGATCAACCAACGAATTGTAATGATTCCCATGGTGGTAACTCAGCCTTATAGGAGGTGTGTCGGTGTTGTAGCTCCCTTGAAATATGTTGATAGGCTCTATATGAGAGAAAAAAACATTAGACTTGACATACATTTCAGTAAAGAATTATTTTTTCCAATGTCAATCCAAGTTGATGCACCTGTGCTGTATGAGTAAATGTGGATAGGCCTATTATACATTTCTGCCAAAGCTTGGATCTCCACGTTGTTTCCATAAACCTATTTTACCATTGTGTAAAAGAGAGGCGTCAAAACAGAAAAAGTACACAAAATGAAGACATGGATAAAGCAGCGCACCTTGTCTCTTCTTTTCCTCTTCAAGTAAGAGGTAAAGCCTTCAGTTATGAACTGAGAAAAATGATCCCTCTCGTGTTCCTAAACCATCCATCATAAAACCAGTAAGTTCTACCAATTGTTACCGTCAAAACTAAAAACCACTACTTCTGTGCCACGTCTAAATCACGGTACACCCGGAAACATACCTGGTGAATAGCCTATTATATAAAAGGTACTCTCACGTGCTACTCTCAAATGCAAGTCACTTTTTAAACCTAATGGAAGCTAAAAAACAAAACCACCTAGAGCTCGAGAGATGATTATAAAGTTACCATGTAATCCATGCACATTTGTCTAGTTAAGTCGTATGACTCTGAATCCCCGTATACTTGATCTGCAACAGCCCGAAAGAGACAATTTCCATCTTCCAACATACGCCTAATTTCAAAGCCTTTTGATTGTCTAATCTCGGTTTCAAACTGATGTTCTCGTTCCTATAAGAGCGGGAACCATATATATACATTAATTGAAAATAAATCCATCGGTTTCAAATTTATATATTTCTGAAAAAAAAAACACTTACCGAGCCAGAGCCAGAGCCAGAGCCTGAATGAGAGGGAATAAAAGATGGCATGTGCTCATCAGAACTGTTATAGCCTTCGTTCTCACTCTGTGATCTTGGGGAAGAAGGACGTGATCCAGTTGGCGAACCCCTAGTGGATACAAGAGACCGAGGCCCAGCTCCTCTTCTTGTTGTTGGTCCAATTTGTAAATCACCAAAACTTCCCAAGATCGATCTCCTATTACCACCAGTTGTAACATTCGAACAAGGCTTCGGTGGAGGAACAGGCACGGGTGGTGATGGTGAATCAGGGTCATCGCCACCACTAACTGGAGAATCACAATCTACACCTTCACCTTCAACAACAACAACGTTTTCCGAAACAACCAAACCTTCATCATCTTCTTTAGCCAAAGGTTCATCACTGGGGAGTGATACATCCTTAGCATCAGAACACTCTGCTTCTTCTTCAACTACAGTAACCTCATCCGTAGTTTCTTCACAAACAGTCACTGGTGGTTCTGTTCCAGAGGCAGAAGAGGAACCAGAAGAGGAGGAGGAGGAAGTAGAGCGGGTAGCATTGGAAGAACTTCCTCGTTGAACCAAGATCCGAGCCATGTGGAAAGATTAGAGAAGATGATCCCAAGGTTTGTCCCTGGTTCTTGCTTTAGGGCCGACGATGACAATCCCTTGAGAGAGGGACTCCTTCCAGCCGTTGTCCACCTCGCAGCAAAACCTTCTCTGCATTCCCCTACCATTCATCAATATTCCCCCAACTTTTAGACAAATCCAATCACCTTTCTAATACACTAACTCAAAGCTGCAACGTCCACTAACCACCACACAACAACGCAAAATAAACCTTCTAATTTTCTTGGAAACTAAATCTCAAACATCCCCCGTTCTCAAAGATACCACTTGGAAACTAAATCTGAAACACCCCCCTCTCTCAAAGCCTCCTAACAATTCGATTAGCCACATCCAAACAACTTTCAATACCAAAACGCACATGAAACGATTGAGGAAGCTATGAACATGACCGCACATAAAGAAAAGCAATCAAATTGAAAACATTTTTATATGATCGAGACGAAAGGCGTCGAAATCGAAGCCCTAGAGAGTTGACCAATCGGAAACTCACCGGAGATTTCAGCACTGAGAAAAACGAATTTGAGATCCGACGGAGATTCGGAAGAAGGCAGCGGAAATCGAAGATTAGGGTTTCGCGAGAAAGAAGATATCTCTATTTTTATATTTATATTCTCTTCTTGAGAATGATAAGTGATTTGTTTGTTTTTTCTTCTTCTTTTTTTTTTGTTAACCGTGGTGTTCGGGTTAGGAGAGACGGTCGGAGTGCTGACGTGGACTCAGCTAACGCGACTTCTCTACTGCGTCCACACGTGTCCACATCATCTATGGATGTTTTCTATCCTGCGTAAGCAAAAGGTCGCTTTGCCACTTGTTAATGGCTAACGTTTTTAATGCAATTAAGGCTTCAACCAGTGTTTTTAAACCCGGACCAAACCGGTGGTCAGACCGAATTCAACCGTGAACCGGATACCAAACCGAGTTGGGTTAATACCAAAATCCAATCAAAGTTGAACCGGTTAAAAACCCAATTAAAGTTGAACCGTTAAAAACCCGGGAACCGATGACCCAACGAACCGGTTAAATTCTGGTTCGTATAGAAAACAAAAATTTTGTTAATAAAATAATTATTTTTTTTCAAAATAAAAAATAGAGTTTGTGACAAACTACAACTCAAGGTATTTCTGTCTTTGACATATTTTTTTTTTAAATCTGTGACATTTCACAAGGTATTTTATACTTCTCAAGGTATTATCTTTCTAGATGAAATTAATAATTTAAAGCTTACGTTTGTGTCTTTGATGTTCTCTGCAAAACTTTTGCAGTGAACTAAGTATAAGCAATGGTGGAGAATGATCAAGAAATTCCACTTTCCATCAAATTCAAACATAGAAAATCAAAAACCGTCACAATGTGTATATAATTTTTTTTTAAGATGATAAAGATTTATAGTGATAAAAACTTAGAAAATAGATTTTAAATGTATTTCTATTGATTTAGATTTGAACTATTAGATTGTGTTATTACTTTTATTATATTTCAGTTTGCTATTTTCTAAATTTATTTGTTAAAATATGCATATTATATACAAAACATTATTAAATTCAGTTTAGTACATCAAACTCGGTCGAACCCAATCGAACCAGGTCGAACTATATTGACCCGTGACCCAAAATATTTCTGGTTTGCTCACCAGTCCGGTTTTAAAAACACTGGCTTCAACTAATTAATTTTCAAATACTAAATAGAATTTTCTAGCTAATTTATGTAATTGACAGTATTAATTAATAATTTATAATCAATAGTAGAATTGCATATAATATTTCTTTTTTTTTTTTGGAAAAGTATATAATACTTCTTTGTAGTTTGTAATAATATAATTAACCAAAATTGAAAAATGTATATAGATTAAGCTTTTACGTTGAATAATTTATGATTTTTCTAATTTTTGTTTCATAGTTTCTAGAATCACTAACAATCATTTCTTTTGTAGTGAACTGCAATTAATAAAACTACTTTTGAGTGGGTTGTATTTTGTATAATTCTAAGTACACATTTCCGTATACTAATGTATTAGTTTAAAAATGTCATGTACTTATTACTTTTCTAAAAATGAAAATAAAAGTATGGTTCACTTAGTTTAGTTAATATCTGACAAACCGAATATATTATACTAAAAAGAAATATTTTATAGATTAACATTCATTCACGTGTTATTTATAAAAATTGTAGAATTTTTCAATTTCACTAAAGATAATATTGTCAAATGAAATAATGGTTTATTCAGGGATGTACATGAGTCAGCTAAGAGATCGTGGGTGTGGAGGAAACTCTTTAGGCTGCTACCCCTAATTTCTCATTTCATTCGAATGCAAATAAATAACGGACAAAATACTTTGTTCTGGTCAGACTACTAACTTCTCTTAGACTGATTTATTGATATTGTTGGGGCTAATGGATCACAAAGGCTCGATATTAGACGGTATGCAAAGGTTTCTGAAGCTGCAAATACATTAAGTTAGCATTTTAGGAGATGTCAGAACCAATATCTGCAACAACTAATTTCGAGCATCAGTAGTATACAAGCTCCAATGAATGGTAGTGTAGAGAATGCTATCTTATGGCACGCTAGTTGGGGATGTGTACAATTCTCTGTTTTCATCTACTAAAATACGGGAATAGATACGTATGCACGAAAAGAACAGAGATAGAGTAAAGTGATTTGGTTCATGTAGGAAGTGCCTAAATTTTCATCACCTGGTTAACAATTCGTGATAGAAACAGGCACAAAATGGAAAGGTGGAAGTAGTATAAGGGCGTCTATTTTGCGAAGAACCTAATGAGTCCAAGGACCACCTCTTTCGCATGCCCATACATATTCACTGTATGGTTGGTGTGATGGGTTATCATTGGAAGTTGATGTTGATCCATATCAGAAGGCAACTCTCACCTGTTTGGTGGAGCACAAGTATGAAAGATTGATCTTTATACTGCCAAGGTTGGTGTTCCAAACATGAATCTAGTACATATAAAGAGAGATAAGTGAAAGGAGGCACACATGGAAGTTACAGTTGGTGATCCAGATGACTACACTCATTGATAAAACATTAAGAAACATGATTATGTCCAATCGCTACTTTGAATATCTCATACTCTAAGAACTCCTCCAAAGGTGGTTCAAAGGACACCTCTTCGAAATAGATCTGGTTATTCAATTTTATTCTTTTGATTATTTTGTGTACATAAAGTATTTCTCTTCTTAATATAAATTTAACATTTCACCAAAAATATATTATTAAATAAAATTCTAATTAGTTAACTATAAAACTAATTAATTCATTATATATTATATCTTTTAAATTTATCATAAATATATATTCTTTTATTTTGTAACATAATCTTGTAAACAAATTTTAAAATAGTTTGATAAATTAATAATTTATTAAATATAAATATTAAATATAAATACTATATCTATTCTATAAATATAATTTTAATTTTAAAATAAATAAACATGTGTTATAATTTTAAAATAAACTTAATACTTTAAATACTGAATATAATAAAATAACATTTTAAATCAGTATTAATTAAATTTTAACTTATAAAATGAAGACTTTAAAATTAAAATATAAAAACTAGATCAATATTAATTTAAATTTATACAAATAAAATAAAAATTATATGATTTGATAGGTCGAGCTAAAGTGTTTATTTTAAAATAATAACAAAACCTCAGTACATTTCAAGCATTTTAAATGAATAGATCAATATTAATTTAAATTTATACAAATAAAATAAAATTATATGATTTGATAGGTCGAGTTAAAGTGTTTATTTTAAAATAATAACAAAACCTCAGTACATTTCAAGCATTTTAAATGAATAGAATGTTTTGGGTTCATAATTTCATATGCATGCATGTTTAATGACGAGGTCTAAATCATTTAGTTTAAATCTTATTTGGGTAATAGACAGTTCCTAATGAAATTTAAAAACATTTGAAATTTTGATCAATAGACCAATCGTCGTTGGTAGATTTTTAAAATGATTTACTATTAAATTATGCTTCATATATAAAAAGAAAACATCAACCACCTTCGTACAGTAATATCACACACAAACTTAAAGTTCAGGCATGGACTTAAAAGACAGCTAAGATAAATACATGTCTTTGCACTTACATTATTAAATATTACATGATCCGCAAAAGATATGTTTAAACGGTGCATCTTATGGGATACCGATGATGGGGAAGAAGGGAAGATAATAGCTCGTAGGAGCCAGCCCCCACTCCGGAGGAACAGGCAAATCAACGGTCTTGGACGAACTGAAAGATCTGAGGCTTCTTGGACATGATTTCAAGAAGATCAACTTCGAAGAGAGACCATATTTGCCACCTTCGAGCTTAACAATCTTCGACATAATGTTCTTTTTGGAAGCATAAAGTTGCTTGAAACTACCTTGGAGCTCCGCTTCGCAATCCGATTTGACTCTCGAGGAAAGCTCCGACATAAACTCGCCCTTCTTGTCGGTTGAGACGGTGAAACGCGTCTTGGAGTGGCTACAACTAACGCTGATCATGATTCCTGAAAAGAAGATATAAAGTCTAGTCACAATTTTTTTTTTGACGAAAAAGTCTAAGTCACAAAGTGAATGACCAGAAGAGTGTTTATTATAACAATGTCTCATGTCACTTGAGTTATATTTCCTTTGTGCTATAGTACAAGTTAAACATTTAGAATACAAACTAAAAATGTCTAATAGTTTAGGGTTAGTACTAAACTGACCTGAATAATCGTAATCACTGGGACAGTCGTAACAAGAGACTTTTCCTTCGACGAGCGAAACCGAGACCACGAGGGAAGATGAGATCAAAGCTACCGTAAACAGGAACAAAGCTAGGAAACTTAACTGCATAGCCATTGGAGAAGGGATAGGTGAACCTACATTATCAAGAAAGATGTGTATATATAAAGTAAATAGAGATATCTCTACGATACAAGGACTATCACAAGTTTTACGGTTGCTTCATTACTGAATGGGACCCAAAAAACCAGCATGGTAGTTGGTTTGGCGTTAAATGAATGTGTATCTAGAATCGTATCCCCTTAATATTAGATTCAAATTTAATATAGCTGATTGATATGCAAAGTGGGATCTGAGATTTTTGATATTAGATTTAAATTTTATATAGCTGATTGATATGTAAAGTAGGATCTGAGATTTTGGGAGTTATAAACATTTCTCAAGAACCTGAACAAAACAAAATTATATAATCTGGGAACTTATATTTATGTATACAACTTCCAATTTTTTTGGAAATCGAGGCCTTTGTGGCTGGTTAATCACTGGATATGCGAAGCGATCTGAATCGTGACGTTTTGTATTATCCGGCAACGATAATGATGAGAATATTTGTATCATATCCCTACATTTAGTTTTAAAACTTTAAAACGACTCCGATTAATCCTTGTATAATCTCTTTTTATTTGATACTCCTACTCGATCACACGCATAGCATAGCGATAACAAAATTTCGAACCTTGGTTTCACCCTTACCGATACTTTATCAAAAATCAATTTTTTCACAAAAGTTTAGTTAAGATGATTCATTCCATACAGATGTTTGGACTAAAGGTCTACAATATTGGAAAATTAATTAAATGACTCATTAATCTATTTCAACTGTGGTGGTTTTATTAATTTTTGCATAAGCAGAAAAATAACATTTGATATGATTGGTAAAAAAAATTGAGTGTAGGCTGTAGCCCATAATAAATATTATGGATGAATTGGGAGGAAACGAAAATAATAGATACAATAAAAAATGAAAAAAAAAAATTAAGAAAAAAATAATAGAGAAAATAATGTGAGAGAACATTAACTTTTACTCTGCAAATTAATTTTACTCTGGTTTCAACTAAAATTTTCCCAATCAAGTAAACTATTATTTCATTTTATTTACTCTAGGGATGGTAGATAAGAAAAAAAAAACACACACAGACACAAATTTACACTAATTTTTACAAGTGAAATATTATTTATTCCATTTTTTTTTCTCTTTCCTCATTTTACTTTTTAAGTTTTCCTAATCTTTTTCGATTTATTATTTATTCTCCTTTACTCCAATTTTCCCAATCAGAACAAGTTTTTCAATTTTTTCAGTTGTATTCAGCCGAAAGCAGCTGCAGATTATTTATGCTATATCTAACCTGATTGGTAGTAATTAAGTAGAATACAGAGTAAAAAATATTACTCTGAAATTGTCATTCATCCATACCTTTATTATGGAAAACAAAACTCAAAAAGAAGCTATATTTACCGGGTGATTGTGATCGAGTGGTCAAAAAACAGATCTATGATGCTAAAATGTTTTAGTTTCGATTCCTCTGTTGCGCAAAATTAAGTTACAATTATCCTGATCACCTTACATGGATATTAACTCATGCTTTAGAACCCATTTGATTATCTGACCCATAATCTGCAGCTTCTCTTGAGTATTCGTTTGAATATCTCCATAAATTTGGGATATCCAGGTTAATAAAAAAAAAGCTACATTTGTCAGAATTTTTTCTAAAGGGTATTGACAACAGTATGTGTGATTTTAATAGGGGACTTAAATTTTTGGGTACGTTTCCACCGTACTGTTTACATTTAACGCTCGGTGGCTGTCGCTGACTATGGTTTTCTCTCTCACATGGGTTTGGACAAAAAGGAACAAGATTCAAAATATCTGGATACATGGAAATTTAAACCAAGCATTTCTGAGGTTAAACAATTAATTTGGGATATAGTAGTAGTTTTGATATTTAATGCTAAGAGCAAATAAATGCAAATGAAGTAGAATCCAAAGGCACATCAATATGTCCTAACTTTACTTAAGACCAGCGTACCTGTAAAATATAGTATGAAAAATTGAAAACAGAAAATATAAATCATGCTGGAGTTGTAAACTAAAAGTTGGATTTGGCCAGATATTTTTCTAAGATTCGACTTCCAGCTATTAACGATTTATTAGGGCTAAGTTGTTCCAAATATTATCCCAGTGAATGATATAAGTAATGTTAATTTTCTTAGCATGTGTCTAGGTATTTTGAAGAAAAAAAACTGAACCAGCCGAACTGGACATTTTGGTTTTTGAGTTCCATTCAGTTCTGAGTTTCAAACCTATGGATGATTTTGCAAATTTCAGGTTCTCGTTTTGGTTTTGTTCGGTTCAATACCTAAAAACTGAATATTCTTTTTATTTTATTTTTATCACATGTTCACCATGAACCTTTTTCTATATTAACGTAAGTTAACTCAACCGAAAATTTCCTCTTCAGTGAGTCTGTGTTTGTTTTCTATAGGTATTATAATGGAAAAATGGTATCTTCCTCTTGGAATAGATTTTAACACACAACTTTTGAATTTCAATTCCGATGGTGTTGAATACCTCTACTATATGGCAACTTCGTCGATGTCTGGTTAGGTCAATCCCCATTGAGGAACGAAAACGAATGCCCAAGTAGAGATGACAAATTGGTTCAATCTCTCGAGGGCCGACCCATATAATTTTTTTGTAGTGCAGATTTAGTCACTAAAATCTATGCCCATTTAATTGTGCGCCTAGCGGGATGATCCGCTGCGGTCTTAGGCTGCGTTGGATGAATCAAGTCTATCCTTCGTGTAATCTTATTAAAACCATTTCCAATATATATTTTATTTTTCTATACTATAATAAAGTAACTTTAGAATAGAATGTGTTTTTCTTTAATGTATTCTACTATATTTGCTTTTAGAATTCAATATTTTCAAAAGATTATATTTTAATTTGACAATACCTTTTAATGCTAGATAAATTTGATCAAATTAATTTATAACTTGTTTAGTTTTTTTTTCTTGGATGCTAGAGATGTCCAGTAATCATGTTAGTAGAATTTTGATTCATGCATGCTGATTGTAAGTTAGACCAATAGAAGTTGATGTTTAATATATAATTAGCATAAATATTAACTTTATGAAAGTGGTTTAGAGCATCTCCAATGTATTACTCCAAATTTTACTCCAAAATGGTGCAACTCCAAAATGGGGTAAAGTTTTACTCTAATGTATTACTCTATTTTTTACTCCAAAAATAATTAATAATTGTTAATAATATCTTATACTTATAAAAGTTTACCAATTAATCTCAACTATTTTATGTTTACAAAAATGCTTTAAAATATACTTATTTAAATTAAACATTTATTATTAAAAGGTACAAAAAATCATAAAAATAGAATAAAACATAATATATAAGTTAATTCAATAATAAGCATTAGATTATTTTTCCCACAAATGATCAAATAATGCATTTAGTAATGAAAAAATGAGATTCTTTATCTTTGATATTCCTAAATCGAGTAAGAAATTTTTGAAATCAGACATTTAAATCACTTATTTTATTTTATATTATTTATGTTGTTTAATTATGTTATGCATTTTATGTCAGATTATTAAATAATAAAATATCTTATTTTTTATGTTATTGTATCATTTTAAAATATTTTTAAGTAAGAAATAAGAACATTAAATATTTAAAGGATCATTTCATAAATAAAAAAGTTCAACTCAAAAATGGAGTAATGTGTAAGATTACTCCATAAATGGAGTAACTCTAACCATTACTCCTTTTTGAAGTTAAAAATGTAGTGGAGTTGGAGAAAATTTTACGAGTAGAAAATGAAGTAGGGTTGGAGATGCCCTTAGTCTATTTGAATGTAATCTAAACATATCGAACTTGTTAATTGTTTTGTTATGAGCATCTTATATTGAATCTTGATCATCTTACATTAATTACCATATCATCTTTATATCATTATATCATTATATCATCTTTATATCATTATATCAAAGAAAAAAATCTATAAAACTTATACTTTTGTGGATAGTTAAATAAGTAAATCTATATTTAAGTTTATTACTCAACGTAAGGATAAAACCAATCAAGTTTCTAAACTAAAATTACTGAATATATTTAAAATTTAGTTATAATAAAATAATTTAATTGAGTGGTTAGCTTGCAATTTTGTTATGTTTAACAAATATTTTTTATAAGTTAGATCTTTTTAATCAAAACCAATACAACTAAAATTTATTAATCTTCTTTTTTAAAATAAAACAGTATACAAGTTATTATTTCGAAAATGAAAATAAAATAAAATTATTAAATTAAACTAATTTAAATACAATCATATTAGCAAATAAAAGAAACTACAAATGATTACTTTATACTTTCAGAAATTAATAAACTTAAAACTAAATGTAATGAAAATATATATTAAAAAATGTCTCTTAAAAGTTATTATTTTTGTGCATGAAAACCATATAGTACATATAGTTCTTACTATAACTATATGTGTTTGCAATTAAGTGATATAAATATTTAAACTTAATCCATATCAAGATTTGGTGTCGCTGCCGATCCTAACGTTGCTTTTGACACGAAGATTTATTCTTTGATTGAAACTACGCTCTTTATATGTTTAGATAATGTAGTTTCCATTTTATATATGTTCCTAGGGTTTGTTTTTTTTTGCTAAAATATATGTTCCTAGAGTTGTGGATTATATTTTATGATTTAGCTAGAGTAGCAAAAAGGAGAAATGTTGGGTGTGTATCAGGCATGTAATATATTCATAATGAAAGGACTGACAACAACAAAAGTGGAACACTTGAGCAATTCGCCATTTCTTTTCACTTGTATAAGTATTCGTTTATTCAAGATCAAGAAACTCTCTAATCACTTTATATTGCGAAGAAGTAAGAGCACGACAATATAGTATGATCAATAAGTCAAGCTTTTAGAGCTTGTGCTGGTGATAAATGACTTAAGCCTACAAGCTTCATTCTCCATATTCACATTCCCTCCTCGTTTAGTTATCATCTCCATGTTCTTGTACAAACTCTGTTTCACTAGATTCTTCATCATCTTCTTACCTTCTTCCCCCGACCTCGGGCTCATTGGAGATCCCATCCCCGAACTCACACGACTTGTTTGTGGACCTGAATGAGGACCCATTCGTACATTTCTCTCGTCCTTGAACCACTGCAAAAGTTTCACTGCCCTCTTCTGAACCAGAGGGCTTCCAAGTAAGGTCACTTCAAGAAGAACCGGTACAATCCCTGCCTTAGCCATTTTCTCGCGCTGGCTCCAACTCTGATGAGCTAATACCATTAAGATATAAGCCGAGTATTCTTGGCATTTCGGTTTATCTTCCCATGTTAGAATCTCTATCAAACTTTTGGGCACAGTCAAACATTCCTCCATTGCCTTTTTACCCATTTGTGTCACAACCAATTGCCCTAAACTTGCTAACGCCTTCTCGGCCAAGTCTTTTACCAACATTAGGCTTATTAGTGTCTGCACTGCCCCGTTTTTGACCAACGGTGCTATGTTTTCCAACACGATGCAGAGGTTGTTTATGGTGGCTAGACATATCTCTTTGCACTTCACGTCTGTTGAATCTGAGTTCATCGTGTCCATCAAGAACGGTAGAATTAGTGATGAAGCTACCGGTAATTGTGTGTTTGTAAGAGACGACAATGATAGGAGAAGCTCGGCGAAGCCGTGTCTTGCTGACTGGTCGAGAACTTCAACATTTTTGGGTAGCTTTGAGCATATTCCGGTGTTTGCCATCAGCGCCTTGTTCCTGAAGTAAGAGAAAAAAGAAAGACATTTTTGTGAATTTTAAACGATATATTTCACACACATATTCTGATTCTTCCTTTTAAATTGTTACGTAATCTAAACACAATTTATACTTATAAATTGATTCATATAATTGAGTATCAGTTTCAAAAGAAGTATTACAATCACTTATGAAGCAAAAGAAGAGCTAGAGAATATGCTGATTTTTGTGCTTTTGACTCTTTTTTAGGAACCATGCAGTTGATATTTGCAGATAATTTATAACTAATGGCATCCAATTGTATTTCATTACACTAGTTAGTTTAGTTAGACACGTATGTAGATTAGCAAGACGTCAGTGGAATATCTAACGTGAGTTCGATTTTTCTAAGATCTAATTGGTCAGAAATATTAATGGCTATTTGGAGATGTTCTAATGGCTGTCAACTAACGTGATTTGTTTAGACCAAAAAAAACTAACGTGATTTGTGTCTCGACTCTTCCTAGTTCCGACGCACTCGGAATTAATTTTCTTTTAATATTGTGTTAAATTAACCTTCGTTATTGGACTAGTAATGTCACATTTATTAAATGTTTGTTTGTTAATAAAATTCAAATTGGAATACTGACCAGTATCCATAATGGACTTAGACACTTAGTGGATAGCCAACGATGCTTTCCAAACTCATCTATGTCTATGTTCTTTGTATTTTCCTAAGTTTCATGTGTATGTATATTATATATACTAATAATAAACACGAAAATCAGTTGCAAATAATTACCAACAAAAAGTCGTCTTTATAATTAGACATGGTTTATATTATGCACACGCATAATTCTAATTAAGTATTACATATCTATAAGTATGTGGTGATAATGTGACATTTATGGAACGCTCAATGCTAAATCATAGAGAAAGAAAGGCACGTGAAGGAAACGTCGTGCATACTTTAAGAGCCAAATAAAACGCCATGTGAGGGATCATTCCTATTTTTGTTATAATCATAATTATTTATTGCATAAATCTTAAAATTCGAAAGTTTAACAAAGATTAATATTGGTTGACAAAATGAAGACGCCACTATAGCGAACGAAGAAAATTAGGCGGAACAGCACCTTCAGTCGAACGAATTAATTTCGGTAAAAACTCACTCTTTTAGATGATTTTGTTAACCCATTACATATATACTCGAAAATGTCGTTTTATATATGTTTGAAACTATTTATTTTCTCTATATTTTCAACAATTAGAATTTTCCATATCAAAGATGAACAAAATAGACAAATATATATGTATTGACTGAAATTGTAAGTTGTAACTAGGCATCTTTGGCAAAAAGTTTTAGTCAAAAAAGAAATCTTTGGCAAAAAGAAAAAAAATGTTGTAACTAGGCATGGCAAATTATCCGGAATCGAAAATCGAACGTACCAATCAATCTTAAACCAAAATAGATACCACCAAAATTAAAATGAGTTCTACCTTGGAATATTTTAGGAAACCGCACAAAACCACTACGGTACCAAAAACCCAAATGGTTACTTCAGATATCCAATAGATAGTATATATTAAAAATGTATTTATAATTAGATTAGAAATAACCAAAACACATAAACTCTAATTAAAATCCAAAATTCTTAGTTATATTTAAGCCAAATATCCTTTAAAATAAATATTGTAATTTTATTAGTTATATTTTCAAAATTAAGCAATTATTTTAGAACTTGACCATTTTCTTTTATAATTAATTAGGTTTTTGGTTTGATTTCCCAGATAATATAAATATAATATAAATATCTTTTGGATACTTTGGATTGTTTGGGACAATAGTAACTAAAACCGATCTGGATTTGATAACCGGACGAAAACTAAACTAATTTTCAAAATAAATAAACTTTTTCTAAAAAAAAAGAACGACCTGAAACTGAATAAATCGAAAACCAAACTGGTCATGAATAGTTGTAACCATTAAAGTCTAGACACTAACTATAAACAACTTTGAAAATTCATATATAGTCGAATACGTAAATCCTGCAGTATTTCAAGTCACTAAAATGCAACTTGGTTGAAAAATCAAAGCATAACGCCCAATCTAAATCTTTATATATGAAAGACACAAGAGGATAATTTGATAATTACCAAACACACAAAAATCGAACATATTGATAATATTCTCTCTCTTGATCACCTAGATTAACAATTACTTAAAGGCAAGTATCAACACTGTACAACCCACGACGATGGTGATATCAAAGATGACATGCATAGACTTATTACTTATATGAATCTTGACTCATTAGTGAAATAATTTTATCAAAGAAAAAAAAGAGTACTTACGTGTTGGATCCATGAGAAAGCTGAATAAGAGCCCTAACGGCAGCTATCTGCTGACCAGCGATATCAGACCCGACCATTGAAACAAGAACCTGAAGAACCCCAAGCTCAGCCATGAGTTTCCTAGTATTCTTGTCTTCTCTAGCAAGTTTCTCAATCTCGATGGCAGCTTTCTCCTTCTCTTCCAAGCTTCCAAAATGAAGCTTCTTCACAGTTTTCTGCAAGACAACCTCCTCGTTCTGATCTTCGGGTGGTTTAGATGTTATTTCCGGAGGCGCAACAACGTTCTCTGAATCATGTTGGGCTCTTGATATCTCAGGTGAGCTTTGATGGTTGCGTTTCCGGGAGGATGTTTTGGATTTCAAAAGCGAACGAATCCTGGTGAAGAAGCGGAGCTTCATGTATTGTAGTTGCCAAACTGAAGAAGAAGATGATTGTGTTCGAGAGGAAGACATGACAGATAGAAGATGTGATGTTCTGTTTCTTTTAGTGGACTTTGCTCTGTCTTTTATATATGTTGATATTTGTCCAACTTTAGGTATTTATGGGGCCAATATGGTATATGCCTAATGCCGGTAGATTTTAGAAAAGTATTATTATAAAAAAAGTGATGTAAATTTTGCATTACATCATATTAACAGAAAAAAATGTCCTGTATTACATAACTAACAATGTCTACTATATAGTTCATCTGTCCTACAAATCCGTAAGCTACAACTAAAAAAAGTTTCTATCACATGCAGAAATTTGATTAGCTGAATAAAGTAAATGCATGATCTAACCACAAATTCTCTTGACGGATGACTCCAAAAGTTTCTGAAACTATACTTCCCATTTGTTTTTTTTTTTGAACATTTACTTCCCATTTGTTTACTTCATGCATAATTTTCTATATATGATATGAATATTAACGATTTTATTTATAGTCGATCGTGTGTCGACAAATGTTTTGGATGCAAAATGCTAGATCATCGTCTGACTAAACACATCCATCACTTTAAAATATTGTAAAGAGCTTTAGTTTTCAACGAAAGATTCGAAAAAAATAGACTATAATAACGACCTTTCATCGGCTCTCGTGGTCATTTGAAAAGAGACTAGCTATCAGAGATTCGATCCAGAACAAATGCGTTTAAGAACTAGTAATTTTTATAAATTGGGATTAAATTAAGAAAGAATATTATGAAGGAGAGGAAGGGGGCAAGCGAGGAGACAGCATAGTGCACATGCACATGAACAGTTTTGTCTCTTCTAAATCTAACTATACTAAAAGCCAAATATAATCCACAGAGAAGCTATCCACGTCAGAAAATTTAATCGACCAATAGAAGCCTGTTTTGTTTCCACGTCACCCGTTTTTGGGCCCTATTATTTCAAATATATGTTAGTGATTTAATTTGGCCCATAAGCCCTAATTAAATGAAAGTCATCGAGACTCTTCTCTTTCTTCTCCGTCTTCGATATTCTCTAAGCTTCGACGTTTCCTCTTCTTGAAACGATCGTCGGTTAACTCCATCTTCTACAATCAATCCTTCTGAATCTCATTTATGGCTTTGTTTCGCCTTTCTCCATCTAAGTGTATTTATACCTTTTTTGTTTACCCCATCTTCTGAAGCGCTGTACTTCATTAGAGACTGAGATGCGGACGCATGTGTGACGATTCCGTTGGTTGGGTTTCGATCAGTCCTTTCACCTTCTTTCCATCCATCGCAGTAAACGAGATAGTAAACGTCAGTGGTTTGTTTTATTTTCTTAATCTGTAGATTATTTTAAGATTTCTTATTGTTTCTTTGTTCTTTTTCTGCAGATTGTTTGTTTATGACGAGGTATGAGTTACCCAATGGTTTTACAACAAGTGAACATACTCAATGCTTGGAAATCTGGTGAAAATGGATGCTCTGATGTTACAACAAGAGAGAACCGGCAGCTCCGTGGTGTTGTGTTGTGTGATGTGTCTGAGATACCGTAAGGTCTTGGTTCTCAACACATAAGAAAGGCGGCGAACTCATGGCCTAAGTGTTTCATGGGTGTCAACATGCTCCTCAGGTAATTCATAATTGAGGTGACATATAACTCTCTTTTTTTTTGAGAAAAATGTCATATAAATCTTTCTTCTTGCTTTCACTGCCTTTTTCAATTCAAACCTGAAAGTTAAATTCTTTGTTTTTGACCTATCAGAGTCGACAATGATTCAAGGTTCTGATCTGATCTGTTGCTACTAATTGCTTTATCCAGTAAACTAATCTGATATATTGTCAGTTGAATCGTTTTTCTTTTCATGGATCTTATTTTTTATAAAAACTTCGATATCCATTAAACTTACTTTGGTTTCTAATTTTGCTTATGCATTTGGTTTCCTATGAACTGACCAGTTTGTCTTCATTTTTTTTTGTAGAGCTTTTGTGAACTGGGAAAACATTGATTCGTGAAAAAGAGTTGCAGAGCCATCCTTGAGCTTGGTATATCTCAGCCAGCTCTGGACATTCCTGAACTGTTATGGAAGGTAGAATATTCAGTCCAATACGTTCACAGAAGTAAAATATTCCTCAGACTTTTGAATCGATTGGATCATTGGAAGAAACTCTATATTTTTGTGTGGCAGACATACATAGGACACGGGTTTATATGAGAGACTCTTGGACCGCACAAAGCACTAGAAGGTGTGGGTTAGTTTTGCAAAATTTGAAGCTTCTGCTGCAGAACAAGAAGAAGACTAAGAAGAGGAAGAACAAAAAGAAACAGATGCTATTGAACGCAAGAAAGAGTGCATCAGACATGCCAGAGAGGTAACTTTTAAACTACATGTTTCTATATGAGTTTTAATGATTCCTTTTGACATGTTTTAATTGTTTTTCTCTCTCTTTTACTTGGCTCTACTCAGAGATTTTCGAGAGAGCCAACAGCTACTACAAAGACTCTGCAGCAGAGTTGAAAGAAGAAAGAGCTTCACTATTGGAGGATTGGCTTAACATGGAGACAAACTTTGGTAATCTCGGGGATGTGAGTGTGGTACAATCTTAGCTCCCGAAGAAGCTCAAGAAGAGAAAACGAATCACCAGAGAAGATGGCTCTATAGAGTACGTTTTGCAATACATATATCATTTCTCAGTTTTGATATTTTTTCGATTTTGATAAACGAAGGCATCTTGCCGAAGTACCTCCAGGATCTTCACGAGAAGCATGAGAGCTGGATCCTCCCATTTGAGGGTGGGAACCATGGCATACTGTCTGTTAGCGGACCGTCTTTACAGATGGATAACACTCTGCATCCTGACATCAAAGACTGTGTCTTTTACTTAGAAGGAAACCATATGCATTCCAGCATACATAAGATAACGTTGTCTCATTTCTATTTGTGCTAAATGTATGAAAGATAGGTCTAGCTTTAAGACTGGTTCATTGGTTTTAACAGGTCCCTGCTTTGGTTTCAGACTGTCAACCAAATATTGACTGCAGCAGACATATGGAAGCATACAGTCAGTAAGTTCTTATGACTGTTACTGTCACCACAATAGATCCCTAAACATAGCTGATGTTTTCTTGATTGGTGTTGATGAAGGTATATGCACACCAGGTTGCTGAAATCTTTTACTTTTTTCAAACTTTTAATTATGCAGTTGTGAAGCATATTGGTAACGTTTTATACTTTGTTGTTTAGGTTAGTCTTCCCCTGTTATATGTGTCGAGTCTACTGCTTGATAGCTGCTTAGTTCATTGTTGTGTTTTATTTTTCTGATGAGTTGCAACTGTTTACTTATTATTCCCCCAACAGAGATGTAACTGTCTACTTATTTTTGTGGGACGAGGCTGCGTCAATCTTCAGGGGTCTCTTGAAAGCAGGGGATAAACACAGTCTGTGATGTTGGTGCCATGGTTAATCCAAAACTATTTGGAGGTAAGCACCATCTACTTTCTGCTTCATGCCAAGCTGATCTCATACACGTTTTACACCAAGAATCTCCTTACATGTTGATTTATCTCACAATTTGTTTTTTTTTTCTCTTAAACCAGTGAACCTGTACTTAAACTCCACACTAGGGACTAGGTTCTTTTTCGACACCAACCTCCCTGAAATAACAGAGTTTGTCAGCAGTTAAGAACAGAATACTCAAGTAGTAACAGAGATTCTCCGCATTGTGATGCTACCATACATACTATATGCAGGGTGGGAGGTGCATCATCCCAAGTTTTTCCTAATGTCGACACTCTCGAAAGGAGTAAGAGAGGAAGGTTAAGTGAATTTACAGATCTTTTTTTAGCAACAATAATGTTTAAATAGGTCTCAATTTTTAAATGTAAATTTGTTCTCTCTTTTTGAGGTGCCAAGTACCAAACTGCTGATTCTGGAACGCCTGTAATTTTAGAATACTTTGCTTATCTCCCTCTACTGTCACAGTTGGTTCTTCTCCCTAGACGTACTCTCATTCCTTAAAATAGAAGTTGACTTAAATTGGAATTTGTATGGGGAACGCCTCTGCTTGATGTTGAAGGAGAAGTTTCAGATTGTGTTCTGATTATTACAGATTTTGCAGACTATTCATTTGTGTTCTAATTAAACGAATCTAAAACCTTTTAGCATTGTTTTAAGTTGACCAAAGAAAAACAGTCGTGTTAAACCTTTCTGAGTTGTACATTTTATTAGTCTTCTCCTGTTATTTATAAGACTAGGTAGGGTGCGTAGCTTTAACAATCTCTTTTTTTTTACCACATTTGTTAACACTAAAAGCCATAATTTCATAAGCTTAGAGAGAAACTAAGGACAAACAGAGAGAAAAAAAATCAGCCCAACAAGAACATCTGGTTTTCTGGCAACATTCACAACCACATCATAGTATTCAGAGTAATTTTTAATTAAATCACAAGTTTTCCGCAAAAGGAATATTTTCTTAGATATCAAGGTCCTGAGATCTGGCTTCTGTTTGCATTTCACCTAAAATTTTTATTATTCCAAACATGTAGCCAAACAAATCAAAGACACAATGTCAACGTGCCGGATTTCAGAAACATGCTCTTGAAACTCTTTCTCTAACCGGCCTACTTCGCATCCTATTGTTGTTGCAACCTCCTCATCTGCAACAATGATTTTAATCAGAGTTCATTCTAGAACCATTTCCTCTCTTTGCAGTCTTGCTAAACTGAGCAAACAAACCATCAGTATTTTTGAAACACAATATTTTATAAAATTGTTACTTTAAAATTGACATTTCATTATTGACATTTAATTATTTTTTTTTTTAAAAAAAATTGACATTTCATTATTTTATCAAATTGTATTATATATATTTTAACTGAATTGTAATTGTCTTGGAGTTAGACTAATTTATTATCATGATCAATTTAATTAGTGTAAATGTTTTTTAAAACTTGAAACTTCTTGAATGAAATATAGTAATATATAAACTTCAGATTTTATTTTAATAAATAAAATAATAACAATATATATATAATTACTATTTTCTAAATTATTTTTGCTAATTTTGTATTTTCTGAAAATAGAGAATAATGAAGATTGCTGTCACTTAAAAAAAAAACAAAAATGATTATTAAAAATAAAAATATGGTCTCAAAATTCTATTCATAATTTATTTCTGTATAATATCATTTTCAATTTACAATATTTTTTTTTCAAATGCTTCATAAAATTAATATACATAAAATAATTTTTATTACTATAACTTAACTTAATATTGTTATAAAATAACAATGTATCACATTTTCAATATAAAAATAAAACATTGTTTTATTTCTACTTATTTGAATAGTATGTATATGAATTAATTATTTACCAAAAGATAACTATGTATTTATAAAATCAAAAATGGAAATGTATTCTTACACTAAAAATCACAAATTTAGTAAAACCAAAGTTCAAAGTATAATCTGGCTCTCCACTAATCACAAATTGATTTTAATTGGTTGTTTTTACAAGGCTGATGAACACCCTTAAATAACTCATCTTCTTCCTCATTGCTTAGACGACTACAACACCATCAGTCCAAACACAAATGTTGAAACATATGATCGGGAAATAAACTCAACACACTTTTCCGCGCGTAGCGCGGAGAAAGAATCTAGTCTCTTTAAATCTCTTCTAAATCTCACCCTCAGGTTACAGCAGAGATCAACCATTTAGCTTCATTGAAAAACTAAAACTAATAATCTCTTTTGATTTCCCTTTATCTCATTAATTAACACGTTCATGCGTGTCAGATCCAGCTTAACCTCGTTACGACCAAAGATAGCCACTCTTCTTGTTTAGAAAACTGCATTCAATAAACCTCACAACTTAGAAAATAGTCTAAAGTTAGGCGAAAACAAATATCTAGCAACCATAAAGTTCAATTAGATGACTACAAACTAGTCTACTTTCAGAAAACATTTCTCAGTTACCTTATCTGCCTTATCTGAAAATGTAAGGATTATGGCAATCTCCCCTACTTCAAAAGAATTTCAGTTTTTCATAAGCAGATAACTTTTAAAGTCAACTTGGGTTGAAGACTAGACAGGTCAATGTCCCTTTTTCAGAAAATTGACTCTTCTTATATGTATTTTAAAACAATCATAGTGAATATGACCTAATCTATAATTTCAACAATTTGGACTACTGAACCACCACGATTAGTTTCTATTCTTTTAGTTGCTATTTGTTTTAGAAAAATATTGAAAGGACGGTTTAATTCCTCTAATCCAAACACAAGAAAGGCTTTTCACAATTTAATAATTTAGTTAAGTGTTAACCATGTAGCTAACTGTTAACCATGCATGGCAATAATAAGATGCCTTACCGTAACCCTTCGCGCCAAACATGGATAAGGTCAGTATTATTGCACCACTTAATGTTTGCATTACAACCCTTCAAAGGTTTTCCTTTGCAACATACTGAAATCCATATTTTTCTTATTCATCAAACCAGCCCTGTTTTGGTTTTATTGTAGATAGTAAATCCTCTAGCATCGTTGATGGATGCGGTCCAGGTGCTGAATTTGCTGAAGAACCTCACGGAGAAAACGCTCAGAGAGAAGAAAGTGGCGCCTTCTCACGTCGATCTTTGTGATAACAGTGAAGCTGAAGATGGTGGAGTATTATTATAAGATATTCAAAACATAACTATTATAGCCTACAAGCATTACAATATCCCCTAGATTTTATTGATAAAGTCCAGCTATTTTTCTACATTTACCTGATGAAAATCGTTTATTATTTACTTAGAATTTTTAAAATATTTACTAATTTTTTAATTTTTTAATTAGTGTGCATCTTTTTTTCTATGTTATGTCTTTATTTCTTGTATTTTTTTTATTGTTATGATTTAACTTAATTCAATTTTTTTGTATTTTTTATATCCCTGTAAAAATTCAAAAATTGTATAACTTAATATTTTTTACAAATAAAAAATATATCAAATGTAAAATTATGAGCGGACGTGTATGTACCTACTCTGATCCAAATATATTCGGATTTTAAGTTTTCGGATTAGAAATTCATGCTTCATTCAGACGTTTATAAAGTTTTGATTTGGATTTACTTCGGTCATGTTAGACTATCTATTTAGTTTACCTAAAAAACCAAAATTAAAAATATTTTATACCTTTAAATTCTGAAAATCATAATATACAATATATATGCATATTTGAATAATGTAAGACTAAATACTTAAAAATAACATAAAAATTTGTTTGATTTGGATATTTGGTGAAAACTGAAGGTATTTCAGATATTTACGGTGTTGATTTTTTTGATATTTTTAGATAGTTACTTGCAGATATTATTTGATAATTTTGGGTATTTAGATATTTGGAATATTTGATAAATATTGGATCTAAAATAATTAACATATTTAAATATATAATTTTGTTTCGTATATCTTCGAATATTAGAAATACTGTAGTTGGTTTGAGTCGGTTCACTTTAAATTTTTCAGATAAAATTTTGGATCTGTTGGAAGATTTTATCAGTTCCGGTTATAATCGCGGTAAGAACAAAACCACACATAAACCGCTTTTATTTTGGACTGTGTGTGACGACGACCGGTTCAACTCCACCCCACAGCACTCACTTCGACAAATAAGCTGACGTCACAACTCAAAGGCTAACGTGCGACGAATTGGCTCACAGTCTCCTCACCGTGCTCATCCATTTTCTCCCTATCCACCGAACTCCCATCCGAAGAGAAAACATGGCCGTCCGAGCCACGGTGTCACGTTTCCCGATCGATTCAGACGCTCTAGAGGCGTCGGGACTTCCCTGGGGAGTAACGGTGACGCCGTTCGCGGCTAAAGACGAGAACGGAATCGCGCCGGCGCGCGGATCCAACGGCCACCTTCTTCCTCGCTGCGAGAACTGCTACGCTTACTTCAACACTTACTGCGAGCTGGATCAGTGGGCCTGGAACTGCTCGCTCTGCGGCACTCTCAACGGACTCCCTTCCGATGCGATCGCTCGTTACTCTAATCCTCACTCCATCCCCGAAATGAGCTCCTCCTTCATTGATCTCGAGTTGCCTCGTTCGTTTGTTTCTGCATCGCTTGAGATCCTTTTAGTGTTTGATTTGTCTCTCGTTTTTTTTTTGATTGATTTTTGTTGTGTGTGTTTCTAGTGGATGGATCGGAGGAAGAAATGACGCTAGCTAGGCCTGTCTATGTTGCGGCGATTGATCTCTCCTGTAAGGCTTCTCTCCTCTCTCTTCTGTTTGGTTAATCTCTCGTCGTGGAATGTGTAGATTGTGATTGAATTGCGCCTTGGTGAACTTTGATTTCAAAATGCAATGTGTGTGTGACTGTGATTTTTGATTGAATGTGCTGTGGATAGATTGATTCTAGCTTGAGTTCATCTTGTGGTTCATATTTTGCACTTTTGTTTTACTCGTTATTTTGCTTATTGAACCTGCAGCTTCTGAGGAATTTTTGGAGCTTACGAAAAGTGCACTGCTAGCTGCTCTAGAAGGTCATTTCACTCAATATATTTTAAAAAGGGGTTGAAGTGTTTCTTCTGTGTGATCGTCTTCTTAGGGTGAATTTTTTTTCCCCTCTCCTTGCAGCTCTAAGTCCAGGGTCTCTTTTTGGTCTTGCTACATTCAGCCACAAAATAGGACTTTACGATGTTCAAGGACCTGTACCAGTTGTGAAGAATGTTTTTATCCCACCTGATGGGGAGAGCAAATTACCACTAGAACTTGAGGATGCCATGCCTTTGTTACAGTTTTTGGCTCCGGTACTGTGATTTTAAAAACATCTCCTTTCCTTGTTTTCTACTCACTTTGTCATTCAGGGTGATTTGTTGGACTACGTTGCTAGCTATTATCTGTAGAGAGACTGATTTACCTTGTACACTTACCTGCAGGTGGAAACCTGCAAGGATCGTATTGCTGCTGCTCTTGAGACACTCAGACCGATTACTTCTTGGGAGAGGTCGTCTGGAGCAGCTCAAGGGTTGGATGGTGTGTTGATGGGTGGTAGAGGCTTCGGTACAGCAATGGAAGCTCTCTTCAACTATCTAGGATCTGAATTTGGGAATACATTTGCATTAGGTATGTACAAAATATATGCATGGCCATACTCTATATGTTTGAACGCAGTTTTAGTTTTTTTTTTCCTTTCTCCTCATCAGGTTTGTTTCGCGGTAGGTAGTGTTTTATTGAGTTTATTATAAGTGCAGCTAGGGTGTTTGCTTTCCTGTCCGGTCCTCCTGATTATGGACGTGGACAACTGGATACAAGTAGGTATGGTGAACAATACGCAAGTAAAAGAGTTGATGCTGATCGTGCTCTGCTTCCGGAGCAAACACCGTTCTATAAAGACTTAGTAAGTCGTACTTCAATACTCTCAAAAACAGAGATATTTTGAGCTTAGAACTGACGGCTCTTTTATAGGCCACCATTGCTGTCCAATCAGGTGTATGCGTAGACGTGTTTGCAGTTACAAATGAGTACACAGATTTAGCATCCCTGAAGTTCCTTAGCATCGAAAGTGGAGGATCGTTGTTTTTGTATTCAAGCACCGATGACTCAACTCTTCCCCAAGACATGTTAGCCTTATATTTTTCTCATTTTAATAGAAATTAGTATTGTCGTGTTATTGAAACAACACTGCCTGATGTTCTTTTGCAGGTTTCGGATGCTTAACCGGCCGTATGCTTTCAACTGCGTATTGAGAATGAGGACATCAAATGAATTTAAACCTCTCCACTCTGTACGTGGTTTTAGTAAAAATAAAAGTTCAAATGATACTATTATTTCGTTTTTCGCTTCAGCTAACAGTATAGCCTTACTTGCAGTTTGGTCACTTCTTTCCCGATCCACAGTACGAGAACCTTCAACATATCATATGCTGTGACTCATATGCAACATATGCTTATGACTTTGATTTTGCTGATAATTCTGGATTTTCCAGGTAAACTTGACAATAATGCTTTCATGCATTCTAAGGTTTTGTAAAGCTGCTGGTCATTACTTTTATTTTGACTAAATATATATGTAGATAGTTTTTATCATCCTTTTCCAGACCTGCAGTAAAAGATTATAGTTCTTATTACTAAATTGCTGAATCAAAGAAGAAAAATAAAAGTTAGATGAACTTATAAATTGTTCAATACCTTTTCCAGGCATTCTGGATACCCACCCGTGGTCCAAATTGCATTCCAGTACACAGTTGTTGTACCTCCCGAGGGACTGTCAAGCTCTGAACTGCCATCTTCAAGTAGGTATGATTAAATCCATATGTTCAAACTATTGATCAATTAGTGTACGCGAGTGGCAACCTTTAAGCTTATATATTAATTTTGTGAACATTAGGAACATTTATAGTGTCTTGTATTCTTGAAATGAATCTCATACCTTGTACATGGTTCATCCTAAATCCTATAGTTGTATATCTCAAATTCCCCTATGGTGTTATATCCTGTTGATGACCTAATTTGTAGTGTTCCGTTCAAATTCTGATCTTAATTCATGTTCCGCAGAGGCAAACACACACTTCAGAGACGACTAAGAATCAGAACCATGCAGTTTTCAGCTGCCCAGAACATCAACGAAATTTACGACAGTGTGGATCATGAAGTTGTTCTCGCATTGCTCGTTCACAAGGTAACAACGTCATTTCATGTTGTCATTTCCTGCTATTATTTATCGTAGCTATTTGTTTGTGCAGGTAATTTTAGTCTCTCTAGAGGATGGAGTCCGAGAAGGGAGGGCGTTGATTCATGATTGGCTCGTAATCCTAACGGCGCAATACAACGATGCCTTTAATCTCGTCCAGTACAAAAACGGAAATAAGTCAATGAGTTCTCAGATTGATATCACGTTTTCACAATGTCCCCAACTTGAGCCTTTGCCTCGCTTGGTCTTTGCCTTACTCCGTAACCCTCTCCTCCGGTTCCATGAAGAAGGTGTCCATCCTGATTACAGGATCTACTTGCAATGCCTTTTCAGGTAACCTCCACTATCAACTATAAATATCAAAACCCAATGTTACAAATGTCAGTTTATGCTCTTTTTGTTTTGATTTGCAGTGTGTTGGAGCCGAGTTCTCTTCATTGTGGGATATACCCATCGTTAATGTCATACTCAACACCGGATAAACTGGCGTATCCGCGCCATTCATTGAGCCGTGCAGCATTGATGACAAGTGGTAGTCCGATATTTTTCTTAGATGCGTACACCACTTTGATAGTCTTCTACTCATCAACAGCTGACCCGTCACTTCCTTTCCCTCCACCACAAGACTGTAAGTTCGCTAATCTAATTCATATCACTTTTTAAAAAAGTTTAGTAGCTTACTAGCTTTGAAACTTGTTACTACAGGTTTATTGAGGAAGACCATTAATGAGGTGAAGCAAGGAAGGAGCATCACACCGAAACTGATGTTTATCCGAGGAGGACAAGACGATGCTACTCCCTTTGAGAACTATCTTATAGAAGAACAAGACGTGGACGGTAGCGGTTTTGCTAGTGCCATGGGGTTTGTGGCTTTCCTTGACGATATTTCGCAGAGTGTGGCTGAATACATGAAGTAAAATCAACAAATGTACATTCATCAAAAGGCAATTTCAAACGTGTCAAACGTTTCCCAGCTACAAGAGTTTTTACTCTCTTTTTTTTGTTGTTGTAACATTTGCGTAGACTACAAAACTTAATTTTTGCTACCTTTCACTTAGATATCTGGTAAAATTAGAGTCAAAAAGCAAATATCATACGAGTATACGACATGGACATGCCAACAACGACAGTGCTACTCAAGCTTAACAAGCTAATCGATTTTTAGCATTATAATGAGAGAACATTAGCCTGAAACATCTTCTTTGCAGAAAATAATATGAAAAGGACTCTCCAATTCGGTCACTCATCATCCTCTTCGCCAATGCCTTCGTTCTCATCATCTTCACCACTCCCACTCCCACTCCCACTCCCACTCCCAGCTTCTTCCATGCTATTGTCCTCATTCCCATTCTCTTCCATGCTGTTTTCCTCATTTCCGTCAGCTGCATCCTCCTCCTCCTCCTCCTCATCATCATTCCCATTCTCTTCGGTATTATCATCCTCATTCTCCTTCGTGTTGTCATCCTCAACATTCTTCTCCAAATCTCCCTCATCTCTTTTGCTTTTCGTCACGCCCTTTTGCGTTGATGCTTCTTCTTCATGTTTCCTCTTTTTCGTCTCTTTGGGCTTCGAAGCTGCTGCTGCTCCACTACCACCACCACCACCACCAGCAGCAGCCTTTTTCCCAGCGTTCTTCTTCTTAAAATCTGAGAATCAATAATGTTAGCTCGCTTACGAAACAATGGGTACGCTCATACAAACCTAATCATGTTTCTTATCAGAAAACCGCAAATAGGGATACTGTAATCTTCATCACAAAGAGACTAACCTTCAAGAGAAGCTTTAAGCGGCCCCAAAAATTCTGAAAATTCCATGTCTTCTAATGCCTTAAACACATCCTCAGCTTTCATCGTCTGTCTTCTTGAATCCTTACATACATCATTTGCTCTATCAATTCGAAAAAAAAAAGAATTTGAGACATTCTAATCAATTCCAAAGATTTCCCCTCTTATGTCAAATCAAAAATACATCAAATTATAATAATATGCATAACCAAACAGTTCAAATGAATTCGAAGGTGAATGTGATTTCGTACTGTGATAAAAAAAAAAATCGGGAAGTTAGGGTTTAGAGGCGTACGTGGCGGAGAGGTAGTGGATGAAGATCCGGGCACTCTCGGAGAAAGCAAGCAGCGCTTCCTTGTGAATGCTCACGTCATAATCCGGCGAACACTCCGAAAGCTTCTCTTTCACCACCCGCCGCACGATAGCTAGCGGCAGCTCGTCCACCACCGATTTCTCCGAATCCATCTTTTCTCCCTCTCTCTCTCGTTCGCCGTATTTCCCGCCCTTAGAGTTGATTGTAGCAAATCAGATCCACCCAAATGACATAAGCTGTCGGCCCATTTATATTGAAAGCCCATTTGTAATAGGCAACTCCTCTTTGGCAAGGTCACTAAATTTAATGGCGTGTGTGGTGATTTGTCTCGGCCCATTTACATTGAAAGCCTATTTGCAGCTGGTTCCAATGTGTGGTGATTTGTCTCGAATCTGCTTAGTTGCTTGACAATAGAGTTCTCAGATGTTTAATGGTTTTAACTGTCTCATCCTTTTTTCGCGTCTCAGGATGAAAGAAATTGAGATATGTTTTAAGCCTTTTGTCTTTGTTCAATAATTATGGGAGGTTGTTATTTTGGTTCGTGATAAAAGTGTTTCTTTTTATTCTTATTAGTATATTACGATATGACTGGAAATGATGTAAGTATCAGCCTAAGATTGGGCAAACTTTGAGGTTTTGTGAAATGAATACTTTGATCTTTTAGATAAGAAGTTACATCAAGTCCTCTAACAAATTTCTGACTTGTTTCTATTTGTAATACAGAAATTGGTCGCTATCATCATCTCCCTCCAAGTTGGCATTCAGCCTAACTTCTAGTATTCGATTTCTATCTTTGTAATTCTTAGTTTATTATATGATGATCTGGCTTTGGAAGGATTTTGACTCCAGAAATATAGTTAAAGACTCTTGAATAGCAAATATAATAGTATTATTTTGGGAACACAAATTGAAATTGTTGACATATTGTATTCTCTCAAAACTCAAAGAATTTATTGAGATTTAAGGATATTCTCCAAAATGAATATATATATTATACTAAATCTTTGAGTAAAGAAAGTGTCGAATACTTTCAAACTAAAACTACAAGTATTACCTATAGCTCTAAAAATATTGTGGAAAATCTACATGCAGTCTCCACTGTATTGTAGTATACTGGAATTATTATGATTGTGGAAGATGCTATAATAGGCCAAAAATTATTGAAAATATCAATATGATTGGTATGAACATCGTGGTTCTAATGATGCAAAAGATAATTATAATTCATGTGGACATTTATTAAATAACAAGAAAATTATTCTTAATCATTTCTTATGTGCTGCTTGTATACAAAATAAGTCACTCATATGGCCATCAACGGCGAAGATAAACCATGAATCGATTAACTTTCAGGAACATATACCGGGAGATAATCGTGGGACAAATTACCCACTTGACAAAAAATCTGATATTAACTGATCCTAAAAACATTTCCAACGGTGCTCTAGAATTTTTTTTTTCATTTTTTTGAACAAAATAATTTTATTATAGATTTATATTCATTTCATTGGTTGGCCTTTTAATGGAATTTTCTATAATATAGAGAAATGTTGTTTTTCATTCTAAATTTTTTATTATTGATTCGCAACATAATATTTTTTCTTTGCCAGGCAACTTGTTTAATTGGTTAAGTTACGAGAATATTTTTAAGATTTTTCTCTAAAAGCTAATCGTTTTGATGATGCTTGTGAGTCTACGTCTCATGCCTTTAGACTTTTAGTATTGACTGAAAACTGGGATAAGAGTTAAACACCATGTAACACATGTTCAGATATAAAATGGTTTGAGATGAATCATTAATCAAAAGTTTCTTTAGTTGATTGATAGATTATTACTGATGAAATCATAAGTCCCAATATCTACAAGGGGTATCCTATATTATATGCAGCATCATTGGATCACATCAGGCCAACCAATAATCATCAGTTATCTCCATAACAATTGATTATGGCTCAAGAACCAAGTAGTTTTATCTAAAAATATATGGATGTGATGTATACGTCTCAACTGATTCAACATATCGATGATTCCCGTTCAATAATGAAACTAGATTTTGATCCGCGCTTTGGAAGCGCGTGATTTTTTACGATGAAAAATTTCACTAATAACTTAATAAATATTTTGGTAATTTTTAAAGAGTGTGTATTTAAAATATTTTTGCATTTAAATCAGTATTTTTAAATTCAACCCGATTGTGAATATACCGGTTAATCCGGAGATCTGACCATTCAATTTAGGTTTTTAAAATATTCATATTAAAAAAATTACTAAAACCCTAGACTAACCGATTGAACTGATGGATGACCGATATGTAATTTAATTTGATTTAAATTGTAATAGTTTCATAATTTTTAATCTTATAATCCAAATTTTAAAGTTCATTATTTTGTAATTTATGAAATTATGAAGTTTTTACAAAATTTTAAAGAGAAAATGATATATATAAAATAACTAAGATTAATTATTGTATTGTTTGGAAATATTGATAATAGTATAAAAAATATATTGTTTGGAAATATTAATAGTAATATAAAGAAATAAGTATATTGTTTGGAAACATGGATAGTAGTATAAAAAAAGAAACATTAGTGATTTAATATAGGTTTAATTATAAAGTATAAAGGTGTATTTAATTTAAAAACTTACAAAATAAATGTTAGGTCCAACAGAATATTTCTGTTTTAATAAGATAGATATTTAGAACCACCCACAAATTTTTAAAAAATATTTATTTAATTATTTTTCATTATTAGCATACTTAAATGGAATGGATAGTATTCGCATATTCAGCTTTCAGCAAAACTAACAAGGTTTTTTATAACGATTTTCCATACAGAACAATTTTTTTATTTATTTGTGAATCCAATACATGACAAAGAATTGTATACCTCACCTATAACTAGAACCATAACAAATGACTTTCTTGTAAAACAAACAAAAATAAACCTATTAAGGGCATCCTCATTTTGACCCCATACGAAGTACTATCAACACCGCAACAGCCAAACCCATCACGGCTCTCCACAAATTCAAAGTCTGCACAATCATTCAACATCGATATTATACGATCAGTTATCTTCTCACTTCAATATATTCTAAATCTCAGAAGAAAAGAGATTTATTCCTACACTAATGACATACTACAAAGAAACAAAAACTTTCACTAGGTTAAAAGTTTTCTTGTTTTGTTACCAAAACCACTGACAAGAGAATCTAAACACCAAAAGTTTTTAAAAAGGTAAAAGTCGGTCATAAATAATCTTTAAAAAGGTAAATTGTCGTTCTCGTACTTTTTTGAAAAAAAATTACAATCTTTAAAATAACAAAATTACCAAAATTGTATTTTTGTTGAAATTGTTTTTCCTAATTCGAGAATACGTCTAAAGCAAACCTTCCGCCAAGACGAAACCTATTTCACAAAATTAAACTCATAATGAACGTAGATTTTTGTAGAGTGTTTGGTTTTTCAGAAAATCTTAAATAGATTATAAAACTTTAAAATAAAAATAGAAACCGAAAAAATCAATGCATAACTAGCTAGTTCTTTTTTTTCAGAAGAATATTTTTTTTTTTTAAAACTAGCTAGTTCTTTTGATTTCTAGAAAACTAAGTTCTTGAATCTTGATTGCATGATTGACCTTTCAAAACAAAAACCAATTTACTAGTATCATTTAAGAACTACAATGATTCTTCAACGCTTCATTTTTCTTGAATTTGGAAGAAAAAGGAGTCAGGATTTGAAAACCGACGCAAAAAAAAAGAGTTGTTTTGATTAAAAAAAAAGAAAGAAGAAAAAGATGTACCTTGATTGAACTTGCGGTTGAACTGTATACAATATCAGGAAGATAACCCTGTAAACCGACATTATAAACCGGTTTACCATCCGGATAAAACAACCCATAATTCCTCTCAGAAGTCGGACCGGGTTTAAGATTCTCATTAAAAAGAGCAAAAACATAAACATCAATCGGAACAGACCGCTTCCCGGGAGTTCCTTTCCTCTCCTGGACCAACCTCAACAAGTTCCCGTTATAAAGCGCCGCGTTCTCCGGCGAAGCTCCGATCTCACTCTCGTCTCCTTTAGAAGGCCATCCCGTCTCCGAGATCCTAACCTCAACGTCAGTATGTCCCAACGTCTTAATGGCTGCATAAAGCGCATCGATTTGAGCGAACAACATGTTGTCGTAATGAAGATTCGTGTTCGGATCAACCATCCCTTGGTTCGGCTGAAACAGAACGTACTCTAAGGGGATCTCTTTGGGACTGTCTTTATAAGCGAAGAAAGGGTAAGCGTTGATCAAGAAAGGAGATTTGATCTGAGAGTGAAAATCAAGAATAGGTTGAAGAAACTGTACGAACTCTTCTTTGAACGATCCGGAGGACGGCGGGTAAGATGTCTGAAGCATGTCTAGGGAATGAGCGGAAGTTACCGTTACTTGTTTCTCTAAACCGAGATCGGTTAGAGCAGAGTAAACCGCTTTCATGGCCGGTAAGAGGCTCGCGATCAAGACGCGGTCGTTGGTTTTGAAGATTTCGTTTCCGACGACGATCGAGGTGATTCGCGTTTTGGCGATGTGCGGTTGGAGTCGTTGCTGGATCCAGCTCTGTGCTCTTGTCGGATCCGCCGACATGTTTTGGAGGAACTCGTTGCCTAAACCGATCATGAAATCGACTTGGGAGTTTGAGAAGGAGAGGAGGACGTTTGGGTCTGCGTCGTAGAGTTTTACTCTTGTGATGTTTAGTGAGCGGAGGAGGACGGCGACTCTCGACGGAGACGGGAGGTTGTTAGCGATTTGGCCGTAGTTGATTCCCACGCCTTGGCCGTTGCTTCTCGCTGAAAAAGAATCTGAGAGAGCAAGAAAAAAAAGTAGAAGAGCTTTGAAGAAGAAGAGACTGCGTGTGGCCATGACTGATGTCAAGAGAAGGATGCGTGTCGCTCACTCCACGACGCCGTTTAAGCGCTCTTCCTCGTGTTTTTTTTTAGAATCTTTGAGTTGGCTTTTTTAGGTGTATTAATAGAGTAAATACAAGACGGTGGTGTTGGGAAAGAGCAGCCAACTGTAAATTTTGTTGCTCGTTTTCCGCGTTCGTCAAAAAAGGTCGCACCAGGTGTCTCGCTCACTCGTAATGATATTTTCATTGGGTCAATTTACGTCAAAAATATTTTTCTTTATTTTTTTTCTTTCAAAACAAATAATTTACGTCTGTATGTATATATGACTTCTAGTTTGGAAGAAATTGATACGGGATATTAAATCAGTTGTGTTCCTCGCCGTTGGTTTTTATTTTATTTTTATTTTTGTCTTCATATATTACCAAAAGAATCCCGTTCGTCATCGATGTTTTAATATTCAGTAATTGCAGTCATTAATATCCATGTGGTTTATTTTTATAATCCCATCCCAATTTTAAAAATATGAGGAGCTTTGAGCCGACATGAAACTAATTAGGTTTCACGTGTGGGACGACAGTTAATATGTGAACAACGATGTAACTTGGGATTGTTGCGAATTGTCGTCAATTTAAAATTCCTCTCACCGGTGATCAAAGTCAAATTACTCCATAACCATTGGCGGCTTCGGTAAAATGCTTTCTTTCACGATTCACACTTACCAATCTCTCATAAAAATAAAAAATAATGTATAAAAAGTTTTTTTTTTTCCAACTAAAAGTATATTAATATTAAAAGGCTAAAGCCCAAACTTACTACAAGCCCATAAAAGAGAGCCACATATACCAACCCAAACATAAACTAAAACTACAGGCCCACACAATGGCCTAACAAAGGACCCAAACCCACCATAGGCCCAAACGATTGATCCATTCAGCTTAGACGCTTCACGCAGAAACGCGTAACAAGGCACGCGTCAACTCTGATAACGCGCAAGGACACGTGTTGAGATCTCACCAAACGAGATAACACGCGTCACTATCCACCGCGTCGTCACCGCCAAGAAATCACCACCGGAGTAAGCAGCGACACGCTTCACCGGGAAACCGAAACTCGCCGGAACACTCTTCCCGGCCCTTTCAACCTATCACCATGTCACACACCGTGACCCACTCATCGAGACATCGCCGGAGACGGCGAAACGAACACCCGTTCCGCCGGAACACGCCGGAGCCGAAAAAAATCTCACACCCATCTTCGTCGTCGATATTCTGTTCCCCAGAGAGCATCATTGGACCAGTTCCAATATCTCATCCGGATCTATCAAATCGACGCTGACGACCGAAGATCACATCACCCTCGTAACATCCGCTTCACCATCGAAGCCGCTTTACTTCGCCAAAAGACCACCGTCGACTGCGAAGACCAGACAACGCGGAAAACAGAAAGCCGACCGTTCACCTGAGAAGAACAGGCGCCACGCCGGAGTCAAAAGACCAGCCGCCCACCTTAATAGAGTGCGACGCCAGATGCCGGAAGAAAGAGAAGTGAATACAAACTATACTAAAGAAAAACGAAAAGGAAAAAAGAGCAAACGCCGGACCGACGGTGGCTAAGAGAGCCTCACCATCGGCCGGAAACGGAAATCAGATCTTGACGGTCTCTAGAGAGAAGCTGGAGCGTCTGAATGTATAAAAAGTAACTACACTAGAAATGTGGAATTATATTTTTAAAACACTTTCTGTGAAATAGAAGAAATATCTTTTAGGTTATTTTTCCATCAACTTCTATTTGTATTTTAGATCAGATTAAAGACAAAATACAATAGGATCAGGGCTTTCTCTCTAAGATTAATCTGCCTTCTCTCTATAAACAAAAAGCGCCGCCGTGATAAGGGTCTCCGGCCGACGGGGCGGGCTCCCTCAGCCGCCGTCGGTCCGGTTTTGTTCTTTGTTTTTCTGTTTTCTTTTTTGTTCTAAACATGCATAGGGTTCCCTTCTGCTTCCGGCGATGCACCCTCCTCGCGGTGGTCGGCCGGCTTTTGACTCCGGCGTTGCACCTTGCCGATTCAGGTGGACGGTCGGCTTAAGCTTTGGAGTCGTCTGGTCTCTTTCCGTTTGACGGCGGCTCTTGTAGTTTTGTTCCGGATTTGGGTTAAGTTGAACCGTGAGACAGTTTTGGATGCGTCTTCTCGTCTTCTCGATTTCGTTTTGGTTGGATTGGGTGAGATATCGTGTGACGGGTTTGAAGGAATTGAAGGCGGAGAAGATTTGGGTGGTAAAATCGTGAGCGGTGTCTGATGTCTCGGGATGAGATCTCGAAGCTGTTTCGATGGATGCTCTCCGCAACAACGAGCTCAGATGCGAATGGTGTGGATTAGTTCCCGGTAGGATCCGGTGAATCGTTGACGTCGGCAGTGTTTTCCGGCGGTGGAACAGAGCGGTGACGGTCAGACGCAGCAATTACGCCGCATGTATCCTCACAGTCGAGATTATTACACGTGTGTGTGTGTGGTCTTGACGCGTGTTCCGCTTCTTTGTGTTGGGTTTCGATAGGGGTGGTTTGACCCAGTTCGGTTTAGTTTGTATTGTCCAGTAGTAGTTATGGGCTTTTGTTTGTAATATTTAGACTTCGGCCTTGTACTTTCAGGTTTTTGGACCTTTTAATAAATCTTAGAGGAAAAAAAAAATAAAGACAAAATACAAAGAGACGTAAAGAGACATATCGTTATCATTTCTAACAATGATGTATCATATATATCCAATTATTAGTATTTCTTTGCTTCTGAAATTTGATATAACAGACGTACGGTCCATTAACTAGGCGTCACTTAAACGTGTGGGGACCCTTTCCAGTCTCCGCACCCATTTCGTTTTAAGCGGATGGTGTCTTGCATGTTGGATCTATCATGTGAAAATATTGTCCATTAATCTTCAGAATGCCAAGTTCGTGGTAGTTGCTTCCACTTCTTAAACAATTTTATGGTATTTTATTTTCTTTTCGTAAAATTGTGATCAATATAGAAGTTTTCTTTTTGATCAATCTGGGGTATTCACTCTCTCTAGATATATATGTTTATATTCGTGTTGGTGTTTAGTAATAATTGATTTAGTTTCACATAACATATGAATTGAACATGAAACGTGTTAGTGTTCCAAACTTTTCTTTTTACTACTTGATCACAAGATCCGAGACATCATTATTAAAGTACACCAAAGTTGAAGTTTTAAACACTTATTGATTATTAAAACACTTACAGTCTCACTCCATATATTATTTCAAAATTTTGTTTGAAATAAAACATATTTTATTTTATTTGATTTCCACTCCATACTTGGATTAAAATAAATTTATTCCATTGATAGAATAATATTTATATATTTATTTATTGTTCATTTTATTTTGAAATGAAGTAGAAATAGAGTAAAACTAATTACATTATTAGAACTAATCTATTTTAGAACAGTAGAGTTTTACTTTAGAAATGCTAAGTGAATCTTTTGAATAATTAGTGAGAAAATTATAAAATTAGTTTAAAGGTGAATTAAAAATAGGTGGCGTCATATATGGCGAAGGAGGCGTGGATCTCAGAGACCGCCACATCTCGATCACCGTCTTTCTCTCCCCACCGCCTTCAACGCCTGATCCACTCACGTGCTTTCTTTAACTTCTTTCTCAATAATCGAATACATTCAAACATGTTTTCTATGTTTGTGTACGTAAAGGTGTGTTTCTTGTTTGAGTACTTACAAAATATCAGTTGGAAATTAAAGAGATTAATAATAATATTAATATATGTCTCACGAAAAATTAACTTTTTTTAATTGGGTGAGTGGTTTTGTAGCAATAAAGTTTTTTAAAACATCTAACTTTGTAAAGACTAAATTTTTTTAAGATCTACTTTTGTAGGATATCATGAAATAAATTAAAATTTTACAACCACGTGTTAGTGATCTAGTGGCAAGTGGATTGGTCACACTTTAAGATTTTACCCAACAGATATATGGTTTAAAATGCAGCTGTCAGTAGATTTATAGTATAATTAGTTTGAAGAATCTTTGGATTCGATACAGAAAAACCCATATTGAAATTGTATATGACCACTAGTGGATTAATATGGGATAATTACTACTCCCATGTATGTCTTTGGCGAATTCTCTAACGAATTAAGCTTAGATTTCCTGAGGATGGTCATTAGATATTAGTCGGATCTCTCTCGGAAACATTTGAATACCAGCATCATCAAAATAAAATTGAAAGTTTACATATCAAAATTGAACACACAAAATCACGCTTTTGTAAGAGTAAAACAAATAATAACAAACAAATTACTTTAACTGAATCCCCTCTTTTAATTTCAATCCATAATCCTTCATTCTTCTGGTCATAACTCACACTCAAGGTAACTGATTTTGCACAGATGATGCAAAGATCAATACTATTTATGTTGGTTTGCATGTGGCAGCCACTTGCGATTGCAACTAAATAATATTATTCGTTTTTTTTGTTCCGAGTTCTTAAGAATTGTGATATACCTGCGATCAAATGATTATTTCTTAAGTCACAGGTTTCGAGATTTCCGAACTGCGACATTCGTAACGTCACTTTTTCTTTTCTATTATGTGAATAAAACAATGCTGAGTTTTATATATACTTTTTTCGTAATCTTTACAGATCAAGAACCAACCGACTAATCTTCTGAAAATTTGTCAATCGGCGCTAAACATATCCGGTTATTCGCAGTGAAAATTAGATATTCATATCGCTTAACCACATAAACCGATAAATATAAATTTGGTAAGTTTCAAATTCAGAATGCTTAACACATTTCTAAACATATTATATCATTGGATCATGCTTGTGTGGTTGAATTCCATATATACTTTTCATGGAAATATGCATGTTAGAATGCCTTGTGCATACCGATATACTCTCTCCGTTTCATTTTACTTGTCGTTTTAGGTTTATTCACACATATTAATAAAACATATGATTTTGTATATTCCCAAAATAAAAACACAATTACCTATACAACTAACCATATTTCAACCAATAGAAAAATGAATTGGAAATTTTTGTTAATAAATTTTGCATTAAAATCATAAAATGATACTTATTTCGAAACAAAAATTTTACTCTAGAACGACAATTAAATCGAAACAGAAAGAGTATATGTCATGAATATATTAAAGTAAAATTTATATAAATTATTAATTTTTATAAAATATTAAATTTCGCTGTTTCAACTTGGATCGATTTAAAATTTATTATAAATGGATATAAATTAATAAAAAGGTTTTAAATTATGTAAATATATGATTTCATTAAAATTATAAATTAATAAATTATATGTAAAAAATATTTTATATGAAGAGATAAAAAAAAACATTTGCCTTGTCTCCACTTTTATCACTGGTGCAGAAGTGTCTCTTATAAATATCAAGCCCGGCTCATCAAATTATGGGCTTTGTGCTGAGATTAATTTTTCCAGTTATAGTTACATAGTTGTAAATTTAAAAATCAAGATTCTAATCTATAAGATTTCTTCCTAATCTATATACCCCCACTTCATACCGACTTAGAAGCTATGGTATGGGGCTAATGGAAAGCCCTTTTTCTTTTTTTTTGCAAAAGGTGTTCTTGATGGTTTTTTTTAGATTCAGATAGTTCAAAGCTGCTGAAAATGTTAGATAATCAATTGATTTGGCATGAGGTGTTCATAATTCACCTGATCAATTGTGGGTTCGGTTATAAAAGAAAAACTACCCACAGTTTAATTTTGCCAGCCTGAAACCAAAATATTCTAGAGAGAAAAGAGATGATGAACACATAAACCAGTAGAAAATAGAAACCATAAAGAATGAGACGAGAAACCATAAACTCTTTTATTAACCAGTTGCAACACAGTGACGATTGATGAACACTAAAAAAGGCATATCAGGAGACGTTTTCATACAAAAGCATATACCCCTTTTGAAAGGGATAATAATAACTCTGAAAATAACAATTTGCATCATTACCACCAAACAGAGAGACCATGCTTAGAAGAGTTCCTCTTCTTTGTGGGTATGGATCACAAGGTCAGACTGCGGGTAAGCCACACAAGTCAAGACATAACCTTTCTCAAAGTGATGATCCTCAAGAAACGAACCATCAGACTGGTCAACTTGACCTTTCTCGATCTTACCGGCGCAGGTGGAACAGGCACCGGCTCTGCAAGAGTAAGGCAAGTCAACTCCAGCTTCTTCAGCAGCATCCAATATGTATTGGTCGTCAGGGACTTCAAACTCGTTTTCTTGGCCATCGGGTCCGACGAGCTTGACCTTGTATACTGCTGACATGGTGGCACCACCAGAGCTGGCTGAGCATTTCAAGCCAAAGGATCTCGAGACTTTATTGACTGATCCAACGGAGACTCTGTTAGTGGTGAGCTTGTTGTTGGTTGGCTGGCTTCTAAGAACCGCCTTGGTTGTGGTGGTCATGCTAGTGGTAGAAACTTGAACGGTTGCCATTTTATTTTATGGAGCTGCATCCGCAAGAAAAATAAAAAAAAAAGTCTATGTTTCAGAAACTTATATCATATTTACACAAATACCACACTTATGGCTAGCTAATCTATCTAACGATAATGAGAACAAGATAAAGAAAAAAGCTACGTAAGATTGAATGACATGTATCAAAAGTAGCAAGTGGAAACAAGAGCCAAAAGGGAATCTGTTCCGATATGCAAAAACTGATGAGAAAGTTTTAATGTACGGAGCGTAATGAGAAGATGCAAGCTTGAAAGCTTATATTAGCTCTTCACTCGATGCTCCAACACACATAAGAGGCTAATGACTATTTGGCAACTTGATAGTTAATCATTATACATGATTAGTTACCATCAAATTACTTGATCAAAACAAATATCAACAAATCACAAAAAGTTTGATCACTAGGTTGAGTGTTTATTAAACTGATTTGATTTATACTTCGATTAAGCAAATCAATTGCAATATGACATCAAATAAGTCATTATCATAGCGATACAGCTAATTTATTTGGTCCCCACAACAAAGAAGTCACAAATAAAAAGCTAAGAAACAAACGTAGGTTTCATCTACAAACGTCGCGCATCAGAAAAACCGAAACAAATATCAGGGGAACAACATAAGAAAATAGAATCATATAATCTCAGATTCTAAAACTTACAGGGAGAGACAGAGACGGTAGGTGGAGGCGGAGACTACGAGAGGGTTGGTGGAGAAGTGAATGATTTATATAGAACGGAAGAATCGGGAAGTGTGGCTTTTCGAAGGCCGTGACGGCCCAACTTCGTCGACTTTTATTTTATCTTTTTCTTCATTTACCGACGGTATTTAGGTCATGATAACTATTATACATACTACCTTTTATTTATGTACTAGATATGAGCTCGTTGCGTTGCAACGGTTTTGTTTGATGTTTTATTTTAATAGAAAACATAAAATAATAATCATTTTAGTATAATCTTATGATTGATTTGCATATGTTGTGTGAGATTTATTTTATAACTAAAATAAATTTCATACATAAGTTTAAGTTAAAATTTATATTTTATAATAATGGTATATAGATGTATTGTTATCAACTTTCTATTTGGATTAGCAAAAAACATTATACTTAAATTTTTGAATTGAACCCAATCTAAAATAAGAAATTGACTGAAAAATAAGAAAATTGAAAGTCGAATACGCCAATCAAGTAAATGATAACATTATACCTTTTATTATGTACTAATCTAATGTTTTATTAAAGAGTTTTTGAAATTTTATTTTGCTAGAATATTTTTTTTTAAAAGGAAAAAAAATTCTATTTTATAAATATCCTTTTATTTACAATAAAAAAATAAAAAATAATATTAAATACTACTTTACATTTTTGATTAGGATTTTAGAAAAATTACTGTTATATAACCTTATACAATTATCTTCTCTTTAGAATTTTAGAAATAAATAAATCGCTATAAAATAATTATTTCTAGTTACCAATAAATAATTTTAAAATTACTCTTTTATAATTTCTATCAATACTAATTTTACACTTCTTTTTAAAAATTAATAATTTTTAGTATCATGTTCATCATCAAATTCTCTATTAATATTTTTTATCAAATAAGTTTTTACAATTCTCTTTTGGTTATGACTTTAAAATATGATACAAATCTCTTTTATTTAGGATTTTGTTTTACGAAAAAAGGAAAACGACTATCAAATATTATTTTACAGTGTTTTGGGGTTTTAGAAAAAGAAATTAATATTACATAATAATTTACAATTATATTTTTCAAGGATTTAGAAAAACAGAATTATTATGAAATAATTATTTTAAGTTAATGTTAACTATTTTGCCATTTTTAAAAGTTGCCATTTTCAAAATTTAGTTTTTAAATATCACTAATATTTTTACATTTTTAAAGTAATAACAGATTTTTATTGATATATTCACAATCTAATTTTTTACTTCGACACATGTTACACTGATATCAAGTGAAATATTTGAAGTTATTTTTGGTTTATAAATTTTTAAAACAAAATTATTAAAAATAAAAGTTAGTTAGTTATAAAAAATAAAATTAATTACATTTTTATTTTATTTAGAATTTTAAAAAAGGAAAATTAATTATTTTATAATTAGTTTTTCTTTAAGATTTTTATAAACATAAATTGGTTTTTATAAAAAAAGTTATGTTTAGTTAATTATATATTTGTCTTATATGTACAAACACATATTCATCAAATTCACAGATACTCATGTAAAACAACCACCTCATAAATAAAAAATAATGTTAGCATCATAAGATGTAACAACGATGATAAAAAAATTGAGTTGTATAAAGAAATTTAAAGAAAATACTCATGTAATATATTTCACATAAATACTATTGTGTTTTGTAAAAACAATATGTGGAAATTAAAACTAAATATAGATGTGAAATATTTGTAGCTTTTTTGTCATAATTGTTTAACATACAATTATATATTAAAAAGAAAAATTAGTTAATTATAAGAAATTAATAAGAGTACTTCTATAATTTTCTTTAGTTAGACTTCAAAAAAGAAATCTTATTTATTTAATAGTTAGTTTTTATTAAATAACTTATTGTACTTGTTGGATTTTATAATTCGGTTTTGTTTAATATTTGTTTCTTTGAAAATTAATATTTATCTTTTGTAATTTCATTTCTTTAATATTTAAGAACAAAATTATAAAAACAACTTTTTTAAAAAATAGTTATTTTTCAAATAGCTTATTACAATTATTTTTTTTGTTTAGGCTTAAAAAATAAATTAAGATAACAATATGTTATTGTAAAAAATAATATAATAGTAATTTGTATAAAATCTTAAAAAGAACCATAAAAGACTATTTTGTAATGATTTATTTTCTAAACCTTTTTAAATCATAAAGAAAAGAGAATTGTATCGTTTTTTACACATATCACAATTTTTAAAAGAAAAATATTAACAAAGATAATTACTTTAAAATAGATTTTTAGAATTTTTTAAAAAATGAAAATTACTATCAAATATATTTAAAAATATATAATATAAAATACTAAAAATAGTAATTTTGTAACTTTCCTTTTTAAAAAAAACACCAAATCCTAAAATATAACTTTTAAAAACTATTTTTGTAATGATAGTTTTCTTTTTTCTTAATCTTTTTTAAAACCTTTAAATTGAATTTTAAAAGACTATTTTTGTAAAATTTCATTTTTCTTAATCTCTTTTAAATACTTTAAAAACAATTATATCATATTTTGATACATGTAACAATCTTTAAAAAAAATTGACACATGTCACAATCATGTTAATTAGTAACTTTGAAGAACCAAACTTTATATAATAAGATATGCTAGTCAGGTCATTACGTGTCTGAATAGTTATATTAATTTTAGATCGAATTGTTTGGCAAAAAATTAAATCGAATATACAAAAGGTGACTTTGATTACTTACTGATTTTTTTTTCTGGTTGTATGTAAAATTCGATGTGTTTAGATCATGTAATTTAAGTTTTAGCACAAGTTGAACACTGATGGGATAGATGTTTGTCTGAAAATTAAATAACACGTGCTCGTCATCACCGCTTAAACTTTACCGTGGTAATAAAAAGTTACCAATATCGATATACTTTATATAAAAAACAATAAAGTATTACTATAATGACCACTTAAGTTGCGTAATGGTTGATGCCAAAAAAAAAAAAAAAAAAAGTTGCGTAATGGTCTTTAGTTGTGTGAGATCAAAGGTCAAAGAGGGAAACTGGCATTACAATCGTACAAACAAGCGTCCCTTCACACATGCCATTGGTCGTAAGTAACCCCGCTAAGGCCCTAGGGAGACGCTTTTGAATACTTTTAAACAATTCATCTGTTTCTCTTTAAACCATTATGAATGTTATGCCATTTGTCGACACAAATCGACGAAACTCCCTCTATTTAGTGCGCGAGTTGTAAGAACCAGATTAAAATTACGAAAGGAACATATTACATAACGATTTTAAGACAGAACTAGATCTTGATCCGTCTAACTGAGCGGGTATTTATTTTATGTTTTTAGTTTTTATTTATAAATAATATATTTGTAATATTTAAACATAAATTTAGATTGAAAATTAACATTTGTAGTTATAATAAAAATTAAAAGTTTTAAAAAATATTTTGATATAAATTTTAAATTCCTAATTAAAATAATATAGAGATGGGTCATAATTTTTTCTAATTCCAAAATCTTAACATTCTTAATAACAAATAAAACAATTTATAAATACATAAAATATATAAACATATTTTTTGAAACTAAAACAAATTTGTTAAAAAAATTGTTTACGCCATTGTTGTTTATTTCTATAGTTTGACCTATGGCCGCAAACTGTATGGCCGTATAAATATTTGCTTTCACTTCAATTTTTTTATTTGTTCTAATGATAATATCTATATATATATATATATATATATATATATATATATATATATGTGTGTGTGTGTAAATTAATATGTACAAGACCATCTCCTTCAAGCATTCTCACAACTTTAGACATCTTTGGACGATGTATGGGTAGGTACTGTGTACAAAGCAAAGCTACTTTAACCATCTCCTCCACTTCGATCCTATCGTAATTCCTCTCCAAATCCTTGTCTACGATCTGTTCTAGATTCTTCTCTTGTTGTAGTTTCTTCACCTACAAGTATTTCCATAAACATAAGTGAGAATAATTAATAATATACATTAAATGTTTTGCCATTAGAATTTATAAATTTGCCATTAACAATTTATGCTAAATGTTTTTTACCATTAGAATAATTTTTCAAAAATTTATAAATTTTCAAAAACCATTAGCATAAATTGTTTTCATGCTTTTGGCAACATAAAAAAAATTTACTTATATAAAGCATGAAAAAACAATTTCAGATATTTTAGATAATTTTCCTTGTGTCAGCACTTATTTTATAGTTAATCACTTACGGATAATGAAATAATGAACCAACAATATAAAATCTGGATGCACCAAATATACATCTCTTATATCAATTAATATTTAGTATCAATCTGAAACATATACGAAAAATAAGTCTTTAATAAAAAAACACCAAAATGAGAATCAACCAATATATATCCAAAAATTAAAAAATCATAAATAAGATGATATATCCTGAATAAGATTGATTTAATATTGTGATTGTCTTAAATCATATGTTTAATTAAAATATAAAATAAGTAAAATTATTAATTATATTTATTAAGTACTCCCTCCGTTTCGATTTAAATGTCGTTCTGGAGCAAAATTTTCGTTTCAAAATAAGTGTCGTTTTATGATTTCAATGCAAAATTTATTAATAAGATTCTCCAATTCATTTTTCTATTGGTTGAAATATGGTTAGTTGTATAGATAATTGTGTTTTTATTTTGGGAATATACAAAATCATATGTTTTATTAATACGTGTGCATAAACCTAGAACGACAAATAAAATGAAACGGAGGGAGTATATGATAAATAAACAAAATTACCTAAATCAATGGAAAATATGACAAATAAGTAAAATTACTTAAAATTTTACTGAAAACATCAAAATAAGAATCAACCAGCAGATATTCAAAATAATTATAAATAAGATGATATATCCTAAATAAGATGTTATAAATATTTAACTCTATCATTTAAATAAGAAAAATACAAAATTCTCTAATATCTTTGTTACTAAACAAAATTTAATTTTTTTTAAAGACTAATTATCCATGTTACCAAACAAAAGCTTAAAGTACTTGTACTTTAATAAGATAGATGATTAACCTAAAGAGTTTTTCCTTTAAGAAATCAACATCGGTTTCATTCATCAGATGAAAATTTTGTAGGCCGAGCTGAAACTGAGTAGGTGACTCGGGAAAACAAAAAAAAAGGAGGCGTGATGGAAGCCAAAAAAAGCAAACATTGCCGTATTATATTGTTCAACGAAAAGTAAACTAGCACCTGAGTTCCGCTAATATCAATCCGAACCATATCTCAAGAAGAACAAGATCTTTGAAACAAAAACAAAAAGCAAAAATTCAAAGAAGAAAAGAGCAGAGAGCTCAAAAGATCCTTTGTGGTGGTCCCATGGTGCTCTTCAAGTACAAACACCTCACCTGCAAAAAAAGAAAAATCAAATCAAAAGGAGATTAGAGAAAGGTTTGAACAGGAATAAATGAGACGGTTTTCCCATAAAAAGTAGACAAAGATCATACGTTTTGCCAATTCTTCTTCAACAGCGAGACAAGGAAGTTAACGCTCATCTGAACATTCTGAAAGAGCTGCTTCTCTTCCATGGAAAGGTTACCAACAGCAACACCCATACACAGAACCTTCTTCAACTGGAACTTCACTGTCGCTTTGGTCTCATTCACCTTTCCTTCCAACGACTCCTGGTGACTCACTAGAGTAGGGAACTTTCCTGTCAAAATCAAACATCATATAAAAAAAAAGTTCCGACCAAGAAATCATAAATAAGATCAAAGACTGATTCAAACAAGTCACTGAAGAAACTTGCCTGCCTTGTTAAGACCAGGACCAAGAAGACGAGGAATCTGCTTAATGACGGATTCAGAAGCCAGGAAAGCATGGTACTTCTTGGCAAGCTTCTTAACAAGCTTCTTGTTCTTGTTGAGCTTTTTCAAAGCCTCAACATCCATATAGTCTAGTCCAATCTTCTCAGCCTATCAACCCAAATACTTTGCATTAAGCCTAAGCATCAACATTTTAGCCCAATTACAAAAATGAGAGATAAAATATTATAATCACCTCCTCAACATGCTGAGCATCTCCGAGCATACAGATCTTCATTTTAGGGCGAGGAATGTGAGGGAGCTTGACAGAGCCACTGAAACGCTTGTCCTTTTGCGGGTCATAGTTCTTGAGACCAATCTGAAGCTCAACTGTCTCGACAAAGTTGCGTTTTTTCTCATCAGCTTTGCCCTTAACAGCTGCGATTCCTTCTCTAAGTACCTCACTTTGAAGCTTACTGTAAACAAAACATATCAAACTCAATCAACATTTATGATCCATAGACCAATAAGACAACAATCGAGACGGAAAATACTCCGACAATAAAACAACAGCAATGTAGATCGGTCTGTAAGACAATTAGGAAGTGTTGCTAAAAGGTACCTCATCTTGAGTTTCTCTCAATTGACGAATCTCTGAACCTGAAAAACGAGAAAAACAAAACAGTAAAATCAAATGGAGAAATGTATGAGACAAGATAAGCTCAATTCTGTATCGAGACCAAACGAAAACTTTGTACAAGTGCTTATTGAATGAGAGCGTAGTTATAAACGAAGAACGACGAGACGAACCTGAGAGGGTGAAACAGAGGAAGAAGCACTAGCCTGCTTCAAGGCGGCTTATATGAGACCAAATGAAAGGAAGAGAATAAACCCTAAGGTATATGGGCCGTTGTTATATTAATGGGCCATCTCAAATCCTTACCAATTAAGCCCATTCGGCCTTTTCTTATTTACTGATCCAGGCTGCGAATCCAAAAGAACCGAACTGTTTAAAGTAAGCTGTGTATGTATCAAATCCAAACCGAAACTAGTAGAACATCTAATCCCATAACCGGAACAAATTCTACCTCTAGTCAATTGACGGACAAATCCGATTGTTTTTGAAACATGCTTAGCATCTGCTCTTCGGATTGTTTGAGATTAGCCTCATCTTCCTACCCGGTAGATACAACATTTAATTGGTATTTGGTGTGTTTCCAGGTAAACAATTTGAGAAGTGTGGGAATGAGAATCGTAGGGCTAACGGGAGGCATAGCGTCTGGGAAGAGTACAGTCTCCAACCTCTTTAAAGCTAATGGCATTCCCGTTGTCGACGCTGATGTCATCGCTCGAGTAACAACAAAACATCCTTCTCTCTCTCTCTCTTTTCTTTCTTTCTTTCTTTCTTTCTTTCTTTCTTTCTCTGCAAGTCAACCTAGCGTGTGTGTGTTTTGTGTAGAATGTATTGAAGAAAGGAAGCGGAGGATGGAAAAAAGTAGTTGCAGCTTTCGGGGAGGATATTCTTCTTCCTAGTCGAGAAGTTGACCGGCCAAAACTAGGTCAGATTGTCTTCTCTTCCGATTCCAACCGCCAACTTCTAAACAAGTAAGTTAACAATTTTTACAAGTGTTATCAGAAGAGATCATCCTGAAGTTAGTTGTTGTCTCTCTTTTCACGCTATAGGCTGATGGCTCCATACATATCAACCGGTATCTTTTTGGAGATTCTGAAACAATGGGGGAAAGGAGCTAAAGTGGTCGTTGTCGATATCCCGTTGCTGTTCGAAGCGAAGATGGATAAATGGACAAACCCCATCGTCGTTGTTTGGGTCAGTCGAGAGACTCAGCTCAAGAGATTGATGGAGAGAGATGGACTGAGTCAGGAAGATGCCGGAAACAGAGTGATGGCTCAGATGTCGTTGGATTCGAAGAGATGCAAGGCTGATGTCGTGATCGAGAATAATGGAGATCTCGACCACCTTGACCAACAGTTCAGTAAGGTGTTGTCTGAAATCAGAAGACCGCTGACGTGGACTGAGTTTTGGCGTTCGAGGCAAGGAGCCTTCTCGGTTCTTGGTTTGGTCATTTCAGGACTATTTGTTTGCAAACGGTTCAGTTATTGACTCTTAGCAATTGCTTTTAATATTTCTACTGTTTTGGCTACACTTGGAGTGGAAGTAGATCTTTTTCAAATTAACGTACGATCCATACTCTTAGTTTTGTGTAGCATACGTTCATAACTGCATCCAGGTTCCAGACTTCAAAAGTTCTTTTTTCAAAATAAAGTTCCTCATATGGCGTAGTTTTAGAAACCAACAACGGTTCACGGTGATTGTGGTGATCATGGCTTAGTTTTAGAAACCAAAGACTACCATGGAACAAAGGTCATTTTGGGTTGGCTGATTACGTAAAGAACGAGAAAGTTTTTAAAACTAAAGATATATCGAAGAGGCACAGGTATCTTCAGCCACACACTTATTGATTATGTAGTATATAGATTCAACTAAACAATATGCGCAAAGACTCCAACAACATTTACAATCTTTAGAGAAAGCACATCACATCTTCTCGTCGATTTTACGTTGAAGTCAAAAGTTATATTTCATAGCACAGATTTCCGCAGCTATCTTCAATTTATCTTTAGTTTTAAAAACTTGGCTGAAGATACTTGTGCCTCTTCAAAAAGAAGCTCATTTTGAAAAAAAAAATTGGTAAAAACAATGGAAAGCTAAATCATGCAAATTTGTCATAAATGTTTATGTATCTGATAGTTTTATATATTTATTTTTCGGAATGCTGTTAGTATTTATTCCTACTTTTAAGCAGGACACCGACCGTCGGTTTTGCCTAGACGAATTATGGCTTCAGAGCCGATTTTGCCTACACCCTGGTACGATGGCGAGACGGAGTTTAGACTTTAGGTGCAGTCTCCTTCTCCTTTGTGGTAATAGCAGTGTTCTCTTGTCGTTCGGGTCGGTGCTTGACTGCAGTTTTAAATTGGAGCCGTGTGACTGACGAGGCTTGTGTGTATGTTGGGTTATGGTGGCTTCTATCTAGGTTATAAAGGGAACGTCAGAGAGTGCGTTCTATGATAGCCGTATCCGAGAGTTCTGTGGAGCGTGAAACGCTTAGACTTGTCAGGTTATGAAGTCATAATTTTAGGTTTCTAGTTGGGGATGGTATCGTTTGGCAGGTCATAGGCGGCAGCGATAGATCCGGGGTGAAAAGCTTCGGTGTCTTCGGTTCTAGAAGTGGAAGGTATCGTATGGCGGGCAGGCAGCTACGATATATCCAGATCACTGCTATCTACTGCATGTGGGAACATTGGTTGTGTTGAATTGTCTTTTACCTCTCTCTAGCTCGTTCTTGTTGGTTATGTTTTAGTTGTATTCAAAAGTTACTCTGGTGTAAAAAAAATTCTATTGTGCGTTTTGTTGTATACTTTGTCCTTATCATTTGAAATGGTTTTTAAAAATTTTTATTTTGTTTTAAATAAGTGACGTTTTCAATTTTTTAGATAAAGTGTTATTCAAAATTTGTAATCAATTACAGAATATTCTATTTTTTTATTGGTTGAAATAGTTTTATTTAATGTTATTTTTATATAATCAAGATAAATTATATATATATATATTTTTTTAATATTTGTGAGAAAACCTTAAAAATCATAATAATACAGAGGCAGTATTATTTTTCTTACATTAGCATACAATCTCTCTATTTTGAGTTAGTCATAAGAAAAGTTGGCAATGTTTGGACCGGTATCGAGAAAGAGGGTGTGATAAGGTAGTGAGTATTTTATTACTAAAACTGAACTGCTGACCTTTCACAATTTGTCAGCCTTTCCATGTGTGGGAAACGCATTGTGGTTTGTGGGTCGTCGCCAACATTAAAATTTCCAATTACGGTAAGTCTAAAGAATAATATTAGTTGTTTAGGATTTATTCTTTGCAGTACATCCACACATCTAACAGAGAATATATTGCTTTTCCTCACACTTCAAATTTGTAACCTTTATATTACCTTTATTGCAAAAGAACGTTTAGATTTAGATACAGAATAATGACATTGAAATTTCTGTCTTTCTTTAATCTTACAGATGGAAAAACACTGAACAGCGACAGATGTGATTTATGGGTGGACACTGACACTTGATATAAACAAGGTTCTTTTCTTTATACATTTCCTGAAATTTCCAGGAATTAGTTCTAAACAAAACTTAGCCAACCATATCTATACGTGTCATCATCCTCAAAGACAGAAATGTGTAAATAAGATCTTTGAAATGAAACTTTCAAAAAAAAAAAAAAATTTTAAGTGATTTTTTTTTCAAAAAACACTAGTTAAAAATTAAAAAGGAGAAATATCAAATTCCAACGAAAATTTCATGATGCAAGATTTTTGTAATATTTACAGAAATTAGAGAATTTCCAAAATAACCTAAATCTGATTTTGAATTAAAACAAAATTTCTTATTCAATCAAATGAAAATAATAGAAATGGTAATATATTATAGTCACCCTTTTATTACAAAATTTAAATGAATTCTACACCATAATTATATCTTATCATTAAATTAGAAAATTAGGAAAAAGTATTTAATCAAAAAGTAAGTTAGAAATTCTAGATATGTATATTTCTGAAGTATAAAAACTAAAATTTAATAAATTAATTAAGAAAGTAGTTAAAAGTTGTAATCAGTAAGTGAAATGAGTTTCTGGATTATGCAACTGCACTAGAAGTTTACTGATATATGTGATTGTTTTGTAAACTGTAAAATGGACGCATAAGTTGTTAAGAATCTCCACTTTTTCTAATCTCTTGGAATTTAAAAACAAATTTTAGTTTATTTTTTTCATATAAAGTATATTTTGTGTTTATATTCGAAAAAAAATTAGATTCAAACATTGTGTTTGATTTGCTACTAATTTAGCTTAAAATTTCATTTAAAAAAAATAAGTTTAAAGTTACTTATCTCTTTTCCTAGATATATAGATTTTTTAAATCTGAAAATTATCCGACATAATAGATTTCTGATGAATTCTATTTAATTTAAGATCTAGTAATACGTTATGCTAAAATAGACTTTATTTTATACTTTTCCCTCATGTTTTATAATACTAGCCATTTATTAATATCTTTTATTTACTATGGATTTTATCAACAAACGTCATTAGTAAACTTCATATGTGCCAACCAAATTATGTGAAACTGGAAATGAGAATTTACATCTAACTATTCAGAATCATTTAATATATATATATATATATATATATATATATATATATATATATATATATATATTAACATACAATCTGATAAAGGTAAATTATCATCAGAAAGTTTTATTGGTAAACTAATATTTTATTGGTAACATTCTTAGACACATGGTGTTCATTTTAGTTGTGTTTCACTTATATGATATTATTAATTTTTGTTAGTTACCAAATTACTACAGTACAGTTTCATAATTACAAATAAGTTGAATCCTAATCAAACAATAAATAAGTTTTTCTAATTATAAAATATTATATATCAGATTTATAATATGTACTTAGATGTCTTTCATCCTCACAAATTTTGAAATTTTTTTAGCATATATTGCGAGGGATATTTCCCTGATGTATGATTATGTTTTCATGAATAAATATAAAGAATAATTTAATTTTCGTAACTTACTAAAAATCCAACCAAAATATGAACTAAATTTAAAATTCAGATAAAAAAAAGAAAAAGAAAAAGCTAAATTCCAAATGCCACCACTTGATACATTCGACTTCTGTTTAAATAATGGCTAGAGAAGAACATCACAATATTGCGTTTTTCTCTTTCTTTTTTTTTCTTTCCCGAGTGTATATATTCTCTTACAGTCGTATAATTAAAATCAACTGAAAAGTAGCTAGAAATGAAATAACTTGGCTACTGGTTTTATTTTGTTTTTTTTAAACAATGAATTATAACTAACTACAAGAATAATATCTTAGATTTATAATACAAGTGTAGGTACAACATCACCAAAAAAAATTCTCGAAAAAAACATCACTAAATTTTAAGCAAAAAAAACATTACCGAGGTACCATAGATTATCACTTTTCATGTGAATACTTGCCTCCTTCCAAAAATCTAAGCTTACATTTTATTTGAGCCAAACTAGTTTAATAACTTGATACGTATACAAATTTACTCACAGTTTTAGTGGATGCCATCTATGTAGACATTTTAAAAGGTTTTAGTTTTCGTAAAAGGGCCAACTCATAAATTTTTAGTGGATGACGTCTGTGTGTATGTGTTGGTGTGGGGATCTAGAAGACGTCAAATCAAATTCACAATGGCACTAATTCTCTTAAGGGGGAATTTGTGAGATGTACATAAGGGAGGAAAAACTCAAGCATATAGCCATTCTACAGTTGCAAATGGTTGATGGGACAATTAGCACACAATTTTGACCAAATTCTCCTTTTAGGCGCGTGTGTTTAATTTTGAAGCTCTAAAACTGAATTTGTAATACTATACTATATAACATATAGTATAGTCGAAAGATTATGACAATTAAGAATATAGCCATACATGGAAAAACGTGTCTGTGTATTATCAAACGCTCGAATTATATACTATTTTATATATAATATAGATATAGAATAGATTATTCCAAATATAAAATGTAAACCCTAAACCTTAAACCCAAATCCTAAATCTTAAACCCAAACCTAAATCCTAAACTCAAACCACATACTCTAAACCCTAAACCCAAATCCTAAATCTTAAACCCAAATCTAAACCCTAAACCCAAACCATATACCCTAAACCCAAACACTAAACCATAAACCCTAAACCCAAATTCTGAACACTAAACCCAAACCAAAACCCTAAACCCAAACCAAAACCCTAAACCCAAACCATATACCCAAACTATGTACCCTAAACCCAAACCCTAATCCTAAACACTAAACCCTAAACTCAAACCATTATCATTACATGACTATGTTATACATACTATGGTATGGAAAACTCGACACACCCACAAACTTTGTATATATGAAATTCTCTAAAATTTCTTTAGCGAAAGAGCTGATGAGTGGCGATGGTGTTGGAAAACAAAATAATGTAACTGATCAAGTAGTGAGTAAGAAGAATCAGAAGGTAGAGAAAGAGATACAAAGTGCAAAAGAAGAGAAAAAGAAACGTATCATACTATACTGTAATTTAAAATAGAGTATAATATGATAAATTGAGAGAGAGAGAAAGAGAGAGAGAGAGAGAAACCCTAAATATAAACTCAAATCATATAGTATAGGCAAAGACAAATAAACAAACACAAATTCATATATCCTAAACCCAAATCTAAAATTCTAAACCCAAATCATATACCCTAAACCTAAACCCTGAACTATAAACCCAAAATCCAAACTATGAACCCTAAACCCAAACCATATACCCTAAATCCAAACCATATACCCTAAACCCAAACCATATACCCTAAACCCAAACCCTAATCTTAAACCCTAAACCCTAAACCCAAACTTTTATCCATTACGTGACTATACTATACATATTATGGTATGAAATACTCGACACACCCACAAAATATGTATATATGAAATTCTTTAAAGTTTCTTTGAGATAGAGATGATGAGTGGCAACAGTGTTATAAAACAAAACAATGTAACTGATCAAGTAGTGAATAAGAAGAATTATGAGGTAGAGAAGGAGATGTAAATTACAAAAGAAGAGAAAATAAAATTTATCATACTATACTGTAATTTAAAATAGTATGGAATATATGAGAGGGTCAAAGTTAACATAACAACTTACGAATGTCACCATAAATGTATGTGTTATGACACGAAGGAAAGCTTCTGTGAGAGTTGCGTGCACGGGGAGGAGGAGAAGTGGAGATGATGTAAGAGGAAGAGGAAAAAGAGGAGGAGGAGTGGAGATGATGTTATAGTACAATGTGTTGTACTATTCTATATTTATCAAATGGAATAGTACAACACAACATTTACTATTCATCTTCTCCATTAGTTCTTACGCATCCTCTGTTTTTAATCCACATATATCGAAGTATTAAAAATATAAACTCAAACAAATATATGAAGAAACGTGATCAAACATAGTTATTGAATCAGATGATTACACAGCATGAGAAGTATCACTTTCCAAAAATTTTATAAAGCTTATAAATGATCATGAGACAAAAGAAAGAGAATAAAGATCATTCTGGAAAAAAATAATTTCAGAAGAACAAGATGAAATGATGAACGATGGAAGTGAGAGTGAAAATGAAATAGTAGAATGAAGGGTATTTTTTGTCTTTATACATATTATACAAAGAATATCATAACCAAGAAGTTGTTATGGTTATAAACTTTTTTTTTTGTGTTGCTATGTGTATGCAATGCAATTTCCCTTCTCTTAAATCCTATAAGTACATGTTGTTCTGATTTTATGTCTTCATTAAATCAGCATTAACAAATCCGATCCCCCGGCCCAAAGCAAGCTCAAACTTGTCTATCCCCACACCAGCACGTACACACAATCTTATCAAACACTATTTCCTTATTCTGAACGTTTAACCTTTCAAACCTATTCTTTGTTTCTTCTGACTCTTAAAGAAGCAATCGAGATGGCCCCGATTTCATCAGACCCACTTATGGTTGGAAGAGTGATCGGAGACGTTGTAGACAGTTGTTTGCATGCAGTGAAAATGACAGTGACTTATAACTGCGACAAGCAAGTCTACAACGGCCATGAACTTTTCCCTTCTGCAGTTACAAACAAACCAAAGGTTGAAGTTCATGGTGGTGACATGAGGTCATTCTTCACTTTGGTACGCATAATGCATCATATATATATATGGCTTAATTAGTGATTTAGTTTGTTACTATAACTTTCTCCCTTTATTGCTCTTTATGTAATGCACAAACCTTTTGCCCTCTCTTGTTTTTGTAACGAGACTTACCACAAATCTAGGTGCCTTTTACGAAATACCACTTACCTGCTTATTTTTAAAAAATAACCCTAGTTTAAGATATAAACTGCCAAGTGTTTTTTAAAAACTTATTTGCAAAAGCAAACAAAAAACAATAATCAGTTATTCATCGATCCTGAAAGTAATGTAGAGAGGAAATGCTTATTGTATTGATAGCGTAAAGATACAGAATATATACTGAGTACAATATACGATTAGGTCTAAGTATTTTAAAGTATTTACATAAGAAGTCCTCATAGTCTATATCTCTTACACGCCCCCTCAAGATGGAGGCAGGTGAGTGACTCCAATCTTGGAAGTTAAATCAGTGAAGCTTGGACGCGATAGAGGCTTGGTTAAGGCGTCAGCAAGTTGGTCCTTTGTGGAGACGTGTGTGACACGGAGCAGGCCTGACTGAACGTTGTCTCGAATAAAGTGGTAGTCAAGGGCTAGGTGCTTCATACGAAAGTGGAAAATGGGGTTAGCAGAGAGGTAAGTTGCTCCAACATTGTCACAGTAGACAACAGGGACCGTCGGCAGTGGTATACCAAGGTCAGTGAAGAGGGAGCAGATCCACCGGAGTTCAGATGCAGTGTTGGCAACAGCTCTGTATTCGGCTTCCGTCGAGGAGCGTGCAACGCCGGTTTGCTTCTTGGATGACCAGGAGATGGGATTGTTGCCAATGTAGATGATGTAGGCATTAGTGGAGACGTAGTCATCAGAGTCGCCGGCCCAATCTGCATCAGAGTAAGCATGGAGAGTTAAGGGGGACCCTTTGCGGATAAGAATGCCATGCGACGTAGTGCCAGCCAGATACCAAAGAAGACGCTTGACGGCTTGCCAGTGAAGTTCAGTCGGTTGGTGCATGAACTGGGATAAGCGGTTAACAGCGAAAGCTATATCCGGTTTAGTGAGAGAGAGGTATTGCAGGCTTCCTACTACACGCCTGTACTCGGTCGGGTTAGAGAGGCATGCGCCTGAGTTCAGAGACAGCTGTTCAGAGACAGCTTAGGAGTTGGGGACATCGGCGTCGAGACAGGTTTGGCGTCCTGCATATTCGTCTTCTCAAGCAGCTCAGTGATATATCTTTTCTGCATAAGATGTAAGCCTGACTTTGTATGAGTAACCTCAATGCCAAGGAAGTAGCGGAGTTCGCCAAGATCCTTAATCGAGAAGCGAGCTGCGAGACTTGAGATGCAGGTCTGAATAAGCTGTTCGGAGCTTCCAGTGATAAGCATGTCATCTACATAGACAAGAACGTAAGCATAATCAGTTCCACTGCGCAGAGTAAAGAGCGACGTGTCTGCAGTGCTGTTGGTGAAACCAAGTGCAGTGAGGTGTTTGCGGAGCTCCTGGTACCAAGCACGGGGAGCTTGGCGGAGGCCATATAACGCTTTCTTTAACTTGCAGACGTAGTGCGGCCTGTCCTGATCCACAAAGCCTTGAGGTTGAGCAACATAAACCTCATCATGAAGCGTGCCTTGCAAGAAAGCGTTGTTGACATCAAGTTGGCGTATCGACCATGATTTGTTGACAGCAACATTTAGGACAGACCGTATAGTCGTGGCCTTGATTACAGGACTGAAGGTCTCAGTAAAGTCTTGACCTTGGCGTTGATGAAAACCTTTTGCAACGAACCTCGCTTTGTACCTGTCAATTTCACCATTAGACAAGTATTTGATTGTAAAGACCCACTTTCCTCCAATGATATTTTGCCAAGCTTCTGGTGGAACAAGAACATAGGTGCCGTTTTTGATGATAGCATTAATCTCATCACACATAGCCTTTCTCCACCGAGGGTCGCGCAGAGCCTCTGCAACGGAAGTCGGGATTTTTGGTTTTGGGGTAGGGACAGTGGCGGTGAGAGTAAGTTTCCTGTTTGGTTTTTGGATTTGGTTCTTGGCACGGGTGCGCATAGGATGGATATTTTGTGGAGCTTGTGGTTGTGGAGGAGGTGTCGTCGTCTGTGCTGGAGGCTCGGGTGCGGGAGTTGGGTTCGGTGCTGGAGGTTCGGGAGTGGGAATTGGGTTCGGAGCTGGAGGATCAGGAGTTGTAGTTGGTTGCGGTTGAGGGTTAGGCGCCGGGGAGGTCACCGGAGTTGGAGTTGCAGAGGCCTGCGGAGAAGGTGAAACAGAGTGATTTGAAGAATTCATATCTGTCACTGGAGATGAAGAACCAGAGCACGTAGGCGACTTGGAAGGAGCTATACGAGATTGCGCCGTCGGGATAGGTGTGGCTAGAGGGAAGGGTTGGACAGAGGGCGTTTCTGTGACAGGTGTTTGGCTCGGGGAAGAAGGGTGAGAGAAGGGAAACTCTGTTTCGACAAACTGGACATGTCTTGACGTGTAGATGCGACCAGTGTCTTTATGTAAGCAAAGATAGGCACTCTGAGTCTGTGAGTAGCCAATGAAAACGCAGGGGATAGATGGTGATTGGAGTTTGTGTTTGGTGTAAGGACGGAGCCACGGATAGCAAAGACAACCGTAGACTCGAAGTTTGGCATAGTTAGGCTGTTGGTAGAATAGTTTGTGGTAGGGAGAGTCACCGTTGAGGACTGGAGTGGGCATCCGATTGACGAGGTAGGTGGCAGTGGTGAGGGCGTAACTCCAGTAGGTGGTAGGCATGGAGGATTTGGTTAGGAGGGTAAGACCGGTCTCGACGAGATGACGGTGTTTGCGCTCGGAGATGCCATTAAGTTGGGGAGTGTGAGGTGGTGTGGTGTAGTGTGTGATGCCACGACTGGTGAGGAAGGCGTGAAGGGCTATGTACTCGCCGCCATTATCAGAGTAAAGGGTTCCAATCTTTTGTTTCAGCTTGTTTTCAACAAGAGAGGTAAAGGCGATGAAGGTTTCTTTAACCTGAGATTTTTGTTTTAGTGGGTAGAGCCAAGTGTAGCGAGTGTAATGATCAATGATAACCAAGTAGTATTTATAGTTATCGATTGATAAGATAAGAGAGGTCCACACATCACTGTAAAGGTATTCAAGAGGGTAAGAGGAAGAGATAGTATTTGTATGAAAAGGGAGTTTGTGACTTTTATTGAGTAAACAATCGGTGCAAGAAATAGGCTATTTGAAAGAGTTCGAAACAGGTAAAGAGAAATTTGCGACAATAGATTTTAAAATAGAGAAGGACGGATGGCCAAGTCTCGAATGCCAAGAGGTGAGGGTGGTTTTGGGAGTAGGTGAGGCGGAAAAGGTGGATGCAAACTGAGGTGTGACTGGCCATTCGTATAGCTCGTTCCTAGTCTTGCCTTGGAGCAACAGGGTTCCCGTGCTCAGGTCCTTCACCTGAAAATGAGCAGGAAAGAATTCAACAGACACTTTGTTAGTGTTGCAAAGTCGGTAAACGGAGATTAAGTTCTTCTTAACATCAGGAACACAAAGAACTTCATTAAGTGCTAAGCGACGCATATGCGTATCAAGTGTAGTAAAACCAGAGTGAGTAATGTTCAAACCAGAACCATCAGCGATGGTGACAGCTTCACCTCCGTGATATGGCTGATGTAAGGCTAGATTGTTGAGGTCGGATGTCAGGTGATGGGTCGCTCCGCTATCGAGGAGCCAGTTTGCCGCATTGTAGTGAGCTGGAGCGGCGACCATGTTCGCACGAGGCTGCCACGGTGGGTAGGCGGAGGACGACGAGGCAGCTGAGCTCTGGTAGTCTCGCGCCGGCTGTTGAAGCTGAGGACACTTGCGAGCACTGTGCCCAAAGACGCTGCAGATTTGGCACTTGCCTTGATAGCCACGGGAAGACTGCTGCGGGTACTGGTTAGGGCGCGGAGTGAACTGTTGTTGCTGCTGCCATGTTTGATTGCTGCGGTGGTTGTTCCTGCGATAGTTATTGTGATTGTTGTTGCTCGGAGGACGGTAGTGAACCGCATTAGCAGTAACTGGAGCAGGGGAGACGACAGCAGCAGTGGCGTGGATCGTGGCCTCACGATTGCGAAGCTTTTCATGGATCTCGGAGAGACTGGGAGGGATGTCGCGGCCCTCGATTTGATCAGCTACACTCTTGTACTCTTCGGGTAAACCAGCAAGGAGGAACTCGATCTGATCTTCCACATCATAAGGCTTTCCCAACAGAGCAAGATGATCATAGCGAGTGGTGAGTCCTTGAAAGTACTCATCAATGGACTTGCTACCTTTTGTCCATTCTCGCACTTGTTGCTTGAGTTGCTTCACATGTCCGCGACTGGGTTTCTCATACGTATCGTTCAGGATGGTCCAAATCTCCATGGACGTTTGTGCAGTCGAGAGAAGCGGCTGGATCGTGTTCGTTATGGCGCCAAGGAGAGCACTGAAGATCAAGCTGTATTGTCTCTTCCACAATGTGTACGCCGGATTCACAGTGGTGGTGTTGTCTGTCGTGACAGTGGGGTCGGGAACAACCGTCGATCCATCCAAGTGACCCGCGAGGTCATATCCGTTGAGCAGCGCAGTGACTTGACGACTCCACATCAGGAAGTTAGAGGAGGTGAGCTTAGACACATTTGTCATGTTCACGTTAAGGAGAGTAACGTTCTCAGAGACAGTGATGGTCTCGCTTGAGTTAGCCGGTGAGAGAGACATAGTTGTCGTGAGATTGGTTTGAAAAGAGAGAGAGGCGGCTAAAGAAAATTTTTAGGTATCGTTAGCTCTGATACCATGTAGAGAGGAAATGCTTATTGTATTGATAGCGTAAAGATACAGAATATATTGAGTACAATATACGATTAGGTCTAAGTATTCTAAAGTATTTACATAAGAAGTCCTCATAGTCTATATCTCTTACAAGTAATATCTGAATTTTGTTTTATGAAGAATTTTATAGTTTGTTCATTAAAAACTATTTCAAAATCCTTTTTCCCATATTTATTTTAGTTATCAATTTTTTTCTTAAAGTTACGCTACCAGACGGCAGATTATTTGTGAGTTATGTGTTTATTTTTTGTATATATATATATATATATATATATATATATATAGGATTTGTCATGTGTAAAATATATATATGAATATCGATTATTCGAAACAGGTCATGACTGATCCTGATGTTCCTGGACCTAGTGATCCTTATCTGAGGGAGCATTTGCACTGGTAAAAAAATATATCCTTTCAGTTCTTTTAAGAGACATGTGATTTATCATTTATGCATATACTATACGACATTTTTTGTAATGATCATTCTCAGGATTGTTACCGATATCCCAGGGACAACCGACGTGACATTTGGTAAGTCATATTAACTCTCGAATCAGAATGACATAGCATATAACTATGCATTCTATATTAGTTTCATATATGATCCAAATTTGTAACCTAATTGTTTTGTATTAGTGCGGACTAGTTACAATACCGTCTAAATTAATTTTAGTATAAAATAACTAATAGTTAGCAAAAAAAGAAAAGAAAAATAAATACATACGTAATTATGCACTCTTAATTAGTTTGATATGATCTGGACTTGTGATGTATTTGTTTGAGTTAGTGTTACCGCCTTGTTATATAACCTGGTTTAAATTTAGAAACTGAACGTGTGTGAGTTTTTTCTTTCTTTTTTGACATTACTGAATGTGTATGAGTTATAGACAACACGAATAATTAGTTTCATATATGTCAACTACAAAACAGGAAATGAAATAGTAGGGTACGAGATGCCTCGCCCAAACATAGGGATCCACCGATTTGTGTACTTGCTTTTCAAGCAGAACCGTAGGGGAAGTGTTGTTTCTGTGCCGTCTTACAGAGACCAATTCAACACTCGTATGTTTGCACACGAGAATGATCTTGGTCTACCCGTTGCAGCAGTTTTCTTCAACTGCCAGCGTGAAACCGCCGCTAGGCGCCGTTGACTGACTTCGGCCGTCGCCCTATATTATCATGTTTATATATTTGTGTATTGTACTGTTTGTGATTTGAATAAATTTGGCTTGTCGTCTTGTTATTGTCTATTTAATATTTTGGTGGATATTTTTGGTATTTTAATGTCAATATATATATATATATACACACATAATTAAACCCTACTATTTCACATGTAATGCCTGTAATATCAGCTCCTATATGCCTGTAAATGTGCTTTATTTTTGTGTTACAACATTGACCAATAGTCTAATAGTCATGTTGGATTTACGAAACACAAAGTCTGACGTTAGCGAGCAAAATAAAACCTAGTTTGACTTGCGTGTTCTTTTAATCAGAGACTTGCGGTTGAGGGTTATAACACTCTATTATCGTTTATGAGAAAATAATGCGGACGCTAACTTGTAGACTTTTGAAGGTTTGTTAGTCTTGGAAAGCTTGGGATTTTATCCTTTTTCGACTAAGAATTTTAGAGCAGCTCCAACAAGGAATTGTTAATAAGTCTTTTATAATTAAAATTAAATCAAAATATTACAAAAAAGAGGAGAGAGAGTGATGAAAAATTCTTAAGTAATAAATTTAAAGAAACCTATAAAAAGCTTATGGTCCAAATGCTTGTTTTTAATTGACTAAGCTTAGAAAAAATAATTAATTAACTAAACTTTATTAAAAATAATATGTTGCATTTTAAGCACTCCAAGTGGAACTCTACCCTATGATGGGGTTGCTCTTATGATTGATGTAAGGAAGTAACTGATACAGTGTCAAATTAAGCACATAAGATTAGAAATACATGGGGGTGGAATAGATGTACTGGAGAAAAATATATTCTTGCGTGGACCCTGTTTAGCCAAAAGATCAGCAATGCAATTTGCTTGTCTGGACACCTTTGATGACACCCCATTTGTAATTCTTATGCCTCTAATCTAACCATTTGCTGAATGAACTTGGAGAAGGTCATTGATCAAAACAACAACACATAGAATAAAACATATAGGGGGATAGAGGGATACCAAGCGAAATGTTTATGTTACATGAGATAAGCCATTAACGAGTACATAGCAATTAACCGAAATCACCCTTGCCATCATCCATCTCGTCCAGTGCTCACTCATCAAAGGCAAAAAGCTCTCGAAGTTTTGTCCAAAAAAACTACTTTGTACGAACATATACGTTAGTGATATATCTGTCTTTATCGCTGTATAAGTTTGCAAAACTCTTTTACGGGATTTCATGAGAGAATGAATTAATTCATTGGCGAATAGGTAATACGTAAGACTTGACCAACAGGTAATCCGTATGAGATCATTTTCGAAAGGAGTGTTTCAATTTTAAGGATACGTTTTTGTTTTAAGGAAATCCTTTGTATTTGAACATCATTCTAGAAGCTCATGTTCTGCATTTGAACAAAGCTTTAAGGAATTTTCCTTTATTCTCTTTTGTTTTGGGGGAAAAGAGAAGGAAAAATATTCAATAATTAAAACGGCAAGTATTCTCCACGTCATTCATCGAAACGTCCAGCCATTTCCTCAACAACCAACAAAAACGCCTCAACGTTTCATCGTTACACAACTCAACGCTCCGTTGTTGTTTTCTAGACCTTTTCGTCTTCAACGTCAAAAATCAGCAACATTTCTTCCATTTCACATTCAATCGTTCTTCTTCCTCATCATCACGACGGTTTCAAAAGTTCCCCCTTTTCGATCCTTGACCATTACCGAACTAAAATCGAATCGAGGAGATTAGTAAACCCTAACCGAAAGTGATGTACAGCAATTTCAAGGAGCAAGCGATAGAGTACGTGAAGCAAGCGGTGGGGGAAGACAATGCGGGGAACTACAGCAAGGCCTTCCCTCTCTACATGAACGCCCTCGAGTACTTCAAAACCCACCTCAAGTACGAGAAGAACCCCAAGATCCGCGAAGCCATCACCCACAAATTCACCGACTACCTCCGCCGCGCCGAGGAGATCCGCGCCGTCCTCGACGAAGGAGGCGGTGGTCCCGGATCCAACAACGGCGGCGACGCGGCGGTCGCCACGAGGCCGAAGAGTAGTAATAAGCCCAGAGACGGAGGAGAGGGTGGCGGAGGAGAGGATCCGGAGCAGTCGAAGCTCAGAGCTGGGTTGGACTCGGCGATCGTGAGGGAGAAGCCGAACATAAAGTGGAGTGACGTGGCGGGGCTTGAGAGCGCTAAGCAGGCTTTGCAGGAAGCTGTTATTTTGCCTGTCAAGTTTCCTCAGTTCTTCACCGGTGAGATGAAAAGGACATGTCTTTATGATGGTTGGTTTTGTTGTTGTTGTTGATGAATGAAATCTATTTTGGGGCTTTTTGTAGGAAAGAGGCGGCCTTGGCGCGCTTTTCTCCTGTATGGCCCGCCTGGTACCGGGAAGTCTTACTTGGCTAAGGCTGTTGCTACTGAAGCTGACTCTACCTTTTTCAGGTAACTAGATGACTTGGGGGGTGTTTTGAGTATCTAGGAGAACCAATGCATGTTGTTTTGATTAGGCAAATGCACGGATCCTTAGGTACCGTGGCTTGCATGACAATCTAGGATCACAAAGATGGAAACTTTCTAGGGTAGCATCTTGTAGTGAGGTGTTTAGGGTTTTTGTGATTCATGCCTGGCTATCTACTTTATGTTTGTTTATACTTGGTTTGCAACAGGTTGTAGCTTTAAGAAAAGTTGTTTCCTTTTTTTTTAATTTTTTTCAGCGTGTCTTCATCAGACCTGGTGTCCAAGTGGATGGGTGAAAGTGAGAAGCTAGTATCAAACCTTTTCGAGATGGCTCGTGAGAGTTCTCCGTCCATTATTTTCGTTGATGAGATAGATTCTCTGTGCGGTCAGCGTGGTGAAGGAAACGAGAGCGAAGCTTCTAGACGTATCAAAACAGAGCTTCTTGTTCAGATGCAGGTGTTAAAAAGCTTATCTCCCAACTCAATTATCATTCAGTTTTCGCAGAAACGTTTCTTCTCTTTACTTAATTCTCTCTTTTTTTTTTTTATTTCAGGGTGTTGGACATAGTGATGATAAAGTACTCGTGCTTGCTGCAACAAATACACCTTATGCTCTTGATCAGGTGAAAAAAGTCATAAGACTATGGATTGGACTTCTAAAAAAGTGTAGAAAATTACTTACTGCTTAATACTACCATGTTGGTTTCAGGCTATCAGACGACGTTTTGATAAGCGTATCTATATTCCTCTCCCGGAAGCTAAGGCTAGGCAGCACATGTTCAAAGTATTTGAATTTTCATTTGTTCCTCAAGTAAAATCATTCAAGAGGACATACTAAAGATAATGTGTTTTGTGCAGGTCCATTTGGGAGACACGCCTCATAATTTAACGGAATCTGATTTCGAATACTTAGGGCTCAAGACTGAGGGGTTTTCTGGTTCAGATGTGTCTGTTTGTGTAAGTAACTGGCTCCTGCTAGTTTTTTTTTTTGTTTTTAATGTTCTACAGTTTGCCTCAAAGTTGCTACAGATAGATAAGCCTTTATTTTTTTTTGAATCTTACAGGTAAAAGATGTTCTGTTTGAACCAGTTCGCAAAACTCAGGATGCAATGTTCTTTTTCAAGTCACCTGATGGCACATGGATGCCATGTGGACCTAGGCAACCTGGAGCCATCCAAACAACAATGCAAGATCTAGCTGCTAAAGGCCTGGCCGAAAAGGTACATGACATAAGTTGTTTTTTTCTTGTGAGCATTATCACACTTAGTTTCTTTAGTCATGAAGCCTTTGTATGCTGCTATTAGACTAAAAGACTGAATTGTGTTTCTTCTTTACAGATTATTCCACCACCAATCACCAGAACCGATTTCGAGAAAGTACTTGCTAGACAAAGGCCAACAGTGAGCAAATCTGACCTTGACGTCCATGAGAGATTCACCCAGGAGTTTGGAGAAGAAGGTTAATAGATTTATGTCGTTCAAGTTATCATACTTCTTCTCACTATCATTATTAGTCTCTTCCCTTTCTTCTTATGTACTGGGAAGGAAACAAATCTCAAACCCACCGTGTTTTGATTCGATCCCAAAACATTCCATTTGCTTTATTTCTCGAAATGTGTAAAAATTGTTTTAAATTCTCGAACAATGTTTTTCTTATTACTGTCTGTCACCAAAAGTCTCCACATTTGCAAACTCCATCACTACTAATAGACGGATTTGCTATCACTTTGTCTTTAATCACGGTGAAGTCATGAAACGGCTTTTGCATCTCCAACTACAATTTATCTTCAACTTTTTGCAATCATTTTGATGACTACATGATCTACAAACCCAAAGACTCATCGAATCTAAACAATAAACTACACACTTCAGTTTCTCATAATTATAAAACACTTCAGTTTCTCATAATTATATAAAATAGTTATATAAAAACTATATAACTTGAGTTCTCTAAGGCAGGGACTGCTGCATGACAAAGAAGGATATAGAGAGAATAAATTAATACAGGAAGAAAAAGAGAGAATACAAGAAAAGGATGTAACAGTTTCCAAAAACGTAGAGAAAAATAAAAAGATGAAGTAAAAACCAGAAAAATACAATACAAATTTGGAAAATATATAAAGAGAAAACTTAATTCTGATTTTCTTAAGTCCAATAATATTCTCCATCTCCTTCAGAATCCAAAGTCTAATTCACCACCTAGCATGTCTCCCATGCCGGATAATCCACCGCTGTCATCTACTCCACTGTTAACGTCACTAACATCGAGCATGTTATTTGCCAAGCCTTGACACAAACCCTGCACCACTGCATTCATCGCCGTGTTTCTGTTGGGCGCATTAGGTCTGTTGGATCCTCCATTCGGCCTACGTTGGACTGGTCTACCCATATTTCTTGGCTGAGTACCACCACGCCCATACCTGCCCATTCTTCTCGGCCTATCGGTCTGACCATATTGGTTCTGGTCATTCATTCCCTGTCTACCACCCGGCTCAACCATGGATGAAAACTGGTTATTGGGTCCATCATTTAAACCACTATATTGTGAATTATCCATAGTCTCATCATAATACTCATCCTCATTATACATAGACTCACTTCCTCCGGTGATATCGCTGTAGCATTCAAAATCATTTTCATCATAGGCTTGATCATCATATCCACCGTCCACAAAGTCACCTCCAGCTTCGAAGTCACAATCACCTTCGTCACCATAAGTGTCACCATATTCACCAGCATACATCTCATTTCCATCGACTTCGTTGTAGTTATCGTTGTAGCCACCATTGTCAGTTACATTGGAGGGTCCACCACTAGGCCCATTAAATCCTTGAGGTCCATTGAATGCAGCTAGATCACGAGGCCTACTAGGTCCCCCGGCTCTTATTGCATTATTGGGCAACCTTCTAATCTGAGGCCCTCTAGGATTCTCGATTGGATTCTTAGGCCCTTGAAGCCTACCTCCACGCCCATTACGGCCCATGTTCTTCGACCGAGCTGAGGCGGAACTATTAGGACTCGAGTTTTGCTTCCTACCACCACCTGGCCCTCGGTTCGTACGAACCGAAAGTGGATAAAGATCAGCCGGTTCAGACAAATCATTAGACTGGCTACGAGCATCACTGCTGCCACCAAATTCACTCTCGCTATACGCAACGTCATTGGTATCACCATAAGCCACAATTTCAAGGTCGTTACCATCAACGTCTTGTTCCTCGTTATAAGCCTCTCCATCTTCATTACCATCGTACCCATTAGCTTCATAATCAATCTCAACGTCGACTTCACCATCAAACTCTTCGTCCACCGCACTACCATCGAACACACTCCCTTCCATTGACCCTTGGTCAAAACTCTGTCCTACTGCTTGACCAATAACATCACTTGCTGTAATAGGCCCAATCCGACCATTATAACCCAAGTTGTTGTTCTGTCTTCTTGGTCCACAGACAGCAGCGTTTTGACCCATAGGTCTATTGGGTTGACCAACGGGTCTATTAGGCCTGGTAGGATTATTCCCAGGCCTATTAGGCCTATTCATTTGCCCTGGTCTGAGCCTATTGTTGCCTTGATTAGGGTGACCAGCATGATGATGAGCAAGAGGTGTAGGTGCAGAGCTACTATGTTGAAGAAGGTGTGGATGGTGAGCATTGATGCAACCGATATGAGCATCGAATTCGCAAGGGATGCATCGATAGAGCCATTGGTTCTTCCCAATCTTAAGGCATATGTCGCAGGAGAATCCCTTGTCGGCTCCGTAGGGAGAATGAAACGCGAGTTTAAGGCTATGTTGCGGATGAGACTTGTGGACGATCGAGAGCGGCTTGTAAGCGCATAGCGCGTGGACGTCAAAGTCGCAAAGAGAGCATTGGTAGCTAAAACCAGTTCCGTTGACGCCACAACCATCGCAGTTGAAGTATCCACCATCGTAGACTGGAGCCGCGAGAAGGGTGAGCTTGTGAGAAGGGTGAGAGGGATGGGCGATTACCTGCTTCATCTTGCTGCATGACTCATGGAGAGAGAAGTTGCATGGCCTACATGAGTAAACCCGGCCGTTTCCTCCGGTAAGTTTGCAAGCGGAGCATGGTGGTGATGATGTCGGCGGGATTAACTGAAGGGGATGTGGGTGGCTGAAGTGGTTTATAAAGCTATTGTTTTGTGCTGTTGGCTTTCCCATCGTTCTTTTTTTTTGGTGTGTGTTTGAGATTGTTACTTGGGAGGAACACAACTTATAGAGTATAATAATAGAGATGACTTTTGGTTAAAGGCTAAGTCAGTCAACCGAACGCGTTGCACGTCTCTCCCATAGGAAATGTCAATACATGACTAAAAGAATAATTATACACATTGACTTTAACTAGTTGCAATTTTTCTAATTGTGTGGTTCCTCTCCTGTTCTTGTTTTTGTGTTATCCACATGTAGGTGTATTTGTATAAAACGAGAGGCTAAATTTGATATTCCAATCCAGTGACCAATAAGAGTTGGATCGTAGTGCATATTTTTCAAACTTGGACGCTGTCTTTCCTATTACATTGAATGTATCTTAATCATACTACCAAGTTGTATGTTTTTAACTCACCGAGAAAGTGAGGATCCACTTATTATTGCCCTTCAGTTTTTTTTTTCTAATCCGATTATATGTAAGTGTTTTCACTTTCTTGAGAGTTCGTTTTGACATGTAAATGTGGTCTTGCCGTGATTTATGAATGCTTTTTCAAAAAAAAAAAGACATGTACATACCTAGCATGATAAGAGTCATAAGACTACATACTACATATTATTATCTAACTTTAGTTTCATTTTCTGTTATGAAATAAATGTGGATGAACGAGTTAATCACAAATCATTAACAGAGATTTGTAACTCTACTTTGAAATTATTTTAAATAATTTCTCAAAATAAAATTAATTTTAAAATTGTTAAAATAGTTAGGATTTTTTTATTACATTAGATTTATGATCCTTACAGTCTTACAGATATAGCATGGTGTAAAGATAAATCTGAAAGGCCAGATAACTTGAAATAAAAGAATATAGGTATAAAAATCAATAAAATAAAGAAAATGATAAGAACGGCAATGTTTCGGTTGATGGAATGATTGTAATTGAATGATTGTAGTTGATGGAATGATTGTAATTGACGGGAATTCATATATTGATGAGAAAATTTTATATGACATATTGGAAGTTAATCACTTATATGATGGCTTTGATTGGTAATATATATTACACTTGATTGGTAATATGTGTTTCAAAAAATATATATGTATTACACTTGATTTAGGTTGAGTTAAACATATAAATCAAACAAATTTACCAATCATGAATTCTAGACAATCTATATGGCTTATAACATCGATTTTATATATTATAAATTATTTAATGATATTAGAAATTTTGACAATTACATATAGTCACACTAATAATTTATATAGTTTAAATGATATTAGAATTTTGTTTTGTTTTATACATTGCTAATATTTATAGATTTTTGTTACTTTAACTATTTGAACATTGATTCATTTTAATTTATCATAAAATGTACTCTTGATTTATTATACAAAATAGCCAACATAATATTTTGTTAATATTGCTATTTTGCTTTTTATTTTCTATTTTACTATAAAAGTTGACATTTTTCAAGTAACTTGACAAATGTTAATATTTATTTTGTTTGTAAAGTTATATATGCAATATCAATTTCGTTTTTAATTATTTTGGAAATGTTAACATTTTGAAAAACAATAAAATATAATGATGAATTGTCATATTTTGATTGATGGTTTTAAATCCAATGTGGACATTCTCAATGGTCATTTTATTTTATCATAAACTGTACTTTTGATTTATTATACAAAATAGTAAACATAATATTTATGTTAATATTTATATTCTGGCTTTTATTTTCTAATTTATTATAAAAGTTAACATTTTTAAGTAACTTGTAAAATGTTAATATTTATTTTTTAGTTAAAGTTATATATGTAATATCAGTTTTGTTTTTAATTATTTTATTGAAAATTTTAACATTTTGGAAAATAATAAATTATAATGATGAATTGTTATATTTTGATTGATGGTTTTAAATTCTATGTGAATACTATCAGTGACATACAGTCTTATTTTTATATAGTATAGATTTATATATTGATATCTGAAGACTACAAACCAAGTTTGGTACATGAATGGTACTATTCCCTTTGTTTAATAGGAAGTGTTGTTTTAACTTTTGAATTTTGTTTAATTATAAGCGTTATTTTACATTTTAAATGTATATATTAAGTGAAATTTCCAACTTTTATTTCTTATTCATTAATTAATAAAATATTATATTAAATAAGAATAAAATAGAATATATATATATATATATATATATATATAGTATTTAGAATAGAAAAACTCAATGTTTCATTTTTTTTTTTGAAACTCAATGTTTCATTTATTCTTGACTTTTATGGGTTAAAAAGATGCATGGACTTCTTTGATCCGGCACCATTACAGAAATTAATTTGGTCCATGCATCTTTATATATTAACATTCGCATTAATACTTCTTCTCCACTTCTCACATGATTTCACATTCAATAAATCCCTTCATTCATTCATTTGTGTTAATACTCTATTATAGATATAAAAATTTTTACAACAAAATCATCAGTTCATTTTTCTTAATAAACAAAACAAAAAAGTGACGAAAAGAGATCTGTTAGGTTCATGGTTTAACGGATTGTGACAGAACAAATAAGGAAAAGAGGAAGATGAGATTGTTCAATACACTTAGTTTGTCCATTTAAAATAACAACTTTGTTTCCTTTTTTGCCTTATTAACAAACGTATTAGTACAATTAATATATAAGCAAATATAACTAAAAAGATAATGATGTGCAAGGCTACTAAATTAAAATTAAAATAATACAATTAAGTTAGGAAAAATAAGACAACACACAAATCATCAAATTTCCAAAACAAAAAGTCACACTCTATGACCGTAAAATAACACTCTATTTTACACACGTTAAATGTAAGCTCAAAATATTGACATCAAACAAAAGAAAAAATGCAAAGAAATTTACTATTCTATAGTCAATTATTCAGTGTAATTAATTATGTAACAATACATTTAGTAACAATAATAACACATTATAATTGCATCATATCATAAAGCAAAAAAACATCAAATAAAACAAAAATACCAAAAATACAACAACAATTGTTAACATCTATTCCTTATCATCTTATTCTATTAGCTAAAATTATTAGTAAAATGTTTAATAACCCTAAAGTTCTTTTCAATCAATAGTTTAGTTACAGTCTAACAAACAAGTTCATCAATGTAAAATTATTTTAGCACACAATATATAATATCATCTATAGTACATACACTTCAGAAAGAATAAAAACGATTTTTGTAGTGATATTGTCTCTACACATTTTATCAAATGCAAATAAAAAGCTTAAAGTTTATGAAATAAATCCACCATTTATTACGAAGCTCAAGATTAGAAAATTAAAAAATAAAAGAAAATATAATCAAATAATAATACATAATAGATTAAAAACAGTTCTATGAAAATAAAACCATAATAAAAAATTAAAAGATAGTAAAAATCAAAAATAATTGTTAGGAAAAATAGAATAAAATATAATAAAATATGAATATAAAATAATAATTAAAAAAATGGATAACTTTTTGTATAAAAGAGATATGTTAAGTTATTCTAACTAAATTAAATTATTCTAAATATTTATCTCAAGAATTCTAAAAAATATAAATATAGATCCACAACGGTGTAAAATAAAAATATATAGTTATATAGTCGAATAAGAGACACACGATATAAAATAATATAAGAAAATGAATAAAACCAGACAACTTCAAATTAAACAAATAAATCAACAATTCTACACTATTAAAACAAAAACAGAATAAAACTTCAATCAAACAATCTTATTAATTGCAGAGAAAAATTTAATTAATTGTAATGAGAATTAAACTGAATAAAGAATAAACAATCAATAAAATAATGATTCATATTAATATAGAACAAAATATTTTAAAACAAAAATCAAAAATATTTACTCTAACTATTTAAATTATTTTTAAATTACCATCCCGCTTTTAGGACGGGCCGGCTCTGGTAACAAAAAACGATATGTTTTTTTTTTGATCAAATCAAAAAACGATATGTTTATAATCTCAAAGAAACACACACAAAACCTTTACATTATTTCTGTTTGACACTGTTATTAAGCATGTATTTTCTCTTATCATATACATAAGGATTCTTTATTTAGAATGGGCCAACTTAAGGAATATGGGCTTTGAACAACAAAAAGTATATGTGCTAATTGCTATTACCGAATGTTTGGGTCTAACACAAAAATAAAACTGGACTGATGGCTTCTATAATTTTGTTATCTCAAAGATTTTTTTCCATCGGATGCAAAGATTTATAAAATAAAACAAAATTCAACAGTGGTGCACCTGGTTTTAGAAATTTCTTTAAAAGCTCTCCATCTCCACATGTTTGGCCCAGGCAAGTTCTCAGGATAACTGACAAGAAAAAATTGTACATAAGCACTAATTAATTTGGAAATGCTTTATGTCGCTCCGTACGAAAGAACCTCATAACAAGTTTCTGGTAACTTTCATTGTAGCAAATTACCAGTTAGATAAAGATGGGATCCACATGCCAGAAACAGATAAAGAAAAAAGCAACAAATAATCAGTGTTTTGTTGTCTAATAATAATTGTAGTGAAAATGGTGATTTGTTGTCACTAAAAATATAAATTATACAAAGGTCTGCTGTTGGACCACTTCATTAGTAACTTAAGAAATGAAACTAAATGTATATCTGAACCGTTAATATATCATATTTGTTTTTAAATGTTCGTCAAAAAAAATATCATATTTTTTGTGTAGCCTATCTTTTTTATTAAAACACAATCCTTTCCATGGACAAACATTTTTTGGTAAGTTTTTAAATTAAATACATTTTTCTACTATATAGTTAAAATATAATCACCCAGTTTAATTAATATTCACTCATTTGTACTACTACTAAATAGGTTTACAAACAACTTTTATCCAAACAATATAAAACATCAGGTCATATATTAATGTGAGATTATGATTGTTTTTTAAGTTGACATCGAATAAGTTTTATACTAATAACTGCAAGAGTTTAATAAATTGACATAAAATATATTTAAAATTTAAAATTTAAAATTTATCAAATAAATATATATTACACGATTAATCAAAACAATTACAAAGATTTTATTAAATATTTATAAAAAACAGGTTGAAATAATTTAAAAACAAAATTAAGTAATATGTATTTTTCAAATAATTAAAAAAAAAACAGGTTGTAATATGTTTTTGTTCTCCAAATATCATTTTTCATCAAATCAAGCTTTTTAAGAAATGGCTTTCCTAAAATCTAAAAAAACTAGTTTTATAAAAAACTGTCAATTTCTAAACAAAAACCATTTTTTCTAGTTTTTGCTTGGAATTTTTATTACATTTATTTACTAGTACAAAATAATTTACTTAAAACCTCTGTTTTGGTGTAACTTACGTAAGGCCTTTGTTTTGGGGTAATACGTACGTAAGGCATTATGGTAGTAGGATAATACGTAAACAATTAAGGCATTCTTGATTGCTAAAATAATACCTAAGGCACATATAAGGCATATTTCATCTATTTTTATTATAACACAGTTTAGTTTTACTAAAATTATAACAATTTATCAAATAATAAACTGATTGTTACATTTTTTATTTAATAGGGTAAATCACACCTATGCTAATCATAACAAGCTTTATTTTACTATTATAAGATATCTGAATATTATTTTTATCTAATAATAAATTGATGTAATCAAAATAACTCATATAAATTATTTTAACTTATATAATTGGTGGTAGTGGACCAACTGAAGACTCGGATTCAGATGAAGAAGAAGCACACAATAATACTCATGTGCAATATGTGGAAAGTATCCGAAATTAAATTTCTGCATTTTTATGGGATTTTTAGATAGTTTTTATTTTATATTTGTTACTTTTGTTTTTAAATAATTTTTTAATAAGTTTGGAGAGTGTTTGATAATATTATCTTCTTTTTATTTTTCCAGAATAAATGTTTTACTATTAATAATAATTTTTTATTTTATTATTTATAAAACCAAAAATCAAAAACTAAAATCAAAATCTAAAATCACCATTCTAGTTTTTCAAAAAACTAAAATCTACTACAAAATCAAAAACCAAAAACTAAAAACTAAAAACCAAAAACCACAAATCAAAAACCAAAATCTAAAAACCAACAAAACAATCACCACCTCAGTTATGTCAAAAAATAGACTGATTAGTTGACCCAAAAAGTTCGGATTAATCTAAGTGTGTGTGTACCAACCGGAATAAAAAATATCTTTAGCCGGAATCAATATTTACTAGACTGATTAATTGACATAAAAAATATTCGGATTATTTCATGCTAGATAAACTAGTAAACTACTAATACACGACACTATAGTTGACAAAAAAAGAAATACACGACACTACATTCATTCGTGTAATTTTGTCGCTGCTTAAAAGAGTCGACATGTAAAGTCCCCCTTTTGCAATCTACACATCAGATGGGAAAAAGTGGTCGACATAATTTAATACTTTGGTGCGATTGGTGGAATCATGTGAATAGCATCAGTCCATAACACCGGTATCATCACACAAAAGTATATGCTGTGATTTATTTACTACTAGCTCGTATCACAGGGATCAAAGATATTATTGTGATTCGTGATCTTTTCTTCCTTTTTTGCTAAAAATATGATCGTGATCTTGATCGGTATAAATAGATTCGAGATAAAGTATATTGAAAAAATGAGGAAACCGTGGAAAGGGTGAATTTATTCATTAGTTAGATTTTTGTAAGTTAACGGTTAACAAGAAGGACCACTTACCCAATATTGATTCCACCTCAACACCCACCACGCTCTTCACATTCTCAACGTGTCCCCTTTTCATCCTCTCCGTCGTATTTATTTTCTAGTGAATAAACCCACCACCCGCCGCAAAATTTAATATATATACCTTCATCACTAGCCAAATTGATGCAGCTCTCGAATTAATTTGAGAAATGTGTTTATTTTATAATTGGCGGCTACGTACGGACATAAACCACGTTTTATAACATCAAGGTATAGACAAATGAATTAGAAAAAGAGAGTAGTAAACCTAAAACTTCAAGAAAATACAAGATAAAAAAGATGAAAGCGTACGTCGTGCTTGCACAAATAAATCCATTGTATTATTGAATCTAAATCATTTCGAGTTCATAATTATAGTTTGTATGCTTCCGCATATATAGGTGGTGTAATTATTATATATACCACTTTATAAAATATGTTATTTCGATACCTCATAATCCTAAAACTATCTACTTCATTCTATGGGCACCAAAACTACTTAAATAACTCCTTTATATATTCCACTTTAAAAAATCCTATTATTCAAAGAATATAGTTGCTTACTATCATTCTAGGAGTATTTAAAATCCTATTTAAGTATCTCATTTACATATAATCAATATAATTCTACAAGTATTTTGAAAATCATACATTTTCGTTAAGTAAATGACATTAAACCTTTTTTGGTCAACTAAACGCTAAACCATATACTTAACGGATCGACTTAATTTTTTATATGAAATGTTAAATTTATTAACCATAAAAAATAATGTTTATATACAAACCATGAATTAAAAAAGTAATGAAGTTGATCTAACTTTGACGGCAAACCAGTGTTAGAACATTCCTCTTAGCTTTGGTTTCTCGTAAAACCTTGTACGCAAAATCGGTTTCTTAATAGTTTTATCAATACAATGAGCTATCTGACCTATTAGGCGAGTTATTTGGTTGTCTTCTTTCATATATTTTACATTTTTTACATATATTATCAAATAAGCAGCTAGCTTTTCTTTTGACAGACCTTTCGGTTGTTTAAAATATAGCTGCGATCAGTATAATTATACCATATAAGACAACTACCAAAAGATAATTCCTATGGAACACTCTAGGAGTTTTGGCTTTAAAATTCTGTTTTTGTATTTCCAACTCGAGAGAAATATCCTATTGAACAGTCTTGGAAATTTTGCTCTAGTCGCTATTTCTTTTCAGCTTTATAAAAGAAACTAACTATTCTTACGGATCAAATAAGCAGCTATATAGAAGTATAAATAAAATGTGAATGTATATTAATTTATTTACCTATTCATTGGTAGTTTAGTGATCGGAGGATTTTCCGTCAGTTTTTGATACCAATGTTTCAATCTTTCTACTATGGTTTCGATCGTGGTTAATCTATTTAACTAACTATTGGTGGGTTAGTGGTCGGATAATTCATCACGAGCTTATGAGACCAATGTTTCAATCATTCTACTGTTGTTTTGACCGTGGTTGATTTATGTGCAATAAATCCTTGGATTTTCACAAATCTCAAATATCAAAGAGAAGTTGATACTTAATTTGAATTAATAACTACTTTCACCAACAAACAGAGGATCTTTTTTCATAGCGCAAAGTGTTTTCAAGAGTGGCTATTTGCAGTTATGTAGCATCGAGTGCTCCTTTATGTCTTAGAGAACTGTTTGAAAATAAAGAAAGATTGTCCTTCGTTGGTGTTGGTCCTAATGGTTACAGTCTGGCATTTTTGTTTTGGAAAGGATCATGGATAGTGAAGCTTGGTCTTTGGGGTGATTTTTTGGTATAGTTAGCTATTGGCATTGTGTAATGCTTGGATGGCTTTTATGTTTCTGAAGTTGCTTGGTATTGTATATACAAAACTCTAATTGCTCGGTTGAGCTGGTTAATGAAAATTATCAGATGACAAGAAAAAAAAACTACTTTCACCAGTACTTTTACGTAGAGATACTTTCGTCATGAAAATTACACAATATATTTTGTTCATTACAAATATATATTTTTCATAATATATAATACCCGAATAAAATTACACACTTTAATCGGCATGTAGTCACTAATGCAGAGTCTAGCAAGCTTATCAGAACACATCATCCAAATTAAAGCTATCGTTCTTATTTATTTTTTTTGATGAAAAGCTATCGTTATTTACATAAATTTTGAACGCCTTTTTATCATTTTTAGAGCATTTCTAACTCATTCTATTTTTTCATTTTAAAATCAAATTTGAAGTGAAAATATTCCAATTTTATTTTATTCTTTTACTCTATAACAAGATAAAAATGTATTTACAGTATAAATAAAAAATTCATTTATTTTATATTCTCAAATAAAGTATTAATAGTAGAATCCAACTCTATTATAGAATTACTCTAGTTTGAAAATTAAAAATATAAAAACCATGGGAGATAGTCTTACGTAATCATATTATATTGAAGCATTATTTAATTAAGATTCGAGTTTTCAGAATTAAGACCCACTTGGCTTGCTAAATTAAATAATGGATATATGGTACACATAGATGTTGTCAACTAGTGTGCTTGCATGTTAACAATAATTGGTCAGCTAAAACCAGACTCTATCTATGTTTCAACGTTTAATAAAGTATTATTATATCACTTTACATATAATTTATGAACCTAGCTCAATCAAAAACTCCTTGAGCTTTTCTTTCTTGGATTGTAACCGGCAATCCACCGTTAACCGTTGCTGTGAGACCCGGAGCAAACCGGAGCGTCTGGGTCGATCCGGGACCCTTGACCCGTGTTTCGAACTTCCTAATCATCGCCACGGCTATTGATTTCATCTCCATAATGGCCATTTCTTTCCCCACACAAGCCCTAGCTCCGGCTTGGAAAATCGGATACTTAACCGGATTTTCAGGCCGGAATTTACCTTCCTTATCCAACCACCTCTCTGGTTTAAACTCTTCGTAGTCAGGACCCCAGATGCGGCTCATCCGACCCATTGCGTAAGGATGATACGTGACTCTAGTCCCACCAGTAACATGCGTACCATCAGCCAGGACGTCGTCGTTTAGAGCGAATTTGGAATCAAATTGAACCGGCGGATACAGTCTCATGCTTTCATACAACGCCGCATGCAAATAATGCATCTCTCTCATTTCGCCGCAAGTGGCAGTAACCGACTCAAAACCGGGGCCCATGACCCGGTCCAATTCTTCACGTATCCGGTTCTCAACTTTCGGTTGACGTGTCAATAACCAAAAGAATCCGGTTAAACCGGCTGCAACGGTGTCCCGACCAGCCAATAGAAAGCTTACGACAATGTCTCGGAGATACTTGTCGTCATCCTCCGCGACAACAGCCATGAACCTCGAGATCAAATCGTTGTTTTTATTAGTTAAACCGGTTAACCTCCGTTGCTTGATCAAATCTCCGGCTAACCGGTTTATAACATCGATAGATTCTCTAAGCTCTTTCTCCGACCCGACTTTAAACATTCTTTTGAGTTTCCACAAGAGAGGAGACGGAGCCAGCGCGCGTTTCGCGGACAGCATCGAAGCCGTGTCGAACGCGACGGCGAACTCCGACGTCGGAAAAGGAAACCGGAGGCAATTCGGGTCGAACCCGAAACTCAGCTTGCTGATCGTGTCGAACGAGAATCTCCTGAAAACATCTTGCAGATCCAAAACCGAACCGGTTCCGGTTCCGGTTCCGGTCGAGAACGAGCTCAGAACCGGGATCAGACGCGTCTCGATCTCGGCCCTGACGATCTCGTGGGCGAAGACTCTGACGGAGACGCTCCCGAGCTCGAGACTCGCGAGCTTCCTCTGGAAACGCCACGTGTCACCGTCGGAGTTGAAGATCCCGCGGCCTAGGAGATCCCCGAGGATGACGGAGAACTGTTTGCCCTTCGGGTAGTTGTGGAAACGCGTTTTGAGCACGTGCTCGACGTTCGAAGGATTAGCGGTGACGACGCTGTTGAGGACGTGGACTTTGATCGTCGACGTCGGGGATCGCCGGAGGAGGTGGGCGTACCAGTCGCCGAGATTGACGAAGTCGTTACGCCAGCTGGAAGTGAGGTAAGCGTGGCAGATCTCGCAGTTGCAGTAACGTAGCTTTTGATGGAATAGTATGTGGAAGAATGAGAATATGAAGAAGGCGATGATGAAGGATATAATTAGTAACATTGTGTTTGAGGGAATGAGAGATAGAGAGAGAGAGAGAGAGTAGAGAGGGAAGGTGAGAGGAAAGAGGAAAGAGTGAGGTACGAGAAAATAAAAAACTTAAGGGTCAGTTAAATAGAGATTCTTTCTCTTCATTTGTTGTGGACAGACAAGTGTATGTGTTTTCATATTTTGTTTAATATTCATTGTGATGTGTTATTTATTTTCCGGCGGGGGGACCAACAAGGAAATTATAAGTTTTTGTAGTATATATGCGAGGTAGTTTAGTTTCAAAAAGAAAAATTACCGACATAGTTTTAAGCAAATCATTTTTAGTTTTACTTTTTACCTTTTGCAATGCATGATTGGGTACTAGTTCGAATAATGATGTCTGAAATTATCCCTTTAAGTAGCTCCAATTAGTATTCTTTAACAGTACAACATGAAATTCATTTTTTTTTGCTAAATATGAAATTGATTTTTCTCAACATGAAATTCTTTATTTATGCTTTAACAGAAAAAAATAATTTATGTTGAAAAATTACACTTGTATCTATAGAACTGTTATAAGACATTGCCACAAAGAAAAAACAAATTAGACGTTGACGATTTTTTATTTTTGTTGTCTTTGAGTCATGTAGACATATGACGCCTAATCGCCTATGTTGTGCAAGTTAACTATGAGCATCTCTAATCGAAAGTTCATCAAATATTTGGATGACAAAAATAAAAAGTAGTAAAAACATGAGAAATTGTAAAATAGTTTTAAAACATTACTAAAACATTGAGTTATCTTATAAATACTTTATTTATTCTATATCAAGTTTCGATTATACAATTGAGCCATATTAAAATATCATGTTATATTTTTTATAATTTCTTTTTGAAATACTATGTGCAATGGAGATGTTTTAATTTGGCTATGAATTAATTGCTTTTGCTGCAAAAATTATTAATTGATAGTACTGTTTATCTAAATATGTATCTTTCGTTTTATAATAATATTATTTTATTTTTATTTCTGTAATGAAAGTCAACTTAGATTTTCAATGCATAAGTTGATAAGAAAATATAATCGTAGTTGTAGTGATGAATTTCAAGAACTAAACAAATTTTGAAGAGCATGTATAATTTTTTTAGTACAGTATATTTTATAATTTATATGGAAATGTTAAAAATATATTTATTATAAAGTGGAAGATGTATGCATACAACAATAAGTTTTGTTATAAAGTGGAAGATGTGAATTATATAATGTTGTATGATAAAATATTGTGCTTTTGGAAAAAGATGTAAATATACAACAATAAGTTTGTATGTTTTTTCTTATAGCAATTCCCATTGGAAAACAGAAATGACTTTTGTTATAATCTTTTTTTGGACAAAACTTCTGTTGTAATAATTGATAGAAAAAAAACATTCGTTTATAAAATTCAAAAACGGATACCCTCCAGAAAACATAGCTCAATTTGGTAAAATAGAATGTCAACCCGACTACGTACATACCCATTATGCAAAAAAAGAGACATAGAAAACGTTATTGCTAAAGTTCATTGCAGCAATCAACCGAGACTTCTTCCAATGGATTTCTACGGAATCATCTGAGATATCGAAAAACTATCCCTTTTTCTTTATTTCTGCAGTTTTATGTCTAAAGTGTCTTTGTACAACACACGGATCCATATCCAATTAAAATGCTAATAATTAATAATGCTAATAAAATCAATACAACACAGTGACACACAGATCCATATCTAATTAAAATGTACAAATAATATAGTTTTAATCAAACTCACTTTGTTTAGTTTAAAATTTTGAAGTTTAAAATTATTAATAATTTTATTAGTATCTTTATAATTGTTCTTGAAAAGCGACTCAACAAGTATATATTTAACTTTGGATGATTTCAGTAATTATTTTATTATTAGTCTTTTCTATTGAAATAAAATAATTTTTATCATTTGTATTTCAGTTTGTTGTGAATATTTTACTTTTTATAAAGCAATGGGATTTTTCTATGAAAAGAGGAAAAAGAGAATAATATACTATACAAAACGCCAAAAGGGGACTAAACAAAAATTCTCATCAAAAATTAAGAACAAATAATTATTTTCAAAAGAGATGATAAAAAAAAAATTAGAAACAGCTAGTAACGTGTACAGTAATATTGTGATTTTGTACAGTAAAAATATTTATCGTTTCTGAATAATAAACAACTGTGGCGTTGGTTTTTTGTTACACTAACCGTTATTCTGTGAGAACTGTGGTTGCCTTTGAGATATATCAACTTTTAAAGAAACAAAATTGTTGTCTACACACAAAAGATGTTACTATATGACCATATAAATAGAACAAAAGTAACATACATCCAATTATACTAAATATATAAATTACATGACAATGTTCATAAATTAATATATGTTTCTTTTAACAACATCATAAATTAATATATGTTATGTTGGCAACACCATAATTTAGTGATAGCCGGAAAAATGTGGACGTGGAATCCTACAACAAATGATAAGTGCTTTGAGAAACGAATCACAAGACACATCCATTAGAAAAACCGCTGATATTATTGATCTTCTTAGAGTATCTCTAAAAGCACTTTCTATTTTGAAGTTTTTTTTGGTTAATTCTATTTTGAAGTTTCATGAACTCTATATTTAAAGTTTTAAAGTATTTTTTTCCAAAATTAAAATTTCAAAACTGATTTCAAAAATATTTGCATTTTAAATTATGGTCTTTATACTTTTCACAACTAATATAAAATCATATTTTTTATAAATAACTAACACGTATATAAAATATTACAAAATATTAATTGATAAAAGTTTATAGTAAAATATAAAACTAGAAATAAAAAATATTTAAATATTAAAGTACAAGTAAAATATCACATTATTCCACAAAAAAGACACTAAAAACAACAACAACAACCATCTTCAGTTACACAAAATTTGTTTGGAAAATACTTTGAAAAGTTTGGAGTTTCCAGAGCAAATTTACCAGATTATTTGTGTTGTTGTAATATTTAAATTTCTATAATAATTATCTCTTTATGTACTTTTCAAAAATACTTTTGTTAAGTTTGTTTTGTATTATTATTGTTGTCTAATTTTAATTTTAAAATCATTTAAAGCTTGTTTTTTTAATTTTATGTGTAAAAATTAAATTTATAGAAATTAATCTAAGATTTATGAGATATAAATTTGTTTAAAAATTAAAACGAGAAATGAGAAAATATTTGAAAAAATAAAAGATATGAAAATTCTAATTTAAAAATTTGAGTATTGAAATTTAAAATATGAAGTTTCATTCCTCAAAATTTCAAATTTGAAGTTTTAAATTTTGTTTTGCCAAAAAACTATATATTTGAAGTTATACGATATCTTTTGTAGATGCTTTTATTCGAAGGCACTTGGTTAACATTTTCTGGTAATCTGGTTCACTTTACATAAACAACTCCGTACAGTGAGTATTTTTATTAAATAAATATTCTTTCTCAGAAAAAAAAAACATCGAAGAAACATTACTCAATAATTACATGATTTTCTATCATGTTCCCTTATTAAAAAGTAACTAGATAAAGGAATCGTTCCCTTATTAAAAAGGAACTAAATGTGCTATATAAAGAGACATGACATGACTTGTCACATGATATTTTATAATTTGAAGAATCTAACCATAAGTAGCGTGAACATGATTTTGATTGGAACACGTATGTGAGCCAGCAACAGCAATATAATTGTACCCCTTCTCTGCTTTTCTCACATAGTTGATTTTCAAACCGTTTTGCTTCGTCTCCTTAACCGATTTCGAAGATCTTATAAAATCAACAATCATATAGCAAACGAAAAAAAGAAAAAACACACACACACACACACACACAAAATATAAAAATTATAAAAAAAATATTTAATAAAGCATACTCATTTTGTCTTGTCTGTCTTTTGGAGTTTTGCATATAATGTGTATGCTTGAATCTCATTTAATTTCGTTCATATTTTTTTTTGAACAAAAATTTCGTTCATATTTAATAAATTATTCAAAAATATAAAACTGAAAGCACCGTAAAACAATACAAGTTATTGTTAGTGAATTGTTAGAACATAATATTTAATCTCTACAAGAATAGATATAGAGAGCTATATATGAAGAACTAAATCAGATTTATTTGATAACAATCGAACACTGATTTAGCTTTGGTATAGTGGATACAAAACTTGCTAATTAAGAAACCACGTTTGAAGAGTCTGCAAGGACACTTTAGAAGTGTGAACTGAATAAAGATTATCAAACCGTGAAAGATTTAATTTTTGGACGTTTATAATAGCAACATTTGATGAATTTGTTGGCTGATACAATAGACATTTGTGAGTGTACCTGCCTTGTGTGTGTATATGTAATATGTTTGTTAACAATGTGTGGGCAAACTTAAAATGCATTCTGCTAACTCATTTTCAACGCGGAAATAAACAGTTGGAGTGGAACTGAGATTTATTCTATAGTGAATATATTTGAAATATTTTTTTTTTCATAAACGAGTGATTTTCAAGGACTGTATATTATGTAACGTCCTAATTACTGGTATATAGTGGTGTATGTGGATAGGTTTAATAAAATTATTTGGTTACCAACGTTACTAAATATATTTGTTTTTCTGATCACATATTCAGAAAAACTATAAATTAAACATGTTTGAGATAGAATACTAAAAAGATAAATCTATTAGAACAAAGAAAAATCACGTGAAAAGATGATATAATGATTGTAGGATTAATAAACAAGTATTTCGAATATTCTGAAAATTAATGCACCGATAGTCAGTCGGATTGTGGACCACACAAGCCGAATGCGCGGATGTGGAGACACATTGACGAAGAGGTGATGTTAGAAGTGGTATCAAAGCCACATCCATAAGATTGTGGAGTCTTTACGTAGGCTCACACTAACAAGGATAATATTCATGGGGCGCAACGAAAATGTTGTATTATGTGAGTAACAGCGATTGTAATAACCCGATTTTTGATACATAGTGGTGCATATGGATAAAACTAATAGAATTGATTTGGTTACATATGTCATTTATGTGCATTTAGCACTTCGGTCGCATATCAAGAAAAAAATCCAAAATTAAACATGATTGAATTAAAATAGTAGAAAGATGAGTGATTTATCTCAAAGTGATACTATATCATATGAAATCAAAACACCAAAAAAATATCATCTGGTGAGAACTCCATAAACTAATGCACCGACTATTGATCGAGTTATAGATCCCACGAGCCAAGTGAGTGGACATGGAAGTCCATTGACAAAGCGGACAGGCGTTACATATTCATTATAAATTTGATACAGTTAAGCATTTTATTGGATAACAAATATATCTAAAATACCAAAGTACCGGTGGTGTAGTGATAATATAAACGAGGTTGTTGTTTTTTTTGTGCTCTAGGTTCAAGTCGCCTTTGATATAAAATGTTACTTTTAAATAGAAATGTTCTATTGCTGATTTTGTTCATGTAGAAGATTATGTTTTTTTTTTGAAAATGTAGAAGATTATGTCTATAAGAGCATTTCTAATGTAAAAATTAATTTTCTCTAAAATAGAATAAAAATGATTATGGAGTAAAATTATTCCAACTTTATTTCACTTTTCATTCTATAATGGAGTATTAAATAAATAAAAATAGATTATTCTATTTATAGAGTAAAATCTATTATGAAGCGTTGAAACACTTTTTATTTCATATTCACGTATACTTTATTTTGGTAGAAAAATGGAGTTTGAATTGGAGATACCGTAAGACTAAAAACCGTAGAAAACAAGTAGATGTAAATTGTCATGAATTTGGTTAGTGAACAGAACCGTTGGGAGATGACAATTTTATAAATATCAAATGTGATAAATGGTGTTTGTTTATACTTTATAGCCTCTCTGGTAAATTATTTTTCGAGTATTGTTGATTGGCTCCTGAAAAAAAAAATGAAACACGTGATTCCTTAGAAGAAACACGTGATTATTTATGAACGTGAACCGTGTGTGAAGTTAGCAAGTGGGGTCAAAGTTTATGCCGCAACTGGGAGTTTTCGGTCTCCGTGTTTTGTAATCCCTAAACAATTTGCATGTCGACATCGCGTCTTTCATGCACTGAGCTGGCAGGTTTCAAGTTGCCGTCGGAAAACAAAATCTTTGGTTCCCCATTTCCACTTGCAAAGCTTAAACACTGATATCTACAGTTTGCTTCTTTTCTGACCAATCGACATATTATATCCCACCTTTTAAGACATGTGTCTTATTTTCATAAAGATTGAAATAGATACAACGGTTAGAATATTGAAATAGGAATAATTTGAAAACGAATCTTTTATTACTGCGCCAGAAAACATAACTAATCTTTGGTTAAGTAAAAAAAAGGATAACGATATGTTTCTACATACTAGGAATTTAGGCTAATCTATAAACGTGTGTTTTTTTATCAACAAGGTTGGTATTTATACAAGACGAATAATGTGAAATATATAGATTAACCTAAATCCCTAGTATGTTGAACATATCTTTTAAAAATATAATCTCTGGTTCCCATTTCCACTTGTAACTTTTAACACTCATTGTATCTACAATTTGCTTCTTTTCTGACCAATCGACATATTAAAGGGTATCCGCCTCTTAATTAAATTACATACGTCTCATTTTTCTTTTTCATGCGTCTCATTTTTATGAAGATTGTATTACAAATTTACAAATACAAGAATTTATAATTAAAAATATCTTAAAGGCATGATCGTCTAAATGCAAGAAAAATGAGACGTCCTTTTTAAAAGAATACACAAGAGGATAACAAAAAAAAAAAAGAATACACAAGAGTAAAATTCAAGTGGAAAACAATAATCTAGTGAAAGTAAATGGTTTTTCTTTTTTGTATTAATGACTGCCTAGTCTTTTTAAAATAATAATTTGGAAATTTTCAACGCTATACAGATTGATGGTAAAAATTTAATAACAAACATATAAATTTTAAAGCCAAAAGGAACTAATCGACATTCTAATATTATTGCTACTAAAAGATCATTAATCCATTAGCATAGAAACTATAAAATAATTATTTGTAATTTCTTTTTGAGGATGTTCTAACTTCACCTCAAATTTGATACTATTTTTAGAATTTACTTCTAAATGATATTTATTTTTATAAATACCTTAAGTTTGTTATGAAAAAAAATAAAACTAACCATCCTAAATTATTTATAAATGTATAAAACTTATTTATACAAGTTTATTAACTCAACCTCACTCCCTAAATACTGAAACCTACACATTAATTACTAAACTCTTAACCCAAATGTTGGGATATTTTTTATTGAGTATTTTTTTTTAAAAAGTAGTATCCAATTTAGTATATTTCAAAAAGTTATCTTTTTCTATTTCTTTTGATTATTTTATTTAGATTTTATTAAATTCTAGTTAAGTAAAAATAACCATATTTTCTTTCTTATATTTGTTTTAGTTATGTAATATATTTAAATGTGAAAATTATAAAACATGTTAATTTTTGTAAGGCATATTGAACTGGTAAAAATATTTTTTATTTTTTTATTTAATGATTACTATGTTTAAAAGTATGATACTTTAAAATATCCAGTTTCGAATTTAGATTGAGAACGCAAGATACACATAAAATACCACTAAGTCACTTTAACTTATTTGTAGTTACTATAACGTTATAAAGATGCATAAGATTTTTTTTCATTTTTTCTTTAAATTAAATATAAAAGTAAAAAAAATTATGTTTATCCAAACAGACCTACAATTGGTAAAAATCGACTAGGAACTAGTAAGAACCGACATATATCCGAATCGAAACATTAATGAATCCTATAAAGGTACAAAATAACATATTTTACCCGAACCCATTCAAACATACTATGACAAACTACCTATAACGTGAAACATTTTTTTTGCAAAACTAATTTTTATTGCTGTGGGCTTTGGGAGTACTAAATCTCAGCTATATCTATTATAGTGTTGATTGGATATTCTACTCAATATATGATATGTGAATCTTTTAAGAAAATAATCAAAGTAAATAACAGTAAGTGGAGTAACTCCTCGACTGGAGCAACCGATGAAGAAACAATAGCAGTATTATGTAAAAGCTGTATGCTTCATAATTTGTATGCTGTAGAAGTTATATGTTCTCACTAATTTTTTTAAGAAAATTATTGATAGAGAAACATCAGTATATAATTTTAAAATTATAAAAATTAGTATATAATATATTTATTTTAAAATAATATATATTAAATTATAATATATATATCAATAATATGTTTGTTAGTAGAAATGAATCTTATTTAATTATATAAATTAAATTAAATTTTAAATAAGAAATATTATTATTTAAAAAATAAATGTAAAATTTGTTTAAAATATAAATTTATTTTTGGATATAAAATAATTTTGAATATTATCAAATAAAATAGATTAATTATATATAATTTATATATATTATAATTATTTTATTAATTGGTAGAGCAGGAAATGATTCATATATAATATTATCATAAAAACTAATATATAACATATGATTTATTTATTTCTAAATAATATAGTTTATTTTATAATATATAATATATAAATATATAGTATGTTATGTTATGTCTTTTTATTAAAAATAATGAATGATATGTGTAAAAATATTGTTTTTTTAATATTAATCTCAAATTTTATTTTTAAAAATATTTGTTTATTATAAACATAATTTTCTATTATTAAATAAAAATAAATTAATTATATTTTTAATTTTTTTTTTTATATATTCTAAAATGCAAATACTTTATCAAAAGCTCCATATGAAAATATTGAACAAAGAACATTGAACATCTTGTAAATGCTATTCTTAATGCTTTTGTAATAAATGTTAATTGAATATTAACGAGCATAATGCATATGTTAATGCTCTACCAATCAAGACAGTATAAACTTATTTTTAAGAAAAAAAAGAAAATGTTAATTTTATCTCAGTCGCTTTATAATTATTTTAAAAGATTAATACTTTAAATTTAATATTATTTTAAGGTTTTAGCCCATGTAACAATAGTACAATACATAGTTTAGTTTTTGAGACAGTTCGAGTCAAAATAGGGTAATACATCCATTTAAACCATCTCAAATTTGGTCAAGTATTGAACTCATATATACGAATCCTAACACAGATCTTGTGTCTTGAGTACATGTGTACGGTATTCTACAAGATCAGGCACGTCGGTACTCGTCTCCACAGTCACCAATCACTTGAAGAAGATTTTTACCTTTCTTGGTAGCCTCTTGTATGCTATTCACATCTTCATCATCCAATACCAATGAGAATATAGCGTTTGCATCTTGTATGTGTTCCGCTAACCCTAGCCTCACCCCAATCATTGATCCACCAACTCCTTGCTGCGATGAGATTTCAAAACTTTCAGCACAAATAATAAACCAGATTGGCTTTTAAGTGTCAAGAGCAATCCAAATCCATGTTATGTGAGGACTAAGGAAGAGTGAGATACCTGATCTAGTACGTATCTCACGGCCACAGTCGGAATAGAAACTCCATGTTTTGTGGCTATGCTCTTCATCGTGCGAAGCAAACCTTGGAATAGATTCCACCCTCCCCATGCATCAACCATCTGTAACGTAACACTCAAGAATCTTAATAAAGACATAAAGTAAACAGTAGAATGATTCCATAAAACTCATATGATGAGAAGTGCCAATGAACACATACCCTTTTGTACTTTTGGAGAGAAGGAGTATTCAAACTAGGGCCAGCAAAAGGGATAGTTAGATTGGCATCAAGGAACTTCTCTGACAGTAGACCACCCATTACTGTCCCATATCTACACTCGAAAGACAGATGATGTGTGGTTGTCAAGTCAGTTGTTAAATAGGAAGGAAACAAAACGAGAGTTAAGAAGAGATTCTACGTTATAAGTTTGACGCCAGTAAGCTCACAAAGCTGAGCCATTCTCTGTTGAGGACGCATGTCTACAATGGAGTGTTGCACCTGTAAAGAATTTACACATGAACAAAACAACAAAGGAAACCTACAAGAAGAAAAAAAAAAAGAAAGATAAACGATATTCGAAAATCACCTGATTGCTAACAACAGGGATTCCATTCTCTAAAATGATCTCAAGTCTCTTTGTATCAAAATTTGTCAAAGCAACAGTCTTGATCTTACCTGCAACAGTACAAAATGATAAATCACAAGAAGGGAGCGGAGAAAACATTAACAACTTTTATAGACCTTTACCTTCTTCTTTTAAGTCAGTGAGGTGTTTCAATGCATCAAGATAACCGTCATTCGCGTAATCCCACCTAATATCCAAAACCTCAGATTAGCAAATAAAAACAACAGAGGACAGAGTCATAATAAAGAAGAGAGAGAAAGAAAGAAAAGACCAGTGAAACTGAAGCATATCAAGAGAAGCCACATCCATTCTCTTCCGAGATATGTCAATGTTTTGACGAACATAGCTGCTCGTCATCTTCACTGGAGGAGGCACCCATTTTGTCAAACTGCATCATAACACACAACAGCCTAAATCATCATTATACAAAAGTCTGATCCAAATGGCTTGAAATTGAGTTTTGATCTCTACATTTTTTTTCTAGTTACCCGAAGGATTAGGGCCGAAACCCTAATCCTCCAGCCCGAAACCACATCATGTAATATTAGTTTCGTCCCCAACGGTCACTCACTCTACATTATCTTGAGAACATACCCTTTAACCTTTTCCAAATACTCTGGTGGACGCTCTCTACGAACTCTATTGATAAAAATGCCGTAGAGATCTTCTGCAGGACCATCTTCACATCAAATTTAAAACATATTAATTTAATCTCCAACAGCTATTTAAAAAACCTTCAAACACTAGCTCTATTAGCTACTATATACTTACAGTGATCGGCCATGTCGAAAGTAGAGAGACCTGCGTCGGCGTATCGGAGCATAGCTTCGACGGCGTCGTTTCGATCGATCTTTCCCCATCCTCCGCTCGTCTGCCACATTCCATTAACGACTCTGCAGACCTCGAGCGAGTCGTTCCCGTTTTTCAGCTTCGCCCACCGCTCAGCCTCCTTCGTCTCCACCGAGCAGTTCACGGAGTTGGAGCCGATTCGACGGCGCGAAGCATTGCGGTAAAACCGATTAGATGAAGCTGCTGCTACTAGGTTCGTGGCGATGACGGAATGTACGGACACAGGCATTGTCGTCTCTACTCTCTATCTTCTCTTCTCTCTCTGTCTGAGAGCGTGTGAACTAGAAAAACTGGATAACATATTAAAAGGCTTTTGGGCCTGCAACTTCACTTCAGGCCCATTTAAAGTTGGGCTAGGAAAATAACTGGGCCCAATGGAAATAAACCGGAGAAATTGATAAAGAGAGAACAAACACAGCAAAACCCTAACTAACTCTATATAAATCAAAGACCTTCCCTTCACATATTCATCGCCGTCTTCAAAAACACTCGTGAGCTTTCCTCCTCCGTCGAGATCTCCATCAAACTTCTGCTGTAAGCTCCTCCCTATCCTATGTCAAATTGGCCTTATTCTTTCGCATTTCTGATCCGTTGAAAAAATCTCTTACGTAACTCTTGTGTTTATTATCAGAAAATGAAGGTTGTCGCCGCCTACTTGCTCGCCGCTTTGAGCGGAAAAGCTTCCCCGACCAGTGCCGATGTCAAGAGTATCCTCGGATCTGGTTCGTTCTTGCTTTGTCAAATTGTTAAAGTATATAAGATTCGTCTGCTAGAGTGAATTGATTAGCTACTCACATCTGTCAAAACATACTTAGTTAAGTTGTGTACTTAGCCCTGGTTATGTTAGGGCTTTTTATTCTGGAAATGATACTTATTGCGTTGAAATATGACTGTTTTGAAAAAAAAGAAATGGAATGTGAAATTGTTTTATATTTCGTTGTTGCAGTTGGTTGTGAATCTGAAGACTCTCAGATTGAGCTTTTGTTGAAGGAAGTGAACGGGAAAGACTTGTGCGAACTGATCGCTGCTGGTAGGGAGAAGTTGGCTTCTGTTCCAAGCGGTGGTGGTGTTGCCATGGCCTCTGCTCCATCTGCTGGTGGTGGAGGAGGTGCTGCTCCTGCTGCTGAGGCCAAGAAGGAGGAGAAGAAAGAAGAGAAGGAAGAATCCGATGATGACATGGGTTTCAGTCTTTTCGAGTAATGCTTGTCCGCATTCTGTTTTTGTCGTCTTTTTCATTTTGTGTTAAACCCTTTGGAACCTCTATGTTGTTTTTTCTTAGTTTGTACCCGATGGCTATCTTTTTGACATTCCTGCAATTCTCAAGAGATTTTTTTTAGCTATAACCATAATCCTTATCTATTCTCCAAATTCTTGCTTTTTATACCTTTATATAACATTTGCATTTACAGAAATGTGTATGATTAAAACTTGGCGCCTAGTCAAATCAATAGTACTGATTGGATTTCAGTCCGAATCACTCTAACTTCATCGTTTAAACTTGAACAATCCTTTTAAATCCAACTCGGCATTTATGTTAGATTTTGAGATTGATCTGTTTAGTCTTTTGTCACAATCAGTTACACTTAACAAAAATTTCAATCCAAGTCGGCATCTATGTTGGGTTATTCACTCTTGAGAATTTTTCACTTATTCTGATCATAGCAAAAGAGTTTTATGTAGTTAAAGTTCCAAAACTAAATGTCAACAAACCGAAAAAGTCAAAAAGATTTGGAAACCAAAACCAAAAAGAAAAGAGAGAGTAGTAGCCATTCCAAAGTTTCTCATAAAAGAGGTATTAGTAAAACTAAAAGATTCCCCACTCTCTGTTTTATTCACTCGCTACTCCATCATTCTTCACTCTTGAGCCGCTGGCTGCTGCTTCTTTCCACCTGATTTCATGTACCAACCAATGGCTCCAACAACAGCCACCACACCTGCCACAACCGCATAGTTTATGTCCTTGTCTTCTGACACTTTTGGCCCTGATCCTGCTGATGATGTTCCACCACCACCACCACTAGCCTTGGTTCCACTTGCTGCTTGTTCTCCCGGACCCTAGTAGTTCATTAGAATGTTGACTGTCAATTTTATCTCTTTTACTTGATAGATCACTTGCACTAATGAAGTTAAACGAATCATTTACCTGTCTAGCTATCTTCTCAAGCTTCTCTTGCTCCATTTTCTGCAACACCAATGTAGCTAGTTTAGGAGATTATCTTCCAGCAGGATAAACAGAAAAAAGAGTATCAAAGGAGTTTTATAGTTCAAGCTGGAAGCCATAAGGTTAAAAATAACAAATGGATCTAACTCGGACGAAATACTTTCCTTAAAACAAAAACCAAATATTAACTAGCGGAGAAGGGAACGATAAAAGGAAAGTAGATGAAAATTTCGCTTAAAAGATTCCAATTCTAATAGAGACAGATATAATCAAGGAACGTTTTCATCATCATCATCATAAGCATTACAAAAGGAAAGTAGTTTACCTTTTGAAGAATCTAAGGGGAGACTAAAATGACATGTAGAGAGAGAGAGAAAATAATACCTTGATGAAAACATTCTCAGCAGCTTTCTCCTCTTCGCTAAGAACTTTTCCGTTAGAGAACCTGCGAGACACTAATCTGAAAGCGCTTCTGGTTGCCATTGTTATGAACAAGTAAGTATCCTCCTGTGTACAAAAAAAAAACATGAAAACACTATAACATCTACTCACATTACTTTTCATCATTATCGTTCATACAATGCAAACAACTCTGCGTTTACATAACTCAACATAAACCATATGATACTGAGAATCAAGTATTAGGTACTACTCTATACGATATGTTCAGTTTCTCTTCAGATTCAACCTAGAGTTTGAAAAAACAATTTATAGATTAAATGGATCATCAACCGGCAAATCTGAGAATCAAAGACTTAAAACACTGATATAGCAAAATGGAAGGGATCCTGAGAAACGAAAACATATCTCTAAAAAACAATACATACGACCTGTAGATGATGCTAGCTAAAACGTATATATATAAAAAGTAGGCAGAGAAGCAAAACCAAATCCTGATCCTACAAAAACAGAGAAATGTAACAAAATCTCTAGAACCCCATATACGACCTCGAGACTGTTGGATTTCTACACGAATCGAAAAAGAGAATAGAAGATGATCAAAGGAAGAGAAACCTCGTTGATGGTAGATCGTTAAAGTGCGTCTGGCTGCTGCTGAAAACCGCTTGCAGAAATGAACAAGAGGTGGAGGAGACTCAGAGGAGTTTTAAATGGGCTACAAATCATAACTATTGGGCCCATATATATCATTACTAATTTTATGGGCCTTAAATATACCAAAACATAGATCAAGTTTTGACTAAATAAACAAAATATATTACTTTCCCATTAGTATGTTAATTTTTTTCAGAAAATATGTTCTCTGTAGATGAAGAGAAAGATGGGATTTATAAAGTATTTAACATATTTTAGAACTTAAACAAATAAAAAGCCTTTAAACAAAAAAAAAATTGTGATAAATACAGTGAGTATAAAAAATCACTATAAGTAAAACTGTGGCTCACTAGTAAAAATGTCAAGTCATATGATCAATATTCATATTGTTTCAAGTTCAATTGACTTAAGAGTATCAGCAATGGGTGTATCTGATACATGTTCTTATAAAAAAAATATTAAAAATATAATTAAAAAGAGAGAGAGTAAGTAGAACACAAGAAGAAAAAAAAGAAAAGAAAATGCTCTAGACTGCTTAACAAAAGATAAGAGTTTGGTTTTCCATGTGTTTTATTTTTAGTGGTGTTATTTTTTGGAAAAAAAAGAAAACTTAATTAATTTCGTTAAAATACTAATACAATAAAGCAAGAGAACACTAACCACTGTTAATACTCTTGTGCTGATTTTTTTTTCTTGAATGAATACTTATGCTGATATATATGTATGCATGTATATAATGAACAATTGCTTTTTTTTTGTCACAGATAATGAACAATTGCTTTTCCCATAAGTCTCAGCCACAGTTGACAGTAGTCCCATATTTTACTGTCTCCTCCACATTACAAGAAATCTTCCGTTACAAGCACTCATCTTTCCACTGCGCGAAACATCTTTATTCTGGCTTTTTCTTTTCAAAAGGAAAAAAAAATCTTATTATTATCTGTTATTTTCAGTTTGATCTTCATGAAAACTCAACTGCAAATTACAATATCCTTTTTCTGTTTTGCCTTCAACTATACACCTAACATTTATTTCCTAATCTTGACCCAATCCATACATGTGCTAACTTTATCTCTCTCTATACATATCTTTGTCTCATCTATGGATTTGGAACCAAACAGTGAGAATAACATTTAAGCTACCTATATCAAATGTACCAAACTCAATAAAATTTGTTAATTACCAATTGAGAAGAAACAACTTAACCTACAAGAGCTTTAGCCCCACATGGTATTCCTTTCTTTTCTTTGAACCAAGTTAATGTTAATTCATATTAAAATTAATTTCTTTGGCCCCTTGAGTCTCTAAGTTAGATGTGCTAATCAGTAATGGTGTGTTGGCCATGTGGGTCTTTTGGTCATTTGACATTTGTAATAACACCATTAACAAGCTAAAGAAACAGAAACAACATATTAATGAGTTGTGATAGACTCTTAAAGCCAAGTCTTGGGTTATATAACAAGGCATCTTCTTTACAGAGGGAGAGAAGAAAGATCTGGAGGAACAATGACAACAACAAGACAGATGTTGGAACAGCCACAATCACCATTTATTCAACGTACCATAAGCATCAACGGAAGCCCCATGGTAGATGACAGAGAAGAGGAGCTTTCACGCTCTGCTTTAGCTTTGTATAAGGAAAAAGAAGATGAGATCGAAAGGAGGAAGATGGAGGTTAGGGATAGGGTCCAGAGAAAGCTTGGACTCGCTGAGGAAGCTACAAGGAGATTAGCCGAAATTCGGGATGTAAGTTTGGTTTTAACATTTTCAAGAACTTAGCCAAATCATTTTTAGAGAGCTGTGGTTGTCAAAAAAAAAATTCAGGAGCTGGAAGCTCTTACCGATCCAATGCGTAAGGAGGTTTCCGCGATAAGGAAAAGAGTCGATGCAATTAACCGAGAACTCAAGCCATTAGGACAGAGTTGTCAAAGAAAGGTAATGAATGCATGTGTGCTTAAGATGCTCATAACTCTCTTATCTTTCTTGAAGATTCCTGTCTTAATTGTTTTGTTTTGTTTTTGACAGGAGAGGGAATTCAAAGAAGCACTTGAAGCATACAACGAAAAGAACAAAGAGAAAGCTATGTACATTAGCAAGCTAGTTGAGGTGAAACATTCTGTCTCATTTTTTTTTGTATTTTCTATTTATTACGATCATTGTTTTTTTTTTGAAACACTATTACGATCATTGTTTTCTGAATCTTTTCCGGCGTGAAATCTGTAACAGCTTGTTACTGAAAGCGAAAAACTGCGAATGACAAAGCTTGATGAACTCAGCAAAGGCATTGACGTTTCCTTACGCTAACACAAGATGATCATCAGCCAGCTTTGCTTATTTCTTTTGCACCTCTTTTTTAATTGTTTGATTTCGATATTGCTTGTCTTTGTGATCAAATCTGATTTTCCTGATTTAGTTGAAATGTGTTAAAGCTTCCGTATGAATTTACATTCTTATGTTTTCATGTGTCGTGACAATGTTCCACAAAAATATGCTCATTTATTCCTCTGACCCTGCAAGTTTTGTAACTGGTCTATAAAGCAATCTACCTCTTAGGCTATTCAACTTTAACCTCTTTCAAAATATCTCGTTCTAATTTATTCAGTGTATAATGAACACAGAAAGAATATGTAAACATTGTACTACTACAACCTCAGTAATAAATGTACTTCTGCAACCTCAGTGATCTATCAACTTTTCTAAAGATTCATAATACTGATGAAACATCAGATTTGACCTGATCAATTTCTCCTTTTTTTAAATATATATTTTAAAGCCAAAAACCAATAACAATCAGAGCAATGCATTTTTCATAAAAGATTATAACAAGTTACAGAAAACTAACTATCTAAATCCAAGAACACCAACCATACAGTGAGGCATTTTCTACCCTTGGAAGGCTTGGAGGCCGAGTCTATCTCTGGGAGTGCTGGTTTGAGCCATGGCTTTGACTTTCGTAAAGAGCTTGATCATCCTGTGGCAGCAAATAGAATCTATCTTAATAATCACGAAAGTAAGTCTATTCTTTTTATTTACTAGTATTTCCTTATATGTGTTATGGATACCAGTGATCCTGATTGTATGTGCCTTTGCTTTTCATATTTTCTCATTCTGGTCCAATTGTTTTGTAGATTGATCAGTACCTGAGCTTGCATGCTAGTAAAGGAGTTCTTCCGAGCAAGCTTATACCAGGGAAACACGCTGCAGAGGTACTTATTTACTGCAAGCTCTAAAAATATAGAACGGGGATAAAAAAATAAAAATAATAGTAATAAGAATAATTTTAATAATTGTTTTTAACAACAAATACATAATAGTCACAAAAATATAAAACTATCCTCAAAGTAGTTGTAAATCATCCAAGGATACAACATATCAAGAGAACTATAACCACAAGAAGAAAGAAGAGAAGAGATAACACTAAGAATACTACGCGGAAAACTTTGTGCACTAATCCGAGGTGTGTTTGTAGTTTGCTCCATCCCTGTAGACTTATTATGCCCGTTATCTTCTTTGAGAACTGTTTGATATGTACGGACGCTGAAACCACCGTGCTCTGGGCAAGTATGTCGTAGAAAGAGTTGATTCCATCGTAAATGTGACGGAAGAATATGACATCTACAAAACCAGGAGGCGACTATACTAGAGGCATGAGGCAATTGATAAGTACCTTATGCTGGTTGTGAGATGGCAGAACAGACTTAACAAACAAACAAACAAACTCTCTTGTTGGTGTGTTCGTAAAGGCAAATCTGAAGAGTCATGGGTTGCACAAGTGGTTAATCCTACAGAGATCCTCCAGTCTTTCCTGAATACAGAAACTGAATCATGTCACGATTCAACCTTAAGAGGAAGACACGAGTGGGATCATCACAGCCAAGGCTGTGCGCATCGTAAGAGAACCCGTTTTATTATTAAAGCCCAAAGTAGAGAGAAACTTTGATAATTTCAAATATTGGACCCATTCAATATAAATGGAAATATTAAAAATATAAATATATACAGATTTTATATGTTAATTTAAATTCACAAACAATATTATAATTTGTTTTATAAAAACTTAATATTTATTAGAATTTCTAAAAAATTAATATGCATACATATATAAATACATACACATATATTAAACGAAACAAAATATTCTTTTAAAAGTTTTAATATAAATCTTCAAAAAAAATTATTAAATTATAATTTTCAACTAATTAGAAAAATTAAATAAATAAGAATAATATTATTATTAATCATATTATATTTTATCCCAATAGTATATTTTATATTTTTGTAATATTATAATATGTTTATATTTGTAATTTATTATTAAACTACTGCAATATTTCATAATCAATCAGTCACAAATATCCCGCAATCGCAATAATTTTCAAACGTTATGCCAATCATACAAAACGTTAAATAACGTTTAAAACCGTAACATCTGAATCCGCAAACTCCCACATTTGCAACCGTAACCGCTGCATTTTGAATTAACATCTATAAATTTTTAGTTTGAGAAACAAAATAAAAATGCGTGTTTTAGAGTAATCATATTAATTTATATAAACTTTGTTATATGACTCCCCATAATTTGACATAATTTTTTCTATAAATTATGGTTTGGCCTTTGACCTAAAAATAAACGATGTCAAAGATTTGTATAACAGAACCGGGTGAAGTAAAGTTCACTTAGGCACAAATCAAATGCATAGTATCATTAATGTTGCTTTCGTTTTGTACCAACTACTGATATACATAGTCGTATTCGAGGAAAGTTCTCCTTTTTTTTTTTTTTGAACTGAGGAAAGTTCTCCTTGCATTGTAAGTTTTTAAGAACGAAGGTTAAATATGATAGGCATGGTTGTGTGCCTACAGCCTATATATATGGGGTACACTAACATTTACAAAGGACACATGCAGGGCCATGTGAAGAGCTTTAAGCAAATTTAAGGCGACTGTTCTTCCGAGAATACCGTTAGTTACTCTTTCTTTGATCTTTTTATTTATTTTCATTAATTACATTGACTCTCTTTTTCTATTCATCATATTAATTACGCTATCACAGTTCGATTTGAGGTTAGTAATATAGATGGCAATTTAGGGGTGGACAAAAAAATAAATCAAACCGACCCAACCAAATTCAAATCTAACCAAACCAAAATACATGTTCCAACAATTTGGTTAAAAGTTTATCAACCCAAGTTATTCGGTTTTAAACTGAACCGAGCCGGAAAACCAAACGTTAATTTAATTAGATTATCTAAATATAATAATAATATTAAGAGTTAGGATATTTAATATTTAAACTAAACATATAAACACAATTTATACATTTTATTTCTAAATAAATAGAAAAACATATATTAGGTTCGAAGATAATATAATAAAATAATAGAATAATTAGATTATATTTTCTATATTTTCACTGCAGGTTTAGTTTACATTTAAATAAGAAAATAATAGTTTAATGTTAAATGATGATTTGTTTTATGTATTATAAATTATATTTTTGTAACCAAATTACACAAAATTTTAAATAAATTTGATTGACTGTATAAACACAAACAAAACCGAAGTAAACCGAACTGAACTAAGCTAACTTCGGTTTTTCAACAGTCAGTACCACAATTCCTTAAGACGAATTCAATTTTGTTTTAAGAAAATTATGAGTTGTTCCGTTAATAAGTTAAAATCCCATAAAACAAGTCGGTTCTGCTCTTGTTAATTCACCATATAATTGCTTTGCCTTCTTGATCATTTCCTCTTTTTTTTATCAAACCAGACTTTGCTCCAAAAGGTTTGATACTAGTAGTTGATCATTGTAAACTATATTTAGAGAGTAGTGATATACAACTGAATAATCCCTCTTGTGGAAATGTTATCAAAGAACTAGATGAAATGCAAGAATGGGCACACATCACATTTCGTATCCTGCATTTTTTATAATAATTTACTTATCGTTTAGCGTAAAAACGTGCTACTGACCTCTCTTTTTAGCTATGTTTATTTATTAGCATTACTTTGAAGCTAAATTGTTAAATATATATTATATGTCCAATATGTTAAGTTTGCCTATAATCACTTTTTAACTTCTGATTAATCATGTTATTACAAATAAAAGAAATATTACAAAGAAATTTCTATAGCCAATAATTCAACTATTTTATGAGAATATACGTCGATTTTGACATTTTAATCCTCTATATATAAGATTCATATTCGATCATCCATTATGCTGAAAATCTTTTTATATATATTTTTTATAATCTCTGCATAATTTACATTTTCGGAGGTTTGAACCCCAAATATTCTAATTTAAAAATATCAATGATTTTTTAGTTAAACTGTTATACTAACGAAACCGTTATACTAACGGAGCTTCCACCCAGACATTCAAATTCTAAACTGATTTTAAATGAATCGAAATCGAAGCAATATTTTAATTACCCTGTAGCTTTATCTTGACCGAATCTTTCATTTGTATACTTGTAAATAATCCAGTACATAGAGATGGTTAATCACAGTATCATATTACATTTTATATGCACTAGTTTTTTTTTTGTATACACTAGTTTCAAGCCAATATTTTCTAATTTTTACATAATTGAATCCTGTCTTGTCAAAACTTGAACCGATATATTAACATATGTACTTGTTGGATTTCTTTTTACCATAAGTTCAATTCTAAGGAAACACACAGATTTACAATGTCGCCACCAAAATTCTCCAAATCAACCAATCTAGAAAAAACTGTTGCTTCAATAGGATATCACCCACCTACATCTCTCCTAACCGAAACAGAACCAAACTAGAATTTACAATGCAGTCACCTAAAGTTAGATGAATTAGTTCGTTATATGGAATGTTAATCACCTAAACTTTAGCTAACCGAAATCACCAAAAAGAAGTATGAGTAGATTCTAGACTTTTACTTTTGTACTTTAAAGAGGCTCCATGCATATCTTTATAAGCGTGCACATATGCCTCAATTTATTCTCATCGTATTTCACACTCTTTTTTCTTCTTCAGTACAGCTATAATCATCAGTTACCCCAAAACGTGTGTTTATATTGTGGAAAACCTTGCATAACCATATAGATTAGGCTTAGTGTTCAGTTTTCTATTTTGTTTTGGTTTAAGGTCTTTCCATCCTGTAGATATAGAAAGTGTTAGGTCATTTAGGAAAATTGGTTCAGTTTCGATTAAGTTATTTCAATTTAATCTGGATAACAATTTTAAGAACCGATTAATATCCGTTAAAATTTTGGGTCTACTTCGATTCCATTTTTAGGATGATTTCGGATAGTCCAGGTAAAATATTAAGAATTATTTTTGATAAAATATTAGTTAAATTTAGATAAAATTAATATTAGGATTAAAATATTTGAATAATTTGATTCTTTCAAGTAATTCTGGTAACTTAAAATGGATTAAAATATTCAGATAATCATTTTTTGGTATTTCAATTATAATTAGTATTTAAAAAAAAACCTGATAGTCTTAAAACTAAATATGATTAATAGTTACTGGTATATAAACTACTTTGTATATTCCGATACCTATTTGGTTTAAGATTCAGTTTTGATTTGGTATTATTTTTCAGTTCTAGAGACATAGAAAGCGTTTGGATATTTGTAAACGATATTCTTGGTTCAGTTTTACTTTGGTTTTTGATTCTCGTTTATATGTCAATGCCTAATATAGATCACAAACTCACAATGTTGCAAAAAAAAGAGAGTCATAGAGATCATATTTTCCAGAAAAAATGACATTCAATATAAAACTGGGCAATGGTCTTGAGTTTACAAGAAGAAAATACAAAAAAAAAAAAAAACTCGATATTACATAGAGTAATATAATCAATCTTCCTAAGAAGAAATTCACATTTTGGAATCTCTCAAATATTAAATAGCAATTCCAAGAAAAGAATGATGTAATAAAAATCTCTACTCCTTACAAGAAGAAACTGTAAGTAAAAAGAGAAAAACCCATAAAAATTTCTCAAATATTAGAAGAAAAAAACAGAACCAATAAACCTTTTTCTTGCAAATCTCAAAACAATAGATATATTTGTTTTGAAAATTTGTTTTTGTTGTTGTTGGTTTTAAGTCTTACAGGCGTAAATGAGGAGAGAGAAATCAAGCTTGTCTTTGTCTTGTTCATCTTTCTGAACCACCTTCTCTTCCAACCAAAGCCTGCTACTGTCTAAACCATTCCTTGTCCTAAACATGAACACAGCTTTCCCACAACCTTCCGGACTACTAAAGAACCAATCATGAACATCCCACATCAGATCCACAAGCAACCCGTCAACGAAAATCGTCTGATTCCCTCTGAAATTCCATTGAAGCCTCCTCACTTTCGTAACCGTCTTCTTATCGATACAAACAGAGAGAACAGGGGAATGATGATGATGAGTGCTCTGCTTCAACCCCTCTGTTTTCTCTGCGTTACATCTGATGACGATCTCGTGCGAGTCTCCTGATTCAATGAACTTAGCCTTAGTTGAGTAAAAAGTGTTCCCGGAGAAGTGTTCTTGTCGGGAAACCAGAGACTTTCCTGAGTCGAAATCGAAGTCCAAACCCTTTTTCCTGAGAGTTTCTTCAGAGGAGTCTCCGAGAAAGAGACATAGCTGAGCATCGACGAGGACGATAACGTGGAAGCCTTGAACCGGCTCAGGACTCAGATTAGAATCGTACTTGGCGGAAGAGAGATCCCAAGAAACCTCGATTCTACCGAGATCGGAGTCGACTGATTTGTTTCCTTTCTTCTTACGGAAGAAGCGAGAAGAAGTGTTGAGTTTGAGAGATGTCCGAGGGTTTTGATCTGCGGAGGAAACAGAGATGCTGAGGCCACACTGTGGATGATGATGATTGTTCTTGTTGTTGCACCATGTGACTTTGATGATGAGATGCTTGGAGAGTGAAGTGATTCTGTAGATACTTGTGATGGAGGTTTGTATGGATGGTACGAGAGATGGAGAGATACAAGCGTTGCCGGTTTTGTATTTTGAACATGATAATGATAATGATGATGATGATGATAACGATGATGGTGAAGATAATGGATGTGTAACGTTTATTGAGTTTTCGCTGAAACATGACACCAAATCTCTCATCTTTTCTTGGCTGCAATCTAATAAATGTGAAATTTATGTGGAAAGAAGATGAAATACCAACTTGGATTTGTGTCTGTTTGCTTCTTGAGACAAACAACAAAAGCGTTTTTTTTATTCTTGTGAGGACTGAGGAGAGGACGAAGAAAAAGAATGAGAAGGCTGAAGATTGGGTTGCTTTTCCTTTTCTCTCTCTTCTTAGAGAGAGGAGAGATGGATTAGGTGTGTCTGTGTGTGTGTGCAGTGGTGGTACCAAGAAGACTCCAGTTCAATATTTATATGCCAAATTTAAGTACTGTTTTTTAGCTTTTGTTGTCTAATTTAAGGGACTCACTTTTTTCTTTCTTTTTTTTTTTTTAAATTGTAATTATAAATGCTCTCTAATTTCTTTAAAAACTAGTACAAGTTTTATATGGGAATCGAAATTTGGTTTTACTCATATATGAATTTTAGATAAATTTAGAAAAAAATTCTGAAGTTTCTATACTTTGAACCAAAGTGAAAAAATTGACATATAGTTTTAATTTCTGACCACAAAAATATATGGAATTGATGTTTCTAAAGTTTTATTATTTTTAAAATAAATTCTACTATCATCTCTTCACATAATTACTTTTTAGTATCATATTTTCATGTTATCAGTTTTAGTAGGAAATGAAGTTCGGAAGTTACAAACTATAATGAAAAAAATTCAAGATGAAGTTGGGAAGTTACAAACTATAATGAAAAAAATTCAAGATTTAAAATGCGTATAAGTTTCATTTAGTTTTTTTATAAATGCAATTTTCTCTATTTGTAATTGGAGATATTATATTTTTTAATTTAAGGGATGTTTTATTTTTCTTCGGCTTTGTTTATTGCAATATATAATTTGTGTTGGTTTTATATCTGATATACCTTATGTATAACAAAAAATTAGGTGTCAAAAAATCTACAATAGATAAATTTTTTTGATATTATATTCAAAGCAATTCTAAGTTAATACTTTGTTTTATAATAATCTGTTTTATAATAAATGTCATTCTAGTATTTTTTTTTGTTTAACAAAAAATGTTACTTTATAATTCTAATGCAAATTATATTTACTTTTAGCTGAAAATTAATTATAAATTGCATTGATTTTATAAATAATTTTATTTATCTCAAATACTATTGATTAGAGAAGTATAATTAATAACAACTTACATATATTTCTGTTACTTTTTTTAATCTGTGTGAAAAAATTAAAAATGACACTTATTCAGAGACTGATGGAGTATACTGAATTATTAAAAATGACACTTATAAACATAGCATGATCCCTAGATTTATTAACATTTTGATACTGAATCTATTGCATGATTAAAAGAAAAACCGCTTTCATATATAATTAGTTAAAGGAAAGTTAATGTAAGAAGGGAAGTTAATGTAAGTAATTGTGGTATGCGTTACTTATAAATAAAAATATTGACAATATGAAAACATAAACTGAATCGATTTATGCACATACAAATATACGTCTTTAATTGGTATAGAGATTGAATTAAGAGAATAAAATAAAATTGAGATGCTATTGGTTTCATAAAACTTCAGAAACAAATTAAAAAGTCATGTGGCTGCATGTGATTTAGAAGGTACGTCGAAATCAACACCACCCATGAGTCTATTCTCCGACTCCTTCTTTGGGTAGCCTTGGGGTGGCCTAAGACTTTTTACTAACTTAATATTATGAATATACCTTTTTCTTAAATTATCAGAATTATATATATAATTTTTTATATTAATTATATGTATATATACGTGGATATAAGAGATCGGATCGAATATTCATTCCTAAAAATATTAGTATTTGTGGTTTACTTTGTTGCAGATATTACATATTAGTATTTGCTTTTATTTATAAAGTTATAGATATCTAAATTTTTATGTTCGAGTTGAAACATATAACTAATCAAATCAAAATTTATAGATATTTTGTTTAGTGCTAACTGAGATTATGCATACTTTCAAATTGCCAGAGCTGTTAAATTAGATTTATATTATAATTTTTTGAGTGACATTTAATTATTATTTTCTAAATAAAATCTTAATTTAGGTTGATATTGTTTGACAACAAAAGTAACAAAGTCATGAAAATAGGGGCGCTTCATTTTAAATTAAACGGGAAAGAAGCTTTCGTGGTGTGAAAGGGGATGATGAACAAAGGTTGCCCATGTAATGATAATGTATTAGATAATAATATCTTTTGACAATGCCAAATGTCAGTATCAATTACTAAAAGCCAGTTAGATGATGATATGGGTCATGATGGAGATACTTTCACAAGTTGAAAACTTAAATTTAGAGGTTGGCGAGACAGAACTTAAAAAAAAGTTATGTGACCAAAACATCTTGTGGTTTTAATGGTTTGTGTTAGTATTCAAAATATGTCACAGAAACAAAAGTTACCCTGATGATCTTAATTGATTGCAATTCCTAACTTCAACTTATTCAAAGCCTTTTGTTCTTTAGTAACCTCAAAATCTAGTGCCGAAATTTATACATTTTCGTTAATCAATGACAAGAAGGTTGATAATATTACGAAATTGCATAAGATATCCCTTCCTAAAAATTGAATCTTAAGTACAACAAAATCAATTTCTTGCACTCACCACTAGACAATAATCAGGGACTATAATAGTTGTGAAATAAGTCGGCAAATAGATAGGGACATTTAGGTAGCTAGAGGAAAATGGACATGCGAGAGTAAATGAATCTGCAAATGGATATGAACATATAGGCAGCTAAGAGAAGACTCAAATGGATGGGAACATTTAGACAATGGTGATTGTGGTATGAATTGGGAACATCCACAGCAAACCCTACATTTATACAAGTCTTCGCATTGAAAGGTCCCATATTCCACTTGCTATTGGATTTTACGGTTTAGGCAATAACTGGTAAATTAAAATAGAAATAATGGAATAAAAAAGAATTGAAATGATATGGTTACCGAGTAACGTTAGATTAATATATTTTGAAGACAATCAATATAAGCCGATATTTCCTTTCTTATGCATGATTTTTTTTTTTTTTTGTATTATGATTTCATTCTCTCTTCTTTTGTTTAACTTGTGAGTCAGTTTGTATGATTGCAAACTTCCGCATTTCTGCAGATTTGTCTCATGGCAGTCGTTTTTTCTCTCTCGAATTAAATCCATCCTGTCACGGAGTTTGGACACAACTTAAGTAATTACAAATTATACACACACTAGTGATTACTGAACAACATTAAAAATGGCTCGAGCAAGATTCCTAATCTTGATTCTGGTTCAAGAATTTTAGTTAAGAGGCCCTCCTGAGGAGAGTACAACATAATTAGTAAGAAAGCAAGTTTGGGCCAGTTTTCTTTTACTCACTGAATAGTATACTCGAAGGGAAAAACAGAGCAAGTACATTAGGGGTCAGGGAACCATGGCCTTAGTCAACGGCGTCATATCAGAAGCAAGATCTGTTTAGATCAATTTGGATTAATATAAAATTATGTAAACTTACTTGAATCACTTAAATCGAACCATTTAGATGCCTCATGAACCCAATTTTAAAACATTGGATTGAAATAATTAACACCTAAATATATAAAAACTTGCAACAAAGAATTTAGATACCCACAGAAATAAACATGTTTTTGAAAGGAACATAATATAATCATATTCGACTTTGACGATTCTCTAGCTTCTTGACCAGATTGGAAAATAGAAAATAGAAGTAAAGAAGCTGTTCCTTTGGCTTTGTATCTGGAATATGTCAACAAAATTTTCAGAAAGGGGGAACGAACTAAGTGCATTAGTGAAACCACATGGGGGCACAAAGCCAAACAATGACCATTCAATCATCATTATAAAGACTCTTCTTCTTGTTTTGGCATCGCATTGGGTCCCCCAAAGGAAACTTGGATATATTTTGTAACTTTCTGAAACAAACTCATGCGAACATAACCACTTTCATGTCTTTAAAAACGTTTTTCTGTGGTGATGACTGGTTTCAAGTCTCTATCAAGTATCAACTAAGCATCTGCAAAACTTTATACTTGAGATTGATTTCCACGTACACCTACTTGAAGAGAGAGAATGCCAAGAACATAAGGAGCTCTCATGGACATACAAGATAAACAATACACGCTCTAGATTGGAGAACCAAAATCTCAAGAGAGAATTGAGAAAAACAAGCATACACAACTTCATTGATACGTTGGAAACTAGAAGAGAAAATTAGTACCAAAGTGGAGTTATTCTCAACAAAAGGACATATGAAGCCAAGAACACATATCTCATGAATTTATGAATCTACTAGGAGTCTCTGTCACTATGCAGATAATTCATAAAAAGAAAGAGAATAAGTGCACAGACGCTTAAGTACACATCATTCACTTGAGTCAAAAACAAGGCCAAGGCACATGAATTGGTAGAAAGGGAAAAGAAAAAAAGTCTCTCCCGTGCAAACAGTCTTATTTTTCTAAATTTGAAAAGAGTAAATAGTATCCGGAATAGGTTATTATACATTCCTGACAATAACAATGGTCTGAATCACAATCTGACTGATAAGATAAGAACATGTAAGTAATAACATGTGCCAAAAATTGTATTGAGGGTTCCATCTAGTACGGTTTATATATATTTTTTAACTGAAGAAGCTGAATTTTCTTGAAAACATCAAACAAAGCGGAAAAAGCCATCCATCCACTACTTCAAGTGCTGCCTCTTAGATGGGACTAACATAGTTAGCAAATCTACCTGTCATTTGAAGATGCAATGTTGTTAGAAGCGGAAAAGGAAAAAAAAAGCCATTTTTCTGAAATCTAAATCAAATCCTAAAGAAGCTCAGACACCCCCCAAAACAGCCAAATGTTATCAAGGAAAACGTAACTAAAGAGATTTCATTATATCTAATGGTGTTAAGACATTATCCAAACACAAGTAAGTGAATGGAAAGTAGGTTTTTGGGTATTATAAACCTTGATAAGAGGTGAAGTCAGAAGGGAGTTTAAAAACGAGGCAAGCGGCAGCAACGACGCTGTGAAACGGTTGATGAGTGCTCAGTTCTCGCCGCACAAACCTTTTTATTTTTTTCAGATTTCAATAATATCAGAAGTCGGAAACTTTATCACAATATTTTACATTGGTAACAAAAGTGGGCGAATGTTGTTATATACCTGGGAAGAGAAGAAGCTTCGATTCGAGTCTGACGAAGAGGCGACGATGGGGAGGAGGAGTTCGGGTTGGGGTTGGGGACGGAGGAGATTCTCGGTCTAGGTGAGATCAAACTTCTTCTTCTGGTAGCTGTTCGTAAGATGGAGCCTAGAGACGACCTAGAAGCGATGCTCGTCGCAGCCATTTCTCCTTCTTCTTCTTCTTCGGCAAGTATCGTTAAACCCTCATTAGTGGTTTTGATTGCCGGTTCGGTAAACCGGAATACTGTAATTCGGTTTGCGGACAAATTCGTTGGAGAGATTAATTAATTTTTATAATTATGGGTTGTGATGGATGCATGCGACACAAGGAATTACTATCGCAGTAACTGGAATTGAATGGTAAAAAAAATGGAAGTTTTTCCAATATTCACAATTAAGATAAAAAAAAGGTAAACAGTATTAGAGCTAAATTAGCATTCCGAAGATCAGTTTTAGATTCTTCTTCTGTTATCGACTCTGGCTCTCTTCAAATCAGGTTCTGTTTGAAGATTCTCGCTGCTTGCGTCTGACCTCTTCTGCTTACCACTTTCTTCAATCTTGACAATATGTCACAACCCAAACAAACGAGGAAATGTTTTAGTCAAGGAGAGTGTCTAAGAGTTTCAGTTAAAAAAATACAAACTTGGGAAGATTCGTTTTACCTTGTTGAGTTTCTCCCTCACAGTTTTAACAGTTTGATTCATTGAAGATGACCCAAAATACTCCTACACAATTTTATCACACTTCTCTTTGTTAAAAATGAAACCAACAAGCCTTATATATATCTTTGAAGTTTAATGACATAAATGTCGAATAATGTCCAAATGAGCACAATTCAAAACACAAGACCTGGTCAGATGAAACTCGAGTAATAGGAGCGTTTCTTCTATGAAATTGGTAATCCGTCTCGCTTTGCAAGCTCCTAAAAGACAAAAAAAAAAAGAAGAAGACGATGTGTTTATTGATACAAAGAAAAGGCCAAGTATACCATCTTTCTTACCTTTGTGGTTTTGTGACTTGTGAGACGCTGCTCTTGGCTGTTCACAAAATGAAACATATAGAGTTGTCAATCGTCTAAACAGTTTATTATAACACAAAACACACTTTACTAATACAATTCCTAACCAATGATAAAAAAAAACCTTTCTTTTTTTTGTTGCAAAAAGACTAACTGAAGTGGGGATAAAAAAGGCTTACGGTTGGATCTTGAAAGCACTTCTTTCCTCCTTGTTTCTAACTTTTCCTTGGTGTCACTGAGACTCTCGAACTCAGGAGCATATGAAATCTGGAGCCGGTTTCCCAAGAAGACTGAGTCATCCAACTTCCTCTTTGCAAATCTATCAAACATGAACATACCTTTTAACCAAACAAACTATTCCTCTTGGAACCAAAAGTAGAGACAATATAGTAAGAAACAAGTTAAGACAAATAGAAAATTCAGACAGCTTTAGCCTAAGAACCGAAAGCATCTGATGATCAAAGAGAAACAGGGAAGCAAAACCTGGAATTAGCGATGAGACGGAACTTGATCCAGTAGACATCAGTAAACGCCTCACAGTCTTCGGCATCCATTGGTTTACATCTTCCCAAAACCCAAATAAAACAAAAAAAAATCAGAACTGAAAATAACAACGCGGTGGATTTAAAAAAAAAAGAGAGAGAGGGAAATAGCAGTTAGTTAGTTACTCACTCTTCAACCTCTCCGTAAGTAGAGAACAATCTCATGAGATCATCACCACAACCTAAAGCCGGCACGTTTCTTACTACCAAGTATCTGAATCCAACAACAAAAAACAAAAAGGTTCAGACTTTGAAAAACAAAAAAAAGACAAAATCGATTAGTGTAAGTTGTGGTAATAATATACCTTGATTCATCGCAGACTGTATAAACCCTAACCGCTGGAGGAATCTCTTTCTGTCGACCCATCTCTTTTCTTCTGCCCAATTCCGAGTGAGAGATTTTGATCGGAACCCTAACAACGACACCCGATCTTGAAGCATTCAAACGACGTAGTTTTCTCAGGACTGAAAAAAAAAGACGATTAAACCAATCAACTACTCCGGTTAAATAGTTGAAACGGGTCTAGTATTTAAAATTTCACTGAATTGAACCGGTTCTTTCTATTACAGTGTTTTCTGGGAGATTCTTTAGCAGAAGCTAAAGAGAAAATGGCTGCAACTAGGTCTGCGTTTATGTCCTCCATCTTCAGAATCGCTACTGCTCGAACCTTGATCTCACCCGAATCCAGAACCTCCTTCACAAACCCTATCTCTCTTCTCCAGTCCCGAATCGAAGTTTCCATCCCGAGGTAAATTTATTGATTCTTCGAATGTATAATGTTTTCAGGGTTTAAAATCTTAATTTTGACACAAAAGTTTCAATCTTTGATACAAACCCCAGAAGCTTCCACAGTTTCATTGCTTCCACCGTGTTTGGCTCTACACGCATCTCTGTTTCCGTTTCTATGTCATACTCAACGACACTCCCTACCCGCTCACTCAGAAGAAGAATCAGCAAAAGAAACAACCCAAAACCCGTTCTCGACGAATCCAAGTTCCGAGAATCCGTCTCGAATCTCCCGCCGAGATTCACACCCGAAGAGCTCGCCGACGCCATCACCCTCCAAGAAGACCCGTTGGTGTGTTTCCACCTCTTCAACTGGGCCTCGCAGCAGCCGAGGTTCAAACACGAGAACCCTACTTACCACGCAGCCATCAGGAAGCTCGGAGCCGCTAAAATGTACAAAGAGATGGACGACGTCGTGAACCAGGTCCTCTCCGTCCGCCACGTAGGCAACGAGAATCTTTACAATTCAATCTTGTACTATTTCACGAAAGCCGGGAAGCTGATACGCGCGGTTAATATATTCAGACACATGACGACTAGTAAGAATTTGGAGTGTAGACCGACGATCAGGACGTATCATATCCTCTTCAAGGCCCTGTTGGGTCGAGGGAACAACAACTCTTACACGAGCCATATGTATATGGAGACGATACGGTCATTGTTCAGGCAGATGGTGGATAGCGGGATCGAACCGGACGTGTTCGCTCTCAACTGTTTGGTCAAAGGCTACGTGCTCTCGCTCCACGTCAATGATGCTCTTAGGATATTTCATCAGATGAGTGTGGTTTATGGTTGCCAGCCGAATTCGTTTACTTATGATTATCTGATACACGGGCTGTGTGCTCAGGGGAGGACCAATAATGCTAGAGAGTTGCTTGATGAGATGAAAGGGAAAGGTTTTGTTCCTAACGGGAAGTCTTATAACTCTCTTGTTAATGCTCTTGCGCTTGGAGGTGAGGTCGATGATGCGGTGAGTTGTTTGTGGGAGATGGTTGAGAGTGGGCGAGTGGTTGATTTGATTACGTATAGAACGCTTGTCGCTGAGAGCTGCAGGAATGGGAAGCACGATGAAGCGAGGAGGCTGTTGGGTACGTTGAGAGAGAGAAAGCTTGTGGACAGAGATTCTTATGACAAGCTTATGAATGTTCTTCGAAAGGATTTGTAGATGTGTGTTCTAGTTTTGATGTAATATCGAAAATTTTGGTGAAATTTATTTATTTATTTATGCAAGTAACTAAAACATAATTATAAATTCAAGAGAGGAAATATATTTAATGCTAGTTAAAAGTTAAAACTATCTACTTTTGTTTTTTTTTTCCTTGTCTACCGATTAAATTAATTATCTATATTATTATTTGAAATTCTAAATATGATATTTTGTTAATATCTATTTATTAACTTTTTGCTGATTTGTCATATTCTCTATAATTTTAGGATTAAAAATTAATTTCTAGTAATTAATTGTAAAACTATTAGTTTTAATAAACGATTTTAATGATTATTTTAATATATTGATTAAGGGCATGTTCGTTTCTCCATTTTTAATCTTCATTCAAATGATCCATTTGTATGATCCATTCAGATGATCCATCTAGATTCGTTTCTCCATCTAGATGAGCCATCTAAATGAACCATTTGAATGAGTTATATGTTTGTTTCTCCATTTGTAGTTTTCATTCAAATGAATTTGATATACAAATTACATATATACCCTTGTTTTGAATTAATCATATGTTTGATATACCCTTATTAAAATTTGCATTCTGATATTTATAAATTTATAAGTTTCAAATATTTAAATTTGCATTTTTACATTCATAAATTCATAGATTTATAAGTTTCATAAATGAGATCCAACATTATAGAATGTAATAAAGTTTCAAAATATTTTAATCTAGAAGATGAGAATCCACATATTAACATAATGTGATATAAAGTTTCAAGATATTTAAATCTAAAAAATGAAAACCCACATAACATAATGCGATATAAAGTTTCAAAAGCAACAGCAATAAAGTTTCAAAAGCAACAGCAATAAAGTTTCAAAAGCATTGGTAACAAGGTTTTAAAGATAAACAAAGTCTATCAAAATTTAATTTTTTTATGTATTTTAGTATATAAAGTATTCTGCTTGAACCAATTTTAAAAATGTTTTTACAAGGTATATATGGTAATGTTTTAACATTTATTATTTTATTTTAAATTTAAATAATTTTTAATAATGAAACATATAATATTTTATAAAGGATAAAAATTGTGATTTTGTGATTATTTTAATATATTGATTAACAAAATTAAAAAAATCATTCAAGATTTAGATTTTTTTTTAAAGTATTTTACTATATCAAATATTTAGCTTGAACAAATTTTAAAAATATTTATATGTATGATAATTTCTTATCATGTATTATTTTGTTTAAAATTTAAATTTTTCATAATCAAATATATAGTATTTTACAAAAGATAAAAAATGCATGATAACTATGACATATGATCTACTTAGTGTTGGGTTTGCGGGTCGACCCTCTCCAACCCGCCATGCCAGTGGCGAATGTAGGATTTTTTTAATATGGGGATAAATCATGTATAAATACAAATTTAAGGGTAAAATATAAAATTTAAAGGAAAAATAACTAAATTTTGGGTTGAGTTACAAAGAATTTAGAATTTTTGTGGGGGCAAGTGCCACCTCATTAACACAAGTAGGTTTGCCACTGCTCGTTGCGGATTGAATCATTTTTAATTTAAAATTTTGACTTTTTGATCCACAAGTAGAAAAAATAATATCTGCATTCGCTCCGGTTAAAGCGGCCAATCCACGGGACCCACAATATTGTTAAAAAGAATAATTATTATTATTATTTTGCATATTTTATTAATATTTTTTAAAACAATATAAATAATATATTTTAATTACAATTTATATAAATATTCATAATTTTAATTATTTTTAATAAGAAATAATGTTTAAAAAGTTTTTTTATTAATTTTGCATATTGACGGGTATCCGCAACCGCTCTCCGTAAAATATACTCGAACCACATCCGTACTTTCCCTACATATTTTCAAATATGTTGATCCGTACCCACTCCACATCCACTCCGCAGGGACGGGGTTTGGCCCCACGGATAAATAATCAAATTTCAAGCCTAGATCATCCTACCTCTAAAACATATTGAAATTCTTCAAAACATATTTTATATAGAATAAATAGTATAATAAACTAACATAAATTTACAACTGCAAAATGTTAATTAATGTATATATACTAAAATCAAATAGTTTTGTATTTAAGGAAAATGTATCGTTAAATAGAAAGAAAAACAATTTTTTTTTAAATTAATAAAGACAATTATCTCAAATATCCGTTTTTAAGTTTTTGTCACAAAATAGCATTCAAAATATAAAATGACCAAAATAACCTCTTTTTATTTTTCAAAATTTTAATATTTAACTTTTATTTTTTGAAATTTGAAACTCATACCAGAAATCTATTCTATTAATTCTTCAGCATGACCAATTGATATATGTTATGTCCAACAACTATTTTTTCATGTAACCTACTTTAAAAAAAAACTAACTCTTTTATAACTGCATCTACATGTATTTCTACCTGTTACGTGTAGTATATCGTTACTTTTTATTTCTTTCCTATATTCTAGGAACCACTAACTCTCATCCATAAAACTTATATTTTATTTATTTCATTTTAAAGTTGTTTTGTTTGATTAACCAATGCAGATTCTGTTAAAATTTTATTTTATTTTTAGTGTAGAGATCACGAGTGTGGTTCATCATAACTTCTTTATACTCAGTCAAAAATGCAGAATGTTGAAAAAATTCTGTATAGTGTTAATTTGTGTAAAATCCTATTTATTCTTAATTGTTTGTGGTTTTTAATATCTTATTTATTCTTAATTGTTTGTGAATTTTAATATAAATTAGATTTCACCCCGTCCTTTCAAGAGCGAGTATATTTTTGTTTTAAGTTTTTGTGAGAAATTTTAATTTTTATATTTTCATTTTTGTAATCATATGTGTATTTAATATTAGTTTAATTTAATATAAGTTTTAGTAACTATATTGAATATGTCAAGTTGCATAACTATATTTTTTTGCTATATGCATTTCAAAAATTATTTTTAAACTTATTCATAGATATTACGATATATTATATTTTTTTAATAGTTACCTAATATATTTAGTCAAGAATATTTGTATTCAAAAAATCCGATTTGGAACCGACCCGAAAATCAAAATCTCATACTCTGTTAGACATGCTTATATATTCGAAACGATTATTAAAATGTTAAATTTGAAAACCAATCATACTCAATCCGCACCGAAAACCGAACAAGTTTTTTGAAAAGTATTTGAATATTTAATTTTTAATATTCTGTTAATTATATATATATGGGTTAATATGATCTTTTAATAACTTTAAGTAAAATCATATTTAAAAATACTTTACAATCAAAAGAAAATAATATCAATACTATTAAATTTTGTACATGTCCAATTTATGTTAGTTAAGTCCAACAAAAAAAAGATATATATAACTGCTTATATGCTCATATAAATATAACTATTTAACCTTTAACTTTATTTAGAAAAAAACACGCCAACAACTAATTGGTCGAAAAGACTATTTTTATTATAAATATATATTTTTATAATAATTAAAATAAATAATGATTATTAAAATATATATAATCCGTGGATGACCATAAAATTAAGCGGAGCGGATGCAAATACCAAATTATTTTTTTGTGGGTTGTGTAGGTCATATTTTTAACCAAAACAAAATTGCAAACCCGCGGGTTGGCGGGTCAGCGGGCGAGTACGACCCGCAACCCAGTCTTAGCCGTACGTATACCGGATCAATTTTTAAACTGTTATTATTTAATAAAATATATTTTGATTAAAATTTATACACAAACTATGATTATAAAAAAATAAAAGTATAATCAGAAATAAAAAAATAAATATCAAAAAATAAATTTCAAACAAAAAATATACCCGCCTTTTTAAGGGCGGGTCAAAATCTAGTCCACCTCTTAATTCTAAACCCTAAATATAAATTAGTTAACCCAAATGGTAAAAATACATATTTTACCTTTTAATAAAATTTCTTCTGATCATTTTTCCTCTTTAAATGCTATTTTTGTGAAGATAAACTAAAAAGATCTATCCAAAAAAATTCTCAATTAAATAACTCTAAAATTAATAAAATATCAAAATTTCAACATTATTAATTTAAATAGTTTTTACTGTATTAAAGCCACGAGGGTTGTGATAGAAATCGGATATATATTATTATATCATATGTGCGATATTTAAAACTTAAATTTTGCTAGATTTTAGGAATGATATAGGTGGGAACGTCCTTTTCTGGTACTTTAAAATCGATTGCCATATTATTCAAATTTACAAACTTTGGAATGATATTGGAGAGTTAATCACGCTAAGGTAGTAGATATTGTAGTATCTGTTTTATTATTTAAATGGCAATGCTGACAAAAAAAATATATTTAAATGGCAATCAGTTTTAACGGTAGCAAAATACACGGAAGCGAATCACTAATATCCCAAAAGATGTTAAAATGTTCGGAATCACTAATATCCCAAAAGATGTTTAAACGGTAGCAAACCATTAATCCAATTACCATATACATATATGAAAACATTTAATAGAATATATTTCTCAAAAAAAACATTTAATAGAATACGCCAACAAAATATCTTGAAGATCCAATTTGAAAACATTTAATAAAATACGCCAAGAAAATATCTTGAAGACCCAATTTTAAATGTACATTAAATCCAATAAATACAAATTTTCAATGGTCAACAACTATACTTTCCAAAAATACATTACAAACAATCAATTATACATAACGAAAGCGTTACTGCAATAAATAACGTATATTTCTTTTTCAAAAACATAACTCCACACATATTCGATCAAATCAAACCCTCGCCTACTACATATAAAATATGAGCCTCCCTCAAGAACTCTTCCAAACAAAAAAAAAACAAAACACTCAGAAAATCACAATGGCCTCTCTCTAAACTCTTACTCCTGGAAACAAAAATCCAAAACTGAAATTACTCCACATGTAGCAAAGATCTCCAGATCCGCAGTCCACAAATCATGGCAGCAATCCCTCCTCTTGCCAGCTCTGCCACCAACCCTCTCCTATATAGAAACATCAATCTCCATCCCTAACCATTCACTCACTAGCATTGTTACACAGGTACAACGATCTTATGTAGTGATGCCTCACCAGTGGTAACTTGAAGGCTCATTACGTAATTGGGATACAAGAGCATTTCCATAAAAACAACATAAATGGGGTTGCCACATCTACGCATCGCAGCAGAAGGTTCGAACTACAATGTTATTTACCTTTATGGTCTAATAATGTTATGTAGGGGAGATCCGGCAATCGGACAAACAATGAGAGACACACTTGGATGGAGAGAAAACAAAACACGAGTAGACACTTGCCGGAAAAGATCAAACAATCAATCCATAGAGTAAGAATCACAAGATTTGAGACTTACATGACAACATACATGAAGACAAGGACAACCATAACATGTCATCAAGCCAACATTGACAATCAGTGTGACACATGTTATTATTATAAGTAAATTACAAAATTTATTTTCACTATTTAGCCATATTATGTAACTACCGCATTTCATATCTCTATATCCATTATCAGTTATCAAATTTAAATAAATTCTTCTTAATCTATCTCTCAATCGGATGCAGAAATTAGTATTCAACACTTTCAGCCCATCTAAACAAAAAAAAAACAGGAACTACATGATCACGTATACCAAAAGGAAACACATGATCATGAAGGCGACTCAAGATGTATATCAAAGCAACTACTCTATAACTCTATTGTAGGTTGCATTCAGCAAATAACAGTGAGAAAGGGAATTTCATAATACAAAGCAAGAATGGTATTTTTAATCTCCTTTCCAAAGAACAAAGGTATTTAATCTGTTCTACTTCTTGAGTACGAACCAAATACCGAAAATAATGATTCCCAAAAAGGAAACACAAAACAAGATGCGTTGCCACATTGGTAGCGGCCGTAGAGCCCTTAGGTCAGGGGCATGTCCATGAGAGCAACCTCCAGCCTCGGCTCCACACTGGTAGCAAAATTCATGACCACGTCTAACGATTGCAATAATGCTTAATCAGATTTTACACATTAAAACAAATTCGAAAGGGAAGTGTGACTATATAGAGATGATACCTGCACTTTACGCGGATGCAGCCTCGAGAAAGTTCAATCATGTGTTGACACTCCGCATTGACGCCACATTTTCTTGTCTGCTAGAGCTTTTAGCTTTCCATCGTTTTCTGTCGGATTTGGATGCAACCTCTTGTAATGGTCGCACAACATATTACTATGCCACGGAACTTTACAGTTGATGCAAAAGGGTTCACCGCATTTAACGCAGCCTCTCCTAACTCCAGCTTCTTTAGTAGATTTCCAGATCTCCGTTTTGGGACATCAAAGCAGAACACCTAGGCTTTGGATAGATTCTCTCCGATACAGGAATTGAATCCTCTTTAATCCTCTTTTCCAAATGACAGGCCTCTTAGGAGAACATAAATATCTCAATTAGAGTTAAAAAAAATGGGGATCAGGCAATATCTAAGCGAGTAGTATTTTGAATTTTCTATATATTTTCCGTTTGAAACTATCTATCTATTCTATTAATTCTTCAGCATGACCAATTGATAAAAGTTGTGTCCAACTATTATTTTAATTAATGATACATATTTAAAAAATTATTAACTAGATCAAAATATATATAATGGATGTAACCGCCATTCAGTTGCATAATAATTGGGATATCATGAAACCGTCACTTAATAACTGCATATATAAATCAATAGTTGATCAAAATCGTTACTTAATATTATGATAATTAATATTAATCAAATAACTAAAAACATTAATGTTATCATAATTAATCAAACACAAACTAAAATTAAATAAATATGAGAAAAAGTGCGGGATGGCATCAACATTTTATTTGATTTTGTAATTTTAATTTCAATACTAAAATTATTATAAGTATACTTATGACTAATATATATATATATTTATATTTTTTATACTTATTTGGTTTTTGGTGCGGATCTGATGTGATGTTGGTTTTTCGGATATAGCACTTTATGGCATGTTCGAAAATATAGGTGAGGTCTATTCAGATCCATAACCCTGATTTTCGGATCAACTTCGAATCATTTTGTGGATACAAATATTTTTTACTAATTAAGTTAGTAACTCAAATCAATACTATTAATTTTCCAGCATGACCAATTGATAATTGTTTAGTCCATTTATTTATAATCATGTCTTCCTAATAATTAACTGCCAATATTTAACATATAGATATCTGCAAAGACATATTAGATTGTAACTGCCACTACACCACTAGACGTTTTAAGATTATCACGAAAACAACTTCTGTTTTTTAATGTTTAAAAAAATCAAACACACGCACAAATATATTAATATGCTATACAAATTCTTATATAAAATTATGGTTTTATGGTATGTGTTATACTTTAGCATAACTATATGTATATATATATATATATATATATTTATATGTATATTATTTATAGTTTGTATTGTAATATTTTTAATAAACTAAAAAATTAGTATATTTAAAATTTAAAAATAAATCTTCAATTTGTATTCATAAATTTATGATTAGAAAGTTAATAATAAAATAGTAATAATTAATTTCAGACATATTTACAGAAAAAATACAAAACAACACTATACATGCGCTTCAAGTACAGATCAAGATCTAATATAGGTCTAACATTTTACCGGACCCGAAAAACCAAACTAGAACGGATCCGAAAATACAGGTTCAGATTCGAGTTTATGCTAAAATATTTATTGGATCTTTTTTTATGGGGATCCACAAGTCTCGGTTTGGATCTACGTCCTACAAGAGACCCAATCATGTATTCGAAATACTCAAAAATTATTATATATTAGGTAAATTTGGATGATTGTGTGTATTTTAGATATTTCAGATATTTTTTTAAATTTCGGATTCAGGTTTTTAGGTATAATTTCAGGTTTCGGGTAAATTTTAGATTTCCAAAAAATATAATTTGGGTGTTCGGGTAAAATTTGAGATACCTTTCGAGTTTTCGGATCTGATTTTGTGTAAGTTTCAGATATATTTTCTCCCGGTATTTTTAGGATTTGCAGGTACTTTTTGAGTTTTTAAATTCAGTTTGGATATGTCAGGTTTTTTTCGAGTCCTATATACCCAAATCAACCCGAATCCGAAATAAAACTGAAACTACGAGTGTTTTATGTATATTAGAATTATATACTTGAACCGACAAGAGTTCGACAAGATCCTGGCCGAGCAGACCTGAAAAACTATAGATATCTATATGGATCTAAATTTTCAGGAACCGAACGATGCGGACCTAATAAGACCTGATCCGAGGACCGGATGCCTAGGCCTAATCTGAATAGATAAATATGATTACAAAAAATGGATTTATAATTATAAAGAAACGAGTATATGCCGACCAACTTTAAATTACTATTATTTCTACAGTAAATCAAATATGTTTTGATTAAGATTTATACACATATTTTTTTTTTGTCAACAGATTTATACACATATATGACTACAAAAAATATGATTAAGAAAAAAACACAAATATTACAATTAAATATCTAGAAAAAGTTAAACAAAAAATATACATGTCCTTTTGAAATGGCGGGTCAGAATCTAGATTCTGAAGACCCGAATGTTCTCAAATATTTAAAAAAATAGTTTCATTTAAAATAAAAAATCATATGAACTTTTTAAAATACACAAAAACAGATCAATATATAACGGGTCAATGACAAAAAAAATAGTTTAAAAATATTAAACTTTTTCTTTAAATTAAAATACTAAAAATAAAATCATTGTGAAATAATTCACAAGTTTAACAGCAGGTTAATAAACAAAAATCATAAAATACGAATCAGAAATTATTTGGAGTCTTCAAAATTTTGGTCATAGAACAAAAATTATTCATACAATAATTTTAGATAAATTTCATAAAATTCTTAACAAAATATAATTTATCAAGTATAAAAATATTCATGACATAAAATTAATATTTTCAACAAAAATATACCCGCCCTCTGAAGGGCGGGTCAGAATCTAGTCTAATCTATTAAAACTGAAGTACATTTAGTACTTAACCCTAAATTTTCCTAAATAATTACCAACCAATGCCACTGATATTTTTGTTATTTAGCACCATTATTAATAACCAACCTAATTCGATTGATTTACCCAAAATAATTCTTGAATATAACCATAAATAATTCTCGGTTTAATGTACCACTATAGTCATATATTCCAATTTCTCCCTAATGTGATAGAATAATCCTCATTTAATGCAAACTCGTGTGCATAAAATTAGTTATCGATGTTAAAAAATATTAAATCATCTCTATCAAAAAATTGTTTTCATGTAATATACTAAATCCAAACTAACCCATAGAATATGTGTTTAAATATAGTACATCTAATTATGAAATTGTATCCAGTTTTGTGTATATAATAGCATATACAGTTTTCAGTATCTAAATTTTTTATATATCATGTCTCAACATTCGCATTTTAGAATATTAATATGTAATTTATAAATAAATTTCAAAGCAAATGAAACCGGATCCCATACATTGGTTTGTATATACTGACAATATTCTATAACCAGCTGTCTATAATTGAGCCTGATTTTTAGGCAATCACAGTATCCAAAACGATATAAATCTTTCGAATACAATAAATATTCTTAAATGAGCAATTAGGATATTTATTTCCTATATACTAGGCTCGAGATAAAAAATAATAAAATATATCAATTTTTTTGAATGAATTCAATTTTCTTGAATAACAGTATTGGAGATACCGATTTAGTTGGAACTAAATCGATTATAGTATTATAAATATTTTGAATATCCTCTTTTTCTAAACTATTTATTTATAAAAAGAATATCTATATTATTAAAACTGAAATACAAATTGAGTTTGTTTGAAAACATGAATATCAACTTTTAAAAAAAATAATTGAAAACATGGATATCAGTTTAAAAAAAATTTTTGTTTGGAAACATATATTTATATTTTATATTATTAAAAAAGAAGTACAAATATAAAATATCTTTAAGTTTTCCAACTTATTTACAGTGACATGCCACTGAAGTAATTAAATAAACATATTTTAAGGAATCATTTTTTATTAAACTATTTCATAGATCAAATTTAACTTAATTTTTGTATTTAATATATTTCCTTAAACAAATTAGCTATTTTAGGGATATTCAAATTTAAAATCGATTTTAATTATATTAAACTCGGATAATGTTACCATTAATTATTTTGAACAAGAATCAAGTTTAAATTCGATATTAAACATAATTATGAATATTCCTAAAATTATGTTTAACTTACCATTAATTATTTTAAAAAATAAAATTTATATATGCTAAGATTTAAATATCTTTAAACAACTTATAGAACAATATGAAATATTTGTAAGTGAATATTAATTTTAATATAATATAATCCCACCTAATATTATATATATTTAAAAATTTCAAACATATACGTTTAATCATTTCAGTTACTATTAATTATTTTCAACAAGAAAATTTAAATATCTTCGTGAAACAATGTTTAATGCTTATAACCAGATATTTTGTTCCTAACGAATTTAAATCTCACCGTATTGTCCATATCTGATCAAAATATTTAAATTCTTATTACATTTGAAAAATAATTTCATGTTAAAAGAAATATTATTCAAACATATCAATAGATCAATGTTTTGTCAAAAGTTTAGTAGCGGATACGAGTCACTACTTTCAACAGCACATAAACTATTTAATTGTTGTATTTATAAAATATTTAAAATATAACAAATATTTAAAATATAAACCAATAAACATTTAAATAATATTCATTTATATAAAAATGAAAATAACAACCCGTGCGGGCGCACGGGTCAAGCTCTAGTTTAAAATAAATGTGGAGTCAATTTTCTTTTACTTATCAACAATTTTGAAGCCAATGTGGAGACTTTTTGCTTAATCAGGTTATGTATCAGGTTGGTTCGTACCATGCTTCTTCTCTGTTAGTAGCGTCAATGCCTCCAACTCCTGGTTGTTGTGAGTCGGGCAATAGGCCTTGAAGGTCTCACAAGTGTCCTAGCCTGTTTATGGGGTACAGGTACTGGTTCAACCACCTTAACCGAAAACGTTCACACAATCGCTGTGGCTAAAATGGGAAGCCGCAGAGTCGTTGAATTAGGCGCATGTGTTTTAGTTATATTATCCCTTGTCGGTGAGTAAGTGTTCACTGCTTATTTTAACTATATGATTTGATGATTAAAGAGAACTGAAAGTAATTTTGATATATATTCTCTGGTAAAGTTGGAGGGTTTATAGCATCGATACCTCAAGTGATGGTTGCTGCTCTTCTCTGCTTCATGTGGGCGTTTACAGCTTTAGGTCTTTCAAACTTACGTTATAGTGAAGCTGGAAGCTCGAGGAATATCATCATTGTCGGGTTATCGTTGTTCTTTTCTCTCTCTGTCCCAGCTTACTTCCAGCAGTACGGCATTTCTCCGAACTCGAACCTCTCTGTTCCAAATTACTACCAACCTTACATTGTCAGTCGCGGACCCAGGATTAGTTTTTACCTGGGTCAAACCATGAAAAAAAAGTTTAAAATGTCAACTGTGGGATTTGAAACTGGGTTTAGGAGTGTCATCTAGAGCATTTTACCAACAAACCTAGTGATATTTCTTTGTTCATCCATACAAAACTAAGATTTATCCATATTTAAGGTGTGTCATGTGACACCCTTTCTTCTCAAGTGGGTCCGCCACTGTACATTGTTGCTTCTCATGGACCCTTCGAAAGTCAACATAAAGGGGTATGCTACGCTTTGCCTTCAACATTCAACTTTAGAAGAAAAGGTCCCGAGCTTGTGGGAATGTTTTTTGGCAGGTGAACTATGTAGTGAACACGCTCTTATCGACGATGAACATGGTGATTGCGTTTATCATGGCTGTGATTTTGGATAATACTGTTCCTGGGAGCAAGCAAGAACGAGGGGTTTATGTTTGGCCTGATAGTGAGACTGTAACGAGAGAACCAGCACTTGCTAAAGACTATGAGCTGCCGTTTAGGGTTGGGAGGTTTTTCAGATGGGTCAAATGGGTTGGCATTTGAAAGAATTGACACAATGGCAAAAGTGGTGTATATAGGTCAGATTAAGGATTATTCTCTTTTCTTTTGTTTTTTCTTTCCTCTGTTATTTTTTTTTCTCTTAGTTTTATATATATACTAGGATTGGCCCGCCCTACGGGCGGGATATCAAATTCAAAAATTACATAACATATCAATTAGTTATAATGGATATTTTCAAATTTAGCTTACTTGAAAATGAAATTGGTCTTGGTATTTCCTTGTGTAGATTTTGTTATTAAGATCAAAACCACCATAGATTTTTTATTTAGGCAGTTACATTATCACCAGACCACATTCAAAACTGAAAAATACCTATTTTTGTAAAAAACTTTGAAGCATATGAACCAATTCTAATTTTTTGTAGGGATTAGAGTATACTTAAAATTTCTCATAATTTATAGAATCTATTATGATAGGAAGTATGATCTATAGACGAAGATCGTGGAAAAAACAAAGCCTAATAGAATTATATGAAGCTATAGTTATCATTAATTACATTAGATATTTTAAGTCATTGCATATGAGAACACTTTAGCTAAATTTCAATAAAAATTCTTCTTCCTCAACTTCTTAGAACCACTCTTTTGTAATATGTAGTTTGGGATTGGGAGATCTCCTAAACAGTACCAACAAATGTCTATTGTTCTTTTTTCTTTTGTTTTATGAATTTATAAATTTGACTGGTGTTTTTGATTATTTGTGTTTTTGAAGGCACTTCCAAATCATTGATTCGGACAAAAGAAGTTTCATCGCCACAACAAACAAAAAACTCTACTACTTATTGTAGACTTGTAGTTGTACAAATCTGAAAATGTGGCACTTCTATTTGGCATGTGATATGATTATATAAACAGGAAAAAATAGTCATCCAACAACTTTACTCTCCCCGTGCTTTAGACTAATTTTTGCTAATCCAAAGACCAACATGCATTGAATTATGTACACAGTTTCAGATCATAGTGAATGGTCTAAAAGAGATTAACAAAATACAACATGGATAAAGTTAAAAAAATATCTTGATCTTGTATGAGAAGCTAGCTGTTCAACAAAAAGACATAAACCAGTAATTAGTGCTTATTACAAATAAAATCTTAAACTAAAACCACATTCCTTTTACTACTGCACATTCATGAATTAGAATACAAAATTTACCAAAATCTCTCCACGACTCCACCAGAATAAACAATGGAAAAACCAAATATTAATATTCCCCTTGACTTTGTTAAGGGTTATTAATTGACTTTGTTATTCTCATTGTTGATTTTTTTGCTTTTTTAAAAGTCGGGATTGATCTGAAATGGTTAGGTCTGGCTATTGAACGTGATGGACAAAAGCACTATAGTGGTTTATAATAAGAATGATTTTATGACATTTTGAAAAGAATTCTTGCTATTTCTGTATTTTTGTGTACTCCTTTTGACAATCTTTATTAATATTCTTTTTATGTCAGTGGTCATGATTATCTTTTCTATTTGGTTTTGGAAGCATCTATGGCTGATGAAATTGCTCAAAACGCACTTGGGCATCTCGAGGTAAAAGCCTTCGTCTTTTTTTTCTTTACTTGGTCTGGAAACACACACGGTGAAGTAGGATGTAACCAAGGCTCTAGTTTTTTTTTAATCTAACAGGAATTTGCTACCTTTTTGCGGGTGTTGGGAAGCTACCCAGTGGACACCACAATGCTCTAATTACCAACTTGTTCCTGGTAAGTAGTTCATTGGTTTGCATTGCAAATTACAGAACAACACATCAATCTCTGAGACTGTCAAACTCACCTACTTCATTTTTTTTCTTCTTTAGGACCTGAAAACTATGTTACGCAGATCCATAGGGTGACGTCCTTTCTAAATCCTCACTCTTCTCTGAAACCTCCTGTAAACTGTTTCACAATAAGTAAATAACAGTTGCATTAGAGAAGACAATGAAGATAAATTTTACGTGGGAGTAAATGCGTTTGAGTTCAGAGAAAGAATCAAAATATTTAATGGCTTGAGTCTCAAAAGAATTTAATATCAAGAATTTTACCATGAGCTTGAAATAGTTACCCTTTTGTTCTTCCCCAATCTGAAGAAGCGAAAAACTCAGCTTGGCGTTATGTTTCAAACTGATCCATCTCTCCTCCAAAATCTTCTTACCCTTCCTCAAACACGTACTGTTTTTAAAACCCATTATCCAGAGCTGAACAGAAACTTATTTGCAGTTCTAAAGACAAAATTAAGAGACAAATTAATGTCGATTGTTCATGAAATCTCAGAGTATTCCTGCAAGATAATGATTAAGTACTCAAAATCAGTATACGTTTATGTTTCTTTATAAGACAGTATAAACTAAAGTAATATATTTCAGTGGATCAAAATGATTTCTGGTCTAGCCTTCCTAGCGCTCACTTCTTGCTCTTCTAGAGCTTTATCACTCATAACCCTCTACTGCATTTGCAACAAAGCTCTTTGCCTCTCTTCCTGAAACGGTAACTCATTTATGTCAGTAGGTTTTTGACCTATAACACGTGCTATCTTGTAATGAATCTTGATAAAACACTATACTTTTGATCTCTGAAGATCTAATCCGTCTTGCAGCTTCTTGCAATCATCTTTGTACCGACACTTAAATGCTTTCAGTTGAACATCATGCTCGTTCCTGATTGTTGTTATCCTCTGCATGAGAGAATTTTACCAATTGAATACCAGAGTCTCTATATTCCTATGAAACTATCAAATTGTGCTGCTGGTATTGTACCTCTTTCAATTCAATTTCAGCCTGAAATTGAGCTTGCCTCAGTTCCTCATCGTGCTTAGCTTTGAGATTGAACTCCCTGTTCTCGTGTTCCTCCCGGATAGTGTGTATCTGCAGAACAGGCAGCCTTATCAGCATGTTTGCTATTTGAAAACCTGCTCAGTATCAAATTTACAAACAGAAAGGCAAGAGAAAAGTGACTTTGGTTCTCGTATGTGCATCTTCTGCTACTACACACATGTATAAGCTTATTTATGCTCGTTGATGTTGAGAAAGTGAAGATTACTATACCAGAGAAGCATTTCTCCTGCTTCTCCTCATCATACTTCCTCCGGATTTGATTAACCGCCTAAAAAGCATCAGAGAAGCATATACATCATTTTAAATCTTCTGCATATTATTCTAACGTATATATGGAGAAAGTGATCCAGACATACCTTGTCATTCCTCTGAGATAACTCCTTCAAGTGCCTAGATAATTCCAACTGTTTAGAAGCATCAGATCATATTGCTTCTTCGCGTCTAGAAGCATGGTTTCAGCAGCTGCTAGTACCTCCTTATCCTGCAATGTTGTTCATATTTGATAAGTGCTAAAAGGTCGATAATACTCATAAAGCCTTGTCCAATAACCATATTCATAAACCTCTGTTGTTTTCTGATCCAATTTCTTCTCGTTTCCTTGCATTGATTAATAAGAAGCTCTTTCTCTTCAATAACGCATTAGAGCTGGTTCACCTCTTTTGAATGAATCCAGACGCAGCTGGTTGCTATCGCTATCCTTCTGCAAAATCTCCATTTCTTCAGCCTCTCTGCGCATCAGCCTGTAGCTTTTCATAGTTCTCTTTGCTTTCAGTCTCTGAAGTTGAAAGATGTAACAACAATTCTTGCTGCGATATATATAAACAGATTAAGCATCGCAACTATGCATTGATAATTAAATAGACTGCACAAAGATATGGACGATATATTTACCGTTTTATTCTTTGAGGCTTTCAGATTATGCAACAAAACTTCTATTTCCTCTTTCAGCTCCGATAGAAATGCTTCTGTCTCAGCATTTGTTGTACCTAGACATTTTGCTTCAGACTCTGGTTTTTCAATTTTCAAAATTATCATTCTAATTCTGCAATCAATCAATATTCATGTCAAACATTATATTATACACATTGAACCTAACATATCAATAAGCTATAGTCAAATTCTAACGGAGATTTCTAATCATCAATCAAGTTTTGGGCAAAGTAAAAAACGTTACCGGAATGGACACAGCGTGGAGTAGTCGGAGGTGCAGTAGCGGAGACAGACACAGTGGTATCAAGACAGGTCCTCGACGGCGTGAGAAGCAGCACTGGAGATCGAAGAGCCCATGAGACTTCAACGGAGAAACATGTCGGAGAAACAGACTTGAGTTTAGAGGAGAGACGACACCATCTCCATTTCTTCGCGCAGTTACTAATTAGGGTTAGAGACGATTCAATCTGCTCGGGCCGCATAAACCATCAAAGCTTGAGCCAAAACATGATACCAGACGGTAAAAGCCCATCGCACTGGAGAATAAATGAAACGATGTGTTTCACCTTCTGGGACACGTGTCAGCGCCAGGAAACTCGAGTTTATGACATGGCATCCTATGTGGATAGCCTAGGAGTGATTGAAAGTCTATTTTATATAAATAGATATAACATGGTGGAGTTTTCTTGGGTCCCAAGTTTGTTTATTGGAGAGTTTTGTGGTTTAAAACAGAGAACAGGGAGTTGATGTTGTAAGTTATATAGATCATTATGATCAACCCTTTTGTAATACCTAATTGCCGGCTCTACAGAAGCCGCCGGAGTGGGAAGACGAGATCGATATTTGATAGTTCTACAGAGAAGTCGGAGGGTTTAGAGAGAGAAGATGAATTTTAGAGTTTTCTTATAAAATATTTTTGTTTTTTAGAGAATCTCGTATTAAAAACACTTTCGTTGCCGTCTTTGAAAAGTTATAAGGGAAAATTATGTTGCGTCTCATCTATTGATTTATTAGGCACCACCGCACCACCCCGTAAAATATTTAAATGAAAACTTTTTTTTGATGAAAACTTTTTTAGATGAAAACTTTTTTTAGCGAAAACTTTTATACGAAGAAAATGGGAATCAAGCCATAAAATATAATGCCCATTGTATTTTTTGGTATATCATCTGGGGGAGGCAACATCTCAAATAAACAGACAAAAAACCAAAATAGTTTTCTTTTGAAAAGATAATAAAAGAAAAACGTTGTTGTAGCAGAGCACCAGAACTCGATGGCAAATTGAGGTTGAAATCTATCAGCTTTATAGCTTCAAATGTATAAAAATCGGACTGCAATTAATAATAACAAAAAATAATATATATATACACATATTTATGTTTTTATTATTACTAGAATCACACAATTTTCTTATAGTTGTTCTGTGTGTTGACACTCAGATCATATATACATTTGTAAATAATTGGTCGATAACCATATTCATTCCAAATTCTGAAAGTATCTTCCACACAACACGATATATATTGCGATTTTCATAGAAAGCTATTGCATGTACTGTTAACAGATAATGTTACATGTTCTAATAAATTTTATACATAAGATTCGATCTACTTTATTACTATAACTGTTTTTTTGTAAATTTTTAAAATTTGGACCTTTTCAACTTGTGCGTATCATTTTTATGCATGAATCATGCTAATCTTCTCTTTATTGTTTCAATTTTACCGGATGTCTTTACAAAAGTACGTTTATTACTGTAACTTTTGCAATTTTATATTCTATCTATTGAAACTAAAATCAGAAAATAATGGCCGTCCTCGTTTGCAAGTCTCTATGTGGGTTAAAATAAGTACTCATAAGATGATATAATTATCCCACGTGAAGCATCATATTGAAGGAGCTCGTAAACCTACCAGAAAACACATTAATATTAGGTCCACTCCTATTTTTATTAGTTTAAATTAGTTAATTTCGCTAAACCTCACATAAGTTGGTCATATAAAAAGTTACAAAAAAAGAGTAGGTCATATAAAATTCTGTCATGAAGTTTTCTTACAAATTTTATGCCCACGCAACTTCAAATAATCGTACTTTAAAATTAATAATAATAAAATTAAATAATTGAACTTTATCAAAAACTGCAAATAATTGTAATTTTCGTCAATAAGTCAAGTTTGTTTTACTTGTTTTCGTTCTTTGAATAAGTAGTTAATTAAGCAGGCTCGTCCAAACGATGTCGCTAGTATGCAATTATTAGGGACAAATCGCAATGCAACTTGGGGAGGAGATGATCGTCTATGCCATTATGGATAGCTCCACAGTTCACAAGGCGATATTGGTCACGTCTCAGGCATCTTTCAGTTATGTCGCCCGCTTGGGCCCATCTCACCTTTCTGTTCCTGCCACGTGTTTATTTATTTATATGTTACACCAAATTTCATTTTCTTGTGTTTAATTTTATCTTCTTTTGCAATTTCATCTTCAACTTGGTTAAGTGGGACTGACTTGTCTGCTAATTTTTCTACTAACTTTGGATATCTTAAATTTATGGAATGAGCCAAACTATTTTTTAAGAGATGTTGTTAATAAACATATTTTCTTTTAAGATATTTAAATAGCTAGAAAGTAAAAATTAATATCTAGTTGTATACTTAATAATATGAGTTAGTTTCTTATAGTAGATAGATCCAACTTAAAATGTATTGTTGATATTTGGGAAAAAAAATTCTCATTTAAATCACTAACTTTTAATTTTAGTTGAAAAATACATAATTATTTTTGCAGACCATTTAAAATTTGAAAGTTAGCGATTTAAATGACATTTTTTCGTGTTCTAAACATGTTCTTTTGCTATTCACCCACAAAATCTTGGTACTTTTCAGACCACGAAGTCTTGGATTGGTATCCAAAGGACCAAAATTTGTTTGTCTAACCTATGCTAATCTTATATCTCTGACGTTACCCGCCCGGCTAGAAAAAAATCATATGATGCGATTGTAATATGTCTAAGGCTTAAATTTTCACATAAATATTTATAAGATGAATTGAATGTTCGTCCTAGCTTCGAATGGATTAAAATGGAAAGTGCTTATCCATAATAGTGCATCGACACAAAACAATTTATCATTGCTTGTATAATACTAACATTTAGAATGTGGGATATCTTTTATATTTTCGTCCTATTATTTTTGGTATTTTAAATTGATATGTTTGTAAAGAATTTAGGTTATTGTTGTGAACAGCCTTGTTTAGGTTAGAAGAAGAATAGAAAAGAAAACGTATCGAGGCAAATACCCGTTTAGGGTTTCTTATTAATGATGTGATAATAATTTACAAACCCTTAGACCCATATTTATACAGCCTCAAAAAACCCGATTTCCTTTTCCCAATAGAAATAGTAACTTTCCTAAACTGAAAAGGCATACCGTACCGCGGGGGGCTGCGGCCCCCGCACCCCCCAGATGTCAACCTTGATAACGAGTGTCGCCCGCACCACGAGTGCTGGGCATTTTACTGGTACAACAGAGATTTAAGACACACAGATGCAACAAACACCACCTTGACGAAAAATCTCTACAAAACTCCTTATCCCGTCTATCTTCTGGGGGGAACCTCCAATGCTTCTTAGCATTGGCAAACACGGAGCAGATTCAAGCAATGCTTGAACTTCTCCGTTGTTACAGGCTTGGTCAACATGTCAGCTGGATTCTCCGACGTATGCACCTTCTCCAATAAGACTTCTCCAGAAGCTGCTAACTCCCTTATCTTGTGAAACCTTATACGTATGTGCTTCGTCCTTCCATGATACACTTGATTCTTAGCCAAGCATAACGCGCTTTGACTATCACAGTGTAGCTGAACACCTTCTTGATCAACACCCAACTCGGATACAAGTCCTTGTACCCATACTGCTTCCTTAGCTGCTTCTCCAAGTGCCATGTATTCAGCTTCAGTGGTTGACATCGCTACAATACCTTGTTGTACTGATCTCCAGCAAATAGGTGCTCCTGCAAGAGTAAATACATACCCCGTAGT